>JBANSL010000013.1:76685312-77924687 GCA_037127255.1 Persicaria tinctoria
TAGTTTTGTCATGTAAAAGAGGTCACTAATGCTAACTCCAATCATGCTTGAGTACCTGACCAACAAACCATGCATTGCAGTATTTATTAAGTTGAAGAGGTGGAAAATTAATTTTTTTTTCGAAAAAGTTATCAATATTATGTGTCACTAGAATAAAAGTATAAATCATGCATACTTTCTCTTGTCACTTTATTTTTTTCAAAAAAAAGTAGAGCACTTTCAGGTGATGAACATAGTTTAAATTCGTTGCTAGAAACCCCAGGCCGACGACGTACTTATAGTGCTCTAGTCGCTTGATTAATATCGAATTTTCACCTATTGGAAACATTCAGGCGCCGAATATTTAGTTCTCTGGTTGCCTGAAACGATAGGTTCGGCTTAAAATACACACCTACTGTATCGATCTCCATGTCAACTCGATTTGTTCCTACCTTGAACTCAGGCGACAAACTTACTTTAACCAACCGTCGATCGGAACAAATGGGGTGATGAACTTCTGAGTACATACCTGTGGCCTGACTCGAATTTTATTTTTCCCGGCCAATTCTCATACTAAATTGTCCGTCTCCTAAATTTAAATGTCCGTCGCTGAAATGATAATGGGCGGGCTTGGAAAGCCCTTGAGATCTGACAACGTTTTTAGGCGACGAACATTTTTTTGGTCGCATAATACTTCTGAGGTGACGGACTTACTCATGCTCATCGCCTGAATACTCAAGGGATAACGTCGACCGGACCACACTTCAAGCGGCGACAGTTCACGGTTTTCAAATATTTTAAAATAACAAACGAGAAATATTATAGAAGTATATAGGTTCGGTCTTGAAACATTTATAACTTTTTACTTAACTGTTGGATTTGAGCTTTATAATATATCAAATTGAACCTATCGCCGAGAGAAATATGTATATTAATTAAATTTTATTTTTGATTTGGGGGGCGGCTGCTACCCCAAACCCAAAAATAGGGTTGGCAAATGGTACGGAAATTACCATACCAACCACGTACCATCCACAAACCGACTATGTTGGTAACCACACTTGCGGTAACCAACAGGGCAGTAACCACACTTGTGGTAACCAACATGGCGGTAACCACGTGAAGGTGGTACGGTAATGGTAATGAAATCTAAATTCCATGGTTATCGAGTATATATATATTTTTTTAATTAATTATTTAATTTTTATTGTTTTTACCTTTAAGTTTTATATTTTTAATTTTAAGTTTTTACTTTATATTTTATGTTTTGATTTTGACCTAAATTGGTCATTTCTACTATTTTTACTAGAAACATAGAAACAGTAGGAATATTTTGAATGTTTGAAGACTTTGAACTTATTTTGTTTGAAGTTGCAGGAGCATTTTGAATGTTGCAGGAACAATTAAACTTGGTTTGTTTGAAGACTTTGAACTTTGTTTGTCATGAATTGGTTTGTACTTTTAGCTGTGAACATTGTTTATTTGAACTCTTAACAGGTGATAATCATATTATTTTTTGTAATCATATTTTTCGTTCGATAACTTTGATGGCTATTGGACAGTAGCCAACTAGGGGTTTCAAAAAAATACAAAAAAAAAATTATAGCATGGTACCATGCATGGTAATTTACTGATGGTAACCATAAGTCGTTGTTACCATATATATAGTAACCACGACTTGTGATTGGTACTTGGTATGAAAATTTGTCTACCACCAGTTGGTGGTTGATACGTGATAATCACCATTTTTTCGTGATTATCGTATCATGCCAGCCCTACAAAAAAGGATCCAACCCTAAAAATATTTACTTGTTAGTTACTAAAGACGGTATTTTTCCAACAAAAAATAGGGCTTTGTCTAGCCTTTATTAATTATCTCATTTTAGTAAACTCTCTTGATGGCCTATAATAAATTAATAACTAATTACTATTGACCTTAATTGGTACATAGTTTTTGACCTATAAATGTTGAATATTGGTCTTAATTGGCGAACAATCGACCTCTAAAATATGAGGACTAAGTCGGCTTTTGACAACTTACACTAACTTGACCTATCATTGAATTGACAACCTTTGGTTTTGTATTACATGGTCCCGGCCGATCATCGTTCGACTATCGACCTTCATCAACAACTATATATATATTGTGGATTTTTGCACTCACCATTCTCGTATATATAATATAAAAAAAACGTACAAATATTTATTTCTTATCTATAATAATATATGTTTAACATCAACATATTAAGCAGGGGTGGAACCTCATCCTATATATGTGTATTATCCTCGTATATAGCTTCGTTTTGATATATAATAAGCTTTAATCAGACATCTGAGTAAAAAACTATGAATATTTGAAAATTGTAGGTATATTATTCACTGTAAAGAACTTCCGGGTTTCAAGTACAGGCATGATCTTGTTCGATATGTTCTCTTTGATATATTTAGGCGGGTGGGGGTTTATGCTAAGAAAGAGACACTTGTGAACTTCTTGACTGATCTGCATGAGGGGAGATCGACATTGATGCCCGACATTGATGCCAGCCGACATTTTGGTTTTTGGGTGGATAGCCGATAGGTGGACAACATGCTTGTGTTGATTTGACAGGAGTTTCCCCTTTGGCTAATTTGGGGAATGGGATATTCACGGTGGGACATGCAGCTCTCAAAGCGGTCGCAGCTAAAGTGGTCAAACATGAGAAAGCGTGTATTGACAATCAACACGCATTCGTTCCATTTGCGTTTGATACCTTTGGTTTTTTGGCACTTGATGTTGTCGAACTCCTCAAGCGAGTCCAAAATATTATGCATAGTAATGTTATGACCCCTAGATCTATGGATGTCGTATTCAAAAGAATTGGTTTTGCTATTCAACAGGGGTTGGCGGCGCAACTTGTTGCTCGTTTACCATCTATGTGTATGTAGTTATCATTAATTATTAATTATTATAATTATTCACTTTACTTTTATTTCAATATACTATAATCATTTTATATTTTACTTAAATTGATATTCACATATTATAATCCATCGTGAGAGCTTCGAAACAATAGGCTATATATATTGCTTATTTTGACAATTTGGTAAGAAGTTACACAATTTTAAAATTTTGATATCTTTTTATACACTATATATATTACATGTTAAAAATACAACAAGTTAAATATTGACTCGCTTAAAAAAAGTTAAATATTGACTCAATGTCTATTCATTTATTGTATTCCATTTCATATCCTTATTTTGTTAGTTTTCTTTTCATCGCCTATTTCATTTATTATCATATCATATAAAGATTATTATGTTGTTTTGACACTGCACATACATAATTGTGCCTCACAACCGGTATTTTAGTAATTTTTTATAAATAAAAAAGTCACACAGATATAGAATATAATAAAATGATACCTCCGTTCAGAAAAACTTGTCACTTTACTATTCACGCACGCTTTTTTAGGAGATAAAAATTATACTCCCTCCGTCTCAAAATTTAGGTCGTTTGACTTTTTGGCACGCTTTTTAATGTGTTAAAAACTCTATAAAATATTATTATTTTTTCAAAAATTTAAAAATAATTTCAAACTTATTAGTAATAAGTTTCAAATTTCTTAAAAAAATTTGAAAAAAAATTAATATTTCATAGAGTTTTTAACACATTAAAAAGCGTGCTAAAAAGTCAAACGACCTAAATTTTGAGACGGAGGTAGTATAAAATATCTAGTTTTTTAATTATTTTTTTTAACAATTTCGTAGCTATTATTAATAAGTACAAACTTGTTAAAAAAATTTGAAAATTTTTGCGAAATAGTCACTTTTTTTGGACGTTTTTGCGAAATAGACACGGTCTTGGACAAATTAGTGAATTGGCCGCTATATATACTTATTTACTATTGTACGGCCACTTTTCTGTTTTCCGAAAATCCCAACTCTCTCCTCTCTCCAATCTCTCTCTCCGCTCCCGATTGAAGGCGATGGAAGCTCTCGATCCGGCGCCAGAACCGCTGTTTGGTGGCGGGCGAGCTGCGGAGCGAGCGAGGGAGGGAGTGAGCAGCGGAGCCAGCGTCGGAGGCCGGTGCGAGGTCGATCGAGCGAGCGTCGGATCCGAGATCTCCTCGAGCGCGCGAGCGAGCGAGCGAGGCTGAGCGAGGAAGCGAGGGAGCGGGAGCATAGCCGGATCTCCTCCGCCAGATCTCGTATCTTCTTGTCTCCTCAGAGCGAGGGAGGCCGGGCAAGGGAGCGATGGCCGGAGATCCCCTCTGAGATCGCGAGCTAGGGATGGATCTGAGAATCCGGAGTGGCATGTGCACAAGTTCATCTGACATGTAAATACAATTGGCTAAGAGATCAGTCGATGCACAAGTTCTGTAGGTCCGAAAATGGTGGAGGCTCTGGTCTGTGATAGCTGATAAGGACTGGTTGCAGCATGTGCAGTCTTACTTGCAGTACAATGTCTCAATCTCTGCATCATTGTGGATGGTATGTTGCCATGTCTTCCTAAACAGAGCTTAGTTTTGTGTTATATTAACATATTCTCAATCTCAGTGTTTCATTAGAAAATGATTATGTTCATGCGGGAAATTAATTGCAAGTTTGCATATTTCTACTACCCAGGATTCTATTAAAAAATTCACACAATTGAAGATCATTTCTTTGGATTGAGCGTTCAACTGCTTGACCATGGAGGGAGAACCTGGTAAGTTGTAGTTCTTTTCACAACATAATTTTATTGCTTGCTTGGAAATTTATTTTCTGCATTTGCAAACCATATATGACTAGCAGATAATGTAAAATACAGTGAAAGTGTTCTTTCTTCATGCTATATGGGACTGCTAGCTATGATTTGATTACTCTTTTTGATTTAAAACTTCGATCTACATTGATACATATAGTATCTATATCTCATATGCTATGTTTTTAAAAGAAAGATTAAAAATAGATTGATCAGTGGAGTTTATGTGACTGCTAGCTTAGAGTTGCACAACTCGAGATTAGAGTTGCACAACTCGAGCTTAGAGTTGCACAACTCGAGTTTAGAGTTGCACAACTCGAGCTTAGAATCTATAAGCCCGTCTGATTCAGTCATTTGTTGATCTTTTGATAACGTGGTTTCATTCTTTTGTGAAAATATTGATTGGGTCTTGGAAACCATGAGTTCTTGATTAGATTTGAGCAGTTCCATTAGTTCATATACATGGTGTGCAATCACATATGGTTTAATGTCACATAGGTCATGCAGATGCAGTAGGTGTGTGTTGCTTCTGCTCCTAGCTATTTATAGTCTGAAAATTGGGTCAACTTAAGTTATTGGATAGTTGTATTACCATGGATGAATGTTGGGTGCAAACAATTGGATGGATCGTTCTATCTTATATTTCTTTGGCGCCGATCTGCCCCTTCCCTAATGTAAATTTTATTGCAGTCTCCCTCCTCTGACCATCTAGGAACATCAATGACTTGTAGATATGAGTGAGGATGCAACCTTATTTTATTTTAATCAAAGATCTTTTTGTCTCGTTTTTTTTTTCCCTGTCGTCCATTTCGCAGACACATAGTCATTGCCCACTCTGTACACATCCATGCTCAAACGAGTTAATTACTTGCTCACTTTGAGTCCTTATCTGCAGGAATTCTTACATTTATGAGCCGACTACTGTACAATTTCTCTTTGAAGTGGCTATGGGTCTGCATCATAGAGATGATTTATTAAACATGACACATGATGGTGGTCAGAAGCTTACACCACTACTTTCACGTTTTGTGCAGATGGTAATGCTTTTCATATATATGAAAGTTCATATACTTTTCACTTTTCTATAGAATATCTGAATATGAAACCTGGGATTTTTTTCTGCCTATGATCTGTTCTTATGTTGCTTCTGATAAGAATTGCACAACTCTAGCTTAGAGTTGCACAACTAGAGCTTAGAGTTGCACAACCTTTAGACCATGAATTAAGCTAGTGCTGAATTTTTGTTCTCATGCCTTGGCCATTGTATTTGAGTTTTAGGTGAATCAAGTCCCTCTTTAGTAGCATTAGATATTTAGTTGCAGCTGACTGATAGTTTATTTCCACTGTCCTAGGATGTCATGGTCCTCAACCCATCTGTATTATTTGGAATGGCTGATATTCATGATCAGCTGACTGATAATTTTCGTTTTTATTGATTTTTAGCTTGTCTGGTATTGAGCTTGAGTGCTAGGTGAGTATGAATGCATGCTCTAGACAAACTCAAAATGTTATATGTACAAGGGTGAACCGAGTTCATTTATGTTGTCCATGAAATATCTCTTGATCAGCATTGAAACAAAGCATTAGTGTAGTTACAGTTTTTTTCAGTAAAATGATTGTTGTGTGCAGCTTTCCCTCATTGAATATAACTTCAGGATTGAAGATTTATCCCCAGATATCCAAGACTAAATAAAAGTATTGCTGTGTGCAGCTTCCCCTCATTGAATATAACTTCTGGATTGAAGATTTATTCCCAGATATCCAAGACGGGGTGAAGCTTTCTAGAGCCATTCACCTTTTGGAAAATGAATCTTCCATTCTCACGATCAGCCTCTCTTTTGTTGGTAATTTTGTAACAGAATTATGATTATTGCAAGTGCAAATCCTAATAAGTGTCCAGTGTCTTCAAATACCCTGGCTATTTTATGGCAGAAATTGGCACTCCCTGCTGACAGCTGTAAGAAGAGGTTGGCAAATTGCAATATTGCTTTGCAAAATCTGAAGAAGGCTGGTGTTCCGTTATGTGATGATGATGGAATGTTGATAACAGGAGATGATATTATCAATGGAGACAAAGAACTTACATTATCTCTTCTCTGGAATATGTTTGTTCACCTGCAGGTATGTTTTATTTTTGGGCATTTCACATAATGGTATGAAACTGAACCAGGTTGATAGTGAAAATGTTTGTTCTACTGTATAAATTGATTAGCCGAGTGGCTCTGTAGTTTCGTTTTCACAGCCTGTTATTTTAGCACTAGCACATCCTTATCAAAAAAAAAATATTCACAGTAGTAGAGATATTTGGTTCTCAAATATGTATGGAGTTCTGATTTGATGATATAAGTTCGATAAAAATACTTACAACTGTTACTCTGTCAGTAAATCATGCGCCTCTCCCATCTCCCTGATCATGGTTTTTCTGGTACAAGATCTTAATGTCCATTTTCAGTTTATGCAGTCAATATCCATTTTGGGCCTCACCTTTTATTCCCCAACTTTTCCCTTCCATGATAATTGCTAAGTCGACAACTACATGTAAGATTCAAGTAAGAGGAATCTGTACCTTAACCCAAAATCTTGGTGCGCTTGTGCCAAATGAAAAAAGGAGATGACTTCATTTCCTTGAAAGTGGAGACCATCTTTTTATTCTTTAGTTTTAGCATTCGTTTTCGCCGATTTTGGTCTTTGTGCTTTTGTTTACATAATAGACTCACTTCTCTTCTTTCTCTTGCAGAATACTGCTAGCATCCCAAGCTTAATGGCAGAGTTGATCATTCAAGAAAGGAGGCGTACCTTAGTCGAATTTATTTGGGGTATTCTGAAATTCTTATGTAGTTGCAACTTGCAATGCAACTGTGCAGTACTGCAGTTTACTCCTGCTTGTGTTACAATAGTAGCTGCTGGCTACTATTTGTTTCATTAACGACAAAATGATGTATGTTCCTTTGCTCTAGTCAAATGTAAAACTATGTTAGATGTCTTTTTTTTCTTGCCCAACAAAAGTGATGTCATTTAAAGCCTATTAGCTCAAAATGGTAGAGCAATGTGCCTACGCACAATGATGCGGGTTCAAATCCCGTATAGGCTATCTATGCGGTATCTCTTAAAGTGCATTTTTTTGTCCAAACATCAACTGAAGCAAAGACTCTATGTCAGAAAAGAGTCACAAAGAGTCACAAAGAGATGACAATGGCAAACCTCATATTCACACAACAAGTAAATTCAGTGTGTAAAATTACTTTGATTTGATGATACAACAAATTCAGTGTCAGCACTAATCAGCACCTAAACAGCAGTAGTAGAACTAATCACATTCACAAAGGATAGTTAAAGATGTAAGATTTCAACCGATATAAGATAGTTAAAGCCCACCTAAACAGCAGCTTGATTTTTGGACTGAATTTGTTGAGGTGCCGAACTTAACCTCACATGGGCTGATTCTGTATGTACATTTTGCATCAGTTAGATCTATTGTAAGAGTTGCACGGCTCTGTTACAAAAGTATTACATCTTCAAAATACCCCTCATTTTTGCAAAAGAATATATATAGAAGGCAGAGCTTGTCCGCAAGGACTTGATATCGTTGCATGGGACCCACTGTTATTTATTCGTTCATGTGCACAACATCAAGTTATATTTGCACAACAAAAAGCGCTGACACGAAAAGTGGAATTTTAGTTTGAATGTGCAATTTTAGTTGAGATTGGTTTAGATGAGAAAATTAGGCAAGAAAGTTGCACGACTCTATTTTAAGAGTTGCACGACTCTGTGTTAAAAGTTGCACGACTCTGTTTTAAGAGTTGCACGACTCTGTTTTAAGAGTTACACGACTCTGTTTTAAGAGTTGCACGGCTCTGTTGTAAGAGTTGCACGACTCTGTTTTAAGAGTTGCACGACTCTGTTGTAAGAGTTGCACGACTCTGTTGTAAGAGTTGCACGCCTCTTATTATTGTATATACTTTGCTAACATACACACCATGTCACCATTCAATCAACTCAAAAAATAAAGAATAAATTAGGATCCACAAAGCTAGATTTGAGTGAAGCTAATGTAAATATTTATGTAGGAGAGTGATTCTAGATGCTTTTTCAATCCTTTTCCTCCATTTCTTTTGTCAAAAACTAATGTATATGCATTTTTATCTTCCCATTTGTCTCAACTTTTATCTTGTATTCGACATGCTCGTGAATAAAGACGAGTACTTCTAAGATCACTTCACATTCTGACCCAAGACTAATGCTCTCTTTTTTTCTCTTTAATATTTTAGCATATGTGATTACAACCTCTATCTGCCTAGTTTGTATCCAAGCAGAAGGCCATTTGGTCTAGTCGTATATGCAAGATGTTTTTGGGTCGTATATGCTTGTGCAACTCTAAGAAAAGTGCTGACATGGGAGAAAAAAGTGTTGACACGGAAAAAAGTGCAACTCTAAACTAGACTTGGATCATATTTGCACAATTTACAGTTATATTTGCACATCGTACTCTTATATTTGCACGATAAAATGTTAAAAAAAAAAAATAGATTTGATTCATATTTGCACAATTTACGATTATATTTGCACAATATGCTCTTATTTTTGCTCAACAATTCTTTATTTTTGCACAACAATCGAGACTTGTGAAATTGTGTCTTCACATAATCTTATTTTTTGTAAATATAATTTTATACTTTTTAATAGATTATTGCACAATACGGTCTTATTTTTGCTCATCAATAGAGTAAAATTGCACAACATGAGGGGATTTGTGAAATTTTGCTCAACATCATCTTATTTTTGCTCAACAATAGGTTATTTTTGCACAACAATCGAGACTTATGAAATTGTGCTCAACATGATTTTATTTTCTTTCAATATAATGTCATACTTTCTCAATAAATTATTGCACAACATCATCTTATATTTTGCTCAACTATAGGTTATTTTTGCACAACCATCGAGACTTGTGAATTTGTTCTCAACATGATCTTATTTTCTCTCAATATAATTTCATACTTTCTCAATAAATTATTGCACAACATGCTCCTATTTTTGCTCATCAATACGTTATTTTTGCACAAATAGTGGTGAAAATTGGTGTTGACACTGATATTAGTTACAACTTACAATTAGTGCTGACACTGATATTAGTTACAATCAGTGGTGGAAATTTGCACGACTTTGTTTTAAGAGTTGCACGACTGTGTTTTAAGAGTTGCACGACCGATTTGAGCTAATAGGCTTCACAAAATAATAAAACAAGATGGGTGGAGATTTATTACCAATATATATTGAAGCAAGACGTCTCATCATTTCATCAATGCTTAGAGCCCCTGACTAGATTGAATGCTGAGGCATGAGGAACGTTACTTTTATGGAATTTTAAGTATGTAACTTTAAAGGAAAAATCAGAACTTGATTTGTAAGTGCTGAGCCCCTGACTAGATTGAATGTTGTGGCATGATGAACGTTTCTTTATATGTATTCAAATGAAGGAAAAAAGCAATATATTTTGTAAGTATGTAACTTTGTAACATGATAATGGAAATAAGTTGATATTTCTTTATTGTTGTTGATATATGTATGAGTATGACAGCACACTCTGACCCTTGAAACCAAATGTTTTAAACACATTGCGTTGAGCTATGAGCACATAAGGCAAAAATGTCAAAAATAATCAGAACTTCCAGTTTCTCACAGAACATTGAGTGAACTGATACATACTTGCCAACTTTCACTTTCACATCACTGCTGAACTTGATCTTCAACCTCGTTCACTTCCAAACTCTGACCTCGCCTCGACTCCTGGATCGTCCTCCATTTCTCTTCCGGATAAAGAAGCTTTCCAACTATGTGATACTTGTCAAGGAACTTCATCTCCCAATAATCAAGCACTGCAAGCTCTGACTCATCCAGCCCTTCCAGAGGTGGTTGCGAACAGAGACAGCACTGGAAGCTCAGCAGAAGCTCCCCAACTACAAGCAGTAACAGAAGAAAAATATATTACACAGGGCAATCCCGAGGTCCTGAAACACCCCTCGCATCGCTCAGCATATGGACGCCGCTTGAAGAATAAGCAAAGTTCGATTTCCTTATCAATCGATCTTCGATCGATTGATAAGGAAATCACAAAAAACAACATACATATATATCCGATTCAGAAACACAGCCTATTGGAGTATATATTTCATTAATTCAAGACTTAAAAAAAAAAATCCAGCCTCTAAATTGAACATTTAGCACAACAAAACAAGAAGATTCAAACCTCTAAACTGACATAAACGCAGCAAAACAAGTCTAATTCAGCACAACAAAACACAGCAGAATCCCAATAAGTATATATTTTTTCCAATCGATCTTCGATCGATTGAAGAAAATTTGCGCCAAAGGCGCAAATTTTAGGATTTTCTCAGAAACATCGATGATTAATGGAATTCGAAGAAAATCAGGTTCGATTCCTGATGATTTCTCCTTCCAGTTCAGAAAAATCTAAATAACAAATCATCCTTCACCTAATTCACACAGATCTCAGAAAAATATTCCAATTGAACACTTGAAATTGAGCACAATCAGTTCAATTGAACCACAAATAAACTTTCAAATAAACTTCGATATCTAGCGTACAAAGTAAATCGATGTAAAACACTAACCTTGGAAGCGTCGTCAACGAGGAGAGGTTGATCGGCAAGGCGGAGGTAGAGTTGCTTCTACCTGTCCAGACGAAGTTGAATTCCGACGCAGCAAGGCGGCAAGCATCAGGCGGCCTCGCTCACTCGCTCGCTCCGCTCGACGTCGACCACGCACTGAGGACGCAGGATTCCAGGCCGCAGCCTCAGATTGGAGCGATTGCACGCTGACGACGAGCCGGAGGCAACGGAGGGGCTCCGCTTCTTCCAATTGGACCAACCGCCGCCGCCAGCAGCCCTGGAATAGTCGTCGCCGTCTTGATCGGGGCCCTCCCGGAGCAGCGGAGGAGAGGGAGGGTGCGGAGAGGGAGAGCGGAGGAGAGAGAAATTGCCGTGGGAGAGAGAGGTAGTAGGGTTTATATTGCGTCCAATTTGCAAAAATGTCCCAAAACGCGGCTATTTCGCAAAATAAGCCCATTTTCGTGGCTATTTTGCAAAACTGCCCTTTTTATAAAAAAAATAAATATTTTATATAGTTTTTATCATTTTAAAAAAGCGTGCGTGAATAGTAAATGACAAGTTTTGCTGAACGGATGGAGTAAGTCTTTTCTCTTATTAGGTAAAGATTTTCAATTCAAAATTAAAAAAAGATGAGATATTACGGAGTATCACATTTTTAAAGGAACTTAAAATGATGGAGTTGTCTGCAACGTCACTTAAAAAATAAAATAGTACAGAATACATAAATATATACGGAGTATAATATGCCAAAGGCTATGCAGAATTTATGCTTTCAAATCGGGCAAGTGGTCGATATAAAAGCATCAACCTACTTGCTCAACTTGTCCAACAAGTACAGTGTTTCTCTCCTTTTGAGTTCATTTTCAGTAGGAATTATTTATTTATTTATTTATTTGTGAAGATATTCAAAATCTTTGAATTTAATCAATAAATGTGATTTGGCACTTGGCCTCAAAATCAATAAACAACGTACGTAGTAGGAATGCGAAATGGGATAAGCCTCCGCCTAACTCGTTCAAACTCAACTTTGATGGTTCTAAACTACCGGGGGGGAGGGGTAAGGCCTCCTTTGATTTTGTTATCCGCGTGACTTGGAAGCTAAGGTCGTTTCTATTGGTGGGGGCTTATGCAGGGGTATGCCCACGATCTACGTAGAAGCTCTTGGGTTAAGAAACAACCTGATGAGAGCTAAACTCTTATGCTTGCAAAACTTACTCATAGAGGTGATAGCCTTTTTATGGTTAAGGCTTTACTGGGTGACTGGAGCTGTCCTTGGACTATTGAAATCCGGGTTACAGTCACAGGGATGAAACTTTTTGTTAGGGTATGTGATGGTAGACATATGTGGCTAACATAGTCTTAAGGAGACTATAAATACAAGGAACAACCATGTAAAGGGCATTCATGAATATACAAGAAAGTGGTTACTCTCTCTCTCTCTCTCGGTTGTTGGATAACTAACCAAGAACCTAACAAGTGGTATCAGCAGCTGGCGTTCTCGGCTATGGCGGAAGCTACGCGCCACAAGGCAACGGAGAAGATGGACATTCAGCTTCAACATCTGCAGACGTTCACAGCAAGCTCGCACGAGCGCCTCATGGAAGCAATCCAGAAGCAGGATGATCACCAATGAACGCTTCAAGATCAACAGCAGACAATGATCGACTTAAAACGATCAACGGAGGAATTTCAGGCAAGGACTGAGCAATTCCAGATGCGAATTGAGCAGAGCATGACACAAATCGCCGATTGGATTCGCCTGCAGAATCAGAAAGCTGTTTTCCAATCAGGATTTGTCACACCGCCGACGGAGCACCAAGAGAAGACAACCCCGGGAATCAACAAAGAAGGCCCAATTCCGGAGGAGACGAACGCATACAGACCTCCCCCAATGAGGAACGAAGGCGCCTTCAACACTCAGAATCGCTTTCCCAAGGTCGATTTTCCGGTCTTCGATGGGAGCAAGCCGAGAAGCTGGGTGAGGAAATGCGATAAGTACTTCCTTCTCTTCGGAGTTCAAGATCATCAGAAAGTGGAATTAGCGGCTATGTATATGCACGATCGGGTAGATACATGGATCCAGGGCTATTTGATGCAAAAGAAGGGAGTACGGTGGAAGGAAATGAGCGAGGCTCTCTGTTGCAGGTTTGGGGAAAGACAGGGAGTGGAAATTGTTGAAGACTTCAACAAGCTATGCCAGATCGGGGAATTGGAGGATTACAACGAACGATTCGAGGAACTCCAAGCAGGTATGCTCTCGTACAACCCGCATCTGCCTGAATGTTACTTTGTCACCAGTTATATTAGCGGCTTGAAGGCCGAGATTAAGCCATTGGTTAAGCTGGGTCGGCCAAAGGATCTGGCCGATACATTGGAGCTTGCAAGATTACACAGCGATGATGTCCAGGCCTTGGTGAGAGCAAGCAAACCCCCATGGAGACCAGGAGTTGCGGGTGAGAGATTCCAGGATTCCAAGAATTCGAAAGAATTCAGGAAAATAGCGGGGTTGTGCTTCCGTTGTGGAGATAGGTATTATGTGGGTCACAAATGCAAGAACTCCTCGGTCAAATTTGTCACCACACAGGATTTGGATTTGGAGGAAGAGGAAGTCACTGAGGAAGTGGTAATGGAGGAATCCAAACCTGAGGAAGAGGATCAGGAGGGATTTGTGAGAGCATTAACAGGAAATGGCTCAGATACTTCAATTTTGGTCAAAGGATTTGTGGGAAATAGGATGATTCGGATCTTGATTGATAGTGGATCAACTCATAGTTTTGTGGATCCTCTGGTAGCAAAAGAAGCGGAATTCAAATTATTGCCAGCTAACTTGATGATTGTGGAAGGTCTCAACAAAGACAAGATGTTTTGTCGTCAGGAGTGCAAGCACTTTCAGTGGAAAATGCAAGGAGGAACCTACAGATTTGATGTCTGGGCACTAAAGATTGGAGACTTTGAGTTGCTGTTAGGAGTCAACTGGATGAAGATGTATAGTCCAGTTCAATTCGACTACAACAAACTGACTATTGCCTTCTCTAAAGATGGGGAAAAGGTGGAATTGCAGGGTGTGAGTGAGGATAAGCAAGAAGCTGTGATCAGGCACCTCACTGGGAAGGAACTGCAGTCACTGATCAGAGAAAAGGAGCATGAATCCATTTCCCAGGTTGCACAGGTGTTCCAATTGAGTGCTAAGATGGAGGAAACTCCACCAGCAGTACATGCTATCTTAGATAGATTCCCAGAGGTATTTGCTGAACCCAAACACCTTCCACCAGAGAGAGGGTGTGAACGGGAGATTCCACTGAAAACAGGAACACATGCAATTTGTGCAAAGCCATATAGATACCCACATGGCCAGAAAGATGAGATTGAAAAACAAGTCAAGGAGTTGTTGTCCAGTGGATTGATCAGGCATAGTCAAAGTCCATTTGCTTCTCCAACACTGTTGGCTAAGAAAAAAGATGGAACTTGGCGCTTTTGTGTGGATTATAGGAAACTGAATGAAGCAACAGTGAAGGATAAATTCCCTATACCTAACATAGAGGAATTGTTAGATGAGCTTCATGGGGCTGTTGTGTTCTCTAAGCTAGATCTGAGAGCAGGATACCACCAAGTGAGGGTAGCTGAATCTGACATTCCTAAGACAGCTTTTAGGACTCATAATGGCCACTATGAGTTTAATCTCATGCCCTTTGGATTGACAAACGCGCCAGCAACATTTCAATCCCTAATGAACATGGTATTTGCTGAGTTTCTACGCAAATTTGTGCTAGTCTTCTTTGATGATATATTGATTTACAGCAGCACACTTGAGCAACACTTGGTTCATTTAAAGACGGTGCTACAGATTATGAGTAAACACCAGCTCTTTGCTAAGCTGTCTAAGTGCAATTTTGCTGTGGGAAAGGTAGAATACTTGGGCCACCTGATCTCCTTAGAAGGGGTAGCAACTGATCCTTCTAAGATTGAAGCAGTGGTCAAATGGCCTGTGCCAAAGAATGACAAGGAATTGAGAAGTTTCCTAGGTCTGGCAGGGTATTATAGGAGGTTCATCAAGCATTTTGGTGTAATATGCAGACCTCTAACTGAATTACTCAAGAAGGAAAGGTTCTTGTGGGGTGAGGACAGTGAGACTGCATTTCAGAAAGTCAAGAAGCTGCTATCATCACCACCAGTGCTTACCCTCCCAGACTTCTCTTTGCCATTCCAGATAGAAGCAGATGCTTGTGAGGATGGAATTGGGGCAGTCCTAATGCAGCAAGGTCGGCCATTAGCCTACATTAGCAAGGCTCTCCATGGTCAACACCTTCTACTCTCCACATACGAGAAGGAATTGCTGGCAATTCTGTATGTTGTAGACAAATGGCGCCACTACTTAGAACCTGCTCACTTCATCATTGTAACAGATCATCAGAGTTTGAGGTACTTGTTGGAGCAACAAGTTACAACCCACCTCTAAAAGAAGGCTATCAGGAAACTCTTAGGCCTCTCTTACTCAATCCAGTACATGATGGGGAAGTGCAATGTTGTTGCTGATGCTCTCTCAAGAAGAGGGTTAGCAGCGCCTGGGAGCTCATGTAATGCATTGGTAGCTGTCAAACCCAAGTGGATTCAGGAAGTGGTGGCCACATATGAAAATGATCAGGAGATTGCCAAGAGAAGAACTGAGGCAGCTGTAGATCCTCAGTCTAAATTCAGGTGGCAAGGGGATATTTTGCGTTACAAAGGAAGAGTGGTGATTGGGAACAACCAGGATATGAAGATGAGAATCACGCAGGCATTCCATTCAGAGGCAATAGGAGGGCACTCTGGATTGAGAGCCACTTACCAAAGGATCAAATCCTTGTTTTATTGGCCACAACTGAAAACCTTCATTGCTACCTTCATCAGTGAGTGTGACGTTTGCCAACGCCATAAGCACGAAACCATAGCATATCCAGGGCTGCTACAACCTCTCCCAATACCAGAGAAACCGTGGATGTCAATTGGGATGGATTTTGTTGAAGGTCTGCCTAAGTCTAATGGGTTCGATGTGATACTAGTGATTGTTGACAGACTCACCAAGTACTGCCATTTTTTGGTACTCAGCCATCCATTTACAGCTAGTCAGGTGGCTAAGATCTTCCTTGACAATGTGTACAAGCTGCACGGTCTTCCAACTGATATTGTATCTGATCGGGATAAAATTTTCACCAGTCACCTGTGGAGGGAGCTCTTCACTGCGTTAGGCACCACATTGAAGATGTCAACATCTTATCACCCTCAAACGGATGGCCAGACAGAGCGAGTAAACCAATGCCTTGAAACTTATTTGAGATGTATGTGCTCAGCTATGCCAAGACAGTGGGCTAAGTGGCTCTCCTTAACAGAATGGTGGTATAACACTTCTTACCACACAACATTAAAAACATCTCCATTTCAAGCATTATATGGCTACCCACCACCTCAACTGGGAATTCGCTCAAGCAGCATCACTACATCATCAGTTGAGGATTGGTTTCAGGAAAGAGATACAACCATGACCTTGCTAAAGGAAGGGCTAGTTGCTGCTCAGGAACGCATGAAGTTCTTTGCCGACAACAAACGTTCAGAGAGAACCCTGCAAGTGGGGGATTGGGTGTATTTGAAGCTGCAACCATACAAGCAGACATCACTAGCTCTACGCAAGAGTCTCAAACTCAGTGCAAAGTTTTATGGACCATTCGAGGTCACTGCTAAGAAGGGAGAAACAGCTTATGAGTTGGCCTTACCACCTTCCTCTAAGCTCCACCCTGTGTTCCACATATCCCAATTGAAAAAGAAAATTGGGAGTGCGAGCCCTGTAAATCCAGACCTGCCTATCACTGACGATGAAGGGGTAATTGTGGCCGCTCCAGAAGTTGTACTGGACTCAAGAGTGACTCATCTCCCTAATGGCGATCCAGTAGTAGAGTGGCTAGTGAAATGGATCAACATGCCAACTGAAGAAGCAACCTGGGAGGCAGCTGGGCACATCCTCCACCAATTTCCAAATTTTTCTTCTCCTTAGAACCTTGAGGACAAGGTTATTCTTAGACAGGGGGTGGTGTTAGGGTATGTGATGGTAGACATATGTGGCTAACATAGTCTTAAGGAGACTATAAATACAAGGAACAACCATGTAAAGGGCATTCATGAATATACAAGAAAGTGGTTACACTCTCTCTCTCTCGGTTGTTGGATAACTAACCAAGAACCTAACACTTTTGTTGTAGTTCTTTAATTTGGTTTCTATTCGTCATATTTTCAGGGAAGCGAATACGATTGCAGATCGATAGGATCACGCATCTGGCTTGTTGTGTCCCTGCCGACGATGATTGGAAGGATGATTCAGAACTTAGGATTCTCGTATGGAAAGGCGCGCTAGGATGAGGATGTCGGTCTACTATCCTAATTCATTTCCTTGTATTAAAAAAATCAATAAATGTGATTTGATTTTTTTTCTATGGAAATAATATAGGGCAACATAGAATAACAAATATTGACCTAGATTACAATATTACATGATCAGTCCAATTTGTCTTTTTTCCCTTAAGGCCCTTTCTCACCATAGGGTAAAGATTGGGATTTTGTCTATTTTTGTTCCCACCATTAGCAAACACTCAATTTGACACTTTATTTTTTGGCCTATTTCCAAATGAAAGGCTAAATTTGGCTTCTTCTTTTGGAAGGTCAAATGTGATTTTTTAAAATTATTTATTTTTAATTGTTTAATATTTATAAAAATCTATAATACAATTATAAATCTTTATATTATATAATTATGATTTTTAATGAAAAATAAAAGTTATAATATTGTAAAGATATTCAAGAGTTCTTCAATATGACTATAATCTTGACATATTTGAATTATCATTGCATAAATAATATTTTTAGATAATGACATTCATCTTTTTTTATTATAGCTTCATCAAAATTACACATCGAAAGGATAAAGATACGATCGAGTAATGGAAATGAAAAGTGAAAGTGAAAATTTACATTAAAATTTATAGATAGTTTAACCTACTAAAATTGGAAATATTCTCTTTTAATTGTTTAATATTAATATAATGGGATAAAAGAGAATATTTTTAATTGTTTAATATAGTATATAATAGGCCAAAAGATAGTTTAGCATGCTAAAATCATATAATAAGCCAAAAGAGAATATTCGATAGAATATTCACTTTTGATAGACTATTTCCCCTTACTTTTTTTTAATATATAGGTAAGAATTCGAAATATCAGACAAAACCATTGTCTGGTAAATCGAGAGGGCGAATGATCGCCAGACGGATTGATCGACCATCATGATACAATGAAAAAACCAATGGAAATAACATAATGGAAAAAAAACCATGCAAGCTTGGACAAACAACATCATGCTCGGCGTGAAATGTCCGAAAAAGGTAAGTGAATAGTGAGAACATGGGATATCGTAGGCTAACGAGACGTCTCATCGTCGAAAGACATAGAACATAAATCGCAAAAGGGAAGAGACGACTCCTAGGGAAGTGTAGGTCACACGACGTTCCCCTTACCTAGATGAGAGATCTTCGAAGACCCTGAACACTGCCACGACCTTCATAATCAACAGGACTGCATGACTACACCTTCTTCCAAAACTAAACACAAACCATAGAACGCTATTTCTCCTTGCATATTTGACCTATGAAGGGAGATGCCATAAGGCCCTATTTTTAATTTGACACTAAACGAGACGGTACAAACATAAAAAAGTGTGGATCACACGATATTCCCCTCATCTAGATTAGAAATCCTCAGAGACCCTAAACATTGTCAAGATCTTCATGATCAATAAGACCGCATGACTGCACCTTCTTCGAAAACTAAACACAAACCATAGGAAGATGCCATAAGGCCCTATTTTGTAATTTGGCACCAAATGACACTAAACTTGAAGGTACAAACAAACAAAAAAAAGTGTGGAAAATTACAACTTCCAAGTTAATTCCACCCATCATTGACATAAGCAAATTGGAATTACTTAAGAGGAATCTTGAGGATGTGCTAAATAATTTGGGGTTATTTGTTTGTTTAGGTGTTATTAGGGCATCGATTTGTACAACCCTGAATACTTATTTACCGGTATCTTGTGGCTGATACTCGAGGTGACGTGTTGGATTCCTTTGTGTCCGTACACATGAATTCGATTTAGGTTGACCCCAAAAGTTATTTTTTGTCTTATACTGAAATGATTAAAAAGCCCACGTTGGCGGATGAGCAAAAGACGGAGCATATCATGATCGAGCCACCTCTTATATATATATTGCTTGAACACCAAAAATCTTCATTGATTCTCTAACATGGAAAGTTGAGATGATTTGACAAAGAATGTAATCGTTGGATAAACAAATTTGTTTGATTTAGCAATCAACTTTGAACATGTGAAGTGACTTTGAACATGTCAACTTTGAACATAAAGTCGAGCATATTTTAGATTAAAATAAGTGTCCGGTTTCCTTTTTTGAAGTTTAAATTCATTCACATTAACTAGATTCTGGATCTTATGCCTTGAAACGTTATTCTAAAAAATGCTCTCAGTGTTTGTTTAGACACTATCAAGACACTTGGCATAGGTTGATCTAGGGACGGAGGCTCGTGCCCCCCCGGGTCGGAGGAAAACGTAAAAAAAAAAATTAAATTAAATGTGTATTTTTTTGGTAATTTTTTATAATTTAAGAGTTAAAACAACTTAATTTGAATGAAAAATCAAGTAATGTCTTTAGTTTTGTTGGTATGAGGTGGGAATTTGAATGATTTGGTTTCGAATCCTTATAGCTCATTTTATGGATTTTTTCCCCTTTAATTTTTTCAACTTAAAATAGCTATTTAAATCCTATATTTAATGTGTTTTCTACTATACAACAAAATTATATCTTATATATATTCAAAAAAAATCCCGAACCCCCCCCCCCCCCCCCGATTATTTTCTGGCTCCGCCCATGGGTTGATCGCCAAGATACCATCAAGGAACTTGGGGTTTTGGCACTTTGATAACTTGGGTAGATTTGATATTTTATTTTATTATTATCATTATGCTAATGTAGAAAATCTGGATGGTTGTGTTTATTTAAACATGTTAAAATGATTTTATATTTAAATCAGGCAAAAGGTTAAAATAACCACAACCATTATATTTATTTGATTTAATGGTGTTGTGGACTTTTGAAATACATGCTTTAGTTTTTGACAAAGTCAAGGTTCAAATAATCAAACTCGTTTCCTGTTAAGAATCTGTCACTAAAGCCATCAAATTGACTTGAAAATTGACGACCCTCCACCATCAAGCATTCATCAAGCGTGTTTTAGATTATTTGCCTTAGACTTCATTCTTGAGACAATGGCTGAACAGGTAAATATATAGATAGGCGGCAAAAGCCAAGATACAAATTTTTTAAGACCATACCAAGGATCTTATGTAATACGGGAAACTATACCCAAAATGTTCCCTCTGTACCACCCAAGCTCTTAAAATACCACTAACTCCCTACCCTCACATATGGTTACAGAACCCCTATACCCACCAACCCTTTACCACTCTTGTGCTGAGTTGGCTCTACACGCCAACAATAGCTCTACGCCCCAACTCCCCTATGAGTGACTTGCACTTCCACTGCGCAAAGAAGCAAGACTGACAAACTGCTAATAATTTGTGAAGCACACTTTGGGGATAAAAGGTTCATTACAAAATACAGTTTTGTTCCGGGCCACCCAAGTGAAGTACACAACTGCCTGCAGTGCCAGGAGCTTGGTCTGATATAGCTGCGATTTCTGCACTTTAGACAGTTCTTGAGCAAACCACAATAGCCACTTGCCAAGGCTTGCAAACCTGCACCTAATGCCGATCCCCCCAAACACTAGACTCAGAATCGCTGGGCAGCTAAACCACAGGTGGTCTTCATCTTCTTCACAAGTCTTGCAAAGGCTGCAAACTGCTGCATTTTTTTCACCCTTCCAATGCTTCACTTTTCTCCCCGTCTGGAGACGTTTTCTGGCAGCCAGCCATACAATAAACGCCCACCGTTTACACTGTTACAGAACCGGATAGTGCAGCTCGGGAGGATGGTGGAATTGGTGACAAACATGGCTCAACTAGTGAGAGTAGCTCTCTAGACAATGTAGTAGAAGCAAAAAGACGAGCAAATCAATTCACAAAATCCATTTGACCTCAATCTGAGGAAAACTGCAGTTCTCATTAATTCGAAAACCAAAATCATAGAATGTCATGAAGCCTGCCAAGAAGCCGAAAACTGTGCAGTTCTCATTAAACCTTAATACAAAGTATCAATAGGCAACACCTTGCAGAACGCTCAAACTTATCACAGAAGGTATGAGAAGGAAATGGTCTTCAGAGGAAGAACCAAAACAACCGTTCATTGTGATGTCCAAAAACGGATATATAGTTCGCAAATGAATGTCAGTTCGAAGTAATATATATCACCCCAATGTTAGCAACAATGCGACGGAAAATTTAATGAACATATATAGCAGATAGCCAGATACAACTCAAGGGGGAGCAATGTGTATATCAAGGGTACTATTCAATAATATTATTATTGTATTTAATATTCTAAAAACTCTAAATCATATTTTTAATAAAGTAAAAATTATAGCTGATAAACAATCCTTCTTGTAATTTTAGTGAAACATTTTATTTTCCTATAGGTTACACTTTTGGATTTCTTTTCAGCATTTGTTTCTTTCATTCCATGGTTTAAACTATGGTGTGCTGCTTTTTAGTTACTGACTTCAAACCTTTTTAGATAATTGCTTAATACCATGTCTAGACAACTTTTAGTTACCGACTCCACAATAATAATGGATATTAAAATGCAAAGATCTATTTATTAGCTCATAAATCCTGGGTTCTTAGTAATTGTGTGTGTTGTTGGGGGGGTGGGGGTGGGGTGGGGGGAGAGAGACATCCAGCTAAACAATAGCTATGAATCAAATTGCACACAAAGCTAAGAAAGAGGGTGAAATAGAGTCAATAGACCCTAAAGACTCCTACAACCCAATACAGACAACCAAAAAAGGAGAAAGGGTTCAGGTTCAGATACTGAAAAAAATGGAATTTTAAAATGTCAAAACCTACCTCTTCAACACAAAGACCTGAAGGTTCCTTTGCCATGTCAAGGACAGTCTTTATCAATGACCGAAGACCCTTTTCTGGAGAAATAAGATACGGCTGATACCCATCTGCTTCCAGAACAATCTGATCCACCCAAGAGAACAAGAATAAGAGTGAGACCTGACGACTTCGTATTTGGCTAGCTGATGTTTCCACCAAGGCTATTCTCCCTAGCTTGCTTTGAGGAGCCCCAGTTAAAATTGACTTGAGACTTTCACTCTCTGCCCTCCAGGCAGCTTCTAAAGACTGATGTGGCACAGACCCAGAACCTCCAGATTGTGCAGTAGCAATGGAAACAGACTGACCAATTAAGGCAACCCACGGTATATCGGCTGTACTTCTTGGCCCTTTACCTATCAAGAGAGCCTGTACAGCTGCCCGCGCTTGAGATTCTGATGCTGCCTGATCTATTTTGCTAATTACACCGATTGTTCTAGTTCCTACAACAAAGATAAAAATTCATTTTCAGAAGATATCAAAGGAAAACAACAAATTAGCCTGTTTTGATCCAGGCATAAATCTGATGTGGCATAGACCCAAAACCTCATCTTGGTTCTGATAAACTTCGAGTCCATTTTTTTTAAATAAGTTCTTGAACTTTCTTATCAAAAGCTTTGTACACATTCGATATATGTAGTAGGGCAGGAAAATAATAAATTTTACCTCCCAGGTGAGAACAGGAAATGAAATGTTACCTTTTCAAATAGTGGTTGTAAACAATTAACAAAAAGCTCGAGGAATATAGAAGTCGCTTACCCTCTGAGTCATATACTCCTTTGCAATTCTAATTACTTTAGATGAAGACACCTCTGGTGCCTGGGCAGCAGGAATTATTACTAGCAGAAATGCATCATTACACCCAACATAATCACTAATCTGAAGAGTGAAGACAACATGGATATGAGAGTTAAATTCCAGGAGAAAGAAGAAAAATGTGTTTAAATCTAAATAATAAAAACTGCAAGATCGACAAAGAATCATTAATCGTCCATCAAAAGTGATGATCTTTTTACCATTGATTCATCCACACTCCACTGTTCTAATCCAGGTAAATCAATTAGTTTCAGTGGTGGAGCTGCAAAAAAAGAAGAATTACCAATGATAAATTTTCAAGTGAATATATTTTAGAAGTGATATCACAGAACCTCCAGTAGAATTTCGAAATTATCTGTTATGTATCACAATGGCTGATATGCATGCAAACCTAAGAATCTATCTTAAGCAAATGGTCACTAAACACGACAGAAAGTGTAATTGCACCATAAAGAGCCCATGGCTAACAGGGTCTATGTTTCTGATTTTGCAATTTTTTGTAATTAAAGCTCTAATAATTAGGATTGGACTTACTAAATCTTTAAGATTTCAGATTTCCAAAATTTAGTAAAAAAACTAGACAAAGTGGGAAGGGAAAACAGATGCACATATACCACACAGCCTGCTGCATGCCCAAGCATATGATTTTTTTTTATAAAAAATAAATTTGAAAACATAAATACATACATTTGAGAGTTCTAGCAACTAGCATAAGTAATCACATGATTCAAGAGCACAGAATTATTGAATAAGAAGTAAACAAACCTGCACTGGTGCGAAGTTTCAAACTTATTTCATCACGACTCTTGCCAAACACACCCTTGTTTAGCCTCTCCAGCAGGGAATGTCAAAGAGCACCTATCCATCAACAGAATAGGAAGGTTAATCATGGTACTGGTGTTAATCTGCATAACTAAACGGGCATAGTGTAAAGATTCTCATGAAAGAAGAAGAAGAAGAAGAAGAAGAATACCTTGAAAGATCCTCCAGATTGATACAGGATTCAGACCATGCCTTGCAGTATCGAAATCACACGAATGCACCAAATGCGAGCTCCATAGTCCATAAAAGATGAACTCTCACCCAGGTGATACCTCATCCAAATAAATGTCTTGTGACTCATCCATGATTCCTACTGACTTGTACACTTGATAAGCCCATGATTTATATGCAAGCATATGAATCTTTAAAAACACACATCCCTTCAACCTGAATAAAAGATTGCATTGTATTTAAGATCATAGTGTAAATTCACCCAAGAAATTGAACTCGTAGATCATCAACAGTAGAGTGGGAAAAAAATGTTGAATTTAATACATTACCTGACAGGTTTCAGCATGAAAATGTCATTAAACCATGCAGCACATAGCCACAGAAGGGGTGCATCATCCGGGAGAAGGGAAGCACTAGCCAGGAGCATATGATGCATTATTTCTGACTGTAATCATCTTCGATAAAAGGTCTTATTCAGCACATCAACCAGTTTATGATCTGGAATAACGCTCATCGACAACATTATGCAGAGAAAAACTTTTGCTTCATTAATTAAATGCCTTTTACACAATCTGTTGATGATGGCACTAAAATCCCTCAAGGATACATTAAAACCATTTTGCAACATTTGGTGGAAAAGCACCACTGATCTATGTACATTACCCTTCACACAATGGGCTTTTATGAGTGTGGTATATGCGACTTTTGACAACCCAATTTTCTGATCTTGAAGACTATTCAATAGATAATCAGCTACTTTGAGGTCACCGTATAAACACAGTCCATTGATGAGGATGTTGTGAGTGGCAGGACTAGGATTGAGACCAGATTGTAACATCTGACTATACAACTGCCATGCACTTTTCATATCTCGGGCTCTACAAAATGATTGAATAATGGTATTATATGTAATCTGATCTGGACAGAGACCCTTATCATCCATCTCTTGAAGTTTTTGGCAAGCCTCTTGACATCGGTTTTGTTTGCAAAACCCCTTAATCAAGACAGTATATGTCACATGAGTTGGCTGAACATTCTTCATCTCCATCTCCTTCATCAATTCAATCATGGCAGGAATGTTCCGGTCTTCACAGTGTGCATTCATAAGTGTTGTGTAAGTTACAGCATTTGCTTCAATGTGATGCCATTTGATTCCTTCAAGACATCCTATAGCCTCCCTTATTCTTCCACTTTTACAGAAGCCATACATCAGAGAATTGAATGTAACAATAGTAGGAGACACCCCCCTTTCCTTTATTTGGTGAAATAATTGCATCGCGTCCAAATTATTATTATTTTTCACATATCCATTGATCATGATATTGTAAAGAACAATACTCACAGGCAATCCAGCCTTTGTTAGGCTATCAAAGTATGATCTTGCCTCTTGCATCATCCCTTTATGGCAGAGACCGAGAAGAATATTAGCATGGGAGAATGAATTTGGTGAGATTCCCATTGAAAGCATTTCCTCGAAGAAACATAAAGCTTGCCGCACTTCCCCTAGCTTGCAAAATCCATGTATAAGAATGGAATACAAAATCAGATCTGGTTTTAGTTGCAAGGCATTCATCTCATCAAGCAATTCCTTTACTTTGTCAAGTTGCCCACTCTTGCACAAAGAGCTCACAAGGACACTGTATGTGATAACACTAGGCCGCAAACCCTTGGAAAGCATCTCCTGATATAACCTAAGTCCTTCCTCGGTATTTCCTTTTTGACAGTGGCCATACATCAAAATCATGTACGTAATAAGATCCGGTTTCAAACCCTTATGAACCATTTTCTGTATAACCTCCTGCAGACCATCCATCAAACCAAGCAGATAACATCCCTTTGCCACAGTATTATAAGTCACTGTGTCGGGTTCAATTCCATGACTTTCCATGTCTTCTGCAAAATCTAAAGCTTCTTGTATGGATCCAGCAACACACAATCCATGGATCAGAATGTTATAGCTATATGCATCAGGAAGAAGTCCGTACTTCAGCATCAAGCAGAAAAAAGACTTCGCCACATGTATGAAACCGACTCTTACAAATCCTGACATGAGGGTATTAAAAGACACAGTGCTAGGACATTCATTCTCTCGCAAATATTCCACTGCTTCTAGCAGCATTGACTGCCTGCACATACCATCTATTAGGATGGAACTTGTGTATTGGTTTCTAGGAACACCACTGGATTTGACCTCATCATATACGTTCCACATAAATTTGCTTTGCCTCAAATTGTGCAACAAACTATTGTAGGTCCACATCGAGACATGCAAATTCAAGTCTTTCATCTTTGCCAAAACATATAATGCATCATTAACCATCTCGAACTTTGAGTAGCAAAATGCCAACATATCCCACACAAGACTGTCATGATCACACTTCCAGGAGCCATTGCACAAATGATCACAAATACAAGGTGCAGAACCAAGCCCTAGGAATTATCAGATAAGATTAACAAATGGCCAAGTTTAGATAAATGAAACACAATCAATTGACCACATAAAACCATGACAGCTTTCTGTTTTCCTCATCTCAAAGATGGTAGATTTCAGTTTCTTGTCAAAAACAAGGAAATGATATTACAGATTTCTTTAAATGTGATTCTCCATTTATAGAACCTTCTTTCCAATGATTAACAGGAGAAAAAAAAATGTCTATGATTTCCCTTTTTTAGGTAGAAACTATGATTTCCCATTTATCACACTACAAAAATCTCTGCATTATTGCATAAACTTAAATCTAAAAACGAAATAATTAGTTTGGATGTTAACAATCTAGCAATCAATTTTTCAGCAAGTAAACCAAAAAAAAAAAAGGTTCTAAAGAACTCACCTTCGTCTGCCGTCAATTGAGTCAAAACCTCTCGCAACTCTTCAACCCGTCTCTCCCTCGCCAAAATGTGAGACACGGCCAACACAGAAGCCCTCGAATGCCGGAACCCGTGATCATTTCTCAAAGCATTGAAGAACACAAGGGCTAATCCCGGAGCATCAGTCCTCAAATTGTCAATAATGCGATCAACTTCATCAAAACTGATAATCGAAATCAGCATATTACGGAAGTAATCATCTCCAAAAAACCTAGCAGGGCCCCAATTCCTCAAGGCGTGAAGAATTTCGCGAACAGGGTCATTAGGGTTTAAGACAGAGGTCGCTACTGGGTCGGGATCCAAAGTGGCGGCGGCGGCAAAAGCGGAGGATTTGGAGAAGATGAGGGAGATGGGTTTGAGGGGGAAGCGGTGGGGACGCCATTGGCGGAAGCGAATGAGCATGGAAGTGGAAGCGATTCCTTCCACCTCGTGGTTCAAATTCAGTGTATATTGAGGCGCGCCTTTGATGTCGAGGCTCTTCTTACGGAATTTTTGATATATATCTGCAAAATTTTGGCAATTAAACAAAGTTAAGAAATTACACTATACATATATTATTATATCATCCTAACCTAGCAGCAGAGAGCCAGAGATACATGAAGGGGGGAAGCAATGGTAATTAGGGTTAGGGGTGTTATGTGAACATGAGTAGCTCAAATTCGACTCGTACTCGCTCGATAAAAACTCGACTCGAGCTCGTTTATTTTCTAAATGAGCCGAGTATGAACACATTTTTAAGCTTGGTTCAAAGCTCGTCTCGTTTGAATTAAACTTAAATAGCTCGAATTTTATAGAATTTCTAAAATTTTCTTTAAGTTACTGCATAATGAGAAAGTAGAATTGTCTAAAGCTCGAAAAAAGTTCAGCTCGAGCTCGCTCATTTCCTAAACGAGCCGAATATGAGCACATATTTAAGCTCGAGTCAAAATTTAAGCTCGGCTCGAGCTCGTTCATATTCTAAATGAACTGAATATAAACAAGCAATACTCGGCTCATTCGGCTCGAATACTAGCACTAATGGTAATAATGTAAAGAACTATTTTTTTATCAGGCACGAATTTACATATAATTTTATTTTTTCTTGCCTATCACTATATCTATTGACTTAAAAATTAGAGATGTGTTTTCATTTTATCTAAGAAAAAAAATAAAGAATGATTGCATTTGGAATATAAAAGGTTGTGTTTGCATGATCATTTTGAAAAATATGATGATGGTCAACAATGATAGTAAAGAAGAAGATGACTGTCAAGCCATGAGGTATATAAAAATATAAAGAATGAAACTGGAAGATAAGTAAGGAGATAATACCAATTCTATGCCGACTGCAACCACGAGTTGTATGCCTCGCAAACTGTAAGTTGAATAAGATGAGTGTTAAGCCATGAGGTATAGAAAAAATAAAGACGAGTCTTATGCCTACAAACTATAATATAAGTTTAATAAGATGAGTGTCAAGCCATGAAGTATAGAAAAAATAAAGAATGAAAAAGGGAAGTTGGTTGAGTCTTATGTCCGCAAAATGTAAGTTGGATAAGATGAGTGTCAAGCCATGAGGTAAAGACGAGTCTTATGCCTACAAACTATAATTTTAATAAGATGAGTGTCAAGCCATGATGTATAGAAAAAATAAAGAATGAAAAAGGGAAGTTGGTTGAGTTGTAAGTTGAATAAGATGAGTGTCGAGCCATAAGGTATAGAAAAAATAAAGAATGAAAAAGGAAAGTTGGTGATTCGAACCACGCCAATTTGGGCATGTCTTAACTCTCTACCAATTATGCCAATGAATCATGTCTACATACATACATACCTATATTATATATATATCAGTATATCACTAGTAAAATGGGATGTGCTTCACACACACCAGCCCACCCCTGAATCTGTCTCTGGTCGTGATGCCTCAAGTATTATCAAATTATGTTAGTAAAATAAGATTTAACCATTTACACCAACCAAAATTTTCAAGGTCCAATAATACTCGCTATTCAATTCAAACTCAGAAGTACGTATCACAAGTAACTAGTACCAATCTCATATTTAAACTATTTCTCTCACTTTGCAACTCAGCTAGGTTTCAATTTCAGAACAGGATACCTCTATTTCTATTTTTAATCGATAAGGTTATCAAATTTTCACAAATTGGCAAAATTTAAAACTCTAGATCACTTTAGAACTCTAGGGATCCCAGCTGAATCAAGGATATATGGCAAGAAAAGATAAAATACCTCTACCAACATTCATTAGTTAATGCCATGGACTATAATATCATTACGAGGTATAACTAAGAATAAGCAATTAAATGGAACAAATTATCAAAAAGATATCCAAAGCTTCTGAATCTCTAGATGTGCCCAGTATCTCTGGCAACAAAGTTCCAAATTAGAAACTAAACAACTGATCAAATTCACTTCCCTTCTCAAGCTATGTTAGGGTGAGATAGATTCTTGAGAAGATTCACTTCCCTCCTCAAGCATCTTTATATGATCTTATATTAAATTGAAAGGTCAATCCGAACATGATCTTGACACACATTTTTTAGCAATTCAAAACACAACCTAACATAAATGAAATAATTGCAACTAAACAACAAATCTGAACTCACATTGATCCTTAAGGCCACACGAGGGACCCTGGCAAAAATCTCATGATTGCAACATTCAAAATGCAACAACATCATTATAAAAGCATTCAAAATGCTATTACAGACTGTTTCATTATCTCCAGCAGTTCAAAAAATGAAATACAGACTGTTTCATTAGTCTGATTGTCTTTAATATACTGTCATTGTCCTTGTCCTTTAGATATATTGTCCTTTAGATATATGCGATGTGGGACGGAGATGTTACAAATGCTCTTTAGATATATTGTCATTGTCCTTGTCATCAGAAAGCTAGCATCTAAAGTCTCCAAAGAAAATGTCTCTAAAGTTTGGAGAACATGATCGACATCACTGCATAAGATACTATACATCCAATAATGTTTCTTATCACGCATGTATGTTCCATTAATGCGTGTAGTAGATTTAACTCCAACCCTGTTACAAAATCATAAAATATATTAGAGTTAGTTATAAAGTATGTTTATTTTTATTTAAAAAAAGAAAAAGAAAAAATACCATTCGTCAAAACTTCGTTCAACGACGTTGTATTCTATTTTCTTTCTCCATACAATCATTATGATCGCCCGCATGGTCATCCAAATGCTCAACCAATCGGGTTTAGAAGACGATAGATAAAGATCAATCGGATTAATCATATAATCTGGTTGAGTTGTTTTAAAATAATAGAGTTGGAAATAGTTGAGTTGAAAATTAAAATTTTATTTACTTCTAGTTTGTCCTCAACTACAACTAGTATACATATATATGTAAGTGTAACCCATTGCCTCCTTGATTAACATCAAACAACTTTCCCCTGTCCGGGATTTCACATTTATTATCCATGTATATGATATAAAACATATTTTTCTAATAAGAAAAAATAAAAATAAAAATAACTATTAAGAACATAAAACATGAAATATTAAAAATTTAAATAAAACTTCCTCAAATCTCATCTTTAGATTGCGTCCAGCATTGTCCGACCCCAAAACTCTCACATAATATATGTTATTAATGCAACGATATTCGAGTTTGGTATACCCTATTTCAAAGACTTTATATGTCTAGAAAAAAAAATATTAACTACTACGTATTAATTATATACGTTATATGAAATTATTTAAAATTATAAAAAATAAACCTTACCTTATCTGGGTCCCAACCCAATAAATACCCTCCAATTTTTATTTTCTCGCCCAATTTTTTTGCCTCAATTATAGCCTTCATAATAGGTACAATAGGTATGCTCATTTTTGCAGCTATATCAACCTTCACCATCGTACCTTCCCCACTAATTTTCTCCAACAACTTTAAAGCAAATTATTCGTTCAACTTTCCTTTACCACACGTCAGATACAATAGGCTTGATGTATTGCAAATGGCGTAAAACTTAACTCAATTTTTTACAGTACTAAAAAAAATCTAGACACATGTCAAAAAAATTATAATAAATATGATGGAATAAAAAGCAAGGTTGCCTTTTATAGTTTTACTCCTTTTATTTGCTTTTTTTAAACAAATAAATATCATTTATGTTTAGGAAAATATTACTCCGTGTGCTGTTTTGATAAATTTAAAAACTTATGAGCTATTTTCATAATTATTCCAAAATCAACATATAGAGTTCCGTCTTTTCAATTTCATCATCTTTAAAAAAGGCAAATAAATATGCATTTATGTTAAGGAAAAATATTACTCCGAAGGCTATTTTCATAAATTTAGAAACTTGTGGGCCGTTTTCATAATTATTCCGAAATTAATATATAGTGTTCCGTCTTTTCAATTTCATCATCTTTATTTTGTCTCCTCCCATTCTCCAATAACAAATACTAGTAAATCTGAACTCCATCCTCACGGGGTGCAAGATCCTTCAACCTGTACTCGGGGCGCAAGATTCTAACGAGGGGTTTCATCCCTCGAAACGTAACCCGGAAATCATAATCCCGGGCCATTATACGTCATTTCCAAGACATCAAATTTATTGTATTTGACGTGTGGTAGAGGAATTTTGAACTTAGAATTTGCTAATAAGTTGATGGAGCAAATTAGTGGGGAAGATACAGTGGTGAAGGTTGATAATGCTGCAAAAATGAGCATATCTATTATGAAGGATATAGCTGATGCCCAACAATTGAGCGAGGATGTGAAATTTGGAGGGTATTTATTGGGTTAGGACTTAGATAAGGTAAGGTTTTTTTTTATATATAATTTTAAATAATTCAGATTCATATAACGATTATAATTAATAGATAATATTTTTTTGTGTAGATCTATAAAGTATATGACATAGGGTTTCCCAAACTCAAATGTCGCTGCATTACTGATATATACGGTGTGAGAGGTTCAGGGTCGGTATATGCTGGATACGTTCTGAATAAGACATTTGAGTAAGTTTTATTTAAAATTTTTAATATTTCATGTTTTATGTTCTTAATATGTATTTTTTTATTTTGATTTTTTTTCTTATTACTAAAATATATTTTATACCATATACAGGGCTAATGAATGGAAAATCCCGAACAGGAAAGATTGTTTGAAGTTAATCAAGCAAATGATGGGGTTACACATATTTGTTTAATAGTTGCAGTGGAGGGTGGTTGAGGGTGGTTTGGGTGTTGCCACCCTCAACTATTATTGGATGTATAATATCTTATAAATCACTCCGTACATTCTTATTATATGCGATGTGGGACGGAGGTGTTACAAATGCCCTTTAGATATATTGTCATTGTCCTTGTCATCAGGAAGCATCTAAAGTCTCCAAAGAAAATATCTCTAAAGTTTGGAGAACAAGATCGAAATCACTGCATAAGATACTATACATCAAATAATGCTTCTTATCACGCATAGCTTGAACATCAGACTGATTTGAGGGATTAACCGGATTATGTGATTGATCCGATTGATCTTCATCTGTCGTTTTCTAAATTCGATAAGTTGAGCATTTGGATGATGAAGCGGGTGATTCCGATAATTGTATGGCAAAGGAAGATAAGATACAACATCGTTGAACGAAATTTTAACGAATGATATTTTTTTTATATAAAAATAAATAAATACAACTTTATAACTAACTCTAATATGTTTTATTATTTTGTAATATGAATGAAGTTAAATCTACTACACGCATGACTGGAATATACATGGGTAATAAGAATTATTGGATGTATAGTCTGTTATGTAGTGATGTCAATCGTGTTCTCAAGACTTTAGAGATGTCTTCTGATGCCAAGGATGATGACCATATTTTTAAAGGGCATTTTAGTCGGTACAAGGTTTAGTTAGAAGGGAGAAAGAAAGTAGTGATATATGCAACCAAATATAGTCCTGAAGTAGTCCAGTATATTAAAGACAATGAGTTTCATGTTAGGTAAGTTGGTTAGCAGCTAAGTCATGTTAGAAGTTACATTATGAGCTAGTTTTATTTCAATCAACCACACTACCTAGGATTGATGTTAGTGGAGGTAGTGGAAGTTATGTTGCTCGGGCACTTAAGCATATGTTGGTGTATGTATTGGAAGTTACTATCAATCAAACACATTTTTTTTTGTAAACCTTCAAATAGCTTTACTCTACCAAATCAACCCCTACATCGTTTTGCAAATCTGGAAATAAGTCATCAACAAGATAAACTTGCTTGGACAACACTTCCTTTTAAACTTTCAATTCGGTTAAATTATAGGGAATAAAATTGATTCTTTTCTTTTATTTTTAAGACTTTGAAGGAACAACCATAGGTGTAATTCAATTCAGGGAAGCAGGAATTGTGACATTTATGGACAGTCGTGAAACATCATATCCAGACAACAACAACCCGAAAATCAAGCAATTCGGTAAGTTTTTAACTAATCCTTACCTAATAGTAAAATATGATTTTTTTTTAGGTATTAATTGTCATATACTTTATAAACCATTTATGGACTTCTTCCTCTGTTTTAGTGATGGTGGTCTCGGTTTTGTCTCTTTGTGTGGTGTGCGGTGGTTGAGGGTGGTTTGGGTGTTGTCACTCTCAACCATTATTGGATGTATAGTATCTTATAAATCACTCCGTACATCCTTATTATATGCAATATGGGACGGAGGTGTTACAAATGCCCTTTAGATATATTGTCATTGTCCTTGTCATCAGAAATCATCTAAAGTTTCTAAAGAAAATGTCTCTAAAGTCTGGAGAACAAGATCGACATCACTGCATAAGATATTATACATCCAATAATTCTTCTTATCACGCATATTTATTCCATTTATGTGTGTAGTAGATTTAACTCAATCCCTATTACAAAATTATAAAATATATTAGAGTTAGTTATAAAGTTGTGTTTATTTTTTTTAAAAAGAAACCATTCGTCAAAAGTTCAAAACTTCATTCAACGACTTTGTATTCTATTTTCTTTCTTCATACAATCATTAGGATCACCCGCATGCTCATCCAAATGCTCAACCAATCAGGTTTAGAAGACGACAAATAAAGATCAATCGGGGGTTAATCATATAATCCGGTTGATCTCTCAAATCAGTCTTATGTTCAAGCATAAAAGCCGGCAAAAAAATATTTATTATTTTAAAAATAATATATTTGAAAATAGTTGAGTTGAAAATTAAAATTTTATTTACTTATAGTTTGTCCTCCACTACTAGTATACATATATGTGTAAGTGTAACCCATCGTCTGCTTAATTAACTTCAAGCGACTTTCCATGTCTGAGATTTTCCCATTTATTATCCATGTATATGGAATAAAATATAATTGGCTAATAAGAAAAAATAAAAATACCTATTAAGAACATAAAACAGGAAATGTTAAAATTTTTAAATAAAACTTACTCAAATCTCATTTTATAATGCGTTCAACATGGTCCCACTCCAAACATCTCACACAATATATGTCATTAATGCAAAGACATTCGACTTTGGTAAACCCTATTTCATAGAATTTATATGTCTAGAAAAAAATATTAACTATTAATTATATACGTTATATGAGTCTAAATTATATAATATTATAAGATTATAAAAAATAAACCTTACATTATCTGAGTCCCAACCCAATAAATACCCTCCAAATTTATTTATTTTGCTCAAAATTTTGGCTTCAGCTATTGTCTTCATAATAGGTATAATAGGTATGCTCATTTCTGCAGCAATATCAACATTCACCACCGTATCTTCCCCACTAGTTTTCTCCGTCAACTTCAAAGCAAGTTATTGTTCAACTTTCCTTTACCACACGTTAGATACAATAGGGCTTGATGTATTGCAAATGACGTAAAACTCCGTGCGTGTATATCAATTGGAAAATAGGACAATGATACATTTACACTAGCTGTAAAACTCAGTTTTTTACACTACTTATAAAATCTGGACAATGATACATTTACATTAGCTGTAAAACTCAGTTTTTTACACTACTTATAAAATCTGGACACATGTAAAAAAATCACAACAAATATGATGGGATAGAAAGCAATGTTGTCTTCTATAGTTTTACTCCTTTTATTTGCCTTTTTAAGCAAATAAATAACATTTATGTTTAGGAAAATGTTACTCCGTGGGCTATTTTCATAAATTTAAAAACTTATAGGATGTTTTCATAATTATTCCAAAATCAACATATAAGGTTCTGCCTTTTCAATTTCATCATATTTAAAAAAGGCAAATAAATACGCATTTATGTTTAAGAAAATATTATTCCGAAGGCTATTTTCATAAATTTAGAAACTTGTGGGCCGTTTTCATTATTATCCCAAAATCAACCTATAGGGTTCCGTCTTTTCAATTTCACCATCTTTATTCTGTCTCCTCCCATTCTCCAATAGCAAATATCAGTAGATCTGAAATCCCTCCTCAAATTCTCCAGCTAAACTCTACTCCTCCTTCTCATTCTTCCTCCTCTTTGTCTACCTCTCTGTGGATGACCACATAGACGCCCTTCACATTGCTCTTATCTCCTTATATAGGTATGAGAACTAGATCTCCTTCTTCCTCCTGCTCTTCTACAACTCTGTTCATATAATCAAACCAGTCGATTTTGAGTTGAACAAGGCCAAATTTGAATTGAACCCTAAGATATGCAAAGCCTCTGGATCTCTAGATGTGCCCAAATATCTCTGCCACCAATATTCCAAATTAGAGAGTAAGCAACTAAGCAACAATTTTGTTATATACACAAAAGGCAGCAATCATAGATATGTTAGGGTGAGATAGATTCTTGAGAAGATTCACTTTCTCCTCAAGCTTCTTTATATGAGCATGTATTAATTGAAAGGTCAATCCGAACTTGAGCTTGACACAATTTTTTTAGCAATTCAACACACAACCTAACAAAAATTAAATATTTGCAACTAGACAACAAAACTGGATAGCAAATTCAGAAGCCTGAGCCATTCAATTTCAATATTGTTAGATTAGTACCCACCTAAATTTCGTCAAATAGAATGAAAAATTACATGGATGTTTGTGAGACATTTCACTAAACAAGTAAACAAGTAGGGTGCGTGACTAAGTTACATATGTATATCTTAAATTTTAAGAGTTTTGAATCCACTATTTCTTGAAAAATTACAAGCTATTTGTTGGACATTTCATCGAACACGTAGGGTGCGTAACTAAATTACATGTGTGTACCTTAAATATTACGGAGTAAGAGTTTTGAATCTAATATTTCATCAAACACATTACTTGTTTGCATAGAAATGAAATTGAGATATCATCAAATGAACACATTAAATTTACAGTTAAAAAAGTTAGAAATTAAATTGTTATCGCTGAAAAGTTAACTAATCCGAAGTCGCATCAAGCACACAAAGAGGAGTCGATTTCTTCAAAAAAGGAGAAGCTCAAATCCCCTAAATCAAAATCATATTTCGATCAATATATAGTTGAAGATCCAAAATCTAAATTAACAAGAGCAAACAATATTGATATATTGAGAAAAATAACAATAAGACTCTACATAACGATGTACCTTGATATAACCAAAATTCAAAAATCAACCATTAGATAAATTAGCAAAGACAAGATGAAAGAAAGATATAGCAGCAGGAGCATATCGGGAAGCTCTCGGATATTGGAAGCTCTAACCTACGACAAGTTGGTGATTCCGAGGACGAAGAAGCCTATGGAATTAAGGGGCCGTTTGGTATTGATATCTAGATATCAGATATCAGCCTTCGATATCTGATATCTAGTGTTTGGTAGGGCTAGATATCGATATCACTTTAATTGATATCGATATTAGTGTTTGGTATGCATAATATATCACTTGATATCAAGTGATATCTGATATCTGTGTTTGGTAATAGTCGGATATCGATATCAGTTGATATCTGGATATCAAATTTGGCCTATTTTGATATACTCATTTTTTGGGTATTACTTGATATCGACATCGCCCGATATCGATATCTTAATACCGATATCTTGATATCAAAGATATCACCCGATATCGATATCTTAATACCGATACCGATATCTTGATATCATCGATATCTTGATATCTAGATATCAATACCAAACGACCCCTAAGGATTTTGGACTTGTCGGAGCCATTGAGACCCGTTATAGCGTTGAAGTGGGGATCTCTATAACAACAATCGTATTCCCTTACATGAAATCAAAACACAAGTAGAAAGTATTAAAATTTCTTACCTCAATCAAAATTGAAATACAAGTACATTGAGGACAGAAGATGAAATTGACGGTGGGCAAGGGGAACTGAAAGCCAATGGTGGTGCGTGGCCGTAGAGGAAGGCAACAAACCCCTCTCCTAGATGATTCGACGCCATTGGCCCATTGGTAGGAAGACATGTAAACAACATCATACTACCCTATAGTATAGATCTAATTTGACAACAAAAACCCTATAAATCAGAATCAAAGGACAAATCTACAACAAGAACATGAGAGAGAAGAAGAAAGCGACGGCCAAAAAATAAGAAACATCAAACGGGGGGAAACAAGTGTCTAAGACGTTGCCCATGACAATTGAAGAGGGAGGGTAGAAGACAATGGAAGTGTTGAATTTCCTTTTTAAAATTTTGAAGTTCAAATTTATTCATATTGACAAAATAATATCGGATGTTATGCCCTAAAACACTATGCTCAAAAATGCTTTTAACGTCTGTCTAGACGCTATCGAAACGCTTAGCATAGGTTGATTGTCAAGACACTTGGTGTTTGGCACTTTGATCATTTGGGTCGAATTTGATATTTCATTCTATTATATCATTTTTTTTAATGTAGAAATTCTATATGGTTGTGTTTATTTAAACATGTTAAATGTTAATTAATGTGATTTTGCGATTGAATCAAACACGGTTATAATAAACATTTTATTCATTTGATTTTCGTGATATTTTCTTGATTTAGCGCGTGTTTGACAATTTAGAGGTTTTTTTAGGGGTTATGTATTTTTAGGGGTTTGAGTTTATTTTGTGTATTATGGAGGTGTGAAAGGTGGAGTTTTTTTTTTTAAAATAACCTGTAAAAAACCTAATTGGTATGGTATTTGGTTGGTAGGAGGGGTAAGAGATGTATTTATAAGAAAAATGACTAAAATGCCCTTCAATATTTACCCCACCCCTACCCATCCTCCTCCTCTTTCACGCGGAATTGCAGACGGCGCTTGCGTCTCGGTGTACAGGTAAGGCCTCATCTTCCTCCCCATCTCCATTGACACCCATCCTCCTCCTCTTCCCCTTCTCATCTTATCCCAATTTCCTCTCTTTATATACTACCTCACACCTACCAATTTCTCCTTCTGATTGCAAGAGGAGGTCGGAGGTCTGAGATGAGGGCGGAGTAGGTGGTGAATTCGGCGAGGGAGAGGGCTTGGCCCTTCTTCTTCTTGGTCTTGGTGGTGGCGGCAGCGGCGAGGGTGGGGAAGTCGGCGGAGGGAGGCTAGTGGATGGCGGCGGCGGATTCGAGTACCAGACGGAGGATGGTTGATTCGAGTAGCAGACGGCGGCGACGGATTCGAGTAGGGAGGGTGGGGAAGTCGGCGGAGGGAGGCTCGTGGATGGCCCCAGACGAAGGATGATACAGTAGTAGCCTGGTTGGTTGGATGGTTGATTTCGCTCTCTAGTTCTTCTACTTCAAGGGCAAAATTGCACAATTTTCACAAAACTGATTGAAAAACCTTCCGAAGCTACTCCCCCAAGCTTCAGAATTTGGTGAAAATAACCTGCAACTCATGGAAACTACAGGGAAAGACGCTGCCAAACACCAAGCAATCAGTTTTGAAAAAAAATTAACCTCTTAAAACCTAAGCCAATCTGCTTTCAAACACAGCCTTAAAAGTGTTGAGGACTTTCGAAATACATACTTCGATACATCATATGAGTTTTTAACAACATCAAGGTTAAAATATAAGAAAATAATCGATCCTCGTTTTCTTTTTAAGAATCTGGCACTAAAACCATTAAATTGTCTTGAAACTTAGCAGTACCCAGCCCACTAACGAGCATCCACCAAGCGTGTGTTAGAATACTGGCCTTAGACTTCATTCTCTAGACAAATGTAGTAGAAGCAAAAAGACCAGCAAATCAATTCACAAAATCCATTTGACCTCAATCAGAGGAAAACTGCAGTTCTCATCAATTCGAAAACCAAAATCCGAGGAAAACTGCAGTTTTCATGACGCCTGCCAAGTGCCAAGTAGCCGAAAACTGTGCAGTTCTCATAAAACCTTAATACAAAGTATTAACAGATAACACCTTGCAGAACGCTCAAACAGTCAAACTTATTACAGAAGGTATGAGAAGGAAATAGTCTTCAGAGGAAGAACCAAAACAACCGTTCATTGTGATGTCCAAAAACGGATACATAATTCGCAAACGAATGTCAGTTCGAAGTAATATATATCACCCCAATGTTAGCAACAACGCTACGGAAAATTTAATGAACATATATAGCAGATAGCCAGATACAACTCAAGGGGGAGCAATGTGTATATCAAGGGGGGTGAAAACCGGAAGAGTGGGCAACGTGTATCTACAAGAACTCCTACCCCAATTCTACAGAACTAATATACCAAAAGCCGAGCGAAATGAATGTGCTCATACCTGAGCAGCCGAAAGCACCCAGTAAACAAGAATGGAAGAAATACCCATAATCGTCGCCGTCGTAATCTTTGCCTAGTATTTGTAGGATGATCCAGAAGGTGGTACAGGGGGCAACCTGTTCGGTGTGCGCCGACTGTTTGAGCCTGAGCCAGAACTGACATCTCCGTTTCCATTTTCAGCGGCATCGGCATAACGCCGACTACTGCTAGACCCAAACCTTGAATCGGTAGGCCCGTTTGCAGCAGCATCAAATGCAGTCCTCCAATCATCACCTGACGATCCCCCAGTTCTAGGGCTGCTTTCTGAAGAGCACAAGAAGAGAAGCACATCAACAAAAGTTTCACGAACAATGCTACTGTAATGATTTGGCAAGCTGACCCCCTTACAAGCAATACTTTTCAGAGATGGGGCGCCTCCTTATTCTTCCGACAAAAAAAAGGAAGGACTTGCAAGGGGGTTCAATTGACACAAAATCAGAGGGAGGGGAGTAAGGCCTTGTAACTATCAAGTGGTCCTCTTTCAATTTATTTTTTAAGCAGTTACTTTATTCACTTGTAATGAAACTTCCCAGGCTTCTGTTTATAACCCTCTTCGGCAGGATATCCAAACTCTAAACAAATGGACTTCCAAGAATTTTCGGTTTTAGAGCTATTATATTGCAGGTAATTTTGATGCTATAGGTTGACCACAAGGAAAGAGATCAACTACTAAAAAGACAAATTGCACACTCAATTAGCATCTTACCTGCTGCAGACCCACCATCAGACCAGCTGGAAGATGCAGCAGCTGCCCGATTATCATGAATGCTCAGCTGCCTCACAAGCTTTGAAAGAATAGACTGCTGTTTTTGATAACGTTCTCTTCTCCGCTTAGCATTGCCATCCTCCTGTAGAAGCTCTTCAATCTTTGCAGAGCTTTGTGCACTACAAAATGAAAGATGTTTGACCATATCAAAGATGGAGCACAAAATTCTGAAAAGGATCACTAACAACAGTATATGCAAGTCAACGACTTTGTTCTCATAAATAAACTACTGTATCATCTATAGTTCTGTTTACCCCTCCTCCTAAAATGACTTTGTTCTCATAAATAACAACTAAATATTTCAGGATTTTATCTAATGAATTTTTTTACTAATTTTAGCTAAAGTCCCTAGTTTATGATTTAAATTATGCATTTACTCTATCCTGAGCACGGATTCCACCATGGCATAAAGGACATTATTCACACATTCAGTCATTTTACACACTAGTGCCCTGAACATCGGACAATACTCATAATTCTACCATAAGATGAGAAGGATAGGTTCGGGCCCTTATATGAGAAGGATAATAAGGGATTGACAAATCCTTATGAAGCAATCCCCTTCAACCAGATATTTTGTTAAGGCATACATCTTGTGATGATCTTCCACAGTTCCACACATCAGTATTTATCATCAGCAGTGGAAATGGCAGGCTAGAAACCATTTTCATCCACAAACATACTATTTAATGCTGTAGTATTGATACAAGTGCCACATAAATTCTATCTCAACAGTTGTAGAATCTGTTGTCAAGGTAATATATCAAATTTCTCAACAAGATAATATGACATACATACAATTTTTATGAACCCAACAGCTAGACTGTTCAAACTGTACATTCACATTTTTAGGCTAATAGTAATATAGGTAATGAACGGGGTCCTAACCTTATAGAACTGTATAACTGATTAAGCATGTCTTCTTTTGCCTTCTCAACTTGGCACAGAACTACAGCCTGTTTCAGTCAAATGTGTAGTAAATCAATACGGGAAAGTGAACTCAACAACAAATGCACAATATAGACTAGAAAACAACTTTCGCAGAAGAACAAAAAAAAAGAAGAGAAAAGACAGTAAACCTAAAGGAATGACCTACTTTTGGCACATTTGCTGCAAGACTGTTCAGAACAGCTTCCACATAGCCACGAACTTCTTGGGACATCCACCGAAGCTCTTCCTCGGGATCTGCAGGTCTTCTAGACATTGTTTCCTGATAAGATAATGACATTGTTATTCCATCCAAAAGAGAACGCATATAAAGAGCCACAACGAGAAGAACATTGTTATCGTCCATCACACCTAATATGATTTGGAGGGGTTTCAAATGTACACACTACAAAAGGGGCATGGCAATCAATAAACACTTCATCTTGCTTTGAAGATTTTAGAATTACTGGAATAACTGATAATCTTTTACCCATAATATTATCGATATCCTATTTACTACTTAACTTTCCAGCATTCAGGGGACACATATTTGGAATAGTCCTAAGAAAGTATGTTGTTATTTCAGCTCCAGTCAATAACATGCACCCTACAACTGCACAAAAAAAATGCACCCTATGAAACAGAATCAAGTAATGCAAAACGTAGACAGAAACTCACAAGGGATCCATCTGAATGACTCTGGCGCATACCATGCCCAGATTCTCCACTATGTGCTCCCTTAACAGGTCCAGCAATGGCGGTCAACTTGTTCAACCACTCTGTCTTATCGACAGTACTTTCCGCTTTCAAAATAACAGCGTTGTGTGCTAAATCATTGATAAAGGTAAGTCAGTCAGCAGAAAAAGAAAAAGTTCAGTTAAATCTCGGCGATAAATTAAACAAAGAGTCAATGAGAATTCAGCAGGACCTTTAAGAACTGTCTTGTATGGAACTTTGCTCGTCAACTTGATCATGAGACTCGGTCCTTTACCAGAGTCTGTTCCGTTAGCCTTTTTATCTTTTGAACCTTTTGATGAGGGCTCCTCTTCATCAGGAATTTCTTCAATGACACATTCCTGACAAATGCATTCACATGAAGGTGGTGAAAGTACTTTAACTGATTCCCTAAAATATGAAATAAAATGGGAGCAAAGTGATGCCAATGTAATAATCCAAGCAAGCCCATATGAGCTTTCGTAATAAAAATCAACCCTGAGGGAAGAATTTCCTTATAGGAAATATCCAAACTACATATCAATTGATGATTTTTGAAAACAAAAATGCCTCCCCTACCTCCAAAGTGATAACACCACGAAAATGTCTTTCTTCTTGTTTTTTTGTGTACCCAAGCTGTAGAAGGAAGATAAAAGGTTATAATTTTTTTCATACATCATGTGCCCTCTCCTTTAATGAAACCACACGGTATAAGTATTAACCAACCTTGCCAGTTTTCTCATTCAGAACAAACCATCGTCTACTCCAACTGTTAGTTTTAGCACTTTTCTTCAACAAAAAACCTGGAAACAGAGTTAAAAATTAAAGATGTTAATACTCAAACAAGAAGGCCTAACAAACATAACTACAACAAACAAAAATAAGGGCATGCATAGATTCCCTACTTGTTGAATCTTAAACACATTAATGCAATAAGAGTCGGGAATAAAGAAATTTCAAACCCTTACACTCAATTTGACATTTTCCAACAATTTCCATTTCATATTGAATGAATCAATTTAACGTAAGAGATTAATGCTACAGCTTCATAAGCAGACCTGCTGTTATCTCTCCGTCAGGTCCAGCCGTCTTCAAGCCAGATCCCTCTTGTGCATCGTTATCTTGCTGGCCAGATTTGTCCTTCATAGACTTCAAACTTCCCCCACTTTGTTGACTTCCTGTTTGTGGACTTGTTGCCTAAGAAGGATAAATGAAGAATTGTGTGAGATATCTATGGGAACTCCATACAGCCAAAAATGAAAGATAGCCGAAATTCATTGCCAGTTTTTAGAGCTCTTTCAGATGAATAATCCAAAGACACAAAAATACTGAAATAAAATCGGCTGGGTGGTATTCAATACATAAATTCATTTCTGCAATTGAAGAAAAGAGTACAGACCCTATTTAAGATCGATTTTTCTGCTTCTGCTCCTTTTTTAGAAGGCCGAGTCTTCAGGTCATCCTCACGGCGCTGCCTCTCCATCCTGAATTTATTAAGAAAGATAATATTATACGGACTAGACCAAAAACTTGCATTGTTATACCAAAAGTAAGTTCTTTTGATTGTAGATATATTTCTGCCACCAATTTCCAAATCAAGCATATGTGTTTCTTTTAGCTATTTTCTACTGAAGCAAAACACTAGTAAATAAGTATACCGCCGCTGCACTAAACGAATGAAGTGTTGAGGTGGAACAAAGACCCGCTCCATATCAACCAATGCAACCACCATTTTCTTTGCTTCATTTTTAAACCCATCCAATGCTGAAGTTGCAATTGCTACAACCTAGTTTAATTTAATACACATCATAAGCATAGTCAAGTATATGACTACTAACAATGAAAAATAGGTTTTTAGTACCTCTCTCTTAAAAGGCGGATATCTTCCAAGACCCGGGGTTGCATTTGCAGCTTGAGAAACAATATCCACCAGCACATGGTGCACCTAATTATGTATCCAGAAAGATGAACAAGTAGAAATATCATATCTAGAAGATTCACTGAACATGTGAAACTTCTCTTTATCTTGGTCTAAAAGCATTTCGGATAGAACCAGCTAGAATATTTGACCACTGGCAGTTCTTGTCATGTAAAGGCTAGTAGACAGGAGGATCAGAGGATGAAATTGCCAAATAAGGTTTGCTCTGCTGAGCAACAGCTAGCGGATTCCTCAAGTGGGGTCATTTGGTGCAATGCTTTGACTACTTATTGCGTAGTGATGAATTATTATTGAGAATTGAGAAAGGTAATGATTACAACTTGTAAAGAGTGTGGAATAATGCCTTATAATGATGTGTGAACAAACATCCTTACTTTATATAATACCTTATAATAAATAAATTGGCTCGGTATTTATTACAACATGGGCTGCCTAACAAAGCCATAAACTACGGTTCTTTTCATGTAAAGGCTGGTACAAAAACTCTAAATCATATTTTTAATAAAGTACAAATTATAGCTGATAAACAGTCCTCATAGTAATGTTAGTGAAACACTTTATTTTCCTATACGTAATTGCCTACACTTTTGGAATTTTTTTCAGCATTTGTTTCTTCATTTCCATGATTTAAACTCTGGTAATTGCTTACACTTTTAGATAATTGCTTAATACCATGTCTAGACAACTTTTAGTTACCGACTTCACAATGATAATGGATATTATAATGCAAAGATCTATTTATTAGCTCATAAATCCTGGGTTCTTTGTAATTGGGGGGAAGCATCCAGCTAAACAATAGCTACGAATAAAAATGCACACAGAGCTAAGAAAGAGGGTGAAATAGACCCTATAGACCCCTACAACCCAATACAGACAACCAAAAAAGGAGAAAGGGTTCAGGTTCAGGTATTGAAAAAATATGGAATTTTATAATGCCAAAACCTACCTCTTCAACACAAAGACCTGAAGGTTCCTTTGCCATGTCAAGGACAATCTTTATCAATGACCTAAGACCCTTTTCTGGAGAAATAAGATACGGCTGATACCCATCTGCTTCCAGAACAATCTGATCCACGCAAGAGAATAAGAGAAAGAGAACATGAATGGGTGAATATCAACCATTTTAATCATATTATCGTCGAATTAAATGACCCTATCATCAGAAAAGTATCAAGTTCGTGTTTTTTTATATAAAATTTAGGTAAATTTTGTAGCAGTTTCTGCAAATCTCTTAATGCTTGTGGCATTTAGCGATTTGTCCTTATTTCGAGTTGGTCAGCAAAATACAAATTGAAAGACATACCCTCTTGACATTTTTTATGTCAAAATGTCTATCCAACGGAAGTTTCTTGATTCTGTCAGGAAAGTTGCCTTCAAAGCTTGCAACAATCTTATAGCCATTCCCCTGAACAGTTTTCACAGCAAGGAACAATAACGCAAACCCAGCATCAGCCACAAACACAGTAAATCCTGATTAGCAACTGTGCACACAATCATTCATAATTTCAGGAGGACAAAGTTCAGAAGGAACAATTGTTAAGCCAGAAATCATGTCAGGATCTTGATCTTGATGGCATAATATCAAATGCTCACAATAACAGCAGAAAGCATTGTTACCTCGCCACCTGTGATATGCCGGAGAAACTTCTCTTCAAATTCACGACAAAGCTCCAATGCCAAAGCTCTGGTTCCTTCTGGGCTGCTAACCAAAGATTCGCCAAGCTTTACCAACTCATCCTGAACAATCTGTGACTTGCCTTGAAGCCTGAAACAAGTGATGCAAAATCATTTACCATGTGCATCTGCAATATTACAATCATGTTTTCGTAAAAGGAACATACATGTATCATGAATCATTAGCAAAATATAGAAACGATAACAAATATATCTGAGAAAGATTAACAAACACATGCCAACAAGAAGCCCATAAATGCCCCTTGATGCGTAAGCCATCATGGCTAGGTACAACATGACAACAAAATGATTTCATGTAAACAACTTATTACGCAAAACTCACTGAACATAACGATCCTAAATCAACTGATGATGATAAAGTACATGAACTGGGCAAACAAGTCCCCCAAGAAAACATGCAGGTGATAGAACAACTCCATGGAACAATGCATAAAACAGGTCATCTGCTTCTAGAATGAGGTAAAACAATCCATTTAGTGGTACTAGTCCAGGTTGCAACTGAAAATTTTCAAACAATCTAAAAATTGTCCGCAGTAACAAAATGGAGTACACAATCTGTTTTTACAACATAGAGTAAAAGGCACATGTCTCGTGCATTGAGCCGAAAGGGGTAGGAAATTGGTGGTGGTCATTTAATGTTGTTAATTTTTCAGTTTCTGACACATTATTTGCTTTCAAGGAGAAAATAAATGACATTTGAAAGTTCAATTTAACAATCACTGAACTAAATGTCATTTAAAAAAAGTAGGGAGTATCACATTTATCAAGACATGAAAAATATGATGAGCATTAAATGACCACTAACATGGGCACATATTAGAAAAAAAATCCACAAAATAAAATAAACTTCGGATGACTAGGAAGCTAGTAGTATTTAACTAGCAACTATAGAATAATATGATCAACTTGTCAATAATGGACATACAGAGTACAAGATAACTGCCTTCAGAACCACTAAAAGAATGTTAAAACCCTCAGAAAGAATGAATTTAAAAGGGAAATGGTTGGAAATAATACCCAGAGAGGACAGGTTGAAGCCGGACTGTCATACGATTTCGTATTTGGCTAGCTAATGTTTCCACTAAGGCTATTCTCCCTAGCTTGCTTTGAGGAGCCCCAGTTAAAATTGACTTGAGACTTTCACTCTCTGCCCTCCAGGCAGTTTCTAAAGAGTTCTCAGATCCAGAACCTCCAGATTGTGCAGTAGCAATGGAAACAGACTGACCAATTAAAGCAACCCATGGTATATCAGCTGTACTTCTTGGCCCTTTACCTATCAAGAGAGCCTGTACAGCTGCCAGCGCTTTAGATTCTGATGCTGCCTGATCTATTTTGCTAATTACACCGATTGTTCTGGTTCCTACAACAAAGATAAAAATGCATTTTCAGAAGATATCAAAGGAAACCAACAAATTAGCCTATTTTGATCCAGTAACAAATCTGATGTTGCATAGACCCAAAACCTCATCTTGGTTCTAATAAACTTCGAGTCCATTTTTTAAAAATAAGTTCTTTAAATTTCTTATCAAAAGCTTTGTACACATTCAATATATGTAGTAGGGCAGGAAAACAATAAATTTTACCTCCCAGGTGAGAACAGGAAATGAAATATTACCTTTGCAAATAGTGGCTGTAAACAAATAAAAAAACCTCGAGGAAGATAGAAGTTGCTTACCCTCTGAGTCATACTCCTTTGCAATTCTAATTGCTTTAGAAGAAGACACCTCTGGTGCCTGGGCAGCAGGAATTATTACTAGCAGAATTGCATCATTACGCCCAACATAATCACTAATCTGAAGACAACATGGATGAGCGTTAAATTCCAGGAGAAAGAAAAAAATACGTATGTTGAAATCTAAATACTCCCTCCGTCCAAAAATACATGGACTTTTACTATTCATGCACGCTTTTTTAGGAGCTAAAAACCTTATAAAATATTAACTTTTTTATTAATTTTTTTTTAACAATTACAAACTTATTATCAATAAGTTTGTAATTATTAAAAAAAATTAATAAAAAAGTTAATATTTTATATAGTTTTTACCTTCTTAAAAAAGCGTGCGTGAATAGTAAAGTCCATGTATTTTTGGACGGAGGTAGTAGTAAAAACTGCAAGATCGACAAAGAATCATTAATTGTCCATCAAAAGTGATGATCTTTTTACCATTGATTCATCCACACTCCGCTGTTCCAATCCAGGTAAATCAATCAGCTTCAGTGGTGGAGCTGCAAAAAAAAAAGAAAAAAAAGAATTAACAATGACAAATTTTCACGTAGATATATTTGAGAAGTGATATCACAGAACCTGCAATAGAATTTCGAAATTGTCTGTTATGCATCACAATGTCTGATATGCATGCAAAACTAAGAATCTATCGTAAGCAAATGATCACTAAACACGACAGGAAATGTAATTGCACCATAAAGAGCCCATGGCAAACAGGGTCTATGTTTCTGATTTTGCACTTTTTTGTAATTAAAGCTCTAAGAATTAGGATTGGACTTACTAAATCTTTGACATTTCAGATTTCCAAAATTTAGTAAAAAACTAGACGAAGTGGGAAGGGAAAACAGATGCACATATACCACATAGCATGCCTAAGCATATGATATCTTTTATATAAAAAAAATGAAAACATAAATACTAATCATTTGAGAGTCCAAGCACAAATAATCACAGGATCCAAGAGCACATAATTATTGAATAAGCAGTATACAAACCTGTACTAGTGCGAAGTTTCAAACTTATTTCATCACGACTCTTGCCAGACACACCCTTGCTTAGCCTCTCCTGCAGGGAATGTCTAAGAGCACCTATCCATCAACAGAATAGGAAGGTTAATCATAGTACTGGTGTTAATCTGCATAACTAAACGGGCATAGTACAAAAATTCTCATGAAAAAAGAAAAAGAAGAATAGCAGCATCGTAATTTTAAAAAAAAATGGCTTATGCGTGGCGAGAACATTACTTGCAGAAACCTGTTGAGGCTTATTGTCAATTTGCAAGACGATCGATTTACTGCTTAGAGAAGCATCCCTATGCAAGTCAAGGCTTATTGGAGCCCTAGTTGCTCCATTTTCACCAGTTGGCTGTCCAGGAGAAACGTTGTTTAAGACAGTGTAGAACCCAAGCATATAATAAGAGAAATGCAATGTGTAAAAACAGATGCTTACCAAGACAGGATGTCCAATTAAACTGTTCAAAACTGCCGACTTACCCGCACCCTGATCAATTTAGGGGTAAAATGTTATTTCACTATCTTGTGCATGTAAAATACGAATAGAAAGAATTTCAAAGAAAACAATATGCAAAGTTTGTATCAGTTTCAACAATTTAGTTCGGTCACATGCAACAAAAAGTCAGAGAAATCAAACCCAACATGTTACGGCTCCAAACATATCAGAAGGTAATGCATAGCTTGTATCCAAATTACTGGCAATATGTTAACTAACATCAGGGCATGAAACTAAAAGACCCCAGTACACAACAAGTAGTGCACTCCATAATCAAATGCACCATACCATTACTTTTGTTTTACTTTCCTAACCTATGAATAGCATGATTAGCATCACTACATCAGAAAACAACTCCGAGCAGAAAGAGTTAATGTATGAAGATCCTTCTTATACTCGAAAATACAATATTCTCTAACAAAACAGGTAAACCCAACAAACAAATGGTTCCACTTTAAAAGGAAAATAAGTTGGGTGTAAACATTAATTTAATGACCTCATGAGTTCTGCAGTATAAGAAGGTTCAAGATTACAAATAATACACTAAACAAACAAGTTAAACCACCCCCAATACAGAAACAAATGCAACAAAAAAGATTCCCTAACATTTTTTGTTGTCCCTCTGCTTCCCCAAAGCAATCAGAAATGCTCCAAAATCATCAGAACACCGTTGGTTATTAGCAAATCCTAGAAAACACAATTAATTTCTAAATAAAGCAAAATGAAAACATTCGTGTTTGATATGCTTAGTGTCTAGATAAGAGCTCTTTTAACTGCTATGTGACAACAAGATGGCATGCCTAACTTACCAAATACTTCATGCACATTAATATCATATCAAGCATTTATTAACCAAAACATAAAATGGAACAAATCAGTATGAAGCAGTAAGCATTCAGGAAAAAGAATGTGTTCCACATGTTGCACAATGCGAACTCTGAACGCTCTAGACTTAACAGCTTTATAGTAAAAAAATATGTTAATTGTGCCTAAATAGGTCATCTCTGCTTTTTCTTTCTTCTTCTGTCATTCCAGCATGAAATCAATTCGCGATCAACGCCATTCATTTTACTTTGCGAACAAAATAGCGGGTTTCATTTTCCCAGTCAGCCATAATAAATATTGATATAAGATTTTCTGATGCTGAACCATCTAATTACTTTGGTCCCATTCCATAATAAAACTGCACAATTGGAATTGTAACACCGGAAACACACTTCTTTTTGCAAAGCGACCACTAGTTAGCCATTTCAACGGCAGCATCAGGAATGATAATTTTAACATCATACTTACAAATTAAGACATTTTGATGTATATAAATGGTCAATAAATCCATTTTCACACAAAAATGTATACCTAGAACACCTCATTGAAGAAAATATCACTTGAGGAGATCAAACTACAATACTTAAAACAGCATACAAAAATTCTAATCTTTTTAAATACCCTACTTAGCACTTGACCCAAAAAAATGAACTTTTTTTAGGAACAATGAAATTGTTGTAAATAATAAATATGCTGGTTGACAGAAAATGGCAATAAATTCGAAGTTTTCCATCAAAAAAGAATTATTCCATTAATACAGCAAAGTTCTAAGATTCAATATTCCAACTCTCTTTAACCTCATGAAAAAACATAATCAAAGAGTGTTAAAGACCAAGCAACCTTAAAATACTGGTGGTTTTTTTCATCCCTACAAATCATATTCAGATTTATTAATCTACATCAAATTCAAAACAAAAACATCTTAAAATCACACAAACTAGCTTCATTTAGCAACTCTTAAAATCACACAATCTAACTCCATTTAGCAACTCTTAAGATCAAAGAAACTAACTTCATTTAGCGACTCTTAAACCACAGAAACTAACTTCATTTAGCAATTTTTAAATCACACAAACTAACTTCATTTAGCAATTTTTAAATCACACAAACTAACTTCATTTAGAAACTCTTAAATCACACAAACTACCTTCATTTAGCAATTCTTAGTGCTCAAATTAACTTCATGTATAGATCCACTTCATTCTCCCACTGAAAGGGAAAAAACGCATTGGAGACCTGGAATCCCTTCTAGATCCTCAATCAAAATAATATGCATTTAAACTTCTAACACCAAGATACTCTTACCACTCCTCAACCTTACAAATTGAAGAGAGAAAGGAAATGTCATACAGCAAAAATTGAACATACCGACAATCACCACAAAAGACAACTGCTCTCCTACTCTATCATCTCAAATCGACACATGAAAAACTTAAATCTGGCATTCGTCGAAACAACCAAGGCAAAAACGACACATCTGAGCACTTGATTCCCTATAACCCACTCAGATCAAAACAACCAAATCGGATCAGATCCTGGATCATCGAACTACCAAAACCAAAATCCTACGTTCCAGGCAGTCCATAAGCAGAAACCAAAAAGCAACTTACAACATTGCCCAGGGCGACGACATTGAGAAAAGTAGAAGTCCTCCGAGACGACGACGAGGAATTCTCGTCCACATCTTCATCGGCGAGCACAGCAGCTGCCTGACGCATCGCATCGGACAGTTGAGACAATTCCTCGATTGCATCCATCGAAGGTCTTCTTCCTGCGACTAAAACAAGCCTGAAATCGGAATAGCGGAGAGATAGGGGAGATCGAGATCGAAGATCTCGAATCAACGCCGCACGGAAGCCCTAGATTTGAGATCGAGAGAGGGTGACGCCGGTGGAGGAGGCGTTTTCGGAACGGAAATGGTGGCGCTGGGGAGATGCGATGGAGGTCTCTCTCTCTCTCTCTCTCTACCGAAGGGAAAGCAAAATTTGAAGGCGAAGTTCAGGTGGACTCTCCTCTTCTTCCCACTGTATGAATAAATGAGGTGAGCAATTGCAGTTGAGTCCCCCCACTTTTTATAGTTTTATGGAAACGGCTAAATCTTCTCTTTCTTCATTTTTTTGTCCTCTGTCGGTGTTTCATGGAATCTATTTACATATACGAAAACCGATTAATAGAGTCTTATGTGGAGTGTTGTCATTGATTCTAGAAAAAAATTATTAAAATAATACGCTGGTCATAGTTTATAAAAAGCTATCATAAGACATGATCTATCTATATATTTTAGTTACTCCCTTAGTATAGGTATAATTGGTCTTTTAGACAATGTCACACTTTTTAAGAAAACTAAAAATATAAAAAAAAATAGCTAAAATTTCAGCAAATAAATAATGTGAAAAAAATGGATCAATGGAAAAGAAAAAATAATAATATGGGAAGTTGGAGTATTAATAGAGAATCTTGTAAATCATATATAATTAATGAAATAATTGACAAAATTAAAAAAAAATATGATTAATGTTGTTAAGGGAAAAATATTTTGTTACATGTAAAAGTGATCAAAAGGTCAATTATACTTATACGGCAGGAGTAACTGATAAAAAAATATAAATCAAAATTATTTCATAGTCATACTTACCAAAAATATTAATAGATAAATATGTAATATTTTATAGGTACTATTTTATTTATATTTATATTGTGTTTTGGTGGAACGAATTAGTTATTTCAAATTAATTATTTAATAATTATTATTTTATTTATATATATATTACTACATATTTTTTTAGGCCAAAATCAACTATTAAAATATTATGTAGTCAAAATATGTAGCCACATGCCCACAAGAGGGAATTGCACTAAATAGCCCACTATCCATTCCACTTTGCTAGGCTAATTCAGTAAAAAAAATTGCAAAAACGTAGCTCATCATCCGGTACCTCATAGGCGGCAGCCGGTGGAGAAAGAGAAAAGTGACAGAACATTTATTGCCCGTCACTTACAAGTTTCAACCAACAAAACTATCCTTATTTCCACCAAAAAAAAAAAAAAAATGGACATTTTTTTTACTGGGTTAGCCTAGCAAAGTGGAATGAATAGTGGATCGTTTTGTGCCATTTTTGTTTATATTTTGATCGGAATATTTTTTACTCTGTCGATACGATTCTTATATGTATTTTTGGTGGAAATTAGATCTTCATTTCGGGTGGAAATATCAACTCCCAACAAAACTTTCCTTATTCCCACCAACCAAAAAAAAAAAAAAACACTATCCTTATAAAAAACAAATCTCCTATCGGTTTTGACATCAAAACAAAATTATTCTGTTTGAGGATTATCACCTTAATTTCTATCAAATTTTTTTTATATAAAAAAAATAGATTAGCCCAAATCCATCTCAATCCAATCCACTCCCTATAATTACTTCATTCGGAAGACCCTCAGTCACTACGAACGCCCTACTCATTCCCTCGCTCCTCCCTCCACCATGGCTTCCCCGTCTTACTTCATTGCCCTCTTCATACTCCTCGCTCTTAGTTTCCAAGCCTTCGGCACCGACGTCTCGCACGACGGGCGTGCCCTAACTATCAATGGCCAGCGTCGGATCATCATGTCCGGCTCGATTCACTACCCTCGTAGCACGCCTGGGGTAACACTTAATTATTCGTTACACTTGATTTTGCCACGAATTTGTTAGTTTGTTTTATGCTTGTTAATTTTGGTGTTTTATTTTAACAATGTAGATGTGGCCGGATCTAATCAAGAAGGCCAAGGAAGGAGGCCTAGATGCTATTGAAACTTATGTGTTTTGGAATGCACACGAGCCTGTTCGTCGTCAGTACGATTTCAGCGGCAATAACGACCTCATCCGGTTCCTCAAGACCGTCCAAGAGGCCGGCCTCTACGCTGTTCTTCGTATCGGTCCCTATGCTTGTGCCGAATGGAACTATGGGTATGTTACTAATTTGTACTGGAATGTCAATTTCTATTATCAATTTCAGGTCAATTTCTAAGTTTGACGTGTTTAATTGATTTCTTTAGAGGATTCCCTGTATGGTTGCACAACATGCCCGGAGTCGAGATTCGAACGGCTAACGACGTCTTTATGGTAGGAATCGATCGCCTATTAACGCACGCACATGTTATATGTATAGAAATTAGCTAGTACTAAAGTTGCAATTTTCTTTTGACTTTGCAGAGTGAGATGCAAAATTTCACAACTTTGATTGTGAACATGGTGAAGGAAGAAAACCTTTTCGCCTCGCAGGGCGGTCCTATCATCATAGCGCAGGTTCGAATTAATCCTCCGATCGATCAATGTATTTTAAAATTGACCGATTGATATATATGAAGTTGATCACCAATTTTACTTGATGTCTTATGGTTTCGATAGATCGAGAACGAGTATGGCAATGTAATTGCAGGGTATGGAGAAGCCGGAAAGGTTCCGGTCTACAGGGACTGGGCTGCAAGAATGGCCGAAGCTCAACACATCGGTGTCCCCTGGATTATGTGCCAAGAGGACGGCGCTCCACAACCCATGGTTCGATTTCGTTACATCTATATATATAAACCAAACTTACATTATGCTTATCTAATTGTGTTATGTTCATAATCGATCAGATCAACACTTGCAATGGATGGTACTGTGACCACTTCACTCCTAACAACCCTAACAGCCCGAAAATGTGGACCGAGAACTGGACCGGGTGGTTCAAGAACTGGGGAGGCAAAGACCCACTTAGAACCGCTGAGGATCTTGCTTACTCCGTCGCTCGATTCTTCCAAACCGGTGGAACTTTCCAGAACTACTACATGGCAAGTTCCTAATTAAGATCAAAATTACAAACCCTAATTTTTCTTTCTATTTACTTTTCTAGTTCTAAAGTTCTTTGATTTTGATTGTGTAACAGTACCATGGCGGGACTAATTTTGGAAGAACATCCGGTGGCCCTTACATCACTACGTCTTATGACTATGATGCACCTCTCGACGAATTCGGTATATATAAAACGTTACAACATCTTGTTTCATATGTTTTGTTGTTCACTTGATATAACTATCAAACACTAAAATTATTTATAACTTTTAAGACTTTGTTAGAATACAGGGACTTAATGAGTTTATTTTAATATGTAAGATATTTTAGACATGTTGATTTTTTGTCCTAAAACTTTTTATCAGTGTAAAACTTGCATTATGTTTTTATATATAAAACGCAATATTTATTAAACACTAATAACATTCAATGTGGTTTAGTAAATCAATATTTATATATAGCTAAGAGAATAATTATAGTTATAATCTTTATATATTACTTTTCAAAGCTTTAGAATAGAATTTACGTTGTTATTACATACGAAACAAATAGCAACGGTATAATTTAATGTAGTTATAAAATTAATAATAAATTTTGAAAAATATGAATTTGAATGCATTTTTTTTAGCTATTATTAAACATTATATCAGGGTTTAAATTGCATTTATATTTTATAAGTAAGTATTATTATGAACTAATATTAAAGAAGTAATTTGTATTTAAGCAAGATTAAAAATTGATATTAATTATACATAGAGTGTTATATGTATACAATCTGTAATACTTTTAGGTTTATAGTCATAACTGATATACATGTAAATCATTCACGCACTATAGTAGTACAACAAATTGGATTAATTAGTATTATGATTTCAGATAAAGTAATCAATTAGAATAATATTAATGCAATTTTTATTTGTTATAGCAAAATTATAATGAGTTCCTATAGATGTTAATATTGATTATGTATAGGTAACTTGAATCAACCCAAGTGGGGTCATCTTAAGGAGCTTCATGAAACTTTGAGATCAATGGAGAACACCCTCGTCTATGGAAACATCTCCAATATCGACATTGGTGACGGAGTTTCGGTATGATAAAAACTATATCTTATGATACGTATATATAGTTAGTTTCTCAAGATTACAATGCTCAAGTGTTTGTGTTTGTGGTTCTTATTAGATCACAAAATACAGCACCGATTCGGTATCAAGCTGCTTCATTTCCAACACGAACACGACAAGTGATGTGACGGTAACCTACGGAGGCGGAGGCAAGGCTTTTGATGTCCCGGCTTGGTCTATTAGTATTCTCCCGGACTGCCAAACCGAAGTCTACAACACCGCTAAGGTGAACACGCAGACGACAGTCATGGTGAAGAAGTCGAATGATGTGGAAGACAAGGCTGCTCCCCTCTCATGGACATGGATGCCGGAAGAGATTGACCACTCGGTTCGACAACTCAAGAAGGGTGACTTCGCTGCCAGCATGTTGATTGATCAGAAGGCTGCCACTAGTGACTCAAGTGACTACTTGTGGTATAGGACCGAGTAAGTAAACCAACTTAGATTAAAATGCACTTAATCGCTCTATTGTCGTATTGTCGGACCGTTACTAAACTTGTCCTTTGTTGTTAGGGTGCAACTCGGCAAGGATGATCCAATCTGGGGCGATAACATGTCGCTAAGAATCAATGGGAGTGGTCACGTCCTTCATGCTTATGTCAACGGCGAGTACCTAGGGTCGAAATGGGCCACCTATGATGTGTCAACTATGTTTTCGAGCAGAAGGTGAAGCTCAACCCGGGCAAGAACTTGATCACGTTGCTTAGCGCAACCGTCGGACTTCAGAACTATGGTCCGTACTTCGACATGATTCAAACCGGAATTCCTGGACCGGTCGAGATTGTGAGCCACAAAGGCGACGAGACGATCATCAAGGACTTGTCCTCCGCAAGATGGACTTACAAGGTCGGAATGGTCGGAGTCGATGAGAAGCAAATCTTCAGTGACAACAAGAGCTCCCTTTGGCAATCCGCTGGCCTTCCCATCAACAGGATGATGACTTGGTACAAGGTATATTAGTAAACCGCTGCAATATAAAACCGCTGCAATAATTTAAACCGTTGCATTAGCTCATTTTTTCGTTACTTTTTGTTTTAACCAGGCCTCATTCACGCCACCATTGGGGACGGACCCGGTAGTGGTAGACCTACAAGGAATGGGCAAAGGAATGGCGTGGGTGAACGGCTACAACATCGGCCGATACTGGCCAAGCTACCTCGCCGACGAAGATGGGTGCAGCGTCGACCCGTGCGACTACCGTGGCAGCTACTCGAACCACAAGTGCGTGTCCAACTGCGGGAAGCCGACGCAAACCATGTACCACATCCCGCGCGACGTCCTCCGCGAGGACAACAACACGATCGTGCTCTTCGAGGAGTTCGGAGGCAACCCGTCGTACGTCTCATTCAAGACGGTGACGGTGGGCAAGTCGTGCGCCCACTCCCTCGAGGGGACCTCCGTGGTGCTCGCCTGCCAGGGCGGGGCCCGCGTGTCCGGCATTGAGTTCGCCAGCTTCGGCGATCCTCAAGGCCAATGTGGAGACTTCGCGAGGGGCGCGTGCGAGGGTGAGAAGGACGCGCTTGCGGTGGTGCGTGAGGCGTGCGTGGGGAAGGAGGTTTGCAGTTTGGACGTCTCTCGGAGGCGAGTTTCGGGGCAGGCGGCGGCAAGTGTGCTCCGGGCCTTAAGAAGAGGCTTGCCGTTCAAGTTGCTTGCTCTGCATAATAGCTTAGTCTAGTTTAGTTTATTTTTGGCCTAGGTAGTTCTAGTTATAATATTCTAGGAAGATGCATTTTTGAAAATAAATTTAGTAAAATTATTGATTGATGTTTATTATCTAGGAAGAGGCATTTTATACAACGTTTTGTTTATATAACTAATGTCTTTCTTTTAGTTTTCGGATCGTGATTCTATGAAGGTGTTCTATTTTATACCCCCTCCCTAATTTAGTCACATTATAGCAAAAGCTTTTACCAATAAGTGCTGCTTTCTTAGATTTAGCTGATATCGAATGGTTGGCTTGTATGCACTTGTTCCAAGTGATTAAGTTGGAATTTGTGAGATTCTTTATTACTACTTGTTATTTGTTTCAATCATATTTGAAAAAATCAATTTCCCTTGCTGTAACTTTGATCCCTTGTTTGCTGATTTTCTTTGTCCTGAACAAATCTATTTTGACAAGTGTCATCCTGTTGGATTCGATTCAGATGCTCTATTTTGCGCAAGTGTCATCCTATGGATTTGGCTCATAATGCTTGCTGCCTAGCCCTCTTAGTGTAGTCACCAAGAGAGTGCTGCATTCGAGGTCTAGAGGTGGCAGCTCCAATGTTTTCGGGACTCAATCTGGAGCGCGAGTGCCATACTGCCATGGCTATCGATCTAAATTTTGATAACATCTTGTTTCTGCTTGCTTATGGTCTTCCCAATGCTAGTTCAATTGATAAACCTGAAGGTGAGATAGATGAGATGACAGGTGAAATCTAGGGTTAAATTTTTGATGACATCTTTGTTTCTGCTTGCTTATGGTCTAAATTTCAATGACATTTTGTTTCGCTTACAAAAGTATTGGTTCCAAGAACTAATCAGGTTATCTTAGTTCCCAGTAGAGATCACCTGTGCCGGAAATTGCTGTCTCCCTCCTGTTCCTCCTCACACCTTGTGATTTTTTTTTTAAAAAAAAATTAATCAAAGAAAAAATTAATTAAAAGGAAAGAAAATAGAAAGGGGTAGATTGAGAAGGGATAGGGAGGGACAGTATATATTTGGGTACAGCAGATGGGCATCTGGTTAGTTCCATCCCCTATCTCTGAGTTTGGTTCCAAGAACTAACCAGCCGCCAGTAGAAGCCTGTCCTGACAAAACCAACAAATGGGATGGAAGCCAACAGTAGTACCCGTATGTGTATAGAAATTACTAGGCTTCTAACTACAACTCACAATGGGTCACAAAGAATACAACAAAAAGGCATCATAGAAGCAGTAGTCATCAACCGAGACAGCAATGTTTCATAATGCCTGCTGCCTCGCCCTCTGAGCGTAGTCACAAAGAAAGAGAGTGCACTTATATATACATAAAGATAAGAAATAAACAAACTAGGATTTGCAGCATTCAAATAGGTCAGCGAGGGTCGTCTTTATGGGGGCAATCATCTTCTTTGTGAGCCTTAGAACACAAGGAAACCTTTTTTGCCTTTGCTATCCCCATCGCCCTTCCAGAGATCATAGTCAGCAAAAATTTCACATAGTTCATCGTAACCCATGGATGATGTTTCGCTAACATCCGATCCCTCATTCTCCAGTTCTGAAAAAACAAAACAAATATCGAATGAATCAATACCAAACACAATCTAGAATCAATTAACTGGATGGATCGATGCTATTTTCTAATTGCTTCATCTATCTATCTACCATCCAATTCAGTAACAGTTGTGTATGATTCAATTTCTCAAATCAGGAGGAGGATCGGAAGAGCAATTTTGTACTTCTTTCAAACATCTCAAACAGGGCTTCTTCTCCTCTAGAGGACGTGCTGTCGTCAGATCGGTTTTTGAGTTGGGCTGGTAAGTTGTCGAATATGTATTCTACAACCTTGTCCCAGATAGCTTCAGAGTAACCATGCTTGATTTCACGCTTGTATTTATAAATCAGACGCAGGATATTTAAAAGATCCACCCCATCCTCCTCCTCATACTTGAACTCATGCTCGTACTCAGCCTTGAACTGTTGAAACATCTTCTCCGAATCCGAATCCGCCATCCCTCTCTCTCTTAGGGTTTCCCTTTGCTTTGAGATTTGATGGTTTGATCTCTTAGGGTTTCCCTTTTATAAGGATACTAGTATACGGAGTATTTTTTTTATTTTTTATTAGGAAATAATTCGAGACCGGACAGGCCCGGACCTCGAGAGGCCAACAAAGTCGGCAGACGGCAAGCCGTCTAAACATACAACATAGCAAAAGAAAATACAACAAGGAAACAGAATACAAACACCTAATACAACAAAAGAAACTACACAAATTAAACCCGGAAAACCCCAGACCCTAAGCACACAAGCGGACATAGTAGCGAGAAGAAGGAGACCTAGCAAGGAGAAGTGGATAGCGAGCGCATGGGACAGCTATGCTGACACGATGTCTCGCCGCCGGAAAGACGGAAAGCAGAAATCCACGTAGGGCAAAGACGACTCCTGGGGAAGTGTGGATCACACGACGTTCCCTCCACCTAGATGGAGGATCTTCGGAGACCACGAACACCACCAACACGATCACTTCGATCAACCAGGGTCGCAGAACTGCTCCTCAACCGAAACTAACCACGAATCCAGCAGACAGAACTCCAACCAACCCGAGAGAGTGAAGCACGACCGCGAGAGGACGAACAGTGCAAGAAAAATCCGGATTTATATATATATATATATAGTTATTTATTATTTTAAGTTATAGGGCCATCCTGGGCCCAAGGTATTTGCTTGGGCCCAAAGGATGGACATCGAGCCCAAGCAACAGGCTAGGGATTTCTCCTACGCCTCAACAGACAACACCAGCAAGACAAGGCAGCAGGGGCCAAGCACGCCCGCCACGCCGGCCACACCAGGGTTGCAAACACCAGGACGAAACGAATCCCGATGGTGTGAGACAAGTGTCAGACCTGGACCGACGACGAGAGGACGGGCCCAAACGGAATCGGACCAGGGAAGGAGGAGGAGATCCGACGACCCTGAGGGAGAGGGCCAGAACGAAGATCTAAGGAGGAGGAGAGGTAGGTTGGGCGAAGCGACGAAGAGGCAGGCACCAACAGTCGGAGACCAGATCCAAGGGCGGCAACCAAGCCCGGAGCCCAGGACGAAAAACACCCGGACCAGGACATGGTTGATTTCGACCGATAAGGAACCCTAGATCCGAAAATCAAAGGCCTATAAGCACGAGATTGTTGAGAATGGAGAGGGAATTGGGATCTACTTCCAAAGATCAACAAAAGCCCCATGAAAATAGGGCTAATTGATAGTTGAAAGAGGGTTGCGAGAGAAAGGAGGTTCAAGCTCCTTGACGGAGATGTTCACGCCGGCGACCCGAACAAGGTGGATCGAAGGTTTAAACCCCGAAGGGAGTATCAAACCCCGACCAAAGAGGCTCCCGGAGGAGATTTAGGCTCCCGAAGGAGATTTGGGCTCCCGGAGGAGATGCTGGTTGCTCCCGGAGGAGGTGATTGCGGCTCCTGGAAAGGGGAGGAAGGAGCTCTCCTGAAAAAGAGTGAAGTAGAGGACTTTAGTATACGGAGTATGTAAGTATGTAACGGTGCTCTTGCACGGCATTTTTTTTTTTTTACTTTTATATTCTCGCATGATATTAATCTAGTGATAAATTTGATATTTACTTTTAAATAATACTAGTCTTATTACCCACACCGTTGTGCGGCATTTTAATAAAAAATTATATTTACTCCTTATATTAGTCATAAATGTTTAATTATATGTTCACTTTAAGGTTAAAATAGTTTTGTTGAAATTTACTTATGGGATCTTTCAAATAACTATAAGCTAAATTAAGACTACGTTCAGTTAAAATCAATATAACCTATATAAATAAATAATGTTTAGTTGAAATTAATGCAATATATATATATAGATAATAAATTTCATTTAGTTGAAATTTATTTAATTTGTTAAGAATAAAGAGTATACAAAATTGTAGAATAACTTTAAAATATCTTTCAAATTGTTATGTTCGATCGGACTTTAGAGTACTTTTTGTTAATAGTATTTATACAACAATTGATCATGTGTTTATTTTTATTTTTCCTTATCGTAATTATGGTTATTTTAGTTCTATATCCGACTTCCTAGGATGAATTAGGGTTAAGATTCAAAACTTAACAGTCTGATTACTGACGTTCTTTCGCATTAAGATGTATTAAACTATATTTGATTCTATCAGTCATATTTAAAAAATGACAAAGAAAAGGAAACATATGGACTATTTTTTTTTTAAATTGCATGTGAATGTTAAAATAGTATGTCTAAAATTGTAGAAAGCTTAATTTTAAGTAACCATAAAATAAATCAAGATTAAGTTTGGTTAAAATCAATATGCAACACGGACATATTTAAAGTAGATAAATAAATTATGTTTTACTTAAAATTTCTTAAATAAATACATCATAACCTAAATAAATTTAAAGATAAACATAAATATATACAAAATCGTACGAAGTAAGCTATACCAATGTATTATAAGTGAGAAACCTACTTTGGGGCGTATAGAACGATTTTATGTGCAATGATTAGAATTTAAAATTTATAGTATATACATATTTTTTGTTTGAAAATATGCATCAGACATTCAGGGGTACCATTTCACCCACATTATTTATTTACATAGTTTAACAATATATAAGGGGTACCATCTCACCCCCATTATTTATTTACATAGTTGAACAATTAAATAATTGTAGTTATCAAATAAGGTTATGTCTTATTATTTATGAAAGAAATAATTTTTTTAGTATGGTTTATTAAATGAAATTTTATCGGGTTAGATGTAAATGGTAAAATAATATGCAGTAGTTATTGATATACGGAGTATATATAACTTAGCTAGGATTGACAAAAAGATATTAATTGTGTAATCAAATAAGATATTATTTAAGTTAGGACTAATTGAATCTATCTTTAAAGTTTAAACTAATCAATTGGAATATCAAGCAATATATGGTAGAAGTTTCACCGTAATTAAAGTAAGTTTTAATTTTTATTTTTTTTTTATCCAAAGGGAGGCAACGCTTCTAATTATTTATTGGAATGGGAGAAATGTCAAGTGCATTACATAAACAATCAGGAATATTGGGGAAAAAAGTGAAAGATGCAGAACTTAAAAACGCAGATTTAGCTAATGTATCCGCCAAGTAGTTGGTCTGACGTCGGATGTGAACAACGGAAACCTCCCAGCCAGGACGACTGATCCAGTTTCGACACTGAGTGACGAGATGGAGGTCGATCGAATGGCTTGGTTTCGGGCTATTGAGCAGCTCCCATACTTCCCGAGAGTCAGTCTCGAGAATCAACTTCTGAAATCCCATATTCATCGCCGTTTTGATACCATGATAAGCTGACCAAAGCTCCGCCGTGCGGGGCTTGCAAATGCCGCAGGTGAAGGTGAAAGCAAGCTGGAAGGTGCCGGAGTGGTTAGTGAAAACGCCACCCCCACCAGCTTCTCCAGGGCTTCCCTTTGCTGCGCCATCAACATTCAATTTCGTCCAACCTTCAGGTGGTGGGCACCAGGTCCTGCTACCCTCGACGTTGCTTCTCATAGCTATAGACGGCAGCGGCGGGGCGATCTTCAATCGGCCGTAGTCTTGGGCATCCCGATTAGCCTTCATGAAAATTGTAGCGATCTCATCTTTGCCATCGAAAATCAGGGTATTCCGACACTTCCAGATTGCCCATACCATCGAGGCGAATAACGTAGCATGTTGATCTTCCTTCTTCGTGTTAGCGAAGATCCATTCTTTGACAGTCTCATGATCGAAGAATGAAATAGGGTCAGGTAGACAGGACTTAATCCATTGTTCATGGACTGCTGGGCAGTCCCGGAGCAGGTGAAGGCTTGTCTCCACCGCAGAGCTGTAAAGGCTCGGATTTTTAAAATATTAATTTTCGGAAAAAGAAAATCAAAATGAATTTAAAATAAATTCCGACCCAAATTTTCCGATTTAAAAATCAATTCCGTCTTTCATTTCGGGTTTTGAACGATCAATCAGCGGAAATTTAAATTCCCGACCCGAGCTCTCAATTCCGTCATATTCCGAATCCTTATCCATCCGACTCACCTTATTCTAGTTCGGGAAAATCTTATCTTCTCCTTTCCTCCCTCCACTCTTTGACCCCTTATTTTGGCAAACAAACAATACCTCACTCTTCACAAAAAAAATAATACCTCTTTGTGTGGCAATTGACCATCCAAAATCAGATTCTTCCCCCACTCTCCTCTCTCTCGGTTACACTGTCAAGCACCAAGCCAAACTTGGCTCCCCCTTTTGAGCCCCATTTCCACTCCCCGCCACCACCTCCACCGCCGCAACACCTCACCACTGTCACCACCTCTCCACCGCCTCTATCTCCGCTGCCACCACACCTCCTCCGTCGCCGCCAGCAGCCGCCACCACCTCTCTCCTTCCCTGTTTTCCGTTCACGTCGGTAAGCCCCGTCCCTGTAACGGCCCAGAATTATGATTTCCGGGTTACGTTTCAAGGGATGAAAACCCTTGTTCGGATCTTGCAATCCAGGTACGGGTCGAGGTTTCAACTCATTTCAAAGGTCAGTAATAAAGAGGGATTTCAAACCCTAAAGTATCGTAGGGCCGTTGGGTACCCTTAACCTGTCCTAAGACTATGTCGCGGAAACCATTTCAAACGGAAGTAAAGCGGAAGTAAAGTACAGATACAAGTGCCACGGCGGAGCCGGGTCAAAACGGAGTCAAAAGTATAAATCCAAAACAATATAATCAGAGTCTGGTGAAGTCTATAACTCCAGCGCTCACTCTCCGCCGACAAAATGACCCGCGCAATAAGCAAACAGCACCGATAGGATGAACATAAATAATTCCTAAAAAAATTGATTTGGGGCGGGATCAGATCGATGCCCACTTAACTCTGCATCCCAACCATAAGCACACATATACGCTATACCTAATAAAGATGCTCTAATGCAGTACGAAATTCAAACACACTAGCATGCTCCTAGTTCATAATATTGTGCAGAAATACTGTAAAGGGCCCAAAACAATGCCAAGTGGCATATCCCTCTCCTACCTCCACCCCTTCCGACAGGCGGAGACTGGCCAGCTCGTGAATGCATTCATTCATAATAGGGCGGCACGCATGCCCAACCCGCTCCACAATAAAGCCCGCAGGCATATCATAATATAAGGAAGTACTCGATTGACTCAGGGTACCCGATGAGGCTGGGCTACCCTATGACCCTAGCAAAGACTCTAGGACTATCACAGATAACGGCCGTTCTGTTTACATACGCACAAAGAAATAGAATGCTCAACAATCGATGCAACCTAGCATGGTACTACATGGCATGCTGATGATGAATGCAAGCACCTAGTATATCATGCACCTAAGGCAGGGAATAGCTCTATTCAATCTGAGTAAGCTCCGAAGAGACTTACCTGAAGATGCAGAACAACAAGATAACACAAGCAAGGGCCCAAATGCAAGTCCAAAAGCAATCCAACCGCAATACACACCTATCATCCAGTCATTTTCATAAGCTACCGAATCAACATTCTTACTCACCCGAACCCAAGTTCTCCATATCCTCAAAACCAATCGGCGATAAAACTATTTTCCAAAACTCTTAAATCTCGAGTTAAGTCAACTCATTTTTAAAACAATTTCTCATATCATATTATAGAAGTAATTCCGGCATTTGGTTTTCCAACACAAATCTTTAAAGAGATAATTTCAAAGACTTGAAAATCTCTTCTTAATTAGTTCAAACCATATCTATCTAAAATAAACACCAAGTAAATCCATCTTTATATGTCACATTTATAGGTCAACATCAATAAATCCCTTCAAATTCTTAAAGTCACATTTTAAAACAACATCCATAAATACAACAGTTTCCAAATACTATCCCCTTTATAAAACAACTCAACATATATATACATATATATATATATATATATATATATATATATATATATATATATATATATATATATATATATATATAATACTTTTACAGAAATTATAATTTATTTTCATAATCAGAACTTAATACCAACAATAGTATTAATCTAAGAATGAATTACAATTATATAAATCCATATAACACATAATATAAACAAAAGACAACTTATAAAAAAAAACACCCTTTAAAATCCAGCCCAGAAGCCCAAGGTACAACTCGGATGGAAGGATCCAACCCGGCCCAACACTCGGCCCAACCCGGAAGAAGGAAAGAAGGGGTAACCGGATCCACCCACTCCCAACTCAATACCCACCAGGAAATGATATAACCCGTTTGTGCAATTTGAATCAGGCCCAACCCGAGGCCCAAACCCAAAGGGGAATTTAAATGAACCGGTTTTAAATTAAACAAAGCTGAACCGGACCAAAAACAAAACAAATCCTCTGAACCCGTCTTCTTCCCCAAATCAGAGAACCGAACAGCGACGGACGGACATCGGACGGAGAAGGAAGAGGAAGAACCCCGACCTGCCGGCGATTCCTTTCCGGCGCAAATCTCCCACCCCGACTGACATCACAAGGACAGAAACGAGAATGAAGAGGAAGAAGAAATCTCACCGAGAGGGCTTCGAGACTCGCCGGGGCTGTTCGGAGTGGCTTCCTCAAGCTCGCCGGAGGCGATATGGTCCTAGAACGAGAACAGAGTCCATAAAAGAGGAACTTTATTGGATTTCAGAGCGAAAGAATGGTGGGGAGAGGCCTACCGCCGGTGAATCGGAAAACAGGGAGCGAAGTGCGAGGACGGCATCGCGGCGGCGTCGGCTGCTCCGGGAGAAGCTGCTGCTGCTTCTGGCGGCTTCGGGCTCCTACTGGCGTCTCAAGGCGCTCGAAACAGGGGAAAGGGAGAGCCTGGTGCTGCTGGTTGCTCGTCGAGGAGAAAGGAAGGAGCAAGGTAGGAGCTGGACTCCTCGGCTCGGCAAACAGGAGAGATGCGAGAGTTTGTTGTTTGAAATTGGGGAAAGGGGATTGGATAAGGGTGAAGATTTGGGAGTTTAGAAACCAAAGGAGAGAGGATGGAGCTGGGGGTGCAAATGAAATTGTAGTTGCAGATCTCTGTAATAATAAAAGGGGTTTCAAATTGAATCAGACAAGTGAAAAGGGATGTCCTGCATTCCAAATTGTGGCGTGGGTGGTCTGTTTGGCAGGAGCTACTTGGCCTTTTGCCACAAAGGATGGAACAACAGGGTGTGGGAGAAGGAAGGTGGGGGTGGTGCTTAGCCAATTTGAGGAAATGAAAGCTGGAGGAGGTGTTGACTGTGCTGCATCCAAGAGAGAGGGGAAGGGTTGGGTCGTTCTCGATCAGACAAAAGAGGAAGAGGACATAGTGGTCCCAAGGCCTGAATATCGTATTCCCGGAACAAAATTCTGAAACCCGCTCACTCGATCTTATCCCGACTCGTATTCCAAAACCTCAAGTCAAATTAGCGAAATTGAAAATGTCGGGAAAAAAATTCGCTTTATATAAATTCATTTTTAGTTTTTATTATTATTTAAAATCCGGGCCTTTACAGTCCCCCTTTTCTCCTTCACCTTCAAATCGAGCAAGGATCCGTCTTTATGATTCCAATCTTCAATCCAGGGCCTGGCGAGCTTCCTCGAGCTTCCGACGAGCCCCAACGCAGCCCGGACAGCCTCCCCGGAGCTCCGAGCTTTCCGACGTCGAACCCCTTGGTGAGCTTTATTCTCCTCCTCCTTCCTTCCCTTTTCGATTCGTGGGCGTGAGCGTCGGAGTGGCCGCTCCTGGTGGCCGGAGCTCGGCTCCGCCGCCGCCGGAGGTCCCCTCCTCTCTTCCTCTTTTCCCTCCGCCGCTCCTGGGCACACAGCCCTGTTCGTTTTCTTTCACTCGGCAAAGGAGGAAGAAGAAGTAAGGCTGTGGGCCTTCCCACGCCACATCAGCCCCCACCTCACCTAGGCCCCACGTCATTTTTTTTACATGTCACCAGCGGTTCAACTCTTTTCTTTTTGTGTGGTCCGGTTCAAGGTTTAAAATAAAGAAAAGGAAACCGGTTCGGTTTGTTCACTTAAATGAAAGAATCAGATTGGGCCTAATTTTCTTTTTAGGCCGAGTTGGTGTTTTAAAAGGGGAAATAGTTGGGCCTAAATTTTTCCAGAAAACTTGTCTTTGGGTTTTGTAAACAATAGGGGCTCGGTTTGGACTTATTAAAACATAAGGGCCGGTTTTGGGGTTTTACAAAATAAGTGGGTGGTTTTTGGTAATTTAAGCTAAAGTAAGGTTGGTTAGTGATTTTAAAAAGGGATGTTTTGATTTAATGAATATTGTTGGGATTTTATAAATATTTTATAAAGATGTTAAAATAAAATGATGATAGAAGTAATATGTAAATTATTGGGATTTAAAATATAAAATGTTGTTTTGAGATTTAATATATGATATTGTGGTGATTTATTAATGTGGTTAAATGTTATATGATTATGTTGAAGATGTGCAAATTATATGCTAAGTGAGATTTTGAGATGATGGCATGCAAATTGGTTAAGTATTGTTGAGATATTGTAATTCTAGTTTACATAAGCTGTATTATATATATCTTATCCTATATGTCTTCTGTAGCCTTATTTTGGAATGGGCTTGCAGCCCATCAGATTTGGCAAAGCCCAACTCCTGACCAACCCTCATGTAGCTTCCTCTCAGCCTTCAACAGGAACAAAGATTCTTCATCTGACGTTTTAATGTTGTAGCGGCATGACATAAAAGGTTCCTTCCTAAGACTCGTCACTGTAGCACAGAGATTCACAGAGGCGGCACACATCGAGAGAGAGAGGCTAGGGTTTCAGCGAGAGCCGTCGCCGCCGAGAGAGCTTGGGAGCTCCTCCCATGGCTGCTCCGGCGATGATAAGGCGGATGGCTCTCCGGTGAGAGAAAAGCCGAGAGAAGAGAGAGAGGCGCCTATGTCTGAAGCGCCTGAGTACTCGAGAGGTGAGGGAGATCCAGCGAGAGCGAGAGAGCTCGAGGGCGAGCGATCTCCGGGACCTTTCTTGAGCGCAGTCACGGGAAGAAGACAAGCGCGGCAACTCATATCCTTGAAGATCGAAGATGAAAGCGAGGCTTGAACAAGATGGAGAGTTGAAGAACGGATGAGAGGAAGATCTATAGATCTTGGCCTCCATCTACAATCAAACCGGATCTGAAGGACTACAGTGGCAGCGGACGACGACTCAGCTTTAGTTCCGACGAGTCCGCGACGACGCCTCAAATCAGGGAGTGCTTCACTTCCTTGTCCATTTCCTTCTTCTATAGATCTGTAGGTTTTGATTAGATGTTCGTTCTTGAGACTTGTATTGATTCTTGTTTAGTCAGCCCTCTTAGGATCGTTTGTATGATTTCGGATTTGCCTTAGAGCACAGTGGAACGCTCTCTTGAGCCGGGGACGTAGGGAACTTTTCCCGAACCTCGTAAACAAACTGTGTGTCCTGTTCGTTTTTCTGTTTAATCTAGATTCGGTTCGATCTAGAACCGAGTCTGTGATGATTGATATGATAAATGACTTGATTGATCTTATTCGATACCTAGAACCAGGTTTTACAGATTGGTATCAGAGCATGGTTGGCTCGTTTTTGATTTCTGGCATGCTTCTTGTGTGATAATGCTTGGAATCTGCTTATATTCATGTTCTTAGATGAGTTACAGTTTCCGCTGCATACTTTCTATGTTTCTGAATGTCTATGCTTCAAGAAAGTTGGTTACTACTTTGTTTAGTTGCCTTAAGACATGTTGCTTGTGCTTTCTTGAAAGTTCAGTTCAGTAAACATTGTTGTATGTGACTCTTGAGCATGAATTCTGAGATCCTGCTGGTTATTTTGGTATTGTTCTATCAACCTTATATGTGTTCTGTGTTGCCTTTTGTTTTCTATGTGAATTCATGGCTGTACAGTTCTACTTTGGTTGAGTTTTGGTCAATCTCTTGGACTCATATGTACTCTTTGAATCCTTATCCACCTCATACTTGTTTTTTTTTTATGAATCTTGTGTACAATGACACTTGTTGCATCTCAGTTTACAACCTACTAAAGATGCTTATTCATCATCTGCTAAATGTATGTGTGCCTGTCAGATATTGCATGCTTATGATATCTGTTTTAGGATTCTTAGTGTGAGTTCCGTTGTGCTCTTTCTTCCCTTTAATTCAAGTATGAACAAGTTGTGCTTGTGTATTCCATAACTTTGAGTTTTTTGGATTACTTGCCCTGCTATAACTTGTTCTTTGGTGCTTTTTTTAAGAGACTTACTTGAATTTCAGATTGCATGCTCTGTCTGTGCTCTCTTGTTTCTGATTGTTTTCAGATTTATATTCTCTCTCTTGCATTCTCTTATTGCCCTTATCTATATATATCGCTTGACAACCTTTTGTTTAGGCTCAACACCCTAGTTATTACCATCATACATTACTGATTTAACTACTTGTTTTTATGCTTGATAAATTGGATGATTGTTACTTATGGCCATAGTAATGCATTGTCCTTAGTTTCTTGCATGTTTTAGTAGTTAAGTGGATGTTTTCTTGCATGGTATTTGGGTGTCCTGTCAGATTTGTATATCTTATTCTTAATCTTGTATGATTTAGAAATAGATGTTCTGTTTAAAATTCTGATATGCTTATTGGTTGTTTAAGTTTGGGTTTATATGAAGCTATACATGTTGTCTATTCAAGTGTTTGTGAACATAGAAAAAATGAGTAACTTTCCTAAGTTTCTTGAGTTTTTTCTTTGTCTTGTGCATAACTTGATATGGTCTACAACATTCATGCTTCTTTCCCTTGGTACTCTCTGTTGCACTATGCTATCACTTGTTGCATTGCATTCATATGACTCTAAGATAGATTCTTGGTACCTAACTACCTGGTTTTATGGCATATACATATAGTTCTCAATTACTCGTGTTTGTAGTAATTTTTCTTGCTATATTCAATGCCCGATAAACTATCTATGGTAGTTTCCTGAATCTGTACTCTTATGTCTTGTATGCTTAGAACAGTTTCTTGAGTTTTACTCTATGTGTAAACCTGTTCAATGTTTTTAACACGTGATCCTCTGTTCAGATTATGTGTTTTGTGTCATATATGAGTTTCCCACTTGTTTGTGCTTACATGATAATATATCTTGATGTTACTTCCTATACTCACATCACTTCTAGTCTACTTCATGTCTTTGTGATGCCATGATCATTGGAGTAATAAGATCTATTCATGTTAAGCCTGTATGAATTCAGATTTACATGCTTCCTTTTTGTGCAAATTGGAAAGTCATAATCTGTTTTCTGCATTGGGATACCTCTGTTAAGTGTCTCTGTTGTTTGCTTCTGTCTGTTTCAGTTGCTTAGAAAAATTCTTATCTTATTGGCCTATTATTGGGTATGATCACTAACTCCCGGTATTCTCTTTTTTGCAAGGAGAAACCCCTAACAAGTGCTAAGGAAACTGAAAGGTGAAACCATGTGTTTGAGCCAGAAAGAGAAGGATGTAGATCAGGAGCCACGACTGACACTGTGGAATTCCTTCGAGATGAGAGCTTCATCGAAGTTGGCTGACTAGGAAACCATGACGATGGTTATCCTTGGAGATGCTCGCTCCATCAAGTATCTGCTAAAGAAGAATCAGGGATGACTTCTTTCTCCGTTCTCTATTTTCAGTTTTAGTTACATTTTTCTAAAATGTGTTGCACTTGGATGAGTTTAGTCTGATCTTTGTTTCCCATCTGATCCTTGTTCATCTTGTGATCTATGTTTGGCCACTTTCTAAGATAGTTTCTCTTGATAAACTGAATCTGGTCTTGTCTTTGATTAAGTATTTCTGAGCATGATATATTCTGAGACTTTGGTGTTCTTGAATTTCTATCTGTGCTTGAATTACTTACTGATGATCTATGTTATATGATCTGCCATGATATAAACTAGGATTTAAATGCTTGTTTAATTGATTAACCTTGTTGTTTTTCTTTTAAACTTAGAGCATATAATCTTCAAGTTTATGTTCAGTTGTAAATCCTTCTTTTATATGATTTTAGTGTGTTGTTCAGCATGTTTATCTCCATGATTAAATGCTTTACGTAATCCGCACCTCATTGTCAAAATCATGCTATTAGGATTTCTTGTTTATGTATTAAGTACTGTTTGTGATATTCGTTTCCCCTTTGTGTGGATCTTAAATGTCACATAAGTGCTTGTCTCCTTGTCTACTCTCTTTGTTATCCTCTGTGAAATATTTCTGATTAAGATGACTAAGCAAGTCTTTTGTTTTGTCAGAAAACGTTCTCTGAAGAGTTAAGTGACCGTGTCACTTGTCAGCCAAGCAGCTAAGGGATTCCAGATGGCTCATTGAAGCCCTTCCCATCTGCCAAACTCTTCTAGGAGTTGGAGGATAGTAGAGTAAAGGAGAAAAACCAACCAGAGGAACTTCTCCACCACAAAAGAAGAAAAGTAAAGGAAAATAAAAAGGCCAAGTGTACTAGGTGTTCAGAAGCTCATGAGCAGCCTGAACCAGCAGCACTTTGCAGCCATTGCTAACGTCAAACTGCATCTACAAGATTTGAAAAATTGATTCCCTCACCAAATTAAGGGGGCAAAGGTAAGTATTTCTGTTCCTAAATCTAAAAGGACAACTCTCATGCTTTCATAAGCTCACTGAGTTGTGCTCTCTCATGCTAGACATGTGGTTGTCTTGCCATGAGTTTTGTGTGTGTTGTCTTACATGTCAATGTATGCTATTCACATGCTTGAGCTCTTTTAGGTAATAAAATACTTGCAAGTTCTTGCTTTATAATTTGGGTGATTGATCATTTTGAATCTGATGGCTTTCCTATGTTGGCTTATTCCTTCCTTGCTGTTTTCTTCCTATGGGAATCAAAATTCAGTTTGTTTTCCCTTGTGTGTGCTGTTCTGCAGCTTGTTTGTCATGCTTGTGTTACCTGGTTGTGCACTACTCGTGTTCATTGACTTTGTGTACATGTTCTTGAGTGTTTTTCACTTTTATGAATTCATGTATTACCGTTGTTAAAGTCTTTGATTTGCCTACACATTTAGGTCTGTTAGAGTATGTGCTTTGGCCTTCACTTGCATTAAAAATCAGTTTGCTTATACTTTCTAATTGCTATTCATTAGTTGTATAAATGCTTGCTATTTTTTTTGTGTTGCTTGTGGTATTGGCCTCGAGAGGGCATTACATGTCAGATTGCCTCTCATGCGTCTCATTGACTAGAGGGAGTCATTCCCTTAGAAGACTTTTATGTCTTGGTAGTCTATATGAGATATGCTTTCATGGTTATACGTCTAGCGTGCTAAAATTCTTTATGCATCTGTTTATGTGCTGAATTCATGCTTTATATGCTAGATTTTACTATGAAAAAAGACCTGCTGAAATTATGAATTTCTATCTCCTTTGTTATGCTCAATACTTGGTATTGCTAACCATGTGTGGAGAAAGTGCAGGTACAGCGATGACGGACTTCGTTTCATTGTGCTATTAGGTTTTCTTTCTCTTTACTGTTTTCTTTGGTAAACTAGACTTAAGAGGGCAATTGTTGAGATATTGTAATTCTAGTTTACATAAGCTGTATTATATATATCTTATCCTATATGTCTTCTGTAGCCTTATTTTGGAATGGGCTTGCAGCCCATCAGATTTGGCAAAGCCCAACTCCTGACCAACCCTCATGTAGCTTCCTCTCAGCCTTCAACAGGAACAAAGATTCTTCATCTGACGTTTTAATGTTGTAGCGGCATGACATAAAAGGTTCCTTCCTAAGACTCGTCACTGTAGCACAGAGATTCACAGAGGCGGCACACATCGAGAGAGAGAGGCTAGGGTTTCAGCGAGAGCCGTCGCCGCCGAGAGAGCTTGGGAGCTCCTCCCATGGCTGCTCCGGCGATGATAAGGCGGATGGCTCTCCGGTGAGAGAAAAGCCGAGAGAAGAGAGAGAGGCGCCTATGTCTGAAGCGCCTGAGTACTCGAGAGGTGAGGGAGATCCAGCGAGAGCGAGAGAGCTCGAGGGCGAGCGATCTCCGGGACCTTTCTTGAGCGCAGTCACGGGAAGAAGACAAGCGCGGCAACTCATATCCTTGAAGATCGAAGATGAAAGCGAGGCTTGAACAAGATGGAGAGTTGAAGAACGGATGAGAGGAAGATCTATAGATCTTGGCCTCCATCTACAATCAAACCGGATCTGAAGGACTACAGTGGCAGCGGACGACGACTCAGCTTTAGTTCCGACGAGTCCGCGACGACGCCTCAAATCAGGGAGTGCTTCACTTCCTTGTCCATTTCCTTCTTCTATAGATCTGTAGGTTTTGATTAGATGTTCGTTCTTGAGACTTGTATTGATTCTTGTTTAGTCAGCCCTCTTAGGATCGTTTGTATGATTTCGGATTTGCCTTAGAGCACAGTGGAACGCTCTCTTGAGCCGGGGACGTAGGGAACTTTTCCCGAACCTCGTAAACAAACTGTGTGTCCTGTTCGTTTTTCTGTTTAATCTAGATTCGGTTCGATCTAGAACCGAGTCTGTGATGATTGATATGATAAATGACTTGATTGATCTTATTCGATACCTAGAACCAGGTTTTACAAGTATGAATTGGAATTGTCTTAAGTTGATGAATTGGAGAATTATATTGGGTATGGTTGTGAGATATTGAGATGATAGATTATGAGATAAGGTTGATAATATGGAAATGATGATGTGACGGTTATTATGTTAAGTTGTGAAGTTGTGTGTGTGATAATTCTATGCTTTGTGTGCCTTAGAGATAGACTCATTGATGTGCTTATACTTGTTAGGTGACCATCTTTGACGTGTCGGATTTCATATTGCCTGGTTGATTGCCTTTTGCTGTTCTGCGATACCAGGTAAGTCTCTTCGGAGCTTACTCAGATTGAATAGAGCTATTCCCTGCTTTAGGTGCATGATATACTAGGTGTTGCATTCATGATCAGCATGCCATGTAGTACCATGCTAGGTTGCATTGATCGTTGAGCATTCTATTTCTCTATGTGTATGTAAACAGAACGGCCGTTATCTGTGAAGTAACTAGAGTCATTGCTAGGGTCATAGGGTAGCCCAGCCTCATCGGGTACCCTGAGTCAATCGAGTCATGAACTTCCTTATATTATGATATGCCTACGGGCTTTATTGTGGAGCGGGTTAGGCATGCGTGCCGCCCAATTATGAATGAATGCATTCACGAGCTGACCAGTCTCCACCTATCGGAAGGGGTGGAGGTAGGAGAGGGATATACCACTTGGTATTCTGTGCTAAGGCCTTATCATTATTATGTACTTGATCTTAGGAGCATGCTAGTGTGTTAATATTCCACCATGCATCTAGAAGCATCTTTATTAGGTATAGCGTATATGTGTGCTTATGGTTGGGATGCAGAGCTAAGTGGGCATCGATCTGATCCCGCCCCATATCAATTTTTTTAGGTATTATTTATGTTCATCCTATCGGTGCTGTTTGCTTATTGCGCGGGTCATTTTGTCGGCGGAGAGTGAGCGCTTGAGTATAGACTTCACCAGACTCTGATTATACTTTTTCGGATTTACACTTTAGACTCCGTTTTGACCCGGCTCTGCCGTGGCACACTTTTATATTATACTTGTTTTCGCTAGTCGCATGATTTCTGATTTCCACGCTTAGATTACGACAGGTACAGGGGACTTCCCCGGGGATTCCAACGATCCCTTCGATTTTGGGTATGAAATCCCCCTTGAAAACATTAAAGTAAGTTTTGAAACCTTCAACCTGTACTCGGGGCGCAAGGTCCTAACGAGGGGTTTAATCCCTCGAAACGTAACTCGGGAATCATAATCCCGGGCCGTTACAAAGGGGTATTAGAGCTGAGGTTTTGCAATCCGAGTATGATAGGTTGAAGTGGTTTTGAAAATGGCCCAAGGTTTTCAAACTGTTTTCAAGTGGTTTTCAAATTGTTTTCAAGGGGCAAAATGAATTTAATTGGACATAAGCATAAATTAATCAATTATGAATGGCAATCTCGTGGGGTAGAGACTATGCGATAGGCATCCCTTATGGATGTAGAATTCGGGGAAGGTAGGCAAACACTAGCTTTTTTTTACAGATGGGTTGTGAAGACTCCAAGGAACTCGAGGGTTGGAGTAAAATGGGTTAGGAGACCGTGAGGTATTTGCCCCTCCGGTTAGTCGTCCCCCGAAGGGCGACATAGATCGTCTCTGTGCCTTTATGTCTTAAATTCAATTCGGCCCGAGGGCGATTCTCCACGAAGAGGGTCATACTAATCTCGTTGATTGCTTTCGTGCTGAGTGTTATTGTGCTTAGGATAGTGAAGTAATCAGTATGCCTGTGTTGAATAACTGTGCAAATGAGATAGCGTGAGAATATCTTGTTCTTATGTACTCGGAATTCCCGTCTTGTCGGAATGGTCCATCCATAATTCAAACCCTTGATGATTCTAACTCTGTCATGTGTCCCACCAAAGCATTTAGGCATGTCAACAAGGGCCGAGGAGCGTCTTCTCTTTCCGTTTCAAGTCCTGCTTGATATCCCACCATCTATGCTTCTATTGAGTCTCGTATCTAGAGTTTGTGTCTTCCACAAAAAAAAATTTGGGTTGCTCAACTAACTACCTTCGAAAATCGTGTCGGATGTGAAGGTTACTTGATTATGTTAGTGGGAGTGATGACTGAAGTAGTTCAAGTTAGGAGTGAGTTGTCTCATGGAGTCACCCCTTTGATCCTCGTACATGTCAACCATGTCTTCTTCCCACAAGAGTTTAAACACGAGTTACCCTCACCTCTCGGAAACAGCGTGAATTCCATTGTGTCCTACCGAGCGAGTCATACTAGTGTCCCACGGGAAATGGGGTGATGAGTCAGTGATTGCCGTTAGAGAATTCTGTCTGATTGTAATGATAGCCTCCTTTATGACTTCATGACATGATATGTTGGGGTATTTTAGCATGACTTGCCTGATAACTTGCATGACTGCTTCTATGAGGAGATATTTGTGCCATATGTATGAAACTTTCAGGATTATTATCTTTCCATAAATTAGGTTCATGATAGTGTGATCAACCCTTGTTTTATGTTTAATATGAGAAATGAATGTCTTAGCATGCTAAATTGACTTAGTTGGACCTCGTTGACTATGTATATGTTTAATGAGTATTGCTAGTATCATGTAGGACATATACCTCCCAAATTTGGACCCTCGTATGATTATTTGTCGTACTCGTCTTACTATGTGAATACAAATGTATGTGATATGATAGTTGTTGTACTGCCCTCTAGGACTTGACTATACTTGTAGTAGGATTATTATAATGCATTTTAACATGCTCGCATTGGTCTCATATTATCTTGATATGCTTATGTGTGTACCTAAGGTGAGTGATTAATCATACATGTTATATTATGTGATGTTCGCTAGATCTTGCATAACTTGTGTTGCACATGTCCATTGTCGGTCCATGTATAAATGATCTTAATATGTCAGGCATGACTGGTAAATGAAATGATAGGGTACTTGCTTGTTTTGCGTGCATGAAAAATTTGATTAGATGAATGTGTTGTGGACTCATAGGTCGCTATTCCTTGAGATAGGTACATGCTAGTGTGCAATAATGTTGTTGAGATATTCGTGATTTTTATGTGTTTGTGTGCCACAATTATAACCTCATGGAACACCCAAAAGGCATCGTTGTAATCCGCGGGTCGGGATTCTATCTTCGATCTCGTCGTCCCTAGTCTTGGTGCATGTCTGAAATCCTTGAGGGTGTGTGTCGTCTTCCCTTGTCTCTCCCCTATCTCCGTAACTTCTAACTTTTGCGATCCCCTGATGAACGTCGACACAAAGGAAGAGCTGACGACCAAGTGGCACCAACATGACGCAACGGAAGTGTGGTAGGTCCATGACTCATAGACTCCGAGGACGACATCACAGATGACAAAAAGGACGGATGTGCTTCAAAGATGGCAGTCGTGAACATGATTCTCCCAGCTGACTCGAGGAAGAGCATTCTTAATGCAAATCGCGGATCCTTCTATATTAATCGGAATTAATGTTGTGCAATAGACCTAGAACTAACATAATTGGAGGTGTGACGACTAATGTGCTGAAATGGTATTTAATGATTGCCTGGCTGACTTGTGGCTATGATGATATGCTTTAATGCTCTAGTATACTGATGTGCTAGTAAGTAAGATGTAGGGTATATGTGGTTGATTGCGTTTCTCTCCTGAGTATGAGTCGCGAGGTTCTTCGGTGAGCTAGGTCGGAAAGTGGCAGGTAGATTGAGGTCTTTGTTAGAGGTAGAGTAAGGCGATAGTGTGTGCGAGTAGAGTGGTTCTAGAGGTGGATGAGTGAGCTAGGAGTGGATCGGGTCAGTGTGCCCAAGGGGGGGAGTGTCTAGGTAGTCCAGGATCGGATTGTGGGCAACATTATTGATGAGAGATTTAGGAATGTCTAAGGAATCGTAGGACTTGGAACTAGATTGCATGTGCGGTGATTTGGGAACAATTTTGGTAAAGGATGAGATTGAGGAAGTGTTAAGGATGAGTAGTATGAGGTTGTTTGAGAAATTATCGATCAGGAACATTAGGTTCATATCAGGATTGTATGTGTGATGATAATTGTTTGAATAGCATTGGTAGTGCTTGGAGAATTCATGAGCGAAGGATTTCTAGATGCGTTGTTGGAGGATTTTCGCATGGGGAATGAATCGGGATTTATGAGTGGCGGTTATTGTGGCTATTGAGGTATTTGAGGATGTGGGATGAGTCTTCGAGGAAAGGTTGGTAGCTAGGCAAGGTTATCGTTGAGATTTCTAGTAAGACTGTGGGCTTGAGGTCGAGATAAGGAGATTCTAAGCATGGAATTGGGAATTAGGCAGAGTGTAAGGTATTGAGAACGCTAGAGGATGAAGGATTTTAAAAGGTGTGGCAAGATTGCGGTACTTGAGAGATTCAAATGAGAATGTCATATGAAATATGTGGAATTGATGATTGATACATAAGAGCTTAAGCGGTAGAGGATTTCAGGTTCGAGGAAGTGTGAACTCGAGCAATTTGGGAACGCGCGGAAATGAGGAGATTTGGGAATATGCTGAGAAGAGGATCTAGAGTGGGTCGGCTTGAGGAGGCGTGATGGGTCCATGTTTCATAAAATTCAGAATGGGATGAGTAGGTAGAATAAGTGGTTGGTCTTTGAGGATTGGCATGGGTAATGAGGAGTTTGATGATTCGTGGTTGAAAGTTAGCACTAGATAGGTTTCTGGGTTAGAGTTGGTCAGGAGTAGGCGGTTGAATAGATTCTAGTGAGGTAAGATGCCCTTATTGGTTGAGGTTTGAGTGTGGTCTAGGAGGTGAACCCTGGTTAGGAATGTTGAGGATATAGAGATGAGAGAGTCCGGTGTGGGATGGTCAGTATGAGTTGGAATTTTAGAGGTGGATGGTTAGTGAGAGTGGTTAGTGGTGCGGGAAGTATGATTAGGTTAGTGAGATGATTTAATACGTCCCTTTGGAAGGTGATGGTCAGGCGGGGTTTTGAGAGCCTAGGAAGAGTCAGCGAGATTGTTAAGAGGTGTCTAGATCGATCGTGAGAGCGGTTCAGTCGAGGACTTAAGATTTCCCTTAGAGGGTGAAGATGAGATTGGTATAGGACCTATAGGATGAGGGTATGCTTTATAGAGAGTATTGATAATCGGTCGAGTTGTTGAGCTTGTCGGAATAAGGAGATTGTGCGATTGAGAACTCCGTGATATGGTTTTAGGTAGTCGGGTAGGATTTGAGGTCGGATGTCGAGGTAGGCTGGTTCTTAGATGACTTGATGACATAAGAGTTGGGATACCTAGTAATTCGGTTTAGGATGTAGGCCTTGTAGTGCGGATGATTATGAGACTATAGAGATTGTCTATGAGTGGGACATATGATAAGCGGGATGCAATGATGTCTAGAGCTAGTGTTTGATTGAGTCGGTAGACCGAGGTAATGATGATCTTTTGCGAGAGGTAGGGAATGGCGGTCGAGTCGTGTTATGGTTGGTAATTGTAGGTAGATTCTCTTGAGGATGTGACTTAGTGTATGCTTTACTTGGGGTTGGATATGGTGCGAATTCTTTGCTTAGACGATGTTGATTCCTTGATGTATTGCCATAGACAATAGTGAATTGTTAGTACTAACATAGTTGCCCCCCTGAACTCGATGAAATGATAGCGTACGGAAATATTTGTTTGCCCCTAATGTGATGATGTTTGGTAGTTGGCATAAGTATGATGTGCTTATCTGATTGATATGATGTGACGAATCCTACTTCGAATGATACCATGCTAGATATGTTATGGTAGGTGACTATAGGTGACAGGATTATGACCTTATTATGAATGTGTGATATGATTGCTATGTTGAACGATTTCAATGATACATGATGCCTTGAATTGGAATTGCTAGTATGATAGAACAGAATTGATGAATTTGATTCAGACTTGAACCTAGGGAGAGAATGTGGGATTAACCTTTAGAGGTGGATATAGAATGATTGGGAATGCCTTGTTTAGTGTCAAATTTAAAAAATTTCCAATGGTGATTTAAAAAGGAACATAGATTTTGAGAAAACTATTCCAACCCGAGCTTTCATTATGACGCCCCACGAAGTGGATACAAGCATGTATGGGGGCACCTGTAGATCGCTTGCTAAGACCTAGCGGAGATGTCATGATGGTTTTCGAGTTATGGTATGCCCGAGGAGTCGGAGTGGGGTGTGGTAGGGGCACCCTCTTCTGGCAAGAGCCTAGAAACAAATATCGAAGAGGGTGCCCCCTCGATTTCAATTTCTCCTTTGTTAATCATCCCCTCTATGATGTCTTTGAGGACGTAGCAATCCTTGATTGGATGGCCAACGAGCTGGTGATACGAGCAATATCTTGGGTCACTCATCTTACCAACCCGTTTTGGCCTTTTTGGCTCCGGGAGTGTTAAAAGTTTACCACTCACCAATTCATCAAATATCCCTTGTACATCATCATCGTCGAAAGGATATTTCTTTTGCCTTCTTTCATGGCAGGTGAGTCTCTTGGATGGATCCTTGGTTTTCTCTTTTATTTGAGCTTTGGAACCATTCTTGTTGACGAGTTCTCGATCATGCTTGACGAAAGTCGCCATGGACTCATCTTCATCTTGTACCTCATCACCATCATTTTTGTTAGCCTCACTATCTTGAGGCCTGTTGGATCCTCGTGCTAGTTGTTTTTCAACATTGTACGCTTTAGAAACCAATTCATTAAATGAGCGAGGTTCGGCACTTCCAACATGTACCGCTAATTCCGGCAATAGGTTGTTGGTGCACATTTGAACGCATGCTTGTTCACTTAATCTTTCATGGCATTGAAGTCTTAAGCTTCTCCATCTGGCGATGAAGTCATCGGCGAGCTCATTAGGCCTTTGATAGGTGTTTGCGAGGTCCAGAATGGAAACTCTTGCCTTCGAGCTTACAAATTGAGCCAGGAACTCTCTTTGTAGATCGTCCCATGTTTGAATCGACCCTGGTTGAAGTTGAGTGTACCAAGTGAATGCCGATCCTTTCAAAGATTGGACAAATTGCCTAATTAATAAGGCGTCATTTAAGGCAGTTTCACCACAAGCAGAATAAAAATGAGCTAGGTGCTCGTGGGGTGAACCGTGAAGGTCATCGAACTTTTCAAAGCTCGGTCTTTGGTAACCCGGGGGAAATGGCATCGAATCATAGCGTGCTGGATATGGCTTTCTATATCCAAACACTTTTCGATTTTGTGATGCATAAGCTTCTTTTATCCCTTGAGCGATCATCTCTTTGATTTCTTGTGGAGTGATCGATGTGCTACCGCTTGACCCTTCACCATTTGGCCTTGATTGCTCTTGTCTATTTGCTTGAGCTTGAATATTTATTTGAGCGAGGAGTGATGCAATTTGAGCATCTTTTTCATCAAGCTTCCTTTGCAACTCTTGAAGCTGCTCTTCGATACTTGATGTGCTGGTAGTCAATACCGGCATCACATATGTTCCATCTTGTGAGATGTTTGCTTGAGATTTAACCATTGAAGCATCTGAATTCGTTAGCTCCAACCGGTCTTTCTCTCTTGCATCCACTTTGGAGACTTGGCATATTTGTTGAACCTCCTTGCCCTTCTTGGCTCTTGAAGGCTTAACCTTTGTGGCCATGGGTTCCATCTCTTCCGAATATGAGGCCATGTTGACTTGTACAACCTCTCTCGGATAAATGAACATAGACCCAACGAGGATCCGACTTGGAGAAGCCACTTGTGGAATTTCTTCTGCCCCCTGCGATCTAAGAAGATCCTTTACAAGGGTTGTACTGGCTCGCTCTAAATTTGATGAATGAGCTAGCACAAGAAGAGGTCTTGTCTTGTCGCGTTGAGATCCACACTTGCGTCCCCTTCTCTTCATGGATATGGGTGCCTTCTTGGCAATGGAGACGGTTAGTGCAGACATTGCGATCAACCCCTCATTCTTTTTGGTAACATCAATGATGGGTTTTTGAGCGACCTCAATAGTTGGCTTTGCGCCTTTGTAACCACCCTCCTGCATTTTGAGCTTGTTGCAGATGGGTTGGTTATTAAGCTTGTTGTCACCGAGTCGGGTGATCTTGAGCTTCCTGCCCCCATGCCTTGGAAGGGCTTTAGGCTTCATGCCCCCATCCCTTGAAAGCATTGCAGGAGACTTCGACACCCACTTGACGACAGTCTTGTTCTCTAGAGCTTGAAGAGCCCCAAAGATGTTGTTGACAGGGATCGTTGAAGACATCGAATCCCGGGTGATGTCACAGTGAGCTTCATATGATCTTTTCTTGATCCAGCGGCCTTCTTTGATGATGAAGGTTGCTGGAAGCTCGTTGAAGTTGACAATCACTTGAGGTGCCATTTGTACCTTTCAAAAACATATAACCCTGTATTAGTATAAATACAACTAAGAGATGAAAAGACAAAAAGGGTCACACTGGGCGTGCCAAAAATATGTTGAACAAAAATGCGCAAATAATTGAACAACACATTTTATTTAATTTTTAATATTTGAGTTCGACCCCTTTTGGTTATCCTCTTGATTCGAAGTCGTATCGATACCAAGATTTGAATGGTTTTGGTGATTTGGGCTGCACCCAAAATTTAACGGGTTGCCTACGTATCTCTTGGAAGAGAATCAAGCCTCACGTAGTTCAGAGTGGTTGGGTTTTGTGTTTGGTTTGGTTTGGATTTGGTTTCGTTTTCTTATATGCATCATAGGATGAAGTTCAAGCCCACCTTCTAGGAAGGGTAGCTCGAACAACACTCCACCCGAGTGACCTGAGCCCACCTTCTCGGAAGGGTAACTCAAGTAACCCGCCTATCATTTGCATAGAAAACGATTTGGTGTGGTATTTGATTTGACTTAGAGGTTTGACTTAAAGGTCAATTTGGGGATGGTGGAATTTGATTTTGATTGTTGGTCGTGACCAAACTCGACGAGCGGAAGCTTTATATCGAGTTAGAACGGACACTTTGGTTTTGATGGAAGATTTAACATCTGGGACGACTAGAGTCGACAAATGAATTTGGAAAGATTTATTTGAAGGTTTGGACGTGACTGAACTCGGTGAGAATTTGATTTACATCGAGTTTCCTACGTATCCACTTGTTTAGTGGAATCAAGTCATCGTAGTTCTAAACGAAAAGAAATTCTGAATTTGGGTTTGATCATGGGATCATTTGAGGGTGGTGATGGAACTCGATGAGCAGAAGCTTTGTATCGAGTCGGAATGGACCATTTAAATTTGTTTGATTTTGACCTCATATTCATTTAAAGGGAATTTAGAGGTTGACGACTGTACCCGATATATTTTTAGAATTTAATATCGGGTTACCTACGTAGCCGATAGGAGGCTTCAAGTCTTTACGTAGTTCTAAAAGAAGAACAAATTTGATTTGATTTGTTTTTGACCTCATATTCATTTAAAGAGAATTTAGAGGTAGACGACTGAATCCGATGTATATTGAATTTTAATATCGAATTTCCTACGTAACTCGTAAAAGAGTATCAAGTCTATACGTAGTTCTAAAAGAACCGATTTAATTTGTTTGGTTTTGACCTCATATTCATTTAGAAGTGAATTTAGAGGCGGACGACTGAATCCGATATATATTGAATTTGATACCGGATTTCCTACGTAACTCGTAAAAGAGTATCAAGTCTTTACGTAGTTCTGCCCTGAACCGATTTTGATTTAGGAAAATTCGGTTTAGGCTTTTGACTCCGTTTTTGTTGAAGCCGGTTTGAGATTGACCCACTCGAATTAATCGGCAAAGAATTTTTGACGAGTTTAATTTTATATATATATATATATTTTTCAAACTCAAATTCTTAACTTGTGCCAATTCTAATTCGTATAATTTAGTGGGTTAATTTTGTAATTTAAACAAACTTATTTCAAAAGGGACTCGTTGCCTAAATTGCCTAATGCATGCTAACTTGTGAATTAGGGAGCATTTTGCAAGGCAACCGATCGAGCCTCACGGGTCCAACAAATAAAAAGACAAGATCCGGCCCAATTTTGGTTAATCAGCCTGATCCATCTTTTTCCCTTCATTTCTTTAATTGGATACCCTTTTCAATCGACTTATGCAGATGGGGCCTCCACATTTGCAGGCGTCAAATCCCTAATCAGTTGGGGATCAGGCTGCGAGGATTTGAGATCGGAGCACCAAGTCGAGGACGGCGGGACTCATGGAGCCGGAGGGTGAGCTGCCACCGAAGCCAGAAGATGGAGCCGTGACCAAAAATATGAGCCAGATCTTCACTGCCTGTAGGCACCGCTTTGAGTCCGAACGGAGAAAGAGCACCGCCGGGGACAAGATTCGCAGCTCAAAGCTAGCGGAATCGGCGATCTAAGGAGATCAAGAGGCGTTCAAATTTAGAACATCAAGAAGGACCGGAAAAGCTTTCGGGAAGTGAAGACCCGAGGTGTTTATAGATCAACCCCAAAATTTCGTAGGTTTGAGGTTCGGGAATTTGTTTCTTCTTCTCTTCCTTTCTTTTTTTTAAGCCCGGTTTTTTTGGTTCTTTTTTTTTTCTACTGGTTGTATTTGAGTCAATCTAGACTCCCTCCTAAGCTCTTTAATTGCTCAAGTTTGGGGCTTGCCAGCTTGATACACATTGATTTAGTCCAAGCATGTGAATTGGGGATTTTGCATTCCATTTTCTGGACTTGTTTAAGGAACGACCAAGTTTACCGGTTGCCTTTTTCGTTTTCAATTTTGATTACTGTCAAATTTTGGATGGTTTGAGGCGATCTGGCTAATTGTTAATTGCAATTTGGGGAGCAATTAGGCACTGTAGTTTTGATTCAAGGTTAGCTAGGAACCGATTGTAATTATCCAGTGACCAAAACCATCTGGGGAGAATTCGGCAGCATTTCAGCCCTGTAGATCAACCCGTAGGATTGGAGGTAGCGGTGAAACTCTCAATTTCAAACCGACTACGAATTTTGGCGCTAGGTGAAACTCTCGATTTCGAACCTACAACACCCCACCGGTCTTCATTGTATTAACCTGCAAGAAAAACAATGGTAGACAAGCCATGGAAGGTTTTGGATTTCTACCTTCTCTTTTGGGAGATTGATGGGAGAAAGCTCTCTTTGGTTTTCTTTGTATTTTCTCACCGGGTTTTGTTTTGTGGGTGTTGTTTTGTTTTGTGGGTGTTTGCAGGTACACGTCCGGGAGGAGGAACCAAGAGGAAGAAGAAAATCCCTGAAGGAACTGCTTGCAAGGTTTATATAGGGTGAAATTGTGCAGTTATCCTTCACCCATCCACGTACTGCAGTTGAAATTCACCACCTTTTTTTTTCCTGTATTTTTTTCTTAACTGTAATCAAAAGTGGAAGGAGGTTACTATTTGTAACTGCTGTTCAGATTTTCCCTATATGTATTAGGGCTTTGTTTGTTTGTCATGGATTGGGCCTCACTTGGTTTCTTGGGCCTTTGGAAGAAAACTTGCATGTATATTTTTTTTGACAAATTTTAATCCAAGTCATTTGTTGACCATTCTTCTATTTTAATAATGAATCTCAATTAAATTAATCGAAATTTGTTACCTGATTAATTTAATATGAAATCATCATTATTTCAAAGTTGCGAAAATTTACCCTTCAACAATGATGTGACGGTTATTATGTTAAGTTGTGAAGTTGTGTGTGTGATAATTCTATGCTTTGTGTGCCTTAGAGATAGACTCATTGATGTGCTTATACTTGTTAGGTGACCATCTTTGACGTGTCGGATTTCATATTGCCTGGTTGATTGCCTTTTGCTGTTCTGCGATACCAGGTAAGTCTCTTCGGAGCTTACTCAGATTGAATAGAGTTATTCCCTGCTTTAGGTGCATGATATACTAGGTGTTGCATTCATGATCAGCATGCCATGTAGTACCATGCTAGGTTGCATTGATCGTTGAGCATTCTATTTCTCTATGTGTATGTAAACAGAACGGCCGTTATCTGTGAAGTAACTAGAGTCATTGCTAGGGTCATAGGGTAGCCCAGCCTCATCGGGTACCCTGAGTCAATCGAGTCATGAAATTCCTTATATTATGATATGCCTGCGGACTTTATTGTGGAGCGGGTTAGGCATGCGTGCCGCCCAATTATGAATGAATGCATTCACGAGCTGGCCAGTCTCCACCTATCGGAAGGGGTGGAGGTAGGAGAGGGATATACCACTTGGTATTCTATGCTAAGGCCTTATCATTATTATGTACTTGATCTTAGGAGCATGCTAGTGTGTTAATATTCCGCCATGCATCTAGAAGCATCTTTATTAGGTATAGCGTATATGTGTGCTTATGGTTGGGATGCAGAGCTAAGTGGGCATCGATCTGATCCCGCCCCATATCAATTTTTTTAGGTATTATTTATGTTCATCCTATCGGTGCTGTTTGCTTATTGCACGGGTCATTTTGTCGGCGGAGAGTGAGCGCTGGAGTATAGACTTCACCAGACTCTGATTATACTTTTTCGGATTTACACTTTAGACTCCGTTTTGACCCGGCTCTGCCGTGGCACACTTTTGTATTATACTTGTTTTCGCTAGTCGCATGATTTCTGATTTCCACGCTTAGATTACGACAGGTACAGGGGACTTCCCCGGGGATTCCAACGATCCCTTCGATTTTGGGTATGAAATCCCCCTTGAAAACATTAAAGTAAGTTTTGAAACCTTCAACCTGTACTCGGGGCGCAAGGTCCTAACGAGGGGTTTAATCCCTCGAAACGTAACTCGGGAATCATAATCCCGGGCCGTTACAAGAGCATCTTGGACATGAATTAGAATTCGAACAATGGCGTCGAACTCGATTCACATTGGTTGAGATACAGTCATGAGCGGCCAAATAGAGGAAGGTCCGCGCCCTTTGCTGAGCAGGTGTTCGCCAAATGTGATTCCAACCATCAGACCGGGGCGCTTCACCCTGATTTTGCCGGATGAGTCGCGATGCCGAGCTCGTCGTGAATGCGCCGGAGGGAGTAAGACCCCAGATTAGCTCATCCTTGTTGTCTTCCCCATTCGAGAGGTAGATGGCCTGCAGCTGATGGAGAACCTCAGGTCCCAGATACGGCGAGAGTAATGGCCAATTCCAAGCCCCCTGAATCGTCATCTCGGCGACAGTTGCCCCAATCATATGTTCTGGGACCGGAAGCAAAGCACTGTCCATGAGTGGCGTAGCCGAGAGCCATGGGTGAATCCAAAAAAGTGTGGATTCCCCATTGCCAATCGCCACTCTAAGCTGTGAGGTAAGTATTTCCGCACCATGTAAAATTCCTTTCCAAGTGCTCGATGAGCTCATCCTTCTCTCAAACATATCAACATCAGCCCGTCCCCGACAATACTTTCCCCTAATTACACGGCTCCAAAGGGCGTCCGGATTCTTCAAGAGCTGCCAGCTGAGTTTGGCAAGGATTGCTTGGTTCGATACTCGCATCGAACGGACCCCGAGCCCACCGTTCGACTTGGATGAAGAAATAGTCTCCCAATTCAGAAGGTGAGGCTTTCTGCTTTCAGCCGTCGATCCCCATATAAATCCCCGAACTTGTTTGTCGATATCATCGCAAATGCTTCTGGGCAACATGCTCGATTGCATAGAATAGACCGGGAGGCTGGTAAGGACATAATTGGCGAGAGTCACTCTACCGGCAAACGAGAGCGACTTTGCTTTCCATCCTTGTAGCCTAGCTGTCACCTTGTCTAGGAGGAATTGATAGCGGTCTGACGTCATTCTCCCTATCGCCGTTGGCACGCCCAAGTAGTTCCCAAAATCCGTGGATATAGGGATGCCTAGAGCATTGCTTATGCTTCCCTTCACATTGGCCGGGACATTCCTTGAAAATAAAATAGAGCTCTTGGCAAAATTGAACTTCTCACCCGAACTTGAACAAAATTTGTAGATATGGTAGAAGTTACTAATTGATTTATTGATTTTTTTATGGGATAGATTTTTATGGTTATAAATTCTATCATTTAAATTATTAAAATTTATTGAAATTACACGTAGATAAATAGATTACACAGTTGTATGACATGGCTTAAAATTATTGGACATTCATTAATTGACGTGTATAAAAAATCGATCAGAATCCACCAGAAAACGACACGTAAGAGAATCGCATCAGAGCCCGCCACATGGGATTTCCACGCCTCTGTTTTAGTATTATATATTGATTGATTAATAATAAATTTAGATTGTTATTATAAAAGTTAACATAATTTGGATAAAATATTATTCAAATTTAATCTTATTATTTTCAATCGATAATATATTTTATCATAAATTAGATTTGTGATTGATCATATATGATTAATTAATTAACTAATAAGACTTACTTTATAATTTATAAAAATAAAATCATTCTAACATGAGTTATGAGTTCAAGTGATATTTTTTGAAGTGAAAATTTTAAAGTCTAATTTTTTAACGTGAATTTTATAGCATATATATTGATTAAGAACATGTCTGTGTATTATATTCTTATTACTGTATTAGATACATCATATATTCATATATCTAAAATAATCCATTTATTAAATAATGAAATCTTATCATTAAATAACTTATTTAAAATGATAGATGTTTTAATCAATTAAAATATAAGGTTGAATATTTATTCAAAAAACGAAAACTTAATTACTAAATTATTTTTAATATATTGTAAAGAAAAATGAAAATATTTAATTTGCATTGAGGTAAAATTATAATACAGGTAATCATGGACTAATCTTTGATTTACCAACCTATTTTTTATTTTATTTATCTCTCTTATAGTATAATCTTTCACCAATAATCTAATAAAATTATCATAAAATCTTAAAATACCTTTGAAAAATCTAATATAATAAAATCATTTTTTTGTGAAGAAAGTGATGTATCTCTATAAAATCAAAGATCGACTTTTTTGTTAACTTTTTTTTTTTTTTTTTTTTTTTTTTTTTTTTTTGATACAAGGCAAGAATTCGGGTGGTGTCAGCCTCTGCTGATCCACCACCCAATAGCGTCCTTACGGACGAGAGCAAGAAGCTCATGGTGAGAAGCAATGGATCCCTGAGCATGCCCCAATCTAAGATGAGCTGCTTTGTCCGCCACTTGGTTGATCTCTCGGAAGACATGGGTGACAGAAAAGGACTCGAAGGCGTGGAGCATAACCAGAATATCGGCGATCACTAACTCAATCTCCCAAGGGCTCTTCCAACTCCCTTTGATGGAATTGATAACCGTAAGACTATCCCCCTCCACTTCTACCTTTGAGAACCCCCTCTCTAAAGCAGCCGCTAGGCCCAATCGAAGAGCCAAAGCTTCGGCCATTAAAGCTGAAACAGTGCCACACAATGAGGCGTTGCAAGCCTGGACCCTACCATGGTAATCTCGAATAACAAAACCCGCCGCAGCTTCACCTGAAGAAAGTTTTGCCCCATCAAAATTGATCTTGAAATACTCATTCGCGGGTTTCTTCCAGCGAAGATTCTTTTTCTTCCTAAGTTGGGGTACATTTACAGGTTTTGTTTTTTCCATTTCTTCCCAATAATGTGCCTTTGATTGTTTCCAGTTTTGTAACTGGAGTCTTATATATCCTTCATGTTGTTGATTGTTCATGTAATTCTGATCATCGAATACTACTTTATTCCTTATTGTCCATAAGCTCCACCAAATCAAAGATAAAGATGTTGTTTGAGATTTAGTGAGATTGGAGAATATTTCCATTACAACTTGTTTCATATTTTTGTCTGTCGTGTCCAGACTTTTTTGTTAACTGTTGTAACACTCTAGGAGTTTAAAAAAATTATATACGGTTTCTATATTAGTTACAAAGTTAAATAATATTCACTTTAAATAATATTCAAAGTGAATTATTTAAGATATGATTTTTGTAGATAAAATATTTTAAAAATAAAATCAAGGTAAAATGATAGATTTTGTAACCACTTAAACTATAAAACATTAATAAAAAAATATTATAAAATAACTCATGCTAAAATGATAGATTTTGATATTTGTAGATAAAATATTTTTAAAATAACTCAAGATAAAAAGATAGATTTGTAACCACTTAAAATATAAAACATTAATATAAAAAAAATTACAAAATAACTCATGCTAAAATGATAGATTTTGATGACACATAGATAAAAAGATGAGAAAATTTGTGCCACAGGCACAAATTTTCAAGCTAATTTGAGTTTCGTCCAACCTTTTGTAAAATTTACAAAAATGTCCACTTTAATAATTTCCGCTGGCTATTTGACGTTTTTACCCCTCCATCGTCTTTTACCGTTGTTCGAACTCAACCCAGCGGAAACTGCCCGGCGATGGTCCCTGTCTTATTCCTGTCAAATTTCGACTGAATCTTCTTCAAAAGAGTGATTATTGCGGTCGATTATTGCAATTTCTTATCATAATTGCTCATATGGCGGAAATCTCTAGTAGTTCAGGTGCTGATTTTGCTTGAACGTTTTCCCTGTTGGTTAGGGTTTGTTTTTCTGCGGTTTATTTCGCTTTTTGTTCGACTTTTGGGGGATTTTTGTGTGGTTTAGTGTTGGCTGGTGTCGTGATAGCAAATGCTGGAGTGTTGTTCGTGTTTTTATTATCAAATATGCGATTTCTACTGAATAATTCTACATGCTCCTATCGTTTTTCCTCTTCTGATTTCTATGTTTTCGTGTTTATCAGGTCCACTTACTGATTTAGTGAGATACAGAAAGCAATTTGATGTGAGTTTTTTTTTTTTTTGATATTGATCTTTTTATCCTGTCTGTTTATATAGTGTTGTTTACTTATGTTGATATGCATTTATTTTTGACATTTTTGCTTGGTTTTAAACAGAACATTCCTTATTGCATGTATTCCTGAGGATGAGTGGTTCCATTCTAGATCAAACAGATATTCTTATCCCGATGTTTGTCAACTCATCAAAAGTCATATGTCGGATAAACACTATGAGATATTGTGCAATAGTTGTGTTGGGTGGGTGCTGACATAGGGAACCAATATGGTTTCTAACTTTCAGCTCATGCATCAGATTATGTTGCGTCGAGTTTCCACCAAAAAGAAGATGGAGTTGTGGTTTAAGGTTGATGGATTTTTGGCTCGGTTTTCTCTTGCTGAATTCTGTGTTATTACTGGTCTTCCTTGTGAAGCTAATGATTGCAAACCACCCAAACATGTGTCTTCCATTGATTGTTTTGGGCAGAAGAAATGCTCTTATAAAGAGTTAGTACAGTGTTTTAAATCTGAGAGTAAATCCTCAGAGAAGAAGTTGATTATGGCTAAGCTGCTTATTATTGAGAAGGTCCTATTATTCAGGAGATCAGAGTTTGTTAGTGAAGAAAACTTATCCCTTGCTTGCGCTGAGAATGAGTTTGAAATTTATCCCTGGGGGAAAGCTTCGTACACGAAGTTGGTTACAACATTAAAGAATATAGATTTGGCTTATCGTAACCATGGTAGACGTTGTTATGATATACATGGGTATAATCTTGCTTTCCAGGTAGTCTTTAATGTCGCATATTTATTGCTTGTTATCCATTTTGAAGTTTGTCAGCATATTTATTGCTTGTTATCATATCTTACTATTCTGGTTGAATATTTCAAATACTTTATGTTTTTTTGCAACAGTCATGGATTATAGAAGCCTTCCCATCAATAGCTACAAAATTTGAATGTAATTTCAAAATGGTTGCTGGAGATCCATACTCTTTGCACTGGGAATGTAAGCTTAAACACGTATATGATACTGCTTCTGCACTTTTTGATGATGAGCTGGTAAGTTTATTATGTTTTGTAGTTGTTAGTGAATTAATTTAATATCTGTTTTAGTCACCATTTTCCCCTACTTTTGGTAAATTTACAAAAATACCAGAGACGTCAGCAGAAACTTGCAAAAACACCAGACTTGTCAGCAGAACTACATTGTTTGCAAGATTTTTAATTTTTTGTATCAGGAATGATTTTTGTTTATCACTGATCTTGTTTGTTTTTTGTTTTTTATATATATCTTAACAAGTAGGAACCAAATTATTTCATAAGTGTCAATATATTTTGATTTATATCACATGTCAGCATAGTAATATATTGTCATTTAAATATTATTGCATAAGGAAGGTTTGGATGTGCATAGTCATTTAAATATTATTGCATAACATATAATTCAACTTTATCATTAAAAGCTAGTAGGTGCATATCTTTTAGTTGGCTTAGTCATTTTATGTCAGCAGTCCCAAAGTTTTGCATAAATATTAAAGGTTATTAGCATAGTTGTTGTTTTGTTGTAAATGTCCGTGCTTTTAATCATATATTTCCTCTATTTTTGTGTAGGCACCATTTTTCCCTATTTATGGTGAATTTGCAAGAACACTAGAGATGGTTTATAGTGAAGAAGTTGCCGATGAAAGAGTTGATGACATTTCTCAACCTTTTTTCCCCAAGCTGGTTGATTGTCTGTATGAAAGTCATCGATTGAGTACAAATGCGTATAATGACAGGTTCATACGCAATGATGCCTTAGCTGTTGTTGTTGGGAATGACGCTGGCAATTTGGTGCACAAACAGGATGTTGTAAATGATTCCGCTTTAGATGGTGTTGTTGGGAATGATGGAGTCAATTCGGATGTAAAACTTGATGTTGTACATAAAGGAAAGAAGATGACATCCTTGAGAAGGGGTCGCTCTGCAGGTACCTTTCATTCCTCCCCTCTTTTGGCTTTAGAGGATAAGAAATCAAATAAGAGGAAAGCCACTAATATGCGGAAGAAGAAAGAGTCAGGTAAGAAGGTTCGGTTTTTAGATGCTGAGACAGATGTGCTAGTCAAAGAGTCTGTTATACCTGTCGTTGCTGGTGACAAGGTTGATCCAGTGGTTGAGTGTGAGAAGCTTGTACCTTCGAAGATTGTGTATCACCGTCTGAAGAAGAGGAAGACTGGTGATAAAGAGCCTAGGAATGTATTCTATTCAGACTGTGCTGAGAAGTCTGTATCTTTGCAAGTTGTTTCTACTACAGATATGTTGGCCGCTGATGGACTGTCTAATGAAAAGGGTGATGTGTTTGGTTCTGATCGTGATACTGGTGGGGTCCATGATGATGTTGTTGACTCTAAAACTGGGGGTGCTCTTGATGATGAATTTGGGGGAACCCATTCTGCTGACTCCACTGGTTCAACTGTGTCTCCTATTGGTTCTCCTCATGCCCATGTTAATTCATCTGGTCTAGAGATTCAAGACATACCTTTGGGAGTTGATTCTGGCCCAAAAATACCTGGTGTTTGTGTTGATAATCCGATTGATGCTTCAATTCCTGAAGCTGAGACCTATTGCTATGTACCCGGAAATGGGTGTGGTGTGGGGCTGTCGTCTCCCAAAAAGGGTGAAATCCGGGATGAAATGGGTGATGTTCCTTTTAGATTTGATGCTAATGCTCCCGCCCCTGTTATTGATAGTTCATCTCAGGTGGTGCAAGAAATTTTTAGGCGTCTTGATAAGCTAGAACAGTTGCCTGAATGTCTAAAGGAGTTGGCTGCCAGTGTAGGAGAAATTAAGACATGTATGGGGAAGCTAGATGGGATTATTAACATGTTTTCTGTTATTGGGCAGAAGTTCACTTCCCTTGAGAATAAGGTTACAACGCACGCATGTACAGTTGATGTCTCCCAGCCAGTGCATTCCATACCTAATAATGATGCTGGTACAACAGTTAATGACGAAGTTTTCTCTGATATACTGGCTGATTTGCCTGTTGCTCACGGAATTGTTTCCGATTTCAATAGAGGAGATGAAGTAGGTATTCCAAATGTTGATCTAAATTTACCCTCTAATGAAATGTCATCTGAGTTTGGTGTAATACCTGAAGCTGACATTGAAGGCAAGCGTCGCATTGACGTTGATGATTTGAATGATGTTCACCCCGAAGTTGATGGGAAAAATTCTGATGTGAAAGAACTTAATTAAAATTGATTTGTTAGAACAAATAAAAAATAAATATAGAAGAAATTAATTAAAATTTTATTTTGTACATAATGCACACCTAGGTTCAATGAGTCTTGCAACAACTGAGGATGGAGCTTTTTTGCAATATTTTGTTCTGGCATCCCATGTGCAAGTGTGTTTCTCATTGTACAATGTGACTACATAAGAAGTCTGGGAAACAGTCTTTAGATGCATTTTCCAGTCGCATTTAGCATCCATGCAATGCACTCTAAAATACCTTGGCTCTGATTTTGTTACTCTAAAACCAAATGTCTGAGTTAGGGACATAATTGTCAAAGCATCCTTTGCTGCTTGTCTTGACACAAAAGTTTTTCCAACATACAGAATTTCGCTTGAGTTGTTTGGTAAAACCGGTTCACTGGATGCAGAATCATCCCACTCTTCCTTTAATGTGTCTCTTCCCTGCATTGAAGAGTATAGATTCCTCCAGACCTCAGCATCTGATTCTGTTTCACTTTCAGAACCTTGAGACCAATCATCCTCTTCCATGTTTTCCACTTTTACACTCTTCATCTTCAAGTTAGACATCACTGATGTGCTATCCATTTCAACAATATTTTGAATCAAACTCATATTATACTCAACCAACTGCAACTGTTCAGATGTAAAAGATCTCCAACTTTCCTTGTCATCTGCGTTAGCTATTGGCAGAGGCAAAAACTTTTTCCTAACACACAGTTCAACAGCAAATTTTACATTTGCAAGTGTTGTCAAAGCCAAAAATTCTTCAAAATCAGCATCGCATTCAACTTTCAGCAGCAATCTCAACAATTTTAAAGGGTGTAGGTGGTTGAATTCTAATCCAACTGCAATATCAATATTGAACCTACTACGTACTTTTTCTTCCAACTGCTGAAAAGTGATTGAATTATTTAATATAAAAACCTTTGAAGTTTTTTCTCCAACAAACGAAAGCCCGGTCGCAGAAAACCTCCATTCTCCACCATATACTACTGTAATCACATATGGAGCCATATATATTTCCATACCTATGATAACAGAAAACAAGACACATCAATACTACTGGTAAACACATCAACTCAATTTATTTCAGTACTATTATAATACAGATAAAATTATGCCCTGCAATTACATCACATGTCAACACAATAACAAATTGATATATTAATTAAACTACTGGTTAAACTAAATATAATTGGAGAGGCGCATTTTCATTACCAACCAGTAAACACAACATGCGAGTATGTCTTAGCATCAGGATTCCCCAATTCACTAAACCAATACACCAGATTGAGTTTAACTCTTACATGTCAGCAGTAGAATAGATTTGCATAAGTATTAATTAGTATTTGCACAACTATTGTTATTTAGTTTAGTATAATAACTACTAATTTCTTTTTAGTTTTAATACAAAAGAGTAGTAACTTCATAAATTTCAAACAGAATTTGTGCCCTTTGTGGACAAATTTTACTTCATTATGTAAGATGTTAGCAATGTAGCATATTTTTACAATAAATTAGTTCATTCTGAAATCAAAAATCACAGTTTGGGGGTGCATAATCATTACAAACTATTTACACAACATCTAACTGCATTTTTCATTAGAAACAATTCAGTCAAAACGTTAGATTGAGTTCAACCATTATTCGTCAACAACACTAGATTTTTGCATAACGATTAATTATACTTGCACATTTATTCTTTCATTTAGAACAATCACTATTAATTTGTTTTTAGTTTCAATACAAAAGAGTAGTAACTTCCTAATTATTCAATCTGAATCTGTTCCTTTTGGCCCAAATATTACTTCATTAGATATAAATGTCAGCAGTGGAACAGGTTTTGAGAACAATCCAGTTTGTTTTGAAATCAAAATGACAGGTTTGGTGTGCATAATCATTAAAAACTATTTACACAACATCTAACTGTATTTTACAGTGGAATCATTTCATTCAACACTTTAGATTGAGTTCAACTATTAATTGTCAACAACACCAGATTTTTGCATAAGTATTAATTAGTAGTTGCACAACTATTATTTCTTTTAGAATAATGACAACTACTTTATTTTTAGTTTCAATATAAAATACTAGTAAATTAATAAACTTCAGTATGAATTTTTGCCTTTGCAAGAAATTTCAATCCAATACATAAAAATGTCAGCAGTGTAACTGATTTTTACAATAATTCAGTTCATTCTAAAATCAATATCCACAGTTTCAGTGTGCATAACCATTACAAGCTATTTACATAACATCTAACTGCATGTTACATCAGAATCAACTCAATCAACACTTTAGATTGTGGTAAACTATTACTTGTCAGCAGCACCATTTATTTGCATTACTTTCACACAGTGGTTGCACAACTATTCTTTCTTTTAGAATAATTACAAATAATTTCTTTTTAGTTTCAATACAAAAGACTAGTAACACTTTCAATATGAATTTCTGCCTTTTTACTTGTCAGCACCACCAGTTTATTACATTACTTGCAAACATTAGTAGCATAACTATTAAAAGAGCAGGTAATTCATCAACTTCAATCTAAATGTGTGCCGAAGGCACATATTTATATATCAGATTATATGTCAGCAGAACTAGGTATTCGAAAATTAATACTCCATTGTACTACTGTTTTTCGAAAGCAGATATCAGATTATATGTCAGCAGAAGTAGGTTTTCTGTCGAATTAGATGCGTTTCGAAAATTAATACTATACTATTGTGCGATTTCATACCTTTAATATGCGAGGGAGGACGGTTGATCTGATGTTTTCTTTCTTCGAGATCAACTGCAGAAGGACACAGGAAACTCGACCGATGAACGACAGGCGAAGAACGATGCCGGATGAACGAAGACGGAGGAAGGAAGACGGAAGAACGACGATGGAGGAAGGGGATGGGGAGAACGGTGAATGAAACGGGAGCGACGATGGAGGATTCAACGTCGAAAAACAATGAACGAAAGCAATGGATAGTTTTGTAATATATTCAAACATGTGGATACTCCTCTAATTTAGGTTTTTTTTTTGATATTTACGTAAACGCCCCTAAAAAGATTAGGTTATTGTATGACATAACATAAATTTATTAGATATCCTTAATTGACGTGTGTTGATTATAATTGACGTGTGTTGATTATGTATGACAGTTATATGATTTCCTGGCATAGGGGACTCACAAGCTATATAATAATATTAATATTGAATGATAACTATATCTAAAGAATCAAATACTGAACAAAGTATAACCTTCTTTCTGCTCACGGAGTACATGGTCGACGTTGAGGGCATCCGCATGAAGGTCTATTCAGTTTGTGGTTCAATTTGATCGATCTGTTTCATTATTTTAGGAACAGAGAGGTTGTGTATTTGAAAAATCAATTCTCTTTTGGTTATTATTTCATTTTTCGGGTTATAATTTTATCTGTTTTTTATTTTATTTTTTCAAAAATTTAATTGAAATTTATACGATCAATTCTATTCCTGTAAAATCTATCTTTAAACTAATTTTAATATAACCTATTTGAAATCTTTGGATTTGAATATAAAAGAGTAGAACCGAATTTTTATTTAATAAATATAAAAAAATAGAAGCATATCTTAATCACTTAATTTGAAGATCTCTTTAACAGAAAATATATAAAATTGATTGAAATTACACGTAGATAAATTGATTAGACAGTTGTATGACATGGATTAAATTGATTGGACACTCATTAATTGACGTGTGAAAAAAAATCCGATCAGAATGCACCAGAAAAAAACACGTAAGCAGATCGCACCAGAGCCCGCCACATAGGATTTCCACGCCTCTGTTTTAGTATTATATATATTGATGATATTGATATTGATATACTGATTGATTGATTGATTGATTGATTGATTGATTGATTGATATTAATGATGATTGATTGAATTGATGATTGATATGGTATTTCAGATTTCAGATTTTGATTGGGTTGGGTATTTTCTTGGGTAAATTCAATAGGCCCAACTCCCATTGAAGAGGAATTCGTTGTCGGATTCTAGGTTAGTTCTCTCTTTCGCGATTTCGCTTATTTTTGGAAAATTCAATTCGCAGATTGACTTGTTCTGTAGGTAATTTTTCTGTGTCTGATTCCGAAATTGTTCTTAGATTGCCTTGTTCGTGAGAGAATGTGAAACATTTTGGTAATTGATTGTTTGACCAAGTAACTCTGACAAAATACGATTATGATCTCTATCTTCCCCTTTTAGGTTTCCTGCTTTTTTGTTTTGTTCGATTCCTATTCAGATTTGTCGAAAATCACAGATCTACATTATTGTTGTCATCATTTTGGTATCTATGTCTTCTGTTTTTTAGAGTCAGTTTGTTGGGATCTGATTAGTTTGTTGTTTATTCTGTATTTTGGTATCTAATTTGAAAGCACAAAAATGACAATGTATATCAACTTAGAGCGAGAATGAATACAAAAATTGTAGGCCTCGACTAGAACGCCCAAGAACGCAAGGAAATAATTGGAAAGACAAAGAGAGATTAAGTGTTTGTGTGTAAAGGAGACAAACGAGGGCATAAGCAAAACATCAAATGATGTTTTCCACCAACGATCTCCAATGAAATCGTATTGAAATCACCACAAATGGTTCCCAATGAGACAAAGCAAGAGGGGGAGCAGAAGCCCTAGGATCAACCTAAAGAGAGCCGTAACCCTAGCACAGGAGCGTCTCAACGCTTATAAGGGCAACCGAGAGAGGGCTAGCCGTTGTCTTCCACAATTGGGCTCATCTTGGCCCAATTTGGTTACAACACATCTGGCCCAAACAACTCAAACATTAAAATACACCAAAACTTAAGGATTATACAAACGAGACATAGTCTCTACAATTTGCCCGTCTAACGCTTAAGTTTACTAGTGTAAATCTGTCTTGCATGAAGTGTTCTTGAGTTTTACAGCCTTCTCTATCATCGACTTATTTGTTACAACAGCTTCTCAGTGTGTCTTGAGATCCTTGATGTGTAAGAAGTCCCTGCAGAAAACAAACTTGTCAATTGTCCCAATTTTAGTTCCAAAATCAGCAGGATTTTTCTTTCCATCAATTTTCTTAATCAAGAACACTTTTTTATACACTTTATCTCTAATAAAGTGATATCTGACACCTATATGTTTGATCCTCTCATGGTAGACAAGATCCTTGCATAAGTAGATTGCACTCTCCGACTATCCATAAGCAACACATACACAATGTTTTCTTTCAATCTCCCTAAGTATACCTTGAAGCCAGATTGCTTCCTTAGAAGCCTCAACAACGGCTATGTACTCAACCTCTGTAGAGGACAAAGCAATAATAGCATGCTGTTGAGTTTTCCAGGAAATGCAGTTTCCATGTCAAGTATACATATAGGAGGTTGTAGATTTTCTATTGTCTTTGTTGCTAGCAAAGTCATAGTCAACATAACCAAGGAGATCAGATTTGGAAGAATGCTTACCATAGACAAGACTATAATCAGACTATAATCAGAAGTACGTGAAACATATCTCAACAAATATTTCATTGCAAGCCAATGCTTTTCACAAGGATTAGACATGCATGTATCTACTCAAGACACTAATAGCAAAAGCTAGATCATGTCTAATACAAATCATGGCATACATAAGTGAACCAACAACAGCGTCATAAGGTGCAGATTTCATGCGGAGCTCCTCTTCCTTAGAGAATGACATGTTACTATTTGTGAGATCAAGATGCCCTCTAAAGGAATGGGGGGAGGCTTTAGCATTTAAAATCTTAAACCTCTCAAGAACTTTTAGCAAATAGTCCTTTTGGGATAAAAATATCAAGTGTTTAGCTCGATCCCTGATAATTCTCATGCCAAGAATAACCTGGGCAGGACCCAGGTCCTTCATGTCAAAGAACTTTCCGAGAGAGCACTTAAGAGTTGATATTTTTGTCCTTGATTTGCAGATAATCAAAATATCATCCACATATACAACAACACATACATAGGGAAAATGGAATTGACATCTTTCAAATAAAGGCAAGGATCATATTTGCTAACAACAAAACCAATCTTCTTCATGCTGCAATCAAATTTTAAATTCCATTACCTAGGAGATTGTGTAGAAAGTACAGGAGATCGGTCTTAAAAGAAGCAATACCAAAAGATTGTGACATTATATTTGTCCAAGAAACTCACAAGAGTAAGACATGGTTTTGAGTATGCTGCCTTGGAGGTTAAGAATCACTTGGAAGGACTGATTTTTAAAGATATCGTCTCCAAAGTCATGATAGAGTAAGTTGCTTTGTTTCAACCTTTTCTTTCTTGCTTGTCATATACTCATCTTTAACTTTTAAAACAAACAGTCCTCATACTTGTTGAAAATTTATGCAATTTAGGTACTCTACTGAGCCTCCTTCTCTAGGTCCAGGTTTGGTTTTGAGCAAATGGGTTTGCCATTTCCATATATGCAAAGGTAATTTTCTTGGACCATTAATGCATAATGAGTCTGTAAGGGCAGTTTGATGATATTGATAGCTTAGTCATCTTTAAGTTGTAAAACAAACAGTCCTCTGAGCATAAGAAATGAAGCATTTCATAATTGCAAACTATGCATCTTGGTCTATTCACAATGCTTGCAAAATTAATGTTATTGAGTGAATCCTTTGGGTATATGTTGAGGGCCAAGTGATATCTTGATTTTTCGAGGCAATAAACGGGGAGTGAGCCATAGTTTGGGAATAGTTATTTTCTGGTTCAGCTGTGTCCCTGTTGTATCCCTTTCCTGGTTTCCGTATCTGTTTATCTTTGTAAAATAGCTTTCATATGCTCTTGGCAGTCCTCGCCTCCCAGGTTTACTTATCCATATATGAATGCTTCTACTGAAAATCATGGCATGTTTTAGAGTGTTTGTTAACATGGTTTTGCTACCAATGGTTGCTACTTGCTAGATGGTGGTGGCGGCAAAGGTGCTTGGGGAAAGTTAACTTGCTAATGATGATGACATTCACCTTGACCAAAACCATCCTAACTATGACAGCGGCGACGTATTAACATCAAGCTTTGATTTTACAACTCTCAAAGTTTTGTTGCCTGTAAATCCACTATTAATCAACAAACGAACATGTGATGTAAAGTTGGCCGGGTTGTGCACAAGTGTAATGGAAAGATGACTCCGGCCTTCATTTCTGCGGGCAAGGTATGTCTGCCTTTGGCATATAATTCAAAACCATACCAGAGCCTTTTAAGCATCCAAAAGTCGAAGAAATTTTGTATATTAAATGGATAAATGCCATTGACACAAGGATAGAGATGCTGAAGGTGATGACTCAAGCGGGGACTTCTCAAGGTATCCTACCCGGTTGTTCTCCTGATTTAATTATTGGCTGTGCCGAGCTTCCACTGCGAGCCTGGGTGAACTGTACGTAAACCATTGCTGTCTGATTCCTTGTCTATTCTTGTGTGTGCCTTGTATGGTGCGTGGGACTTTGCAAAATAGAGCATCTGAATCGAATCCAACGGGATGTCGACACTTATCAAAACAGATTCGTTCAGGCCAAAGAAAATCAGCAAAAAAGGGATCAATTTACAGGAAGGTAAATTGATTTGTTCTATATGATTGAAACAAATAACAAGTAGTAGTAATAAAGAACCTCACAATTCCAACTTAATCACGTACTTGGAACAAGTGCATACGTACACACGGTACACCGAACCATTCAAAATCAGCTAAATGTAAGAAAGCAGCACTAAACGACACAAGGAAATGATCGAGTTGCGCAGTTTGCAAGTGATGATCATCTGTTAGGAGCAATAGTATGGGAAGCATATATCATACATTACATTGTATGCTTCAAAGCACATAATGTGCATTCGGCAATTGGGTTTGTTAGGAGGGCATTTTAGTCATTTCACCACATCTGGAGCTGATCTAGCTAGTGCTACAGATAGGTTGGTTTGGCGCCAATTTGGACACAATTTGAGAATCTGTAACAAACTCTCTCTTGTTGGTTGTTATGGTTGAAATGGAGATCTTGGAGGTTTCCAAGCTCAATTGAGTTTCTAAAAATAGGAACTGAACAGAGTAAATTATAGAATCACGATCCGAAAATTAAAAGAAAGACGTTAGTTATATAAACTAAACATTGTATAAAATGTCTCTTCCTAGATAATAAACATCAATAATTTAACTAAATTTATTTCAAAAATGCATCTTCCTAGATTAAAACTAACACTAAACTAGACTAAGCCTATGCAGAGCAAGCAACTTGAACGGCAAGCCTCTTCTTAAGCCCCGGAGCACACTTGCCGCTGGCCCCGAAACTCGCCTCCGATAAGTCCAAACTGCAAACCTCCTTCCCCACGCACGCCTCACGCACCACCGCAAGCGCATCCTTGCCGCCCTCGCACGCTCCCCTCGCGAAGTCTCCACACTGGCCTTGAGGATCGCCGAAGCTGGCGAACTCGACGCCGGACACGCGGGCCCCGCCCTGGCAGGCGAGCACCACGGAGGTCCCCTCGAGGGAGTGGGCGCACGACTTGCCCACGGTCACCGTCTTGAAGGACACGTACGACGGGTTGCCTCCGAACTCCTCGAAGAGCACGATCGTGTTGTTGTCCTCCCGGAGGACGTCGCGCGGGATGTGGTACATGGTTTGCGTCGGCTTCCCGCAGTTGGACACGCACTTGGGGTTTGAGTAGCTGCCACGGTAGTCGCACGGGTCGACGCTGCACCCATCTTCGTCGGCAAGATAGCTGGGCCAGTATCGGCCGATGTTGTAGCCGTTGATCCACGCCATTCCTTTTCCCATGCCTTGTAGGTCTACCACTACCGGGTCCGTCCCCAATGGTGGCGTGAATGAAGCCTGGATCAAACAAAAAGTAACGACATTAATGAGCTAATTGCAACGGTTTTAGAATATTGCAGCGGTTTTGTTGTAGCGGTTTTTTAATATACCTTGTACCAAGTCATCATCCGGTTGATGGGGAGGCCAGCGGATTGCCAAAGGGAGCTCTTGTTGTCACTGAAGATTTGCTTCTCATCGACTCCGACCATTCCGACCTTGTAAGTCCATCTAGCGGAGGACAAGTCCTTGATGATCGTCTCGTCGCCTTTGTGGCTCACAATCTCGACTGGTCCAGGGATTCCTGTTTGAATCAAGTCGAAGTATGGCCCATAGTTCTGAAGTCCAACGGTTGCGCTGAGCAACGTGATCAAGTTCTTGCCCGGGTTGAGCTTCACCTTCTGCTCGAAAACATAGTTGAACACATTATAGGTGGCCCATTTCGACCCTAGGTACTCGCCGTTGACATAAGCATGAAGGACGTGGCCACTTCCATTGACTCGTAGCGACATGTTATCGCCCCAGATTGGATCATCCTTGCTAAGTTGCACTCTGTAAAGGTAACAACAAAGGACAAGCTTAATTAGTAACGGTCCGACGATAGAGCGACATATAAAGTGCATTTTAAGTTTTTTGGTTTACTTACTCGGTCCTATACCACAAGTAGTCACTTGAATCACTAGTGGCAGCCTTCTGATCAATCAACATGCTGGCGGCGAAGTCGCCCTTCTTGAGTTGTCGAACCGAGTGGTCAATCTCTTCCGGCATCCATGTCCATGAGAGGGGAGCGGGCTTGTCTTCCACATCATTCGACTTCTTCACCATGACTGTCGTCTGCGTGTTCACCTTAGCAGTGTTGTAGACTTCGGTTTGGCAGTCCGGGAGAAGACTAATAGACCAAGCCGGGACATCAAAAGCCTTGCCTCCGTAGGTCACTGTCGCATCAGTTGTCGTGTTCGTGTTGCTAATGAAACAGCCTGATACCGAATCGGTGCTGTACTTTGTGATCTAATAAGAACCACAAACACAAATACTTGAGCATTGTAATCTTGAGCAACTAACTATATCATAACAGTTTTTATCATACCGAAACTCCGTCACCAATGTCGATATTGGAGATGTTGCCATATACGAGGGTCTTCTCCATTGATCTCAAAGTTTCATGAAGCTCCTTAAGATGACCCCACTTGGGTTGATTCAAGTTACCTATACATAATCAATATTAACATCTATAATCTATGTTTTATCAAAGGATAAATATGAATTATGCATATGATAACTAACTTGTTTTATCTATCTCAAATAGTCCATGGAACTCATTATAATTTTGCTATAACAAATAAAAATTACATTATTCTAATTGATTACTTTATCTGAAATCATATATAATACTAATCCAATTTGGTGTACTATATTACGTGAATTATTTACATATCAGTTATGACTATAAACCTAAAATTAGTATTACAGAATGTATACATATAACACTCTATATAATTATTATCAATTTTTAATCTTGCTTAAATACAAATTTTACTTCTTTAATATTAGTTCGTAATGATACTTATAAAATATAAATGCAATTTAAACGCTGATATAATGTTTAATAATAGCTAAAAAAATGCATTCAAATTAATATTTTTCAAAATTTATTATTAATTTTATATAACTACGTTAAATTTGAAATCATAGTAAGTGAACACCAATGTCAAATTTCTATACATCATATACCGAATTCGAAATCAAGTGAACAACAAAACTAGTCATAAGATGTTGTAACGTATATAGATCAATGTCAAATTTGAAATCAGGTGAACAACAAAACATATGAAATAAGATGTTATAAAGTAAATATACCGAATTCGTCGAGAGGTGCATCATAGTCATAAGATGTAGTGATGTAAGGGCCACCGGATGTTCTTCCGAAATTAGTCCCACCATGGTACTGTTACCCATTCCAATTCAAAATCAAACAACGTACTTTAGAACTATTAAAGCAAATAAAAATCAAAATTAGGGTTCGTAATTTTAATCTTAGGAACTTGCCATATAGTAGTTTTGGAAAGTTCCGCCGGTTTGGAAGAATCTAGCGACGGAGTAAGCGAGATCCTCAGCTGTCCTAAGTGGGTCTTTGCCTCCCCAGTTCTTGAACCATCCGGTCCAGTTCTCGGTCCACATTTTCGGGCTGTTAGGGTTGTTGGGAGTGAATTGGTCACAGTACCATCCGTTGCAAGTATTGATCTGATCGATATGATGAACATAACACAATTAAATTCACATTCTATTTTACAATTAAGCATAATGTAATATAGATGTAACGAAAGCGAACCATGGGTTGTGGAGCGCCGTCCTCTTGGCACATAATCCAGGGGACACCGATGTTTTGAGCTTCGGCCATGCTTGCAGCCCAGTCCCTGTAGACCTTTCCGGCTTCTCCGTATGCTGCAATTGCATTCCCATACTCGTTCTCGATCTGTCGAAACCATAAGACATCAAGTAAAATCGGTGATCAACTTCATATATATCAATCGATCAGTTACAAAATACATTGATCGAATAGGATTCGAACCTGGGCTATGATGATAGGACCACCCTGCGAGGCAAAAAGCTTCTCTTCCTTCACCATGTTCACAATCAAAGTTGTGAAATTTTGCATCTCATTCTGCAAAGTCATAAAAATTGCAACTTTAGTACTAATTTCTATACATATAAATTGTGCGTGCGTTAATAGGCGATCGATTCCTACCATAAAGACGTCGTTAGCCGTTCGTAGCTCGACTCCGGGCATGTTGTGCAACCATACAGGGAATCCACTAAAGAAATCAAGCCAAACTTAGAAATTGACATCTCAAATTGAATCTCATAATATATGTTTTTTTCAACTAATATAAGTTAGAAAACATACCCATAGTTCCATTCGGCGCAGACATACGGACCGATACGAAGAACAGCGTAGAGGCCGGCCTCTTGGACGGTCTTGAGGAACCGGATGAGGTCGTTGTTGCCGCTGAAATCGTACTGACGACGAACGGGCTCATGTGCATTCCAAAACACATATGTTTCAATGGCATCTAGGCCTCCTTCTTTGGCCTTCTTGATTAGATCCGGCCACATCTACATTGTTAAAAAAAAAACACCAAAATTAACAAACAAGTATAAAACAAACTAACAAATTCGTTGCAAAATCAAGTATGACGAATAATTAAAGTGTTACCCCGGGCGTGCTACGAGGGTAGTGAATCGAGCCGGACATGATGATCCGACGCTGGCCATTGATGGTTAGGGCACGCCCGTCGTGGGAGACGTCGGTGCCGAAGGCTTGGAAACTAAGAGCGAGGAGTATGAAGAGGGCGATGAAGTAAGACGTGGAAGCCATGGTGAGGGAGGAGCGAGGGAATGAGTAGGGCGTTCGTAGTGACTGAGGCTCTCCCGAATCAAGTAATTATATAAGGATTGGTTTGGATTTCAATGGATTTGGGTTTATCCTATTTTTATTATTTTCTTTTTTTGATAGAAATTAATTAAGGTGATAACTACATCAAATAGATTAGCGATGAGATTTTGGTTTTAATTTTGCTTTGAGGAAACGGATTAGAGATTTGTGTATAAGGATAGTTTTTTTGGAAATAAAGATCTAATTTCCACCCAAAAAGACATATAAGAATCATATCAAACTTGTGTTAGTAAAATAATATCTTTAAATATTAACTAGCTAAAAGTAATCGTATATGTAATTAAGTTGCTATCCATATAGAAAAACTAAGGATCACAACTAGAATGTGACTAGTAAAAAAAATTAAGTAATCGCATATAACTTGCAATCCATATTAAAAAAAAAAGGACAAAACAAAAAGGATAACTAGAATGTGACTAGTAAAAAAGTTCAGGAAAGAAAAACTCGTTTTTGGTGGTTTAATAATTAACGATTGCAACTAGTAATGGCAAGTACGATTCTACTGAATTTAAGGAAAAAATAAAATTCTATCAATCCATTCTAAATTTTTTTTTTTTTTTTTTTTTGATCTTAGTCCAGTTCGATCGACTCAGTCGCTCTACATCTGGATCGGGTACTGTATGACCCATTTAAGGGGTTGACCCTCCCACTCACAAGCGACTCCATGTTTCCAAGGGGATTCGAACTTCGAACCTCTTGGCATGAGATGTAGCCCCACAACCACTACACCAACTTGTGATTGTTATCCATTCTAAATTTCTAACTACTACTAATCGCAACTAAGATGCGATTAACTACCAATTTTTTTAAAAAAAAATCTTTTTTTATTTTTTTGCAATCCTTACCATACCGTAGGATATAATTAGGGTTTCGCACAACCTTCGATATATATACTTATATATTAATTTACTATGACTAAAGATAAAATCTGACTCGACCCGAAAACCCGAAATAATCAGGTTCATACAATTCCTTTAATTGTATGGGCTAAAAATTTTGAGATTATGAAAAACTTTGTGCTTCAATGAGAACACTAGGATTTCACTAGTGAATGTAATGGTCCCTTGCCCTACTTTCTTTGCCTTGAATTCTACGAGATTTGCCGCCGAGCAGGGCCGTCCAATGTATTTTGAGTCGGGGTGGCTCACTGGTGGGGAGCAAGGAGGGATGTGGGGAGGTCTTGGGTTCGATCCCTACCTCCGCCCCTTTCCTTAGATTAAAATCCAAGGTTTACCTTGCTCCTTTCCAGTGGGTCGAGCCGGTCGACGCAAGCCAGTTTATCTGGTACGTGGCTCTTGCCGGGTGGGTTCCTCGTCATAAAAAAAATTGTATTTTGAGGGCCCTGTTCAATACTGCCTATGTATTAAAATATTTGAATTTTTATATAGTTTTTAATAAAAATAAAAACTATATAAAATATAAAAATATATGGAATTATTTTAAAAACTAATAATTTTAAAGTCAACATTTTATAGAGTTTTTATTTAAATCCTATGAAAAAAATCAAATATAACTATTTACTAGTAGGAGTATTTATTAAGATTTACTAATAAATCAAAAACATGTATAAGAGTAAATTAGTATAAAATAAAATTTAGGACTACATTCTATTAGATTTTTTTAGCAATTTTTACTCTTTATGTTTGTATCAATATAACAAGAGGTTGTGTTAAATTAACAAATAAAAATAGTTAATAAGAAGACCCCAAAAACAATTATAAATAGTTGATAAGAATGTCCAAAAATAATGTAGTTTATATAGCATAAGAATGTGTTAAATTAACTAATAAAAATCGTTAATTAGAAAGCCCAAAATTAATTAAAAATATTCAATAAGAAGGCCCCAATGTATGGAAACTTTCAATACAGAAAAGGTTTAATAAAAGAAAACTAACAAATCAAACCGTAAGCATTTGAGATTCGAACCTGTGACCAATGGTATTTAATAAAAGCAAATTGAATGGGATAGGCCACTTGCCATTGAGACAACACAACAATGTGATTCATAAGACAATAAGGGCTTGTTTGTGATGGGTATATAGATATAAGCTATATGTATAGAAAACCCTATATCTATATACCTTGTTTGGTATATTTATCCAAATTGGTATATGGGTATCAATCATATATATCCATATACCAATTCTAGGGTTTTTTTCACTTTTCAATATCTCCAAAAATTAGGGGCTATAGGATTGAACGATTGAGAGCGACTGAACATCAAAGTCCTCCTTCTCCTTCTTCTCTAATCTCCTTCTTCTTCTCTAATCTTCTTCTTGTATCTGTTCAGACTTTTTGCTTTGTATATCTCTTGTGTTGGGTGAAGTTTGTGTTGTGTGAACCCTAGAGGGGAAAGTATGTATTGTATGAGCAGTAAAAAGTAGCACTTGCGAGTTGGAATCGAGATAGAGAAGTGGTGATGGCGGAAAGTAGAAACGAAAGTGAGGTGTTCGGCATCTGGATGGCGAATTAGGAAGAAGCAGCAGATGGAGATTTGGAGGGTGTCGAACGGGAGATGGAGAGGGAGAGGAGGCCATAAGGGATTTGGTTCATTTTTATTACCTTTTCTTTTCTTTTCTTTTTAATTCTAATATCTATATACCCTGTCCAAACATCAGGCATAAGATATAGATATCAATTTCATACCCATACCCAATACCGATAGCTTAATATCTATATCTCATACTCATAGCCTATATCTTATATCTATATACCCTTTCCAAACGGACCCATATAAGTGCTAATAAACTTTTACATGGGGCCCTAGAAAATTTAGGGGCCCTGTTCTGTTGAGCTCTTTGAACAGCCCATTGGACGGGCCTGCCGCCGAGGTAATCTCCCTCCTTCCCTCCTTAGACCATCCGCAACCATGGGGAAACCTCTTTCACCTTTTTTTTTTCCAATCTTCCTATCACAATTTTACAACTCATTTATTTTTTTGTTTAAAATAATTTTCACTTTTTCTACATCTTTCTAAAAGTTTTCCTCTACAACCATGGGAAACATCTTTTACCTCTTTTCAAATTTATTTTCACTTTTTCTTTTCCTTTATATCTTTCCATTTATTATATGTGTATCATCATATATTATTGTGAGTTATTTTTATTTATAATGTTATAAATAAATAAAAATAGCAAGTAGTTAATATAAATATATTTTATTACATCTAGATTAAAATAAAACAAAAAGTTAAAAACATATTTTATTGTGAACAACAACTTCTTCGTTCTCTTGTACTGATGGACTTGTCTTGCATCTTCGGTTGGACTTCGAGTGGCACTCTCTTGAACACCTAGAGAATGCTCAAAATGTTGTTGGTTTGAAAAAAAAAAGAAGAGGATTGTACACATTGGTAGGATTATGTGGGGTATAATTTGGATATTCGGGTGTTGAATAATTATTAAACATTTGCAACATCACTTGAAATTGAGGATTTTTTAGAAGATTTGGATCAAAAGACATATTTGGAGTGGGTGGAGTATTTGGATTATTGTGATCCATGGTTAAGAAAATATGTGCAACTACAATAGATCAAGATGGGGTTATATATAAGATAAATTTGGGTTCAAATTATAGAAAAAAAAAACAAAATTAAACCAATGGAATATTTTATTTTAAAAAATAATGAAATATAAATATATTTGTATTTCATTTTAAATCTTATTACAACTAATAAATCTAAATGTAAAATATATCAACCTACTTTATCATAAAAAAATAAAAATAAAAAATTAGAAAAGGGAAGAGGTTACCTCTCTCTACCAAGGTAACCCCTTCCCACCTCTTACCTTAAGGTAAAGGCCACAACCATGGGCAGTGGCGGACCCAGAAACTTTTGAGGGGGGGTCACCAGGGTGGGTGCGGCGACGGGTTGCTGGGCGGGTCGAGGGCTCGACTCGGACTTCTCTCTCACAATCGGCGGCTACTGTAAATGTAAATGGGGAAGGGGCGGCTACTGACTGTAAATGTAAATGGGGCTTTTGAATTTTAACCTATAAAAAGAGTTTTAAAAAAAATAGAGGTAAAAATTTAAAATTTAGTGTAAAAAAAATAGAGGTAAAAAATTAAAATTTGGTGAGTCGAACCCGGGTCTCTTGACTCCAAAAGAGCTTACCCACATCCTTTACCAATTGAGCCAATGCTGTTTAGTGATTCCTTACTCTCTTCACTTAATTATATCCAAAACGAGTTTTTTTTTTTTATTTTAAAGTACATATTTCCCGGGCCGAGGGGGGGTCACGTGACCCCCCAGGACCCCCCATGGGTCCGCCACTGACCATGGACTTACCTTTTATCAACCTTAAGGTTGCTAAAACCCATGGTTGCTCATGCTCTTAGTTCCCCTTCGACACACCTCATCCTCTGAATCAAAATTGATGGCTTTTGATCGATGCCTGACGTGATTGATTTTGTGATTTTTGTCCTATCTTTTGCACGACTCCTTTGGTCAACTCAATTTTCCTGCTTCCTCTTATTTTTTATTAATTTCATCGAGTATATATGATGCAAATGCAAATTGAGAAATCAACGGGATGATGAATATCAGTTCAAAACAAAACCAACTTTAACAAATTGGATGATGTCTCCACAATTAGGGTATCTTGCAATGGCGATTCCATTAATCTATTGTATTAGTATCAATCTTCAAAAAATGCGAGCCCGATAATTCACCAAATTGTGATATGATTGTTTTCCTTTACAGGTACACATTTTATATAATGTTTCTTTCGTTTGCTATAATTTTATCTCGACGGATCTTCATGAAATTCAACATAGTTTATAAAACTTTTTATTTAATTAATTAAAGGAGATATACTCCACCTTGCACCCAAAAAAAAAACAGAAGTGTTGGCCAATAAGTTAACTCTTTTTTACGGGGAATTATCTCAGTAGAACCAAATTTCTTGTTTTCAAGATTATCAATGATTTTGGAGTGGAATTATCTTACTATCTTGGGTTGAGTTGGTATTTTTTGGGCTTAATATTTACCGTGGTTAAGACTAGTGGGAAAGGAGACAATTGTAGATCAACCTACACTTTCTTCCTTTTTAATGGGGTTTTAAATGTCTACTAAACATTAAACATTTATATTTATATAGAAACATTTATTTTAATTTTAACTATTAGCATCCATATGATCTATGAAATATTTTTAAAACAAGTTAAGAATATAGGTAGGGATCATTAGATGTAATCATGTGTGTGGTGATAACTTAAAAGGTAAAATGTTAAAGTGGGCTAAGGATCCTCTAGTCCAAATTTGGTAGCCCCTTTGCTACTCCATGGCCAAACACGATAAAAAAATCATATGTAAAAATAAAGTTCTACTAATTTATTAAATGGATCAAACATGAAAATGGACTAGTTAAGGGACAATCGATTTTTGGACCAGACGACTGTTAAATTGAGATATTCTATTGTGGATGGTCTTACAATCGACATTATTTCATAGATAAGGGACTATTTCATGATGGCTCACTTGACACTATTTCATCACTCAACAAAAGGCCATTGGAGGTGTTAAGGCACTTTTTTTGAGTCACAAGTTTGAATTCTTTGATGGCTCACTTGACACTATTTCATCACTCAACAAAAGGCCATTGGAGGTGTTAAGGCACTTTTTTTGAGTCACAAGTTTGAATTCTTTAAAGTCATTATTCATTAAATATTACTAGATGCATCCAACAGACAAGGTAAAACACACACGTGATCCATGTGGTCATAGTTAGTCATAGGGAACAATGTGAAATCCACCTTAAAATCGCAAAGTCCGTCATTTTTTACATTTGTAAACTTTTATGAAGAGATAATAACTAAATACCCATGTTATGGTCATAGTTAGCACTAGAGAACAACGTAAATTCTCCCTAAAACCACAAAGACCATCATTAGTAGGGTTAATCACACTATAAAGAGAGACCGAATATCCATTTAATTAAAAAAAGAAGGTTAAGCGCATCAGGAATAATCTTAACGCGCATAATAGTCATGTGCACCATTTTTGTTCACAAAAAATATATACGTGCTAACACATATACATACGGTGAAGATCCTCTGTGCCCTCCCACCCTCCCCCTCCTTGTCCTTCTCACAAAAACTACTCCTTACTCTATTTCTTTTTAATTCATTTTTTTTTTAAATTTTGGAGGAGGGGACTAGGGGAGGTCACAACACGAAAGGGTCAGATGATCCCGGTGGATATACATAGCTATTAAACGAGTTGAGTAGTTTAATCTCGACTCAAAAAGACTTAGGCTTCGTTTGCATAACCATATATTATGACTTATAATGCACAATATTGCATTATAATATACATATAATATTGCAATATATATATATATTATAATGCAATATTGTGCATTATAAGTCATAATATATGATTATCCAAATGGACTCTTATGCACGTCCATTTCAACGTGCAAGATATTGGGATTGGGCCTATTCTTGTTATTGGGCTAAGTGGCTCGGTTTGTACATTAGGCCCAAATCTTCCATCCTTGTATAAACGGGAGAACCAAAGTTCTCATATTCATTCAATTCATTCAATATACAGAACATACACACATTCCCTCTCTTTCTCTCTCGTTTCTGTTTGATCATCACAAGGTTGTTACAACTGAAAATCCTTCATGGTATCAGAGCTTGATCTCTGATTCTTGAAGCATTCGTCGGAGATCAAGGAGGACAACTCGCTAGATCCACTTTGCTTGGATCTGGTGCTTCCCAGCTGCAGAAATGACGAACACTGAAGTTCCAGTTGCTCCGATTGCTGATCACAATGATCCGCTTTTTCTCCATCCAAGTGACGATCCAGGATTGATGCTTGTTACGCCGTCATTCGATGGCCGGAACTTTGGTGAATGGAGGCGTTCGGTTTTGATCGCCTTGTCTGCGAAGAACAAGCTCGGTTTCTTGAATGGGGATACAACATGACCAGATCCGGGGACAGTGAGATTCCAGATGTGGAAAAGGTGTAATGATATGACAATTGCATGGATCCTGAACACCGTTAGTGCTGAGATCAAACGAAGCGTGATTTATAATGAATATGCTTAGGCGATCTGGCGCGCTTTGGAATCAAGATTTGGAAAGCTTGGAGGTACGCAATTGTTTTAGATCAAGCGTGAAATTAGTCGAGCGGAGAAAGGTACTACCCTGGCTTGTGTAATTTAAATGATATACAATCAGAAAAATGGACCAAACAGAAAAATGGACTAGTTAAGGGACAATCGAATTCTAGACCAGACGGTTGTTATATTGGGATATTCTGTTGTGGATGGTCTTACAATCGACATTATTTCATAGATAAGGGACTATTTAATGATGGCTCACTTGACACTATTTCATCACTCAACAAAAGGCCATTGGAGGTGTTAAGGCACTTTTTTTTAGTCACAAATTCGAATTCTTTAAAGTCATTATTCATTAAACATTTACTAGATGCATCCAACAGTCCAACAAACAAGGTAAAACACACACCCATGTGGTCATAGTTAGTCATAGGGAACAATGTGAATTCCACCCTAAAATAGCAAAGTCCATCATTTTTTTACATTAATCAAACTTTTATGAAGAGATAACCAAATACCCATGTTATGGTCATAGTTAGCACTAGAGAACAATGTAAATTCTCCCTAAAACCACAAAGACCATCATTAGTAGGATTAATCAGACTATAAAAAGAGGCCGAATATCCATTTAATTAAAAAAGGAGGTTAAGCGCACCAGGAATAATCTTAACGCGCATAATAGTCACGTGCGTCATTTATATTCACAAAAAATATATACGTCAACACATATACATACGGTGAAGATCCCCCGTGCGGCCGTGCCATCCCCCTCCCCGTCTTTCTCACAAAACTACTCCTTACTCTATTTCTTTTTAATTTTTTTTTAATTTCGAATGAGGGGACTAGGGGAGGTCACAACAAGAAAGGGTCAGGTGATCCCGGTAGATATACATAGCTATTAAACGAGTTCAGTAGTTTAATCTCGACTCAAAAAGGCTTAGACTTCGTTTGCATAACCATATATTATGACTTATAATGCACAATATTGCATTATAATAATATTATAATGCAATATTGTGCATTATAAGTCATAATATATGGCTATCCAAACGGACCCTTAGCTTACGTATTTATTTAATCTAATACTATCTCTGTTAATTAAAACTTGTCGTTTACTATTCATGCACGCTTTTTTAGAACGATAAAAACTATATAAAATATTAACTTTTTTTTAAATTTGTTTTTATAAATTCATACTTAATAGTAATAAGTATGATATTATTTAAAAAAATTATTAAAAAAGTTAATATTTTATATAGTTTTTAACACCTAAAAATGCGTGCGTGAATAGTAAAACGTCAGGTTTTAATTAACGGGGGGAGTACGGAGTAAACAAATGGGAAGAGTCTCAAACTTTTGAGATGTTCAACGAATCAACACTAGTGGTTGAGTGAAACTACACAAGCTAGCTAGGTCCCAGATGAGAGTGCAGTTTGAGCTTTGTGGAAGAACGGATCTATACTGGGATTAGTACACTTGAGTTTTACTCAATCTGCCACTAATAATAATTAATGAAGCTGTTTGTTAACGAATACTTTGCTTAGGAAAGCCTCTAATCGCTCAAAAATCTCTGTTGCCCCTTTTGTCACTTCTGGTTAAGCTTTCCAAACTAAGCATCGCCATTAACGTAGCTTTTCTCCAAAGCTTCATTCCTTCATTCCCATTCTTCACACATTCCACATTTCCGCACACCCAGTAAAGAAAAACCCCAAAACACCCTAAAAAGATTGCTGCTTGTTTCGTTTTGTCCCTTTCTTACCCAAATCGACCCACTCTCTTTTCACTTCCAAACCCACAAATCTGTACGCTTGTGCTACCTTCGTGTGTTTCGGAGGTGCGATTTGGGGCTTCAGAGAACCGAATCTGAGGCCAATTTGATCTGTGTGTGTTAATTTGTGAGATTTCAGGGTTCTGAAATTTAGGGTTTTTTTCTTTTGATGCAATGTGATGTGAGAGATCTTTGTTGCTGTGGAGTTGATAATGGTGGCTGCAATCTCCACTATCTCGCCGGAATCCAAGCTCCAAGAAACGCCTCAAGACTCAACGGGGATCTCGAGGCCGCCATTGCTGCCGCCTTCCTCCGAGAGAGAGAATGGGATCAAAGCTAACAGAAGATCTAGGCCGAGAGGGAGAGAAATCCCCTCAAGGTACATGTCGATGTCTCCTTCCTGTTCCACTTCGTCATCTTCTTCTTCCGGTTCTAGTACTAGGAATTCCAATCCCACATCTGTTACTACTGTTACATCCTCATCGAATTCGTCGGTTTCTAGAAGGTTCCCTTCTCCTGTAGTTTCTAGAGCTAGCTCAAATGATTTAGCCCCCAAAAGGTCTCAATCTGCGGACCGGAGAAGGTCCGGTAGTGCTCATGCCCCCAAAGCCACCTCCGTGGCTAATGGTGGTGAGGTTTCAGCTGCCACTAAGATGCTCGTCACCTCGACGAGGAGCTTATCAGTGTCCTTTCAGGGGGAATCGTTTTCGTTTCCCATTAGTAAGGCCAAGGCTACGAATTCTCCGCCTAGTAGTGGCGGTGGTGGCGGCGGCAGGAAGGCAACTCCTGAGAGGAGGAGGTCTACTCCATTGAGGAGGAAAGTTGATGGAGTAAGTGGGGATCAGCAAGTTGATCAGCAGCAGCGGTGGCCGGCCAGGAACCGGCAGTTGAATTTGGCTTCTAGGAGTTTGGAATGCTCCAATGGTGAGAGGAAGGAAGCCCTTGGATCTAATGTAGCTATGAGGGCGATGCACGAGTCGCTTATAGATAGTAGCAGAAGGGAGTCTTTTGATGGTCTGTTGAACCTTGATTCGAATGGTGCTGATGGTTTGGGTGCATTTGGTGGCTCTGCTGATGCTAACTCGGTGAACGGGTCCTCTGTACCTTCAGATCTCACTGCTTCTGATACGGACAGTGTGTCCTCTGGTAGCACTTCTGGTGCACATGAGAGTAGCAATGGCCGCCAGAGCGTGCCACGTGGAATTATTGCCTCGGCTAGGTTTTGGCAGGAGACAAATATGCGGTTGAGGCGGTTGCAGGATTCGGGTTCACTGATGGCCGGCAACCCTTCATCAAAAACTGCTACCCCCAAGCTTACACAATCAAGAAAGTTCAATGATGGACCGATTTCATCTCCTCGGGCAATGTCATCTCCTATCAGAGGGGCTGTAAGGTCGGCTTCTCCAAGTAGGCTGATGACACCATCAACACCGTCGCCTGTACGAGGAGCTAGTCCTTCTCGTATAAGAAGCTCAATTGCTGGCTCCTTGAATAGTAGCTTTTATGACTCACCATCTGTACTTAGTTATCTTGTTGATGTCCGGAGAGGGAAGGTTGGAGAGAACCGAATCATCGATGCTCACCAGCTAAGGCTTCTCTATAACCATCACCTGCAATGGCGGTTTGTAAATGCCAGAACAGATATCGCGCAATTGGATCAGAAACAAAATATTGAGGTACGGTCTTTCTTTTCCCTTACAAGGCACTGCAGAATTCTTTTCCCTTTTAGTCTAATCCATGATTGTTTAGAAATTAACTCTCCATAGAATTGTTCATTTAAATCTGTGATACACTCTATTCTTTATGTAAATTTAAAACAAAGCATTGTATCTGTACAAGTCTTAGGGGAGAGTGGATTTAAAGCTATTCAGGGAAAGAATATTTAGTTGATTTTACACCATTCAATACGACGGTTTTTAGTGGTGTTGAAGCTGGAATCTTCGTCCATTTTTGGTAGCGAAAATTTAATATATTGAATATTCGCAATGTAATGTCAATTTTTAATGAGTATCACGAGAATTTTTGGGTTATGGAAGGGCTGGTTACAAGAGAGTAAGCACTGCACTAGACAACATTGATTATATTTCCCAGTGCAATTTTGAGAAGACTGGACATTTAGGACCTTTTACTTGCTCGAAGTCATACGAGGGGATGGGTTGCTTCAAATGTGGCTGGCTAAGCTTTATTTATTTTTAAAATTTGTATAAGCAATATTCTTATTTAGCATTATCTTAGTCTAGGTCTTAAGCTTTTGCTCACAAATTGAATTTGTTGATGATACAAAAAGTTCAAATTAAATCTCAAAGTCGTTAGATACTTTACAATTGGCTGATAATTATTGGATTTTCTAAATTCTAATTTTGATGTTCTTGCTATCAACATCATCAACAGTATCCATTTACAGAATAAAGAATGGTTTTCTTTATGGTGTATGTGTTGTTTATGGATGGTTCATGCCTTTAGGAAAATATCCTATGCTGAAATTGTTTGCATTGTCAAATATGGATACTTTTTCAGCTTACACCAGAAGAACATGTCTTTTCTAATACAGCATTTTCATTGTAACAGAAGAATTTGTGGAATGCATGGATAACAATTACAGGCTTAAGGGACTCTGTCAGGCATAAAAGAGCACACTTACAGCTACTAAAGCAAAAATTGAAGCTAACCTCCATTCTGAAGGGACAGGTAAGAATCTAATTTCCAGTCTTCTTATAATTATGACACACGTCCCATTCTATTCACTAACCTTGCAAGAAATTCCCTCCTTCCATTTTCTCAAAGGATCAGTTGTTATTGGATTCAATCTGCTCAAGTGTACGGAATCTAGGCTGTGAATGCATTCTATCTACCCATATAAAATTTAATTAGTACACATTGACTTGTAGAGTCTCCTTCCGTGTAGTGATATCAAGCGTAGAAAGAGTGGATGACCAATGTATATATCTGAAGTTTCGTGTTTAACCTCACCAATAAGGATGCTAATATTTTTTGCAAAAGAACCGTGCACATGCAATTGTGGAGGCAGATCCTTTCTTGTGGCAAGTTCTGCCATCATTTCTGTTGTTATTTTCCCTTCCTCCCCATATTTCAGTGGAGGGATCATTCAACTGCATAACTACTGAAATAGCTTATAGTTGCTATTTGCTAATAGATGTACATGTTTTTTTTTTCTTGATTCATACATTATATGTTTAGTACTGTTGATCCTATTTAAAAGCACTGAAAGATGAAATCTTAACCCCCCCCCCCCCCCCCCCCTCTATATGTTATATTATGTGATTTTCCTCGTTCTTTAAAATGTTTATGATGAGTTGTTACTTGATAGCCTTTTCTGAATACAACAACAACAACCCAGTAGATCCCGCTATATAGCTTTTTCTGAATGGTTTTTTTTTTTACATTTTGGTGTACTATAGGTCAACTATTTGGATGAGTGGTCCCTCATGGACAAGGATCATTCCAGCTCTCTACAAGGAGCAATTGAGGCGTTAAAAGCCAGCACTCTCCGCCTTCCTGTAGTTGGAGGAGCAATTGTTCGTAATCCATTTGTAGCTTTATTTTATCCCTCATGTCTTACCACCGGCTTGGATTATGTCCTGAACATTTTCCTTCCTTTTTTTTGAGAATAGGTTGACATACAATGCGTGAAGGAAGCTGTTAGCTCAGCTGTCGATGTTATGCAAGCAATGGCATCCTCCATATGTTCTCTGTTGACAAAGGTAATGTTCTCCCTGTGTATGCTCTTCAGGTCATGAACTGCTTAACTTCACTGGTAGGAAATCTGTTTTGAAACATAATAGATGTACCTGAGTTGCTCGACTTCTTTTGTTTACTGATCTGTAAAGTGTAAAGCAATATCAGTTTGTGATGATATATAAGACATGAATGCTTAGTTGTATTTCTATATAGTGATTAGTGCATCTATTGTGGCATGGGGAGGGTTTGTCAGCCATTAGTTATAGACCCTGGAACTTTTGACAGCTTTGAAATATGCTACAAAAAAGTAAGATGTGGAAGAGATTGAAGACACAACCCTTAAAAGCAACGTAAATGGATGGGTGGTCCGAGTTCTTAGAGGAAGTAAGATGAAAATATCTCTGTGGAAAGCACACTGAATTAGCTTGGAATTTTCTTATTACTGTTTCTTAAGCCATATTAACCATGGAATTCAGATTTGCTCATATTCTTTAGTGTAGTTCCAATTTCTCAGGCAAGAAAAGATCATTTTTTGAATAGCAGTGAAAACCGTTAATATGATTAATAATTTGCTTCTATATTCCTTCAACGTAGTAGCATACATAATCATAACATTGGCTCTAATTCAGAACATTATGTAGATTAATAATGCAATAGAATCTAAGGGTGGAGGAGCTTTGTTATTATTAGGTTGGACTTAACAAAATTGAAAATGTTACTTTTGCTGCATATTTTTTGGAGTCACAGTAGTAATTTGAGGTTTCCAGCATTGAGTTGATCTGCTTGCTCTGTTGTAGGTTGTGAACTTATTGTCATCCAGTAGTTTAATATACACTATTTTGAGCTACCAAATACTTCAAGGGCACGCTAACATGTGTGTGCATCAAATTGACCTACTAGGTGCGCTGGGATGGCACAGAACAGGTCATCCCGAGGAGAAAACAAAATTTGATACATATGTTGTATTAGTAGAATTTGAAAAAAAAAAAAAGGGTAATAGAACTAAAAAACTCATTAGCTTAGTTGGTAGGGCAAGCTTAGATAAGAAGTATTGTGCAAATGGTCACAGGTTCAAAATCCCCTTTTGACAAGAATTTTTTCGGTTACATAAATCGCTCTGACTTGATGGCATCTCGCCTGAATCTCATTTTTGTTGCCTATATATATCACCTTAAAAGGGACTAAAAGGCAAAAGCACATTTTCATGCATTTATCATCTAGGTGGAGGAAGTGAACTGCTTGAAGTCCGAGCTTGTAAATGTGGCTGCAAAGGAAAGGGCTTTGCTGGGGCAATGCAAAGACATTTTATCCACATTGGCTGCCCTAGAGGTAAGCCTATGAAATGTACTAAAATTTCTATCTGTCAACTGGCATTTGCTTAATGCAGAGCTCTTTCTTGCGTTATGCAGGTCAAAGACAGTAGCTTGAGAACCCACGCATTGCAACTTACCCGCTTACAAATAGCCTGACAAAAAAAAGGAAAAAAGAGAAAAAGAAAACATGTGTAGCAACTAATCTCACTTGACCCTTATCTGTCGAAACTTAAAACTCCTGACACGACTCGATTGGCTTCTTCTCAACTAGTAAAGGGAGGAAGACAACTATCTCGACTAAGGGAAAGCGACAAACAGGTGATGCGTATTTTGTTAATTCCATAACCACATCTCATTCTCCCTAGGCCTAATAGCTTGTAAAATCTTTCATATTTTGCAACTGCTTGTATCAAAACGGTATTAATTGTGCTTGTTATACATCAGCTGTATTCGCGTGTATGTTGTGTGAAGGAAATGTGATGTATATAATGATCTTACATTCATGTCACGGTTAAGTAGCGATTCTAGGTATGAACCTTGTTTCTGCATTTAGGGAAAATTCAGATCAGGGTGTGTTTGGTAAACATGTGTTATATTATCACAGAATTTACATTATGAGCATGTTTACCAAGCACACCGCTTGTTGTCGATCCATCCCCTTTTATTTTATGTCAAAATTCCATGGATGCAGAAACGTGTAACGAACTAGAGTTGAGCAAATTTGTAAGATTTTCCCAATAGAGATTTGTTTTGTTTTGATGATAGGCATCTTCTTGCAGATTTGCCCAACCATCCTCATCACACTACAAGTTTCCTACCATTGCATAAAAACTTGTCCTAGTTTGGCCTTTTGTAAGGACAGTAGTATATTTTTCACTAAAGGTCTTTAAAATGATTCGTTTTGGGGGAAATTTCGTGTGTGCTTTTTTTACAGATTCTGCACGGAATTTCCCATCATACAATTTACTTGATGGTCAGAGGAGGCAAAACCCGCAAAAAACTAGCAGTGTCCCTTGAATTGGTAAGAACACACGTGAGGTCAGGAGGAAAAAGGTTAGAAACTAGTACTACCACTCATGTTTCAACAAAATCATTATTGTGGCATTCGCTTTTGACGGGGAATATAGACGTGGGAAAACAAGTGAAGACGGAGATTCTCGATAGAGATAGGGAAAGCTCGGCGACAAAAGAGGATTATTTTTCACCCCCGAAGAAGAGCGGAAAAGGGAGGATAGTCGGGATAGTCCCCGACTCTGTCATTACTTGCCCCTTTGTCAATTGTGATCCCTACTTACAACACCCAAACTGGCAGAGAGATTGCAAAACACATTAAACAAGGAGATTTGTAGTAATTCACTGATTTCAGTTTAAAAAAAAAAGGGTCCTGGACAAAGATTAAGGTGAGAACACAAAGTTGAGTTGGTTGTACAAACCATCCAGAAGGTTATTAGTTATTACTGCCAAACATGGCCTAATGTTACCATTTGCTCAATTAAGAGAGGGTCAAAAAATGGATGTGTAATCCTACAACAACTGCATCAACTAAAGTCATCTTAAGGTTCTAAATTTCATTGATGTCAATAAGATAACTGTAGATTTGGCACAACATTTTTAAAGTAGTAAAAACAAACTATATGACATTCATTCGGACCGCAGAACTTAAAATTGTCAACATCATACAAGCGATTGAGCAGGAACATATATATCTAACATTATTTCTGACAATGCTTTGGCTTTCAACCAACATGAAGTACCATTATGTGCTTTGGAAGATCATTTTACGGAGCAATAGCAAGGAGGCAGCATCTCTCAATAAGAACGAAAATGCAAATGAGATAGCTTGTCAACTAGATCCCTCCTACATACCATTCATGGTGACCACAACTCTGCGTGCAGTTGGATAATCACGGTGCTCACACAGCCATATCCCCTGGGAAAAGTAAAAAAAAAAAACAAAAACTAAATAAGTCTGTGCTCTATCAAAAGTAATTAATCAAGTACTTATGCAGTCTATATACACTGCAGTCATTTGAAACATTGAAGATAAATATTTGTTGAGAACACTAGCATTAAGTAGTCATCCGTAGTGATACATATTCTGCTATTTCATTTCTTGTAATTGCACAGCGTTCAGCAAACTAAACAATGTTTTATGTTGGAGATGGCCATAACAGGTCAAAGTTATTGCAGTAATTTCCAGAGTCTAGCCTATAGAGGAGCATCTCCATGAGTTTGGGTTTTAAAAATATAATCTAGAAATGCAGATTATCATCCTAGCAACCAGTATATCCAGTAGACATATGCAGCAAGGTCTCAAAGGGCAACAGCTAGCGATGGTGATGGTTAGCAAGTCTACAAAGTGTCCTATTGGCGGCAACAAGCAGCAAAAGTTTTCTGGAACATGAAAACATTGCCACTGCAATGTCTTCTTAAATCAAACAAAATCACCTAGTGCAAACAGAATTCAAATTAAATTGTTCCACGAGTCCAAAATATTAATCTAACACATTCAAATAATGGGTGAGAATATGACCGACTTTAAGCTATTTAGCCTCTCTCCAATAACTAATATCACCAAGATTTGAGACTGACAAATGACGACCCCAGTACAATCTGATAGGCTCACTAGCCATTCTGTGGAGTCTATGGACGATACCATGATCTTAGCCAAGATTAAGGCAACCAACTAAAACACAATTAACTGAAAACTTCTACTTTCAAAATGGCATCAAAATGCATCCTAAAAAGTGTAAGATAATTAATTCATTTAGACATTAAAGTGTTTTTTTTTGTCATACTAGAGGAAATGAGTGGACATGGAACATAATGGAAAGGGATTAAGTAATTGGTTGTTTGGTATATTAAGGAAATGTATTTCTATCTTCCTCCAACCAAGCATGTACTTAAAGTAGTATTAATATGACTCAAAAAATTCTATCATCTCCAAATTCCCTTCCTGCCAGGATCTCCATCATCCTTCAGCAACTCCAGCAAACAAAATTAACATGATGCAAACATGCTCTCAATGGAACAATAAATGGTTAGGGCTCCCAAGCATTCCAGTCCACAGCAATATCTACTAGTTCAACACATAACCATCAAACCCCATCCGATAAGAAATGGTTAGGGCTCAATTTTTAGAATGAATTCGACTAGAACCTATTTCCCGGTTGATTCGCGTGTTTAACAGTAGAAAACATCTTACAATATGGCCCCACCTACTCAATAGGAAAAGGACTGAAGGATCTCTCTACAAGAAGTAATACGATTAGACCTTCTTTCTCTGGTTGATTTACATGCTCAATTTTGATCAAGTATCCAACAAGATGATTGGTTAATTTATTGAAATGCTGGAATTGGTAAAAGTAACATAGAACAACTCCACATTTTCTGACAGGGTCTTCCAATAAAGTATAAAGAACATGAGTTTAGAGAGTGGTTAATACTGTCAATTCAACCTGCCTTATTCCTTCTTTTTGAGCAACCGTGATTATTCCTTGAAAAGCAGTTAGATGCTTAAGTAGTATCAAACATTTCTTGTCACATAAAAGAGAAAAATTAATAGCCTCGATATAGATACGTAAGTTTCTACTCACCTGCCAAGTTCCCATGTTTAACTTTCCATTTGTGATGGGAATCCTGAAAGTTGAAATAAAAGGCCTTACACACTGTAACTTAGCGATCTAAAAGTTTTAACTAAGTAATCTAAAAGTTTCAGGTAAGCATTTTGCAGAACTCACGTGAGTGAACATCCAAGCATCGATGCCTTGACATGTGCTGGCATATCATCTGGTCCTGCAAATATTGTGAACAGTGAAGATGAGATTAATTATGTTGTTACATACTACGTACTCCGTATATCACTATGATTCAACCTATTTGCTGACTGAAATATTAGGCTTGTCTATCTTCTGTTCGGGCCTTATCTGTGGATATATCAATCAACTTAATCTCCATTGGAACATAAGTAGATGTATCAAAGTCCTTACAATAGTGAAGCAACAAGGTTGTTAAGCTACTGTCGCCGATAATATACTATATAATATAATTCTATTGTTTTAATAGGATTGTACTTCAATTATCATACCAAAACATTAATTGATTCGATAATTCATCCACCATAATATGTCAATAGAATTAGATAATTAGATTAGGAGGCTAAAATCAAAATATACAAATTCCATAAGACAGATATTAGGCTAATCTATAGATTAAATTTGAAGAGAATGGTTCAACTTAAGTTTAGGTCTTAGACACATATATAAGAGACTAAACATAACATCTTAGAGAATATAATCAAGCTTATTGATATTGATCTTCTCTCCTTATCTTCTATCTTCCAGTGTTCCCGTAGGCCATAGCTACTGTATACAAGTTTGAAATGAGAGCAAGTACAGACTGGATGGCCAATACAGTTAACAAACACATGGAAGTAAGGAGTAAGGACTAACCTTCAATTGTGTGCTTCCAAGGTGCTGACGGACCCTGAAAGCATAGAGAAATATTAAAGGGCTTCTGCAGTATAAAATATATGATGAAACAAACTAGCTACTAATGAACAAATAAGCATTCCCACCTCTGGAACAACCCGGTTGAGAAATGTCTCTATGTCATCACGAACATCAGCATCATAATTCTCATTTATTGTCAATGATGCACTGGTATGTTGTACTGAACATTCCAAGGAAAGAGACATGTCAAGAATCTAGCACTGCTAATTCAATCCAGCAAAGGTAGAAACGCAGTATAACATTATGCGTATCAGGTCACTTACTAAAGAGATGAGCAAGCCCACATTTAAAGTCAGACAATTCTGGCCCAATTTCCTTCAATATCTAATGCATGAACACCGGGAAGAAAGGATGAGAACTTAATATTTAAGTGCAAACATACCAATTTCAAAAAAATATTATAAAGACATGCTTTTATCAGGATTACTTTCACTAAGACCTTATCATATCTTGTACAAACAAGGAAAGGATCAATAGGCACATTTGAAATATGAAATAGTCACTTGGAAGAAGAGGCTAACATACTTAAAATCTCAGCATATGAAAAACCTCATTCACCCTTTTAAACACATCATGCTAAGGAGCAACCTATATGGGTGAAGACAATTGAGTGTAAACTAAATTTTCCTAACAACAACAATTAATAACCATGGGCAACAATTTCCATGGAATTACTTGCTCCAACACACAGTCCATCATGGATAAATGACGAGGGAGGATACGATGAAACTGGGGGGGTGGGGGATGGAATGGGGGATGTATCATGTATTTGAAATTATAATCATCACAGGCTGAACTTAAAAGTAAGGTGACAATTATAAATCCTCACACTTTTCTAAACGACAAAGGGCTGCTTTGGCCAAGCTTAACATTCCACCACACTCATTTAACCAAAACATTATGCTTTATTATGCTTCCCTTCCAAGAAATCCAACATTCAACTTTTGAGACTCTAACAAATACAGAATATGCCCGTGTTTTCTTCTTTCATTAACTTCTAGTTCTAGACAGTAGTTAACTCCCCAATTGATTGTTCTCTCCGCCAATCTGACGAGTGGCTAACTCTTACAACTCTCTATACACACAGGGATGATACCGGTAGTAGAAACCACAGTGGTTTGCTTTATCCTAGCCTCATTTTCCACCACATTTATTCAACCACAACAAATTGATCAAATCAAACGCTGAGTGGCATGATCAACCCAAACCCGACCTCAATCACCTCCATCTACAGCTTCACTCCTCCAGGAAATCTACAGTTAAAATCCTGAAACTCTTTACGCTTCTAATGTTTCAGATTTTCCCGCAAATCCATCAATTTCTTCAACTATTGATGCTCCTACTTTGATATTTGCATTAAACAGCAAACCCCGAGCAAGTAGAAACACGGAAGCAATTCACAGCATCAAACAGATGATCGACGATCGATCGCACAGAATTTATGTTCTAGGGTTTCGGAGCAGAAATTGAAGAAACAACAGGAGTAATCAAGTAAACAAGGAGAAGAAGGAACCTTGGAGGTGACGAGATGGCAGCCGCGAGGGTGGGGAGGGAGAGAGATGGTTTTCTGGGCCCATTTGGGAGCGGTGGTGGTGGTGGTGGCGGCCATGGAAGAACCAATAGCGGCTCTCACTCTAAGCGGCGGTGCTTTGGCTGCGACTCCGAAGCTGCCCAGCCCCTGCATCTGCTTCTGCTTCTGCTTCGTGGCGTGTCTCCCCTTGGGCTTAATCAGGTTCGGGCTACGGACCAAGCTAAACCAACACTGTTTACTGTTCTTTTTCTTTTTTCTTTTTTCAAAGGAAAACAAAATTGAATTTCATTTTTTCGTGGTGGTTTTTATGTTTGCTTTTTTATGGTTTGGGTGCGTAGCCACCAAATATCTTTTTTCGTTTGGCTCTATTATGTAGGCAAATAAGGCAATGTTCTCTGTTTGACGAGTGCACGGTGGTAAGATAGGGTTAAGGGTTTAGATGAGGTATAGATGGGTTCTTTGATGGGTTGTTGCCTTGTTGGCGAATCTTTTTGGTCTTGACGAGTGACGACCTTAGAGCCGTGGTGAGGTTAAAGGTTTAATTAGGTTTAATTAAGTTTAGACGGTACTTGGCGGAGGGTTTTTAGAATAATGTAGGTAGGGTGAAAATGGGTTGGGTGATAAATGGGTGGAACTATTTTTTCACTCGATCCGTCACAATATTTTTTTAAACTAATCTATCATCCATCCGTCTAATATTTCACTCATCAAATAATGTGACTAGTCAGGTGAACGCTTATAGACACTTAAAATTTAAGAATATCCGATAATTTTATAAACAATATCAATGTGAGAATCTTACTAAATGAAAAACGGGCGTATTCATACACTATAATAAGATTATATTTTTGGTCGAAGATATAAATCCATAGATTGTGAATACCTTGGATGTCCGATTATTAACGGCATAGTAAACAAACACACTTTTGAAGACATCATATATAAATCTAAAGAGCAACTAAGTAAATGGCGAGCTAATGCTCTATCACAATAGGGACGTGCAATCCTAATTAATACAAACTTATCGGCCAAACCGTTGTATACAATGCAGAACTTTTTGTTACCCTCATCAATACATAAAGAGCTTGACCAGATTAACAAAATGTTCTTTTGGAATAAAGATCTTCAACACCGCCCGCTTATTAGCTGGGATAAGATTTGCAGACCGAAAAAGTATGGGGGAATTGGGCTTAGGAAATCAAAAGAGATGAATGAAGCCCTTCAAATGAAACTACTTTGGAAAATATTGGCTGAACCAGAAAATGTCTGGGTGTCTCTCATTAAACACAAGTATATTCGTTCAGCTAACATCCTTGAATACGTAAAAAGTGGAGATTCTTCATGGCAATGGGTCAAACTGACAACTCTTATAGATAAATTTAAAACTGGCCTTATTTGGTCAGTAGGAAATGGTTCATCTATCAAATTTTGGACGGATAATTGGATTACAACAAGCTCTCTGCTATCTAGGGATGTTTGCCCCCAAATTAACAACATAGAAGAAAATGTCAGTGACTATATTTTAGGTGGTAGATGGTGGACGGAAAAAATTAGCAATACATTACCAAATGACGTAGTCAAAGAAATCTTGGGCATTCCGCTTCCCGCTTCTCCCTTTGAGGATCGATTATACTGGTGGTCTGATAGGGCTGGTTGGTTCACCACGTCAAGTGCATATAAGCTAATCACAGCTCAATCCTCACTGAGCATAGACAATAGCGACTGGATATGGAATTTGGATATTCCGCCTAAGATCAAAAACTTTATATGAAAAGTTTGTCAGAATGGCCTCCCTACTGCCTCTAGGCTGGCTCAACGTGGGACTTCTGTACCTTCCACCTGTCAACTGTGCAGTTGAAGATGACGTTCAATTCTTACTAGAATGTCCATATGTGTGCCCTCTCTTTCGCTTACCTACACACGTAAACTCAACTATATCCAGTATGATAAATCATTCACGGGAGATAAAACCTATCTTTTCATTCATCGGAAACAAGCTTACATCCGTTGCCAAGGTGGAGCTTGCCTTTTTTTGTTGGACGGCTTGGTACATTCGAAACCAATTTGTTTTTAGACAGGTCCCCATACCTCATAGAGAAAGTTCATTACGTATCATTAAAACCCATAAGGAAAATTGGAGTAAAACAGCTCACCTTGAGTATAGCTTGGATGGGGACTTCCCCTTACGCACACAAATCTTCAAACATCCAAGGACGAAAAGAAAGCATGGTAACATTACTTAGCGAAAACCCCCTAGGGGAACTTTCAAGTTAAATTTTGATGGATCCACAATTTCAAACAATGATAGCTCGGCTGGAGCCGTAATCCGGGACTGGGAAGGACATCCGATACACATCTGTTATAAAAAACTTGGCAAACAAAGTCCTTTGAAAGCGGAAGCACTTGCTCTTAAACTGGGAATCCAAAAGGTTCTACAACTCAGTATAAATAAACTCCACATTGAAGGTGACTCAATGATAATCATAAACCACTTAAATAAAACATCTACCTGTCCTTGGGAAATCGAACTGATTTTATCAGTTGTTAAATTTCTACTATCGACTTTGAAAGAAGTTTCCTTCTTTCATGTTCCCCGATTAGACAATAGAGTGGCTGATAAGGTTGCACACCTTTACCACTCTGTCCGGGGTGTCGATATTAACATCGATTCTGGTCTTCTAGACCTCATCCGTAAGGATGCTATCGGGTAGAGCGAGCTCGCCCGAATTCTCAAAAAAAAAAAAAAAAAAAAAAGGTCTAACAAGTGTTATTTAATTATGGGGCCTTCAAGTCTTCCACGGTTAGCACATGACATTACACAATGTGTAAAAAAAACATACTTGCATACTTTGAAACTAACGGTACAATACTTGTATCATGTCCATTATAAGGACGATTTTGAATTATATCTCTCGTTCATATCCGAATTTTTATGGGGGAGAGGATCCATTTAGATTTGCCTAGCTCTAGTTAAAAAATGGATAATAAAAAAAGGAAGGAAATAGGGTACTTGTCAACTTTTTTAATTTAAAGGATATAGTTGTATATAAATTCCTATAAAGAGGTGGCCTTGTGAAAGCGATAAAGTTAAGGAGTTAGATTGATCTTTGCAGGACCAAAATAATATCAAGTGCACGGTCATGACACTGTCTTTTAGAGTTTGTATGCATTTTTGCTTGTAAACAACCTTTTAACACATTTTTGTAGATAATATAGACATTTTGTTGAATTGGGAAGCCTATATATATATATATATATATATTTTTTGAAGCAATATAAGAAATTCGGTTCTCTAAACAAATCAAGAGAAACCGAGAGACCGGACAAGCCGGTGGATGGACTAATCATCATGTACAACTGAAGTAAATAACAGAAGCAAAGGATATAAAAGAAAGTACATAAGCAAATGACATAAAAAATACAAGGATCGTACAAGCCATCCAATGCTGTAAATCACAAGTTAGAAGAGAAACGAAACGATCGGCCAAAGAGACAACGCACTCAGAGAACTCTGGGGCACTAGCGGACACCTCAGATTATGGACTCAAAAGAGCCATCAGGTGTCGATCACACAACCACGACATCATCGAACATAACAAATCATCAATCGCTCACAAGAAACCTGCAACACAACAAGAACAGACCCGTACACCAACCCACAAAATCAAACCCAAACCACATCATTGCCCATTCAAACTCCCGCACACTCATCTCAACCCTCAAGGACGATAACTAGATCGTGAGCGGACTTGATGCAGGACCATCCAAGACACCATCCAAGACATCTCCGGACACATCTATACTGGGGGATGGACCTATGATTCGAGCTCGTGAGAATAAAGTCATCCTCAAGAGGAAGAAGAAGGCTCCACCATGGGAAAAGGTCCAAAGGTGGGAGCTTGACGTTTAGCTCGTTCATAGTCATTTGAATGCTTTTCGACGTCTCTGTAAAATGGGTCGTACGGATTCAATATTTATCGGATTGAGGTGTGCCATATCTTGTTAGAACGAGGACGAAGAGATCTACAACTTTTCTGTTGAAGGTTTTTCCAGATTCAACCTCGAAATTGGCCGAAAATGCACATTTTTGCAAGCTGTCACTGTTTTGACGGAATTTTACTAAGTGTTGGAACCCCATTTCGCCTAGTGTTCCTATTGGGCCGAAATTGGGCTATTTTAATGTTATTTCTAGAGATCTTATTTACTTATGATTTTAGGTGTTTTAATTAGATGTTAGATATTATCTTTCTATCATTAAACTCGTCCCATCAGGATTTAGCATAGCATATATATTTCGATTTCATACATTGTAAACATTCAGCTTTCAATGAATATAATTAGTTCTCTCAAACCTGTGTGAAACACATTGAGTGATGTTGATCCAACTAGAGCTGTGCTCGTTGATCACGAATTGGTATCTATCTCAGCTTGGTTTGCTTTGTGTTCATCAACTTCGCAAGACTTGGTGATCCTAGTATCCACAAGCCCCCTCCTTGTGCTTTCAAGTTGTCCGCTTGATTGTGTAGGGTTGTAGAGGCGGGTTGTGTAGTCATTGGTATTGGTTCCTACCCTCTAAGGAGGCCTGGGGTCTTTATCTTGTTCTATATAGATCGACTCAGTCCTTATCGGTCGTGTCTTTACATCAATTTCGAGTCTTTATTCTTGTTCATCGAGTCTTTGTTTCCGTTCTTGTTATTTCTTGTTTGATTGTCGAAGATCGGGCCACCCTACGGCTAACCCCGTATCAGGACTACCACAAGGGTAAGCCCAAATAGAGGCGATAAAAAACGAGAGAAGGAAACTAAAAGGAGCAATAATGAACCGGAGAACGATTGAAAGTGCAGGCGAAATATATTTTGTAAATGAAAACCCAAGCGTTGATGCAACGCTCAATGACAGGGCCTGGCAACGGCAGGAGCAGACAACGAAATAGGCAGCGGAGCCAAAAAAGAGCCGGCGAGGCCGAGGTCGAAACTAAGGGTCGACGAACCGAGGTGGACGGGAGCCGAGGTAGGCAGAGGAAGGCAGAGGAGGCGGAGCAGGGAGGCTAACAAAGGTGGCGGAAGACCGGCGAGGACGACGGGCTGGCGGAGCCGAGAGACCAAGAGATGGCGGTGGCTGCAGTAGCAAACGAGGCTGGTGGAGGCGGAAATCTGGGTTAAAAATTGGTGGTGGTGCGGAAGGGGGTGAGGACGAACCAAGATGGTGGTGGCTTGCTGTCGAGAGCAAGAAGAGGCCGGGGAGGGCGGTGGCGGGATATCGGTGAAGGCCAAGGCCAAGGATGGGAGGGCCAAGGGTGGTGGCGGCGGCTAGAGAAGCGCTCTCAAAGGAGAGCGTTTCAAACGAAAGCCGAGAAAGGCGGTCAGCGAGGCTGTAGGTGGCATGGTTGCGACGGTGACAAGAAGGCAGAGATCAAGGCAATGGAGGGTTGTGTACGATGGTGGCCGAGGAGGAGCGACCCAAACGGAGGAAGGCGGAGGCGGAGGCACGCACAACCCGAGTGACGGCGGTAGAATTAGGTTAGGGTTTTAAAATGAGAGCGTTTGGACGCTCTCGTGGAGCCGATATTTTTTTTAGTCAAGAATTAGGCTACGGCCTATTAATGATTAATTGGAGTTGCTCACAAGCAAGTGCCTTTGAGCTTCAGGGAAGAACTTATAAAGAAATTCAGGTAAGACAGAAAATTCAGTAAAGCTATTAGAGTCTAAAAGGCGGATTGTGCGAGAGCATCGGCAATTGAATTTGCTTGGCGCTTGATGTGAGATACCCGGACTTCCCAGCCAGCATCCTCAAGATAGGTCCTGTATAAAAAAAAAACATGTCTATCGACTCCAGGAGTTAATATTGTGACCGTACACTTAACAATATTTTAGTCGTGTGCATAATAGTTCTCTTAATGTTTTGCTAATAGAAAATAAAAAAATCCTATAAAAGATAAATAAATTTTAAATATCAATTGTTAAATTTAAATTGAGTCGTAGTGAAATTATATAAAAAAAATTCAAGAAAGAGTGTTAAGACCCTATATTATTACCCGACAAAAGATCATAATATCATATGTCAATATTGTAGTACAATAAATATAATATCCCACCATAAATGATACATTTAATTAAAAAGAAAATCAAAGAATACAACTTCTTAAGAGCATCCCCAAGAGATGCTCTATTTTGGAGAAAATTTGATTTTTAGGGAATATTGGGCTTATATTTGGCCCAACAGTTTCCCCAATCCAATCTCCAAAATAGAGATTTGCCAGGGAAATACAAGCGCTTGTCCTATATCTGCAGCAACGCCAAATTTGTTTAGCGGCTCTTTTTTCCTCATTTTCCCACATTCTTCAGGAAAAAAAACTGCAATTGAATGAAGTATTCAACCAATTTCTCTGCCTAAAACGAATATGCAGGCGAGTTTTTCTTCAATTTTTACAAAGCTCTCTTTGGTACTAAATCTGATTTGGGTTTCTTTTTTTCCCCAAATTCCCGTTATTAAACTCTGTCATTAATCTTTGAATTCGCAATTTTGCAGGCAATTTGCACACTACACCGGTCCAACAGGTAGTTGATCTAATGATCTCATCCATTTGATTTTGAGCAATTCTTTGTTTCGGTATCATCAAATTTGACCAAACTGTGTATCTTTGCAGAGACAAACTATTGGAATTTAATTTACATTTTGTTAAGATGTGAAAGGATAAAGTGTCCCACATCGAAAGTTGAGCATAACAAGCCCTAGTATATGAGTCGGTGGGCTACTCCTTCTATTGCCAATTGGTTTTAGAATGGAACCTCACTCGACTTGTGTGCTAGGCTACTAGCGCATGTGCGCCCGTGCACACGACCCCCAGTCATCGGTCCGAGTCGGACTTTGATATGGTATCAGAGCGGAAAAGCCAAACGGCCCGACTCTCGATCCTGGGCTAGCTAAAAAGAGAATGAGATGCTAGACCCGATGTCCAAGTGTCAACTAGAGGCGAAGACAACCCTAGTTGCACTTGCGGGGCGTGTTGAGAATGAGAAACAATGTGAAGAGACAAAATGTCCCACATTGAATATGAGAAACATAAAGCCTTAGCATATAACCTAGTGAGCTACCCCACCTAACACCAATTGGTTTTAGGATGGAACCCCGCTCGGCTTATGTGCTAGGCTATTAGCGCATAGGCGCACGTGTGCACACGACCCCCGATCTCGAGTCCTAACGGACTTCAATATGGTATCAGAGCGGTTAGCCTAACAGCCCGTGTCGATCCTGGTTTGGGTTACCCAGTTGTCCAAGTCTCAACTAGATGGTCATTCCTAGTTGGACTTGCGGGGGCGTGTTAAGATGTGAAAGGATAAAGTGTCCCACATCGAAAGTTGAGCATAACAAGCCCTAGTATATGAGTCGGTGTTAAAAAAATTTAATTTGCAATTAAAAAATTAAATTACAATTCTCCAATATGGAGAAACTGTTGGAATTAGGTTAGAATTTTTTTAGGAAAGATGGATTTTCATTCTCCATTTTGAAAAAAATTTGGAAATGCTCTTGAGGATGCTCTAAAAACTAAAAATGGTATAGTATCTTCAATTTTATCTTTTGTCATAATAATAAATATTGTGAGGCAAATAATTCAATTCAGTGAATTTTTTCTTCAATTTATTCCAATACATGCACAAGCACAACTAACATAGAGGTAACTTATACTCGATCAAATCAGGCTATTGGTTTGGCTTGATGGGGCCGACGGGATTGGAGAGGGGAGCCACAACAGCCGGGAACAACCTTTGGAAGGTGCCATGGACGCTCCCGATTCCACCAAAAGTCCGGACCTTCGGTTGGCGCTTGCTGAATAAAGCCCTCAGTGTTAAGGTGGGATTGGTGTTGCGAAAGATTGTGGCGTCGGCCCAATGCGATTGATGTGGTCTTGCGGAGGAAACTTGTTGGCATGCTCTGTTCTCTTGTCCGTGTGCTGAGGCCATATGGGACCAGTCCTCTCTACTGCCGACGATCAGGGGGTCGAGTGCGCAATCAGTAATGGGGTTGGCGGAGGATGTTTTGCTCCGGAATGGAAGGGAGGGACTGACAATGTTCTTCATCTTGTCTTGGGCGGCATGGACTGTAAGAAATCGTCAAGTATTCGGGGATGGAGGAGTGTCGTTGGGCACACGTGAGGCGAGAATTGCGTTCGGAATTTGCTTGGTAAGGATGTGTATAGACTACTGCTCTGTATCGAGGGTGAGAGATGGGCTGAAAGCAGATTGGAGTCCCCCGACTCATGGAACGATGAAGGTTAATACTGATGCGGCTTTCTTGGGACCAGCTACGATTGGCTTGAGTGTGGTGGTTCGGGACTCGTATGGGTTTGTTGCGCTAGCTGCTGTCGAACGTTGTAGGGGTGCGTGGCGACCCGAGGAGGCTGAGGCCATGGCCGTCATTGCGGGGCTTAGGAGAGTCATGGCCATGGGTGTTGCTGTTGTGGAGGTGGAATCCGACTCTCTCATGGTAATCTCCGGTGTCCAGTCCAATACAAAAGACTTGTCTTATTTTGGGAGTCTGTTATCTTGTATTTGTAGTCTAGCTTCTTCGTTTGCGTCATGTCAGTTTTCACATGTGCGTAGAACAGGTAATGGCGTTGCACACTCTGTGGCTCGCATCTGTCCCAGGTTTGGGAATGAACAAGTCTTTGTAACTGATGTTCCGTCCAACGTTCTTTCCTTGGCGGAATTTGATTTGGAATGATATGCGATAACTAGTTTGGTTTCAAAAAAACATAGAGGTAACTGGGAATGGAATCAACAATCAAAGCCTTCTTTTATACACAAGTATTTGACTTGTTACTAGAAGATCAATGATAGAAGTGCTTATTTTGTAATATTATTCCTTTTATATTCAACTAGTGTGTACGTCTAGTAAAAGAAATATATTTATATAATATTTTAAATGATTTTTTATTTATTAAAAACACACAAAATAATAAATCTGAATTATAATATAAAAATTAAACCAATAATGATTCAAGTTTGTAGGAAATGTAAAATAAATGTTAATCTAGATATAAATAATTTCTTATACAAAAAAAAAATAGTATAGATATAAATAAAATAACAATTATCAAATTACTAATTTAGATATAAATAATTCTTTCCAAAAAAAATAGTCTCGATATAAATAAAATAACATCGATAAAATATCATTGGTAGGTATGACTATATACTCCCTTTTTAATTAAAACTTGTCGTTTACTATTCAAACATGCCTTTTATAATGATAAAATCTATACAAAATATCAACTTTTTTTACATTTGTTTTTGTAAATTCACATATCTAATAGTAATAAGAGTGAAGTTATTTAAAAAACTTATTAAAAAATTTAACATTTTATATAGTTTTTAACACCTAAAAAAACATGAGTGAATAGTAAAACGTCAAGTTTTAATAGTATGAAATAATTTTGATTTATATATTTATAAATTAACTAAGATATACATAGATTGTGACTTATGATAACTTTCTATAAATTATAACAATATATTATTTTAATAAAAAAATTGGCGGAATTTTTTTTACTAAAAACAACTACAACAACATGTCACGTAAAACGTTATGTATGAGTTTTAATGTATGAATATAAAATATATAATATATATATATAATATTAACTTTTTTTATTAAAAAAATTAATATTTTTATAAAATATGTAAAAGTAAAATGACGGATGGATTACTTGTTTTTTTTTACACAAGATAAAAATTAGGTCGGGTTGACCGCAGCAGAGACCCTTCCTAGAGCATCCTTCCGGACGAGAACTAGCCCCTTCCTAGCGCATCCTTCCGGACGAGAACTAGCAGTTCTGGATCATCCTCACAGCAAACGTCGGCAGGGGATACATGGGCACTACGAGCAAAGTAGTCAGCCACAACATTCGATTCCCTGAAAATATGACGAATATAAATGACGAGATATCAGACAGAATATCAACTTTTAGGCTTTTAGCATCTCTATTGTCCAGGTAGTTGTAACTCCTTTGCTCGTCCGAGATTTTCGACATAAATCACCGAGATATTTGTGCAACCGGATCTGCCTTGGTATGAGGGTATGTTTGTGTTGGAGTTGAAAATCAGACTAAAATTGATAAATGGACCAAAGTTGAAAATTAAAACAAGGATTAGGCTGCGAATAAACTAAATATTTTTGAATTTTGACCGGTGCCGAAATCCAAAGCCTTTCTCCCCTTGTAAAGGCACAGTTTTCCATCACACCGTCCGATGGGCGACACGTGTCCCATCCACCCTGGCGTCCCCGCCTCCTAATATGAAACCTCCAACACTTCACATGGCCGCACTCATCACATTTCTCCTCCTCTGGCTTTCTCTCTCTTCCTTTGCTCCAATCGCAGTCACCTCCTCTCCCCAATTTAACCACACATTTCGATCCGGTGTTCAATTTCGCGAGGAAAATGAAGAGCGAGATGGCGATGTTTGCGGTTGCGCTACTGGTTTTGGGAGTTGCGGCGGTGGACGGGAAGCACGCGGCGGCGCCGGCTCCCGCGGTGGATTGCGACTCGCTGGTGATAAACTTGATCGATTGCTTGTCGTTTGTGACCAACGGCAGCACCGACGTGAAGCCGGGGGAAAAGTGCTGCTCGGGGCTGAAGACGGTTCTCCGCACTGACGCTGATTGTCTCTGCAAAGAGTTCAAGAACAGCGGCAACTTGGGCGTCTCCCTCAATGTCACTAAAGCGCTCACTCTCCCTGCCGTCTGCCATCTCTCCGCTCCTTCTTTTAAGAACTGTGGAGGTATCTCTCTCACGCACAGATATACATGTATATATATTCGAAATGTGAGGGTTAGGGTTTTGATTTGATTTTTATTTTTTTTTTGGCTAGTTTCAGCGGCAGTTTCGCCTACCGGATCCTCTGGTGAGTGTTTAATTCTATGTTTGACCACATTTTTAGCATATTGGTTATTGCTGTGTGTTGATTGCTTTGATTTCTACCAAACAAGCCCTAACTTTTGGGGGTAGATGGGTTTGGTAGGTACTCAAAAACTCAAACAGCAATTAGCTAGCAAATGCCGACTTTTGAGATTAACAAGCTATAACTGCCATTAAGATTACTGCCATGGTTACTACTTTACTTGAACTTGGAAGTGGAAATTTGCAGAAGTTGATGATTTCTTCTTTGCCATGTTAACTTAATTGGATGGTTTGAGTTGAAAGGTTAAGGGGCTTGATATGGTGGCCTGGTGGGGAAACGTTTATGCTGTCCTGGCTGGAAGTGTGGGATAAATTATGGAGTTTTGGTTGGTGAAAGGGTCTTGTTATCATACCTTTATTTGGGCGTGCGAAGAGGGTTTTTTGGTGTACTTTTGTTGGTAGGCAAACATGGTGGGGTTAAGGGTTTTTGCTAATTAGAATGTTTTTGATACTGACGTGAAACTACCCTTGGCAAAATTTAACAACAAAGTGACTTTTTTGGAATAGTTTTAAAATCATATGAATGAAAGCTTTTTTTTTTTTTTGGGTTCAGATTAGCCTTTTAGAGTATCTTATCTTATCATTAGGAAATGTATCATCCTGATCTGGCATTTTGTTTCTTGTGGCTTCATGCATTGTTACAGAAATATTCATTTACATCAATAATGGTTTTCCGAAATTGGAAAGCGAGGATCTACTTTCATCCGACTGTCATGATAATCCAATTAGTATTGAACTTGGGTAATTGGGTTTGCCTAAAGAACCAAGATGTCAAGTTGTCGACTAATTATGATGTGAACTGTCTGTTTTAATGGTATTAAAAATAACAAGGTGCTATCAGTACAGCCTTTTCAGCAACCCTTTGCAATATCACGAAGCTGCAATGCTGTATGACTTAGTTGGAGCCTATAATATCCAAAACCTCTACTATCAGCTCATAAATTGTCTGATTTGAAATTCCAAGAGGTTTTGAATCTTGATCGATCGGGTTTTCCTGAAGAATTTAATCCTGCTCATTGTGTTTCTAAAGCATTAGTTCATTTGGCTTGAGCAGACAGAAACTATAAGGAACTCAGATGCAACTAATAGAGCTTTTCTTCTTCTTTTGACCCGTATAGAGCTTTTCTTCTGACAGGATATTAAGTCTGTGTGTTGAATTGCAGTTTCATCACCAGCTGGAGCCCCAGGATCATCCACACTAGGCAGTACCGGAGCAAGTGCCCCGTCTCCTACTTCCGGAAAGAACGCTTCACCAGCTCTCGGAGTCTCTCTAAGCTCGGTTGTCCTGTGCCTAGTTGGGGCCATTTTTTCTAGTCTCTGAAGAGTTGCCCTGGTACATTAGTGATATTTATTTTATGTTCAGGTTTCGGTTATGTTTCCTATGAGGTGTGCTGCAATGCACTTGTGTATGTAGCAAAAACACTTGGGTGGATTTTGTTGTGATCAATGTGGATTCTTAGCTGCTGGATTGGGGGTTTCACCTCGTAATTTGATTGACCCGCTTATTATTATCATAAAAAATAATTGATGGGCTTTGATCTTCTTTAATTTCCTCTCTAGCTTGCAGTAAGTCTGACTTACAAAGGTTAGATTCTTTCATTTGTTTTGTAGTGTTTGGAATAGGTTCTTTAGATTACAGAGGTTAGGTTCTGTTTGATGTGAAGATTTTTTTATTTTACGGTGGAACCCAACATCAGACTTGACGATGTCAAGGTTATTCAGCTAGAATCGAATAGCAGTGCTGGTCCCTGACTCCCTGGTGTGGGTTTTCGGTGAGATGAGGCAAACAGGCATCCACTCGAGCCCTCGGCAGTGGTGGGTTTTTGAACTTATTGTCGGAGAGGGCGAGTTGTGTGCATCTGGACGGCGAGGGCAATTATGGTAGAAACAAGAGCAATGACATCCATACTCTGAAGTCTGAACTAGTTGAGAGGATGTTTTTGATAGAATGACAACATACACGAAAAATAGAAGGGATCATATGACCAAAGGAAACAAACATAGGCAAAAATATAGTGGGACTGAGCAAAGGAAATGCATAGAAGATAGGGAAATTTACAAAAAACCACCCCTTAAATAGGGGTGGTTTTCTGTAATTTTGAATTTAAATGGTGGTTAAGTGAAAACTCTCATATTTAAGGGGTGGGTTTCCGTAAATTTCCCTAGAAGATATTTACAACCTATATGCTTCTAATTCTATGCATCTCCTTACTTTATCATCATCCTTAATACCTTATGTTCTTTACCAATGGTAATTGATTTCTCATTCACCGGCATTGTTGATGATCTATATTTGACTTAGGGGTGTTATTCGAGCCGAGCGAATCTAGTACCTAGGTGCTCATGTTCAACTTGTTTTTTTTTTCATCGAGTCAAGCCTTTTTTTTTTTCCGAGCCTAAGATCCTGCTCGTATTTGGCTCGCGAGCTTTACATGGAGCTCGAGCTCGAATTACTCATTTTGGCTCGAGCCAAGTTCGAGCTCGTGAGCTCGTATTAAGCTCGTTTTGAGCCCATTTTAGAACCGTTGCATTAATACAAGCTCGTATTAAGCAAGCTCACGAGCTACATTTGGTTTATAACTACATAAACATAGGCAACCCAAAACAAGTTATACGAGCTACTCGGCTCGGGCTTGGGAACCTGCTCGAACTCGGCTCGTTTTTTTAATATGAACAAGCTCGAGCCGAATCCGAGTCGAACTCGAGTAGCTCGCGTTTATATAACACCCCCAATTTGACCAATATTCATGCTATTTATTGATTTTTGTTTTTATTTTTTATATGGAAGAGATTTGGATAATATTAAATCACCATCCTAATATATCTTTTTGGATAATAACTTAAGACTCTAAATGAAAAAGAAAGAGATAAATCCTTCGAGTGTCATAAACAAGCTACCTTGTCAAAAATCCAATTGATCCCCCATAACACATGGGTGACTGGGTGAGCTACACCAACTTCGACTAAAGCATGCACATTGATGATCAAAGAGTTCTCACTTTCCATGATGATCTTTTGAATCTTCAACCTCCTCACCATAGCCAGTCTAAGCTTAAAATATTTATAAGGAAATATTTATATAAATATTCAATTCTGTCAGATTTCACAGAGAAACACGGTTTAAAATTGAGTTTTTAGTGTAAATCATCAATTTCAAGTTGGCGTTGGGGGGAAATTAAATTTTGTTATAAAATGGATTCAAACTGAGTTTTATTCAATTTTAGGGTTTTGTTTCATTTTTTATTTCTAAAAACGAAAACAAATAGTAAAAATCCCAATTGAACGCCTAGGAAGCACGGAAACGCCGTTTGAAATTTTCTGGACGTTTCGGAAACGGGAAACGTTTCGGAAGCGCGGAAGCGGCGAGGAAACGGCAGGGTTTGATTCTTCTAGTCTTCTTCGTCAATCCTCACTCCTCAATCTTCAGTTGCCCTAATTTTTTTTGTTTGATTTTATTTTTTGATTATTCTAGTCTTCTTCTAGTCTTCTTCTAGCCTTCTTCGTCAATCTTTTGAATGATATTTGTTTGATTTCATTTCATATTGTCGTTTCCTCGCCGTTTCCTGATTTTTAGAATTGCCGCTTCCCCGTGTCCTCGTGTCCCCGTTTCCCGTTTCCGTTTCCCGTGTCCGTGCAACATAGTTGAACGCCACCCACCAACCTTGGGCAGCAGAGTTGAACGACGCTTCCGCCTCCGTCGTCGTCTTCATCACTGACACCAACTTTGTAGCCACCAGTTTTGTCCACTGGCTCCACCATCTTCGGCTCTGGAAATGACGTCCACCTCCTCAACCTGGACTCCTCCGCCCACTGCCGCCAGCCACCACCTTCTCCGGAGGAGATCCTTTGAAATCGAGGCCTCCTATGACTCTTCTCGCCAACCACCACGACGACTGCGTCAATTCAGCCTCCTTCGCTCTCCTCGCCGCCAATATGAAGGCCTCCTGTGAATCTTACCAGTCTACCACCACCACCACTTGTGTCGATTCAGCCTCTTTCGCTTTGCTCGTCATCGGAATCGAGGCTTCCTGTGAATCCTACTGCCCACCACCACCGCCTACGTCGACTCATCCTCCTTCCCTTTTTTTTGCTGCCGAAATAGAGGCATCTTGCGATGTGAATCAAGGCTTCGCTCTCGCAATTGCTCCCATATATGGCGGAGCAGATGATGCGTACATGTAAAACGCGGCTTTAAGCCTCAAGCCGCGTTTTACGATTTGTGTTTTTTCAATAAGAAATGAACAACACCATAAAATGAGAGTAAAACGCGGCTTCAACCCACGTTTTTATAACAAAATATAATTTTCTCCTGACGCCAACTTGAAATTGAAGATTTACCTTCTCTTTAAAATATGACAAAGTGAATATTTATGTAAATGTTTTGAACTTATAAATATTTTTTCGTGAATATTTTAAAAATATTCTAGAAAAACTAAATTCTTATAAAACTCTTTCTTTAATTTCTTTGCATGAAGAGAATTATTGTTACAAATCTCTTGACAAATTGAAAAAATACGATTTTGTTAATCATGCAGTAATACATTAAGTGCTAACAAAGTCGTTGAAAAGGGGCGAATTACTTACACTCTATGCAAAACAAATATTTTTTTTTAAAAAGACGTGGAGTTAAATAATGCAACGTTATATTCTTTTAGATCCTTTTGAACAAGAACAATTGGAGAATGGAAAAAAAGAGAGAAATATGTTATTTATATCAAATTATACTAGCTATATCCGTATTTAATATAAACTAGTTCTTTTCCCGAACCTTGTTCAGGTTTTTTCATAATATTTTCGGTCGAGTTTGACGTATTAAACAAAATATTTAGCATGTTAATTTTCTACTAACATATTGTCCATGCTTCTTGTCATATGTTCTACTAAATTTTCTTTTCTTCAAATGATCGATATTTCAAATTTGACAAAGAATGGTAAATCAATCGCTTTCACGTTTCTCCTAATATCCGTCCTAATTGAATGCAAAGAAAACAAACCTTGTAGTTTTATAAGTATTAAGGATGGATAAGGGTGGATACGGTTCTAATTTTTGGCCAAAATTCCAATCAAATCTTGACATCGCATCCCGAGATATAAATAATGGATATTTTGCATAATTAAACAAAATAATGGAGGCAGTGTTTAGAATTATGTGTAAAGTATCATCTCCTTCCTCCCTTGATGGTTGGGTGAACTGTGAAGCGCAACCATGGTCTTCATCCTCCCGTCGACCTCGAGCTCCTTAGCTAGAGAAGGCCCAAGCAGTGGCTTGTTTCGAGAGCCACTCGCAATCGACAACGCCAAACCTAGTTAGAATTGGTCTTCTCTGAGCACCCATGGACCAATCCGAGGAGAAATCCTTGAATTCACGCAACATTGTTCAGTGCAACGCTAAATTGACAAAGGGGAAATGTATATTTTAGCAATTTGCACATAAATTTAGTAGTTTCCATGCCTAATTCAGACAACATCGTCCTGAATTCAAGACAGAGTTCTCGAGAGCAAAAAACCCTAAAATTCACAATCTATGATATCCTCGCAAAAGAACGAAAAATCGAGCCACATCTGCCAACCTCCTGAAACCCTTGCTCGCCCTTAGGGTCGATTTCAAACTCCTCCTCGCCCTCAAAATAATCGTCATAAGCCAGTTTCCCGAAACCCTTGCTCGACAGTAACCAAAAAGAGAAAGAGAGATTACTCGTGCAATTAAGAGAGAGAGTGTCGCTGATGTGTTCCAGCCCCCGTAGGATACGACTCCGACGTCGCGTTAATAAAGCATTTATTATTATATTACCTTATTTCTATTTTTAGTATTGTTTCTTAATAAGAGGTGTGGACTTACTTTACATAGTAAGTCCAACCCGTTAGCCGATTAGGCACATTAGTTATCAGGGTTTTTCATACCAAAAAAAAAAAAAAGTTATCAGGGTTTTATTAGTTTTCTTTAAATACGCTATTAGGGTTAATGTTTATTCTAACGTCAAATTTAGAGGATTGTAGAGCGTTGAGTTGATACTCCCCCTTTCCTCCTTGACGTCAAACCCTAATTTCTCTTTCTACTTAATTTACTGCTGAATTCATTGAATCTTGAAGATTGGAGTCTCATCCCCATTTAGAAGAGATTCATCTTGCTCCGATCACCATCACCGCACCACCGATGTTGTACTGCTTCACCAACGCTCCACCATCATCATCGATTGAAACCCACCGCCTCGCGAAGGCCCTTGCATGATTGGATCTCCCGGTTTCATCGTTACGCACCTGACACCTAATTAAGTTAGCATTTGCTAATTAGTTAGGCAATATTCGCAATTGCTTCAATCATATATATTTGAATCGAAGTCAATCGGCAATTGGAATTCAAGTTCAACGCCGACACTTGAAACCGGATTAAGGAGGAGTTGAATTCATGAGGACTTTCTAATTAGTGGAATTGGTGGTACTTAATTATTTCAAGGTCAATCGATTTGAGTCTAGTACTGAGCACGTACGGGTGATCGATCGACTTATATATTTGACAACCGGACGATTTGGAGTTGTACTCGCTCAACCCGAGTCGAGTACGTATCAGCCGCCTCCCGCTGTCGCCGCCCACCAATCGCGCCCTCCTTCCAACTCGGACCGATTGTGCCCGCCTCCAGCAATAGCAACCTTGTAAGACCATCTCCAACAGCTTCCCTAAAATTTTCCCAAAATGGGGAAACAAAATACATATTCTCCAAATTATTTTCGCTTTAAATCCAAAAGCTTCCCCATTTCGAAGATTTGGAGAATTGTTTAGTTTGGAGAATGCTGCAGATTTAGGGAATCCTCTCCATTTTTTCTGCTGCTTCTCCATTTTGGAGAATGGGATGGGGAATCTGTTGGACCAAAAAATCCCTTAAAATTCCCCAAAAACTCCAAAATCTCCAAAATGGGGAAACTGTTGGAGATGCTCTAAGGAAGAAGATAATTGGGAGGCAGTTGAAAAGAACGTGGAGGACAAATGGTGAAAGATTTTGGTTTTTAATTTTGCTCAGTGTTTGACACGTGGCGCAAATTTTAACAAAGAGGATGCTTCTAAAATAATAAGTATAAGGGGTGGATTTTTTTACTTTTTGCCACGATTTTTAAGAACTGGTTTAGATAAATCCTAACCGGTGATTATGAATTTTTTCTAGTTATAGAGAATATTCTCTAGTCAATTAAAAAGATCAATAAAAATTCTATAGAATATTAAAAAATTTATAATAATATTTAACTTATTATTAACAAGTATAACATTATTTTAAAAAATTAATAAAAAATTATTTTTTTTTAGATTTTTTAGTTCCTTAAATAGTGTGTCAAAAGTAAAACGACCTATATTTTGAGATGGAGTTAGTATTATTTATATACTACGGAGTATTTTTTTTAATAATCAGGTGACCAAACTAGTTGGTAAGCAGGTTGGGTGATGGGTGAAAAACATATCGCGCATATATCTATAATCTTTTTTATAATCTACCTCTATCTATAATCTATAACTAAATATTAAAATAAAAATATCTATTATGAGGTGTCATCACCAACATAATTATAGGTTTTTCAACTATTTAAATTAAATAGATTTTTTTTATATTTTCTTAATATATTCTAAATTTTATACAGTAATAAATTGGTTCAATGGTTGAACATTAAACTAACATATAATTTATTCCTTAATATATTATACAGTTGCTGTTCATCTAGTTGAATTCAAAACATTGTATGAATGAATCCGTCGAAAGGTTCCGTATTTTGCAATGAACTGTTTATTCTATTCATTTTTCCAATTGGGAGCTGATGATATATTTAATCATTTCAGAATCAGAACAAATAAAAGTCTCTACCTTAAATTGCTTTAAATTGAGTAGAGTGAGTTAAGAAGGTAAGATGAACATCAATTATGTTTTTAATTGGTAATTTTGGTGTGTTTGGATTCCAAATATTTATAATTATAATGCATTTTGAATGTGTTTGTGACTTTGTTTCATATAATTATAATGTATCATAATTTTTTTTTAAAAAATACATTGTAAATTATGTCAACCAAACACCCACTATTAAATAAAATTTAAAATTGCATTTTAAATTTAATGTAATTGATCAACAATTATTTCAATTTAAATTCGTATTTTTTGTTTTATTTTTGGCTGGAGATCACCATTTAATTTATCAACTTTATTTGATCAGTTATCATTTTATTGTTGCAACTGACATATTTTTTCATGAAATATATTTTAATAAATTCTAACTATCTCACCTTCACGTTTAAAAAGAACATAATCAGAGCTACCAAGTAGCAACTAATCATCTTATATGGGCCTAATAAAATAAAGCCCATAATATAAAGCCCAACCCATAAACATGATATGTCCAGGTAGCCTATATATAGCTCCGTCCACGTCCTCAATCTCCCGCCCAGTTACTGTCCTCGAGAAGATCTTCTCCTTCCTCTCTCCCCCACGCTCTCATTTCTGCATTCGCCATGGCCCGAACCTACGAATCGTACGACATCTCACGGTCAGAGCTTGAACCGCTTGATAAGAAAGCAATCATGTGCTCACTGGGAAAGGCTCTTCTATTTCCTCCTTACACCTTGTACTCCCGCCGCGATAACCCCTGCTGCAATGTACAATCTCTCTCTCCGATCGATTTTCCGTTTTTGCAGATTCTCGATTCTTGAACCGCTATTTCCATTTGATTTTGTTTTTGATCTTCTTGTCTTGCGTTTCTTGTACAGTGTGAGTTTTGGCTGTGTGCGGTCCTGACGCTCTTCGGTTACTTTCCCGGCCTAATCTACGCCGTCTGCACAATCTACAAAGAGGATATCTCCAAAGATGGCAAGAACCGGAGAGTTGCCGTAAACACTGAGGAGTCCACCGCAGGTTTGCTTCTTCTTGATTTCTAGATCTCTTTTTTGTTTGCGTTTGAATGATTTTGCTCTGGTCTTGGAATCAATCGGTGTTTCTGATCCGATCGCGTTTGTTTGTGCAGCTGCAGCTACCTGAGAAAATCTGCGGTGGATCTATGAAGTTTCTGCTAGGTATACTCTCCGATCTTGTCTTCTTGCTCTCCATCGATCGTTTTGCCTGAAATCCGGATTAGCTTCTTCGATGGTGACTACATCTGTTGTGCGATCGGTAGATCTGCGTTTCTAATACTCTCTGTTTTTCATATATGTTTCTGCAATAGATCGTTAACTGTGAATTTTAGGGCTTCTGCTACTCAATCGTATTGATTTGATGAATAATGGAGTACTTTCTGTTTTTGTTTCATTTCGGAATTTGAATCTTTGTAATGCATGCTTAGTTGCTTCAGTTCACCTTTGATTCTTGATTGCTGATCGCTTGAGCGTAGTTCGATCGGTAGTTCCTTGTAAGTGTAAGGACAACGAATTTCGTAACAGATTTCAGTTGGTTAGTTCTTGTTTTCTAGAAATTTCACCGGCCGGTCGGAAGAAACTGCAAAATTTCGTTTCATCGGTTTGTTTTCAAAATATTAGATCAGGAAATCTATACTTCCAGTCTACTGATGACATAAATTTCGATATTATTTGAGTTTGTTGATAAAATTTCGATATGATTTGGACATGTTTGTTAGTGGTTAATAAACTCAAAACCTTTGTATATTATCCATTTTAATCTATCCTTTATAATTTTATTTTGCTAGATTAATTAGGATGTGAAATCTAGAAGTAGATTGTATTAAATGAACTTAATTCCTAATCTGACTAAATATGAGTAGAACAAATGCGAAATCCTAGTTTAGACCAAGTTTCTTAAACAACCATTTAAAAAAGGTAAATGAAATGACAATTAAATTGTTAGAGTTAGTCCATTTGGTTGATTTTAAGAACATAGAAAGGAGAGGTGATAAGTGTTACTATATCACATTTGTCGATGATCACTCTAGAGATACTAAGGTGTATTTGCTTAGGTCTAAGGATACTACTAGAAAACGCTTTTATAGTATCGAATTTCACAACGAACATAGCCTCGAAAACGCCCTTGATTTGACCTTGAGATACAATTTGAGGCCTAAAGGAGCGAGGTTAAATGTGACCTCAAAAAATTAGTTCGAGGGTAATATACCCTCTAAAATAGTGCGAGATTAATTTCGGAACTATTAGCCCCGAACCACTTCGAAACTACATTTAATGTTATCCAGCCTTCAAACTGCCTTGCAATGGAATTTATGGGTATTTTCAAGGCTATAAATTTCGAGGCTAATTAGTATCGATTATAGCTTCTAAATATTGAAGGGTAACTTCAAGGGTAAAATAACCTCCAATTTGGCCACATGTTCTTTTTAGGGTAGAAACGATGCTAAAGTTTGTGGCAGAAAGTTAGTTAAAATAATTTCATAGTCAATTTTGGGGTTAAATTTAATAATTTCATTCCTAAATTTCAGGTTAAATTTTTTGTGTTTTTACTAATTTTTTTTGGGCCAAATTCAAGGTTAAATTTATTAATTAGCCTTGAATTCTTTTTTGTTCTTGAATTTGTGGCTATAAAAAAATAGAAACATTACTTTAAATAACAAAAATAAACAATATATGGTAGAAAACCATTATAGAGAAAAACCAACAGTATAACGTATTATCACCAACTCCCTAAAACAAAATGTGCCAATCAATTCCACAATATTTGCACTTGAATGATGGTGAACTTGGCTTTCTTGAAGTAGCCGATTGATGTTGGATTGGAACTCTGGCTGATTCTTCACAACGTCAACAACGATACTTGGCAACTCTTTTATAAGCTATCCTTGAATGACATGTTTCAGTACAGCAGCAAATAAGTTGCTTTGCATCAGCGAATAAGCAGATTCAAGACAATTCAGCTGCAATACACCATATTACACACCATTTGTTTGTGCATACCTCTCTTCGTAATTGAAATATCAATGGATCGTTCGATTCATAGAATCTTTCTGTAAGTTCATCCCACTACTCTTTGGATTACTGCACATACATAAATTCTCTCCAGTCTCACTTGTCATCGAGTTTATCAACCAACACATGACCATCGAGTCAGCTCTAAGCTATTTCTCAAACTCATCACTCCCTTCTGGTGGCCTAACACAAGATCTGGTTATAAATCCGAATTTCATTTTGGCACCTAAAGCCATACGAATTCCCCTATTCCAACTAGTGAAATTCGATCCATTGAACAACGTAGACACTAATTGCATATATACTAGGATGGTCTGAACTCGACATAAAATAAGGATTATAGTGCACGGTGTTCATACCTTGAGCAAAATCGCCAAACGGATCACCATTAGAGATAAGATTGAAAGCTCTGTCTGTAGCACCTGGTGTAGGAGGCATCACACTGATGAAAGTCATCCCTCCACCTTCTCCATTGCCAGAACCAGATCCCTGTGTATGATTGCTTCCTACTCCTCGACCGGTCATTCCGATCAAGATCATCGCAAATGACTGACAATCGCGCTATGATACCATTTGAAGATTCACAAACTAGATAAATGGAGATTGAAATCGAGCATGGATTGATCTAAATCAACACCAAGAACAATGTATACAGATCCACAAAACTTCTCTCACTCACTCTTTGTTTGTTGTAACAACCTTTCCCGCTCTTCACCTCGGGTGTATTTGTACTCCTACCAACTATATATAGCTACCTACAATTACAATATTACCCTTAATTACATGGTATGAATCTAATATATCCTAGATAAGGCATTGAAGCAAATTCCACCACAGGGTGCAAGTTCACAATTTTCATCACCCTTTTGGGGTTTAGGGTATGGGAAAGAGATATCTTTCACCACATGTATTCCATTGATCTCTCGCAACAAACCCATGACACAAAAAACCAGCATACATATACATATACATATATATGGTTAGTTTCGGGGTTTAGAGTTGGAATTCTCGTAACAAATTGAGCTACAACCCATTTTTGAATAGTAAAACCAACTTTATGAAATATGAAATCGTCCCGGGGTTCAAACATGTTTGGTAAATAAAAACAACTTAGGCGGTGAATATATCAATTCTTGTAAAGAATTTTGTGAACAGAATGGGATCATCCATGAAAGTTAGTGTTTAATTAACTCAAAACCTTTGTATATTCAAGATCCATTTTAATCTGTTGTTTTATAATTTTACTTTGCTAGATTAGAACATGTGAATATGAAATTTACAAGTCAATTACAGGAAATGAGCTTAATTCTTAATCTAGCTCAACATGTGATGCAGGACCATCCAAGACACCTCCGGACACACCTATACTTGGGGATGGACCTATGATTCGAGCTCGTGAGAATGTTGTAATCCTCAAGAGGAAGAAGAAGGCTCCACCATGGGAGAAGGTCCAAAGGTGCAAGCTTGATGGGTTGTTCATTTTGAGATTCGTTCAACACTTGAATTGACAGCTTTTCGACGTCTCGGTAAAATGAGTCGTACGAATTCAATATTAATCGGATTGGATCGTGTCATATCTTGTCGGAACGAGGACAAAGAGATCTACAACTTTTCTGTTGAAGGTTTTTCCAGATTCGATCTAGAGCTTGATCGAAAATCACATTCTTTGCAAGTTGTTACTGTTTTGACGGGAGTGCAGCCAAGTGCGCGGGCATGCATGTAGGTGCGCGGGCGTGCGGCGTGGGTGCGTGGGCGTGCACGGCATGGCTGTTGGACGCCGACCATCCATCGTTTCCTTTGCGTTGGCTTGAGATTTCTTAAGTTATATTATATGTACTTAATTAATTACGTTGACTAAGTTACTTAGGGGTTTTAATTATTTCATTTTAATTCCTTTTTATTTATTATCTTTATTAGTAAATCAGCCCTAGGTTATATATTGACGGCTGATCATTGTTGAACACTCACGTTGAAATTTATGAAAGTTCTCTTTTTGTGTGAAACACATAGAGCGTAAGTCGATCGATTCGTAGCGTGGCTCATCGATTGCAAATTAGTTATAGATCTAACTTGGTTTGCTTTGAGTTCGTCAACCTCGCGAGAGCTTGGTGATCCAGATAATCACAAGTCTCCTCCTTGTGCCTCCAAGTTGTCCGTTTGGTTGTGTAAGGTTGTAGAGGCGGGCTTTATAGTCGTTGGTATTTGGTTCCTACCCTCTTAGGAGGCCTGGGGTCTTTGCCTCGTTCTATTTTAGTTCGAATCAATCCTTATCGGCCGAGTCTTTATTGTTTCAATTTCGAGTCTTTATTCTTGTTCATCGAGTCTTTGCTTCCGTTCTTATTATTTCCAGTTTGATTGTCGAAGATCGGGTCATTCTACGGCTAACCCCTTATCAACATGACTATAACAAAATATGAAATATGTCTTGAGACCAAGTTTCATAAACAATCATTTAAAACGGTAAATGAAAGGACAACTGGATTCTTGGATTTAGTCCATTTTGAGAGATGATGAATGTTATGCGTTATGGAGAGGGAATCCGCCTAATCTTGAATTCTTAACAGTGTGGGGGTAGCTAAGGTGGGGTTACCTTCTTTCAAAATTAATGTGATTGGATCTAAGACTTTTGATGTCATTCTAATCGAATATGATAAAAATAGTGTTGCTTGTTTGTTCATGTGTTTGAGTGATCGTACCTTATGTGAATATCTTAATGATACTTTTTTTGAACATGTATTTCATTTACGGAAACCTGCATTACCTGTTGATGGAGTTGTTGCTACTCTTGCATCTACATTTATGCCTACTCTTTTCTTGATATTCATGATGATGAGCATATAGGAGAAATAAGATGCGTAGAAAGAAAACTAGCTTTGGTCCTGATTTCGTGATTGCTTTTCAAATTGAACTTGATGATTAAAATGAACTAGATACCACGTTCATTAGTCTTCACATGATAGAAGATGATCCTAAGATCTAGGATGATATTAATAGTGAGATAGGATCCATTATGTTTAATCACACATAGGTACTAGTTGACATACTTAAAAGGAAACAAGGTCATTGATTGTAGGTGGATCCTTAAGAAAAAAATTTAAAGTGGATGGCTCGGTTGATACTTATTATAGGAGGGTTCACTCAAAGATATATCATTGAATTTTTTGACGCATAATTCTCTTGTTACAATGATAGCTACATTCGTGCATTGTATGTTCTATAACCGATTCGGAAGGTCGTTCCTAGTGCATCTCGCACTAACCTCTGAGTGTTAGGGTTGGATAAATTAATTATAAATGGACCAATAGAAATCGTGTAACATAGAGGTTTACATTGTAGGTTGTAGGTGATCTGAATCATGGCTAAGGTTGATCTCCACTCTATCATTCGCTTTGTCTCCTTAGTGAATTTTAGGATTTTGTTACCCTTCATGAAATGTTTTGAAAGATCTTTTGATAGAGATCCCGATTGATCCAAACACCGAGATATTGAGATTCCAAGATAAAATCATTGGATTGTTTTGGTGCAAGCTACATTATAAATTTTATAGGATTAACTGACACATTTTACAATCTGATCCTTCCGTTGTTCCTTGTGATTTTTTTCACAATTTTAAAAAATGTCTATGAATTATCATTTTGCTTGAGTTTTCTTTAATTACATCAATTAAGCTAAAATAATTTTACGAGATATCAAATCAAATACCAAAGTGCATGCAGCACGTAAGGCCACCAACACTAATCGTATATTTTGAACTTTTTTTCCTTTTTGAACTGTAATCTAAAGATGCTTGCTTTAGCCTTTTTTTTTTATTCCTTACTTGAACCCGTTAGGTTATCTAAATATGACCCAAATTAACGGGTTGCCGAAGCGCACCCGTATGGGTGTGAATCGTCTGTCCTCAAGTTTATCCCTTCTACTGTCCCCTCTCACAATCTCCTTTTATTTTTTATTGTTTTAATTTTTTTTTATTTTTATTTTTATTTTTTTTTATTAGTGTTTGTGAGGGGGACGGGGGAGGGGGACAAAGAGGGGGGACAGAGGATATGAATCCCGCCCGTATGCATATATAAGCGCTCACCCACAACTCGCGCATTTAGGGTGCGGATAAAGGCCTTTGAGGCGAAAAAGTTACGGTTTATACGTACCCTTAATGAGTGCAAGCCATTTGAATTTAAAATTTAAAATTTATGGTTTATACGAACCTAGGATGCGTATATAAACCCATGAACTAACACTTGGTCTACGCTCGATCAATATTCACTGAGCAAAAACATTGTCGTTGCGTATGAACAAGCGTCAAATTTGAACCAGTTAATCATTTTTAGGCAGATGTCGTCGTTGGCTCAAGGACAGTGGAGGTGCCTAGTGGCATCCTCCCGTTAATATATAATCATTTTTATGCGGAATCGGGTATATATCCATAAAAACTTTATAATAGGCGAAATCATTTTTAAGATATTATACATTTTCTAATCAATGGGTTTAAATGAAAATATTTTACTTCCAAATTTTTAATCGATCAAATTATAATAGTTTTTTTTTAACTTAATATATTCTACATTTTCTAATCAATTTGTTTAAAGCGAGATATTTACAATGTAGTTTATAGCCAGCCAGCCGGCCGGCTCTAAGTACTAAAAGAGGGGATTCCTCAAATCAATGAAGCACATTGGTTCACTATGGTTTGTTTCCGTCGCATATTAGGGGCCATGGGCCGTGTTGATCCTATCACTTCAGGCCAAGGTCATCGGTAGTCGGACATACCCCAAAGGGCTTATGAGCATCAAACACCAACGACTCTCTCGCGAATGATGATGTCCAAAAGACCTTTGTTGAGCCTAATGCATTGCAAGTAAAAGATCAAAGGTTGTTGGGACTTGGGCAAAAAATACAATTTGCATAATATGAATTACAATACATAACATGACACAATCATTTTTTTTAAAAAAAAAACATAACATGACACATGTGAATACTTGACAACTTACATAGAGCATTTCTTAACAGACTGAAGCTATATATTGGCTTCAGATTCACCTGGGCATCCCTCGAAGTCTCTGTCGACAATCCCAGCATGAAAAAGCAACACCCATAGGTGGGAGATGAACTCTCCTCCGTCTGCAAGCCTCTCAGCATGCGCCCATTCATTCGGAGCTACATACAGGATCAACTCCGCCCAGAAATCAGCCAACACTTTCCACTTAATGCCCTCCTCCATAATCTCTGTATAAAGTACCTTCCCTAGCACAGCACCCTGTCTCAGAATGGTCGCTTGGCCACCCTCAGATTCAGCGATTTCCATGAGCTTGCTATACATGTTTGCTGCTTCGCAATCCTTCATCTGAGCATATGCATCCTCAATCGCCCAGGTACATGTCCGATCAGTGATAGCAGCATTACCCGGTAGCATATTTGGAGCAAAGGCAACCAGATACGCGCAGTACTTGGACAGACTAGTGGCCACACGGAAATCGGACCCCTCGTGAGTGGCAAGAGGGAGTCGAGGACTCATCTCACACAGAGAGGTAGCTATGTGCCAGGCTAGTATAACTTGTGCATCCGTCTTCAGCGGGGTGTAAGCCGCGATGAGCTTCCTTTTGATTGCGGGGGCTAATCGAGCATTGGCCTCCAGTGAGGCGAGCCCTTTGGTGAACTTAGGGCCACAGTCCTCCAAAGATTGAATCAAGGCCTCCTCGATCTCTTTTGATAAGGCGATGCCACCATCGATTTGTTTTCGGATCCCAGTTACTCCGTGCAGCATTGCTGATGCTATCTTCCAGAGGAGATGTTGCTGCGAGGAAAAGGATTCGACGAGTGAGTACTGCCCAAGTTTTCTTTGCCAAGGCTTACGATCCTGGCTGCTGCATAATTGATGCTGTTATAACGAGAACGATAATAGCGAAGAAAGACACAGAGATTTACGTGGTTCAGCAACGGTGTGTTGCCTACGTCCACGGGCAGAGAACCAGATTTCTTATTAGAGGAAGCGAAAACAGATTAGGTTACAGGGGACGGCGTTCCATGAGTATATGAAGAGACTTATGGAACCCTAAACAGACAATGGACTGAAAGCCCAAAATAGACAGACGATAGGCCCGTTTACAATAAACATCGCATACCGTAAAGGCGGGGTGGCGCTGCCCACCCTAGCCCCCGCCAGGGGCGCGTCGCCCCCTGAACCCCCGACTCGCTGACCGGTCAGCGAGACCACCGCCGGGGGGCTCCGCCCCCCGGACCCCCCGATGCGTTGCCGGTCAACAGTCGTTCAAGGCACATTAACAGATGCAACAATCCCATGTAGTTTGCTTCTTCCATGATTCTCTCTTACGGTACAGACATATCAGCATCATCTTCGACCAATTCGACCTCAAGAAAGCAATGAATTGTACAACCTCCATAGCTATTATGATGACAAGCACCGACAAGCTGATTAAAAATCTGTGAGGCAAAACAGAATGCAACTCGAACAAAGAAGTGATCAGCATGTACCTTCTTAAACGACCATATATTTCCTAAATAATAGACAACAAAGTACAAGACAAGGCTAAAATGGAGAAAGTTTTTGACCCAAATCACAATCACGCTTGATCGGTCGCTAAGACTGAGAGCATTAACCTTGTCAACGCTGCCATAAACGTACACCAACAACACTGACCACATCACCGGTCTGTCGGCTTTGCTGACAGACTGGAGGAGGCCAAAGACGTAAGGGATTAAGAGGGTGGTTCCGGTGTAGACACCCCACCCAAACACCTTGAGTAGATTGTTTCTATGTGGCCTCCTGAGATCTCCAATGGGTACCAAAACCGCCATAAGGATGAACATTGTTGACAAACAAACGTCCATCTTTATCTCTTTCCCCAAATTTTTTTTGTATTCCTCATAGGATGTAATTCCATTCATTTCCATTTGGTATCTAAAATCTAACTCCATCATCTCCAGCCTCTCTCTCTATCCTATCTATATATATAGGTAAAAGTTACATTAAAACGAAAAATACGGTGCAACGGTGAAACAAATCAATATTTTGTTATATTAGTATGAATATTATATATGCGGGTATGAATATATGAATATTGTTATATGTAAATATAAATATAATGTTATTTATTTTATGTTCGATAAGAATAAATAGTACCATATTCATATACTCCTATTTACATAATATTCATATAAGCAACAATGGTCGCCAAAACTATTCAATACATTTTGAACCTTTTGCAGTTTGTACGATAGATGCTTCCTTTAATTTTTTTTTTTTATTCCTAACTTGAACCGTTTGGTTTACCAAATATACTCCGTACATTCTTAACTTGGTCATGAGTGTACGGTAAAAATCTAATTAAAAATTTAAACCTTTAATTCGGTGATTAACACCCAAACTAATTTGAATTAGGTTAGCTAACACCTTTTTTAAATGGAGTAGATGGTCAACTGTTTGACCGTCGACCGGTCAACGGTTGACCGTTCACCAATTCATTCAGATTTTTTATTTTTTATTTTTTATTTTTTTTTATCAGTTTTTTTGTTGCAAATATATTAATTCTTTATTACGCAAGTAATGTTAAAAGATAACGGAGTATCACATAAGCAACAATGGTCGCCAACAATATTCATACATTTTCAAACTTTGGCAGTTTGTACGATAGATCATAGATGCTTGCTTTAATCTTTTTTTTTCTTTTTTCTTTTTAAATTCCTAACTTAATTGAACCGTTTGGTTTCATTGTTAAGTTCATATTGAAACTTTTTAGATGGAACCATATTGCAAAATATTAAATTTTAAAAATAATTAGGACTAAAAGTGTATTATCTTGTGAACATACTCTTTGGAAAATTTGTTCCTAATTATGATTTATTTCATAATTTTTAAAAATGTCTATGAATTATCATTTATTGCTTGAGTTTTTTTAATTACATCAATTAAACTAAAATAATTTACGAGATATCAAATCCACCTCTTATACTTATAATTTTAGAAGGGCAACCTCTTTATAAAAGAATGAGTCACGTGTCTTTCTTTGGGCAAAATTAAAAACAAAAAATTTCAACCCTATCTCCCCAACCTTCTCCCTGCAAGGCTACAACTGCTCCCATCTCTCATCTCCTCCTCGCACCTGGCGACACTTCCTCTCTTCCCCAACAAGTTTTCGGTGCAGACGTGCCTGTGATGGTTTTTAATTAATCTGGAACTCCTATTCTCCCCTTTAACTTATTGAGGATTTTGGATTTTTGGGGCTTGAATTAGGTTTTGGATTTTTGGGACTTGAATTAGGTTTTGATATGGTCAATTACGCCGCGAGGAAGAGAAGCTGCAAGAGAAGTCGCGAGGAAGAGAAGTTGTACTCAATAAGTTAAAAGGGAAGTAGCATTCCGTGATTAATCCTAAGAAGCCCCAATTTGCAGCCTTTCACTCCCCACGTTCTCTTCTTCAACCGCTTCATCTGAAATTGAATTTATCTTCCACGTTCTTCCTCACAGTTATCTTCTTCCTAAAAAGTGATTGGAAGTTGTCGTTGGAGGCAATCCACGTTCATCCCACTCTCTTCCACCTACTCAACCTCCTCCGACGACAGATCCGGCCGAGGGGGCACCGTCCCGTCCCGATTCCAATTCACAATGAACGAGCCAGAGACGCCCGAATCCGGCGAGACATCTATCGGGCGTTCCGGCCCAATCAGTTGCCACAATCCCCGGACGCCCCAATGTTCTTTTCTAAGGATGGAGGCGAGAGCAGTGGCTCTGATCTGCGCCTGTCAGAGGTCCTGTGTGAACCCTAATTTCAGGGGGCTGATTGGAGGCGAATTTGCCTAATAATCTGGTAGGGTTTTTGTCGTGTATGGGTTGTGGACAGACCCCTAAAGGCTCGGACATGCGATCGGAACCGGAGGAGAACTGGCATCACAACTCCTCTGTAGCTCCTTTCCAGTCTCTCATCTCCTTCTTCAGGCGATTTTGACCCTCATCCATTGACTTCGATTCAGCGATGCAGTCCATCACTCTTCTTTTTCTATGCTACTGGATCCGAGATGTCATAATTTTTCAAATCTCCGGCTAGGGTTTCAGGTTAGGGCTGAAATTGCTTAAATTTGCTTATTTTTGCTTATGTGCTTCATTTTGATTGAATTTGAAATTGCCTTTCCTTTTAACAAGTTGCTTACTATGCTTGATTGAATTTGAAATTGCTTGCAATATTGATTGATTTTGGTTGTTGTTGCTATGTGCTTCATTTTGTTCGAATTTCAAATTGGCTTTCCTTTGAACAAGTTGCTTTCTATGCTTGATTGAATTTGAAATTGCTTGCAATATTGATTGAGTTTAGGACCTTCTTTCAAGCCATGATGTCATATTTGATCTTGTGTGGTGGTGAACTGAAGTAATGAATAGGCGCGTGCAGCTGTTGGTTAGCTAAATTTCATAAATGAGCCAGACATTATCTTCTTTTCTCTTTGTTATAGGTTGCACCACGGTTACAAACTGGCATGCATGTAATTGTAAATTTGTCTGATCCTCAACTGAAAGGTTTTTTCCCTGAAGAGGAGATGCACATAATGGCTTACTTACCAAAGGAGTGTTTGTTGTTGGATCGAAACATCCGACCTAGCATGAATGAAGTTGTGGAAATACTCCTTATTGTTACCGAGAAGCCACATTTTGTTGATGGTGATTTCTTTCTTTCATGTTCTTTTCTTGATCACCAGTTGTTTGTTGCTAATATAGTATCAGTTTGCTTTTTGATTTTTATCTCATTTACATACTTCTCCTTGTACCATGAGTTTCTGAAACGTTCCGATCCAGCTATGTGATTTACTGTGACTTACCGGACCCTGTTAATTTTGATTCCTAGGCTCAACTCTTTCAAGAAGTCGATCTGATGTCACAAGGATGTCGAGCCCCGTTGCTGAAGAGATGGGTAATAAAATGGTAATACCTTGAAGATCCCCTGATTTTTTACACCACTGTGTTGTCTTTCTATGGGAACTAGTACGATCCCCGCGCCATGGCGCGTTTTTCTAAAACTAAAATATTATATATAAAAAATATTATAAAATATTAATAAATGTTAAGATAAAAATCAAAAAAAAAACTTTATAACAAATGTATCTTATAATTATCTCATAAAATTATTTTTTAAAACTATTAAGTAAAGTATAATACATAAATATAGATATTTTAAATTACTCAGTAATAATAATATTAATATCATTATAACATTGTTTAAATGTGATGTGTCATAATCAATAGTTATATTCAATGTTTTGAATTAAGTCCAATAGTTAGTAAATAAATTTGAGCTAAGCCCAATAGTTATATTAGATTGAATTCAATGTTTTGAATTAAGCCCAATGGTTAGTAGAATTAAAGAAAAAAAAGAATTAAAAGAAAAAGAAGAAAAAAAAAGAGAATTAAAGAAAATAAAAAAATGGAAAAAAATATGATTGGTTAATACTCCTAAAATGCCTCTATGATTGACACATCATCTCAAACTCTTCTAAATTAAGAGTTTATATAGATGGTTAGTAGAATTAAAGAAAAAAAAGAATTAAAAGAAAAAGAAGAAGAAAAAAAGAGAATTAAAGAAAATAAAAAAATGGAAAAAAAATATGATTGGTTAATACTCCTAAAATGCCTCTATGATTGACACATCATCTCAAACTCTTCTAAATTAAGAGTTTATTATATAGATAGTTAGTAAATAAATTTGAGTTAAACCCAATAGTTATATTAGATTGAATTCAATGTTTTGAATTAAGCCCAATGGTTAGTAGAATTAAAGAAAAAAAAGAATTAAAAGAAAAAGAAGAAAAAAAAAGAGAATTAAAGAAAATAAAAAAATGGAAAAAAATATGATTGGTTAATACTCCTAAAATGACTCTATGATTGACACATCATCTCAAAATCTTCTAAATTAAGAGTTTATATAGATATAGATGGTTAGTAGAATTAAAGAAAAAAAAGAATTAAAAGAAAAAGAAAAAAAAAGAGAATTAAAGAAAATAAAAAATGGAAAAAAAAATATAATTGGTTCATACTCCTAAAATGCCTCTATGATTGACACATCATCTCAAACTCTACTAAATTAAGAGTTTATATAGATATGCAAGGAATGTCACCACCTCAAGAATATGCAAGGAATGTCCTGAATCTTTTTGAAGTGTGTTTGTTCAAACTTTTCACTGCTTTTGATAATGCTATGATATTCCTATTTTGTTAATTTATAAGAAATTATATTTAATGATACCGTAGTCGTACACTTGCAATTCTATCTATAATATTATTGATAATTGCACATGTTTGTATATAAACATATATGAATACATGAAAAGCTACATGCATATTTAAGTAATGGTTTAAGAGTTTATTTTCTCAAATGACTATGGGAACTGTTTCCCCCGTTGACATATTATCTTGTGGTTCCCACAAAGTTTCCAATAAGATACATAGCTAATTTGCTCTGAATCTTTTTGAGGTGTAGGCCTATGCAGCTGTGCTTGTATCTTCAAATAGTTCCTGGTCTGAATAGGGAGGGAAAATCAGGAACAAGTGCTTAATTTGCTCTGAATCTTCACCAACTTCTTCACAGTGTTAATTTGCAAGGTCATATTTTAGATCATCTATCTATAAATACAACCTTGAGGTAGACACATTAGGTACACATATATCCTATAAGATACATAGCTAATTTTTCCGAGAAAATGAAGATTTTGTTTTGTCTTAGCCTTGCTATTTCTCTTGCAGGAACCAAAGTAGAGGTATGGAGAGCTTGAAAGGATTAGTTGGGGAGAAGCCGCTTGTGATCTTCGACAAGAGCTCATGTTGCACGAGCCATGGCGCAATTGGTTGGCGGAAAGAGGTCGAGTTGGGGGAGGCGACTCAGTCAGGACAACAAAATCGGTGAATCGGTGACTGTAGGGGGCACTCGACTACAATCAAAGGTGGGATGCGGCGAATTGAGGTACAAAGCTCTATGTTTGTAGTTTAAATATGTTGATTTGTTGATTTTTGAGTACATAAGGTCTACTGTTGGTGAATTTGTTTTGTCGATTCTTAAATGTAATAGTGACTAAGCATTGACATATAGAAATATATAGCTAGGAGGTCCATTTTGTATGACATCTTTTGCCGATGAAGGAAAACTCCTAGAATTGAAGGATTCTTCAATTAAGTTGGGTGTGAGATTCTTGCATTTCAACTTCCTAGATCCTTCGTTTCTATCATAATCACATAGTCTCCCAATCTATAGATTAGTTACAGATTAAGCCCAAATGCACAAATGATAAAAAAAACATAAAGGAAAAGAAATTGCTACAATTAACATTAATTTTTGTCTCAACCCATTTTATTTCATGTCAAAACACATCAATTTTTTATTTGTAAGAGGTTTATTTCATGTAAAGGCACACATTTTACTTGAATATAAGTATTATTTTTGAAACATTGATTTTCTTCCCTAAAATAGTGAACGCTTTGAGTCGAAAGTGATATGCATCAGTGTTGGCTATTGATCATTAAATTCGATTCATTTGCTTGACAAAAAAAAATGTCTTTATGGATCAATTAGCTATATTGCTTTGAAGCTATGGTTGGAATGGAATGTAATGTATTATACTGAAGTCTTCTGTCATACCCCTAGCAGTGTCCTTAACATTATCCTTGCCAATTTTTTGTTGTTGCAAAGTTACAATTTATCGAGGGACAAAAGCAAGCGCTTCGTCTTACAAGGATTTCATGTCCTCTTGCAAAGCATCCGAGATGTTGAACAACTACTGAAAGGAGTTGAAGAAAAGTTGTAAATTCCTTGGAGATTTGGTATGTTCATGTACGTGGTTTATGGGCTTAGTGCCAGAATGGGAGAGCGACTCAAATCATGGATTGAAATATTTCAAAGTTGTGGATGGAGCAAGGCCGAAATCTGTGAGTTATTCAAGAGGCACCGTGTATCTTTGGCTATGTCTGAAAAGAAATTGAGGGCTAGATTGAAGTATTACATTTATGATCGTATATGGTTATGGATTTGATTTCTTGGCCAAGAATCCTATTCTACTATCACTTAGCATGAAGAGGAGGATACTACCCCAAATCACCACCACGCAGACTCTCAATGAGAAGCAGTTATTAAAGCGCGATGTTTGTGTTTTCACCTTTTTGTGGATGACTAAGTCTAAGTTTATGGAGAAATATGCGATGACTTTTAGGGATACAACTTTGTGAATATTACACTTGGGTGATGGCCGACTCACTCACTAAGATGTAACCTTCTATAGGTTTGTTATAGGTTTTATCAAGAGACGAAATGGCTGATGTATGCCAATTTTGTAGCCGAAATGACAAAGAAGTGAAGTTGCTCTAAAATCTCAACTTTTATTCCGAAATTAGGACAAAAAGTTATTGGGATGTCGTCGTTCTAATTATTTATGTAAATCGAACTAATTTATGAGTTGGTTGAGCTGCTTTTGTGGTTCAAAGTTGTTGTGGTTTCTTTCTTCAATCAATGTGGTGTTTGGTTTCTTTCATTTCCTTTGGCTACTGTTTTGATTTTACTCCTGCTTTATTTTCGTTTTGGGTTTGTTTATTGTTGCACGCATTTTGTCCATTGGGAGGTGCTTCGCTTTGATTTTTTTTTTTTTTTTTTTGCAGTTTTTGGGTGCTTGATACAGCTCTACAAACTTGAGTGTAGCTGCTGCTATCATAGTTATTAGGATCCCGATCCGGATCTTACGATCCTACGATTCTACGATTCTAGGCAAGATTTTGATCCGGATCGGGCATATAGACTCCTTCGTGCTAGGGTCTACCTAGGATCCTATGGGATCGTGTGGGATCGTGTGGGATCGGTATGATCTACCGATCCTAGAAAAAATATCCGATCCTAGCAAAAGTCATATTGTTGTAATTGTGTTTGTTTTGTTTGGATATTGAGCCTTCTGGATACGATGAGCCTTTTATTTTTTATTTTTTTTGCGGCCCATCTCCTTAGAAATTGAAGGCATAAAAGTGAAGACGTTGAATTGAAACCCTAAGCCCTTTGTTTCGTTACTCAACTTGATAAATCCATGTCTGAGCGCCTAAAATTGTTCATGATGTTGTTAATTGCGATGATGACATTTGAAACTAGAGATGACACTGTGGTTTGGGATAATAATAATAATATAATTTTGTACTCTGGTTTGGGATAATAATAATAATAATAATATAATTTTATGTTTGTGTTATTTAATTGTGTGTTTGACACTGCATTTCATATGGGTGCAATGAGGTTACAGTTGTGGTGTTAAGTATATTATGATCATGAAAAACAGTTGTCAATATAGAATACAATACGATTAAAAAAAACCCGGGATATATAAACATTTGAAAAGAAATTGTCAAATGGTGGTTACATTTGGAATATATGGGCTCCAATGGTAACATGTCACACCTTAAAACCATCACAATGATGAATCGATCGTTTTATCTCAGCACGTTTCACAGCAATGGCGTGAAATAGTTAATGACCATGAAACACATTTTTTAATATCTAATACATTATGAATATAAAAATCTACAAATTTGTTGTCGTTGGGTTACATTTGGAATATATGGACTCCCATGGTAACATGCCACACCTTAAAACCATCACAATGATGAATCCATAGTTTTATCTCAGCACGTTTCACAGCAATGGTGTGAAATAGTTAATGGCCATGAAGTTGAAAGTTGTGGGATTAGTGGGTGGTTATGGCAACCAAAGATTTAGAGTATCAATTGTCTAGAGGTGTGGAAGCGTTCGGTCTACTTTTCTTTGTCAAATTTAGACTATCAATTGTCTAGATAAAACTGGACCAAAAAAAAAATTGTATAGATAAAAGAATTTACTATAACAACCAAAGAGTTCGAATAACAGCAAGGTGAGAAGTATATTAGTTGAAAATTGACGTTCAACCGAAAATATACTGAAAAAAAACCGAACATGGTTCGGAAAAAGTACTAGTTAAATACCAAAGTGCCTGCAGCACGTAAGGCCACCAACACTAATCGTATATTTTGAACTTTACCTCCCTCAATGAGGGAGGGAGAGAGAAGGAAGAAGAGGCAAGAAGAAGCAAAAAAATATAAAGATGCTTGCTTTAATCCTTTTTTATTCCTTACTTGTACACGCTTGGTTATCCAAATATGTCCCAAATTAATTATTATATTCTTAACTTGATCAATGTACATAAACATGTGCTTGCTTTATTTTATAATTTATATTGAAACTTTTTAGGTGAGAATTGGGACGGAAGTTTACGAGTTAGATCAAGTTGATTGAGAAGTTGAAACAGATCAGTATCTGATTATTACTCAATTTTTTTTACATTTATATCCCTAATTATTACTCAAATTTTTTACTTTATTAAAAATTACAACTAATAACTATCTAATCATTCGTAAAGTTGATGACAAAATATCTAAAATGACAAGTTTTTCACATACTTCCTAAAACATGTTATAATTAATAGATGGAGTATATTTCATTAAAAAAATTCCTTGTTTTAAACATGTTACGGAGTATTAACCAAATGCTATTCAAGTGATTATAACTGCATTTTAATTAGAATGAACCGGAATCAAAACACACCCTAAAGCTCCATTTTTGAAGGAACTGGTACAATTATTTTTTTCCTCGCTTGATTCTAAATGTACAACTACATAGAGAGTACTCCGTAAGAGATACTAAAAGTACATACAACTGCATGAACTGATATCAGGAGAAAGATTGTCAGTAAAAAAAAATGCCCCATTAAATCCCCAAGTTACAAAGTTTGAAATAGAACATGACAGTTGCTTGGTTTCCTGATTTGATGCTAAACTCAACCTGAGGACAATATTTTCATGTTGTGAAAAACTTCCAGACCTTCCTTCCAATGGAGGCATCACCTGGATCATCAGACTCATCATCATCCCCACCATCACCCTCATCGTTCTCAGCAGGTGTGCTTCTATCGTCATCTTCTCCAGCATTTTGTGGGGACTCGTGCGCCTCTTCACTTAAAAATGTGTTGTCCATGGAGCAAGGTTCTTCTGCAAGTATGTTCCCAATCGGTTTTGCAACCTCAACGTTATCATCAGCGTCGCCCACTGGCATCTTAGACTGCAACGAAGAAATCACAAACAGAAGAGAATTGGTAAAAACGATCAGAACTAATTCAGAAAAAATACCATACTTGGATGAGAAGAAAGAAACCGATGTTTATGCCATACCCTAATAACCGCCTTATCTGATGATAACTCTATGCTTTTTGAGGTAGAAACTGGGCCTTGCTGCTCATTTCTGAAGTTCTCACTGTTAACCTCCAAATCAAATGCTGAATCCTGCTGAGGGTCTTGGATTGCTTTCTTCGAACGTCTGCTATGATTTGTGGCAACCTTATCATCATTTCCCTTGGAATTTGAGGCTTCGGCAGCTGTTGCAGCACCTGCACTGCTGATTTCCTCAACACCGTCAAACAAGCCTTCTATTTGGTACATAAACTTCAACAAGAAGTAAAGTTCGAGCTAAGTTGTTAACATTTGCTATTACTTTACACACTGAAGTTTCATTCTCCAAGTAACACAGTGAGGAGTTGAACTTCTGACAAGCTCTTTTTCCATGAGCTCTAGATTAAATAATATGAGCAATATGCTTGGAATTGTTAGCTCCTTTTTTTTTATACAAGAATTGTTAGCTCTTCTGAAAAGATCTTATAATGAAGAAAACAGATGATGCATGTTCAGAAGCAGATCCCATTTTTGCACTCCAGTAAAATGAAGAAACAAAGATAACTGGAATTCTTAGAGAAGAATGAAAATGCAGCAACAATTTTTCATTATTCAAGGGAAGAGAAATCAGTAGTAGAAGTGCAACCAAGAAAATATTGTGCAGAAGTGGTTCATCTTAAACTGCACCCATGACAAGCTATTTTTAAACAAAAAATTCATGAGATCTCATTCTTTTATCTATTATATCTCCGTTTAATATTTTTAGCATTATCATGTGCAGAAGAAGAAGAAGAAACAGAGTGCATAAACTTACGCCTTATGCCGCCGAAGGTTGTAAGCTTTTTTACCAGGAGTTGGTAAAGCAAGGGCTACAACTGCCTCTCTCCTCTTTTTTCTCCCACCACCAGGCATACTATCAGCGGGTCCATCACTACTGTCATCTTGATGCTCACCTTCTTTCTTTCTAGTTGATTTTGCTCGGGTCCTTTTACGGGCAGAAGTAGCGACAGTTTTATCCCCCTCAGCATTCGCAAGGTTAGAAGAACTGGGCTCCTCATCTTCATCTCCCTCTCTTAGAGTTGAGGTTTCCCTATCATTATTCTTAGCATCCCCAACTGCAGTCTTAGCAGAACGTGTTCGAACTCCAGTACTAATTTTCCTCACGGCTTTTTTGCGTCGTCCACTCTGTAGACTAGATTGCTCAGATTCTTCTGGAATCGCCTGTTCTTTACTGTCAATATTGCTTGGGTCTTCGGCTAATGGAGGATCATCAGCAGGTGGGTCCCGAGTGTCATGTGCAGAACCTTGGAATTGCAATTTGGATTTATCTTCATCAACTGGCAAAGATAGCATACTGAATTCCTCATCAACAGATGGATGTACGGCAGAAGTGGGTGATTCTCCTTGACATTGACGAATATCATCTTGCATCCTCTTGATTGAGGAGACTTTAAAGACCTTTGAAGCACATTTCCTGAGCCAAGACTTTTGTGCACCAGAGTTTGATTGATCCATATCAATTGCTTCTAAAGAACTATTTTTTGCAACCTGACCCACTGATTGGGGCAACGGAAGGGCCTCCCGTTCATCTGCAACTGGAAGCTGAAGATCAGTGACAACAAATTCGCTAGTTAAATCTCCACAGGTCTGGCAAACCTTTAGCTTCTCAATGAAAGAAAGAAAGTGGGCTCTTTCATTGAGTAATTGCTCTCTCTGCACCTTTAGCTTTTTGCTAAGCGATCCAAGGGAAATGATATCTTTGTGAATTTCTCGCTGGTCCTCATCCAACTTCTGTTTGCCAAATGCAATTTCTTCCCTTGCTTTCTTTACTTTCAACCAGCCAGATTCCATTTCTTCCTTTTGCTTTTCAGCAAGTTCTTTCAAGTCGTTGATGTTTCTAATTTCCCTTGATCTCCTCTCTTCAAAGGCCATCATCTTTTCCTGCAACTCTTTCTCCTTTTCCTCCAGTTGTTTCTGCACATGACTCTCAAACTCCCTTCTTTGTTGCTCAAATTCTTGAACTATTTGCTGATGCTCATCTCGAGCATTTTCTGCTATTGTCAACTTTTCATTCTGCACCTTAGCAGTGAAAGATTCTTTTTCAAGACTAAGGGACTCTAGCTCTTGCTTAATATGGCTATCCATCTCAATCTTTTCCTTCTTCAATTTTTCCTCCTCCAGATATCTAAATCTTTCAAAACTTTCCTTTTCTTCCTCCAACTTCTTCAGTTCCTTATCAACAATAGCTCTTTTCTCATCCAGAGCTTCCCAATCTTTCTCAACTTTCCTACTCTCCTGACTTAAATCCTCTTTTTCACTCATGAGAAGGGCATTCTGATGCCTCCATTTCCCCATCTCCTGTTTCAGACTAGACTGTAGACGAATATGCTCGGCCCTCATTTCGTCATAACTTTTATGTTTTTCACTCTCTTCCTGAATTAGCATCTCTTTTTTCCTCAATTCATCCCTCAGTTTCTCAATCTCGCCATTTAAAATCTGCACATTCTCTCTGTCAGCAGACAACTGTTTCCTATCATCCTCCAACAGATTCTCATGGTTTTTTAGGCATGATTCCTCCTGCCTCAAAGCATTTGACCTTTCCTCAATTTTCTTCTCTTTCTCCTTAACCCTCTCTGATTTCTCTCGTAGTGCTTGTTCCATTTTTGCGAGTTTTGCTTCTTGATGATTTACCTCAGCTTCCTTTTTCTCTATCGCATGCAACTGCCTCTTGAAGTCTTCGTCAAGGGAATTTCTTTTCTGCAGCATTTCCAGCTCAAACTCCTCTGACTTTGTTTCCAGAATAGCTCGGTGTTCATCAACCAGCTTCTGTATCTCCATCTAATTTGAAAAAAAAAAAGAGGAATAAAATGTCAAAATCCTGATATATGATAAATGATAAAGGTATACAATAAGAGTTGCAGATTGATAATCTTTATGGAAGGAAATCATTCAAGAACTAGCAAGTCCTCAAGTTCTAAGTTCCACCCTCCTATCAGTCCAGAGAGAAGATGCTATTGTCAAAAAGCAGTGTGTATCCAGATGTCATTCACAATCATACAGACCGTCTTCCATTCAGCACACAGGCACATCGCATGTTGAAAGGAATTAATTTTGAATTAATATTCACAATTGCAGCAATATAGGCACTTCATATGTTGACTTTTGTACTAATGGACACTTCCAACACTTCAGGCCTCCAAACAAAGCTAAACCATTGGTCAGATATACTGAATTTCTTCTTTGATTCAACTTTCCACTGAAGTAACATTTAAAATGAAACATTTTACAATAGAAATAACAAAATAACAATGTGTTTATTCGTATCAATGATACTATTTGTCTTCAGGCAGATTATAATCTGTTAAAATCCTACCATATCACTATACTATATCTAAAAACTCAAAGAGGTTATATCATGAGATAATGAGGCATTTTGTGAGATCCGGATTCCAGAATATGATGCCTGCATGATTGAGAGTTTCTGTGAAGAACACATCTTTAAATGAATTGACTAACTAATGAGCATAACACAGCCATGTTATTCTATTACTTTAATTCCAGAGAGTGTTGAATTGTCATTGGTTTGTTGGTTACAACTAAGAAATCATTGCCAAACGCTAGGAAAGGTTCCGGATGGGGGTAGCTTAGGAATTCAAATCCACATGCTGGAATTATATCTTAGCTGACAGTGGGGCTATGAAGATAGGGACACTTAAGTTACTAGGCAGTGATCTATTCACTGCTGAAATATAAATATCACATAAGTGTAACTTCCCTTGGTAGATTCAGCGCTTTGTGTCTTGCTCTTATGTGTGTGAACCCTTTACTCTTACAAGTCTTCACAAACAGAAGGATAGGAAATTGTTACGGCAAGGCAAGGAGCTAGAAAGGTGTACTCACTCTTTCTTTGTCGTCAAGCCTTTCCTCCAGTGCAAGAAGTTGCTGTTCTCTCTTCTCTAAGTTAACTCTTAGAGCTTCAGCTTCCTGAAACCAAATATTTATGGAAGGAGATTAAAACACTAATGACTACTAGTACCTAGCATGAAGAGCAACACCGCATGTGAAACCAACCTTCTCCATCGATACCAACTCTTTCAATCTTTTGCCAACATCATCTTCCCTCTGCTTCAAAGTGCAATTGTCCAAATCAATCTTCTTTTGCAATTGATCAATATCACTCTCTTTTTGTGTATATCTCCTCTCACTTTCACGCAGCTTGTCCTCTCGCCCATCAAGGGTTCTCCTCTGTTCCTGCAATCTCTCTTCTCTTTCTTGTAATTTCCTCTCCCATATTTTGAACTCTTCCGTCTGCTTTTTAAGTTTTGATTCATATGCTTCGCGCCTAGTACAATAAGTAGAGAAAACTCAATTTAAAACACAAAAGTAAAAAAACAGAAAATAAATGCCAACCAAAGCAAAAACAGACAAACAAAAATTAAAGGTATTAAGGTTATACTCCATGTCTAAGGTTTGGTGTTGCACGACAAGAGTAGTTTCACGAGCTTGCAGCTCCTGTAATTTCATTTCCAACTCTTTTATCTTTTGATCAGCCTCAGTAGCCCGGATGTTGGCTGAATGTAATTTTCCTTCCACCTCCACACGTTCATCCTGAAGCTGAGCTATACGAGCATCAACGTCATCTCTTTTTGTTGTAGCTTTGGCTCGTTCAAGTTCATCACGAATTTCGTGTACAGCCCTCTCAAGCTGCAATCAGATTGTTCAAGACAATCAATTCAAAGCTTAAATCATAAGAAATGCGATAATTTAAGTTGTGGTAGGACCAAAATACAAATATTGGCACAACAGACGAGTAGCAAAATAGAAGAGTAAGCTATGCATACGTCAACCACACATTTCTTCTCAAGATCCAAGGCTCTCTTCAAATTCTCTCCCCGCTTCTCAACCTCAAGCATAGCAATATAATGAGTAGATTGCTCACGCTTGAGAATTTCCCGAGCTTCTGCAACTTCATGGCTTAGTTCTTCACAATTTGAGCTCAAGTCTTTCTTCTCAATAAGAAGAAGACCCATATTGTATTGATAGTCATGAAGCTGCTCGATAAAAATAAAAAAAAATAAAAAAACATATAGTTAGTTCTAGTTCTATTCCTTGGTACAACTCCAAAAATAGGCATACATAAACTACTCCAAAAATATAGAGCCTCGTTGTACTAGAAATCAATAAGCTGCTTGTGAAAGAATAATATTTCTTTCTTTTTATGTTCCCGGATCCCGGGTAAGATTATAGACACATAAACAACTTCATATGCAAATGCAAGGCACTACTTAACATAGGTAATTGGGAATGTAAAAAAGAACACAGTAAGTCATTGCCATTGTAATTGAAGATTAATGGATGCTACATTTGTGCAGAATAAAACTTGGGTATGGAGGGAGCATAAAACAATGAAATATTAATTCTCTCAAAGACTATAACCCATTTTACACAATTTGAGACATGCTATGTATGAAGTAATGCAACCTATAGCTCTCTACTCTGCCTCATTCATAATAATGTATAAATCTTGAGTGTATGAAGCCAAATCAAGTCAGATGGTAGCCTGAGATCACTCAGAAATACAAACCGTTTTGTCATCATACCATGCCTTCACAAATCATGAAGGCGCAAGCAACTAACTTCATAGCAATTTCTCTCCATAAGTATTCTTAACACACCCTGCGGCCGCAATGTGTACTGAGTAATGACTATACCTCGTCACTTCCTTCAACACACATCATTGGCAACCCCTCTTAGCATCTAAAAGCAATAATGATTTGACAAAAAAAGGATTATTTTAAAGACAAAATTTTAGAACAAAAATGTTCCCATGCCACCTTATTCTTGACCAAGTCAGCAACAAACTAAAAAGGTGTTCCTATGATCATTCTTGCATATGTATTTAGATGGTAGCTTCATCATCCACCAATTTTATACAATATTCCCATATTTTCCTATTTCTTTGTACATGCAATTCTGAGCTTCTTTTTGCTACTTGAATTCACTTCTGAATGGTTCAATTAACCTAACAATGTCCCATTATACCCTCATTTCAGTATCTCAGATCAAACAACCAGAATAGCTCACAGAAGTATTAGGGAACCCAAATTATAGAATACTGAACCCGCTAAACACAGAATTTTCGAAAACCTAGAGCATACCTCCTTCTCGAGCCTCGTTACCGTTTGAACTAAAGCATCATGGTCCCTCCTCTCGAGCGCCGCAGCGTCTAGTAGCCCCGCTTCTTTAAACCTCCTCCAATCCTCCATATTGCCACAGTCGTACCCCGTACCACCACGGTTTCCGTCCAAGAAACTCAAGGGCGGAGGTGGTGGCGCCGAGCCATCTGCAAAAGCAACCGCCTTCCCCTTTGCACCACTGCTTAGCCGCCCGGCAACCAAAACATTGCCCTTAGAAGCGTCGGTCCTCCGCTCCGGTGAAGGAGGAATCGGAGTCCAAGGGGCTTTCTTCTGAGGGGTGAACATGAACCTTCCACTGCGATTGGCGATTTGAGAAGTGAGAGCTCGTCGGTCCTCGTGTAGTCGTGAGCCACCGCCGGCCGGCGCCTCGTACCCTCCGGAATTGCGTCGCCGATCGCTGCTGTCTCCCTCACTGATTTAGGGTTTGAAAATAATGTGCTTGTTGAATTGGAAAGTGACGCTGAAGTACCGAACCCCTTGCCTTCAGTACTCAGTACAGTACTCACGTATTGCTATTCATTAATACCCTTAAAAAGTCACATTTTAAAACTTTAGATAAATAAAATATTAATTATTTTAGAAAATAAATTTTATATTTTTCTAAGATGTGATTTTTAATATATATTATATTTTTTAATATATTTTAAAAATGTGATTTTATATTATATATATTTAAATATATATATATGTATATATTTTATATTTAAAAAAATGTGATTTTTTAATATATTTTATATTTTTCTAAATTTTAGATAAGGTTGGAGGTTAAGGCTTTGTTCTTGCTTCATCAATCTGATGTTATGAATCACACCAGAGAAAGAAAGAGAGTATTTTTGGAGAAAGTTGGAAGATGAGTCGAAAATCAAGTTTTCTATCATCCATACACTAACTTCTCTACAACCTCTACAAAGGGAAAGAGCAACCACGGAATATTAAGACTCGTCATTGGCCAAAAAAAAAAAACATGGGTGCAACTTGTAAATAACCGCAATTCACATTTTCTAGGAGTTGTAATCGCAAGGTAACTATCGACTTGTCCTCGAGCAACACCGTAACAATTTTAGTGTTTAGTTTGTCCTAAGGGAAAACTTCATTGGTTGAGGTACACCGCTCCATATGTTCGTATATATCATTACCACTTATAGTAGTGTATCGACCATTTGTACTAAGTGACCAATTGAACTTGTCCGTGAAGTACTAGTTTCAGTCATTTCTAGAGGACAACCTCAAATATGAAGCTGTGCTGGTATATAACAGAGTCAGCAGCAGCTGCTACTTTTTGAACCAAATCATATATAACAGAGTCAGAAACAAACAAAGAAATTAGATCTGATGCTCAAACTCCACAGCTGCATTCGTTTGAATTCATTGGTTCTTCCTTTGTTGCCTGTTGTTTCACTGTCAATGGATACTCGTAAATGAAATTTGATTCGGCTGACTTAACCAGAGCTGTTTGATCCTATTCCTTTCCCCACAGCAGCAAGTACAATCCTAAGATGAGGATTGCTCCTCCAAGTAGAGTGCTCGTCGTAAATGAATCAAGAAACTCATCAGTACTTCTGCTGTCACAGTTTATATGTGCTTTCATATGATCTTGGGAGCTGCAGAATGATGCTTCTTTATAGTTGCGAAAATTCTTTTAAACAAGCATTATATTACAACTGGTTCATGTGTGAATACAAGAATAAGAAAGCAAGATCACCAAGGAGAGGCCAAAATATAAGCATTGACAGAGGCAAGATTGCATACCTATCCTTGTCTCTTTTAATAGTCATAAGCTTTGGTTGTGCAGTTGGATCCGGGAGCTCATTACGAAATCTAATAAACCAATGAAGTTGTGTCAATAATAGAAATAAATCCTTTGATAAGCATTACAATTGCAATCACGAAAACCATGTCAGCACAGGCACTAAACCATGTCAACACACTAAGCAAGCATCAAGAATAAACAATGGTTTTACATTCAAATTTTCAAAGAGCTTTTTGCCCAACTTCTGTATTTCCTACAAACACGTGTAGTAGCAAAAAAGGGAGGCAGGAGCAGAACATTATGCAAGATAAACCAATAAGAAATCTATCCAATTGTATCACCCCCAAGGAAAAGAAAGCACTGTTTAAGTGAAAGTGGAACTAGAAAGCCAGGAGCAGACAACCCATGAAGCTCACTTCATCGTTTGTTTTACCAACAATTTTTTATCCCACACCTATAAAATGTTTCGATATACAATGGACTGCTACTCTAACATCAACTATGCTTAATATATGTAACATCATTATTGAGATACCAAAGAGAACTTTATCTAGGTGTCCTTGAATTCCCACAAGTCCAAGCCTTGTGAATTGCCTTTCCTCTCAGCTTGAGAAGTCCACTTTCAAATATTCAGCTTGCTTCCAACTCCTAGGCTGCTAATTAGATAATGCCTTTGTCTCTACACCAAATCGATATGTATGATGCATAATCCTTTTTATGTAGATTAAATTACTTAAACTCAACAACAATACAAGCTTTACATTCATGCATGAGTCGGTCTGTAAGAGAGAGATTCATTCACATTATAACCCAAATGAAGTGTTTTTTCCCTGCTACACAGGGGCAATTCATCATAATAATATGACACTAATATTCCCCGCCTTCTCAATTCAAGAATAAACATCTTTTATCACACAAAATTCCTGAGAAAGTAGTCTAAGAACATGTCATACCTGAACTAGTTTCATCTTTTTAGTTGGTCGTAGATGAAACGGTTTGTTTATGCAGGAACTACCACATTTGCACCCTGAAGCACAACTGGAAAGGAGCATCCTGAACAAAGGAAATGGAAACTGTGGTGAGCATGTATTTGATATTTGCACAGAATTACACAAAGGTGCAGGTCAATGTAGATTAGCAAGAATCAAACCTAGGGCACCAACATAAGAAACTATGCTTGATATTCGGATATTTGGTTCCCAAATACTGAAAGGTGGCATACAGATTATATAAATGGCTCAAAAGCAGCATTATGCATAAAGGAAAATATACTACTACAAACGCATGTTGTTTTTGTAACAAATTTAGGGCAATCCAGCTTTGAACAAGCTTCCACAATGATCACTGGCTCAGAATCATAACCAGTAACAGAACTAGCAAAAATCGACTTACCATACCACATCATAATATTGTGCACATCCACAATGCTGCTTATTTATTAAAAAGATGATAAATTACATGATTTAGAAAACAAAAGGCATCCAACATCCAACTTATTCCCACTGTTAAGTGTTGACATGAGGTAGCTCAGATTCAAGAAACTTCCCTGATCCCTCAAAAGTTTGACAAGCACAAACTTCTACCTGTAGAAGTTACTGGTTAACAATGTCTAGGTGTTCAGTTATTTTCAGCAACAAATTCATAACCAGTAACAATTGCTGAAGTAATGGGCTGTAACTTGAATTCAACCACGTAAATTCCTCAATGTTCTGGACCTGGATAGTAGCTTTACTTGCTGGATTAGCCAAGAACCACATCCTCATAGCTGCATAGTTGAGCCTATCAGTAACAATGTGGAAAACATGCCTTCACGGATCCTGTCAAAAGACAAAATACAATATTAACACACAACTGCTGTGATGTTTACATGAACCTGAAGAAGAATCAAATCACATTTACAATTGAACTTTATTTTTAAAAAATGTCATTTGATTATCTGTTGCTTGTTCACTTTGCTTCTTTATGGATAATAACATGATTTTAATCACATAAATGGTGAAAATTCATGAAAGCTATTAGATTCAACTGTGAAACCCTAGAAGCAGCTGAGATTCCAAAAACCGCATCTCAATCCATACAAATGAACAAAAAAATCAACAAATTTGCTCAAATTCAGAAGCAAGGCAACCAAAATCCAGAAAAATCATCAACTCACAAAACACCGTACCTTATCTTATGCTCGATCGTCGGAGACGGAGACGGGGCGAGGAGGAGGTGGAGAGGAGGAGCGATGCAGTGACGGAGATGAGGCGAGGGGGAGGTGCGAGTCGCCGGAGAACAGGAAGGGGAGAGGCGGAGCGAATCGCCGGCGGCTTCAAGGGTTCGAGCGGCTAGGGTTCGAGCGAGGGCAAGGGGGAAAGTGGCAACGAGCAAGGGCGATGAGGACTGGAGACCGGCAGCGAGCGAGTGAGGGCGGCTGCGAGCGAGTGGAGGTCCGGCGAATAGGAGGAAGATGGAGGTCCGGCGACTCGCCGCCATCGGAGCTGGATCCGGCATCGAGAGAGAGAAAACAGATCGAGAAGGCGAGAGGATTTGGGAGAGAGGAAAAAATGTCCGTACAACCGAGAATAAGAATATATAGGGGCCATTTTGCAAAATTGTCCAAACACGCGACTATTTTGCAAAAAACGTCCAAATAATGTGCCTATTTCGCAAATTTTTTCATTAATTAATACTCTTAAAAAGTCACATTTTAAAACTTTAGATAAATAAAATATTAATTATTTTAGAAAATAAATTTTATATTTTTCTAAGATGTGATTTTTAATATATATTATATTTTTTAATATATTTTAAAAATGTGATTTTATATTATATATATTTAAATATATATATATATATGTATATATTTTATATATTTTATATTTAAAAAAATGTGATTTTTTAATATATTTTATATTTTTCTAAATTTTAGATAAGGTTGGAGGTTAAGGCTTTGTTCTTGCTTCATCAATCTGATGTTATGAATCGCACCAGAGAAAGAAAGAGAGTATTTTTGGAGAAAGTTGGAAGATGAGTCGAAAATCAAGTTTTCTATCATCCATACACTAACTTCTCTACAACCTCTATAAAGGGAAAGAGTAACCACGGAATATTAAGGCTCATCATTGGCAAAAATAAAAAAAAATTGGGTGCAACTTGTAAATAACCACAATTCACATTTTCTAGGAATTGTAATCGCAAGGTAACTATCGACTTGTCCTCGGGCAACACTACAACAATTTTAGTGTTTAGTTTGTCCCAACTCCCAAGGGAAAACTTCATTGGTTGAGTTACACCGCTCCATATGTTCGTATATATCATTACCACTTATAGTAGTGTATCGACCATTTGTACTAAGTGACCAATTGAGCTTGTCCGTGAAGTACTAGTTTCAGTCATTTCTAGAGGACAACCTCAAATATGGGAACATTCCTTTGAACTATGAAACCACTAACACAAGTGTGTATTACACATCCCTGAACCTATGTTATAGTGGTACGAGTTCCCATTAGTGTTTTTGCACTAAAATTCCCAACAAACTCAACTACCTCGTTGCTTTTACTTGCAGTATTCAAGTCGCCCAAATTGAATATTGTCCCTCCTAACAAGTGTAGTCACAAAACAAACTATGCCATGCCCATAGACCGAGCACTATCCCACAAATTATTTGAACCAGGCAAATCACACAACACGCCGTCACACATAACCCATATCTAGTAGGAAAATGACACTCGTTGTGGCATGAAGTGGAATTTGAATCCATTGATTTTACAAATGAGTTAAAACAATAGAACACTTTCTAAATCGGTCACAAAAAATCGACAAGCACAATGATTGTATTTTCTGATTTTCCTCCAATGAGAACTAGTTAAAGAAAGCGTAGATACAAATGTTCCCTTGTATCTACGCTTTCCTTAACTAGTTTTCATTCTGACATTTTGATAATTGTCAGATCCTTATTCTGACAAGACAGCACACAGATGCAGAAAGAAAAGAAAAACACAGTACAAGCACCCATATTGTCTCAAGCTCTTTGAACTGATAAGGTTGGTGCCACCAGTTTACCAAGACCTCTCTTTGGTGAGACCTGAGGAAGAGAGGAAGCACAAAATGGGTGACTAATGATCAGGAATGGTGATGAAAGCAGAAACAGTGGATAAAAAGGGGGTGAAGGAGGCAGCTGAGGACTCACCAACCTTAACTGCCTCTTTTTGGATTCCATCAGCGTCCCGGTATAAACAAAGTGATGAAGGGGATAAGCTGCATCAGTAGAAATCTGCATCTAAGCCACATCCCTCTATCACTTAGCATTTACAGGATACATTTGTAATGTTTGAAGTTCTAGTATTCTTGATTTACACCAACATTCAGTAACAACTTGACAACCAAATTTCCATCATCCCCGGTCACAGGGAGGATCTTCAACAGTTCTTCATTCGAGTGATGAGCATATTTTGTTAAAAAGATAAAGGTTTGCAGGCCAAGGATAATGAAAGCAAAGGATGTTGTAACACTAATCACATAACAGAAAGGGGGTAAATCCTCTGAATAAATAATAGCTGACAGAAAACATACCCCGTAATATTCTACCTGGGGACCTGGAATCGGTTCTGGCCATACTCAGAGCAAAGGAGCTTCTCTGAATAAACCCAGTTTAGGCAAGTTACAAAAGAACAATCAACAATTTAAAGCTGGGGAGAGAGCAAATGTCTAATGTGTATTCTCTCAAAGACCCAGGGTAGCCACATCAAGACACGGAAAAGTGAAAATACTGCAGAACAAGGGGCATGCAAAACATGTTACAAGGGAAACAATAAACTACTTAATCAAATAGGTCACCAAATGCTCAAGTGAGGGGAATCATAAGCAAATAGCGTCCTGCATAATACTAACTGATGTTACTATGACCTGAACTATATCATTCATAGATAAACACTGAGGATAAATATATTAACTGATGTTACTACTTCCTGAAATGGATTACTGGTCCTGTTTTCCTAGGAGTAATCCCCTAAAAGTACGCAGGTGAATGCCGCAAATTCTGATACATTAATGAATTGGGTGAGGGTGAAAGACTGTTGTGGTTTTGAGGAAAACGATGTCCAGGGACAGATGGAATTGCTGAAGTAAAAGGTGGCGAAATGAAACGAGAAGGTCCAGGACTTCTAGGTATTGGGATGCCTCGGTGACTGAAAGGCTCGCTAGGACTACGAGGACTAAAATCATGACGGTAATTTGGACGGTGAAAGTTCAAGGGAGGAGGAGACTCGTAGCTATAATGAAGATTATGAAGGGGTGGAGAGTTAACAAAACTCTGAGGCCATCGTTCATGGCTAGGCAGATTATTGGCAGGGGCACGCAGATTGATTAACTGGTCAAGCCGAGGAACTGAGAATTCAGAAGCAGGCGGAGTTTGCAATTTATCCCAGTCTTTTGGGTCAGCACTGTCTGGTATAGGAGCATTAATGCCTGGAAAATCTACAGTCTTCTTTTGAGGCCCTTTGAAATCAGATTTAGTTTCATTACCACCATCACAATTAGCTTCTTCATCTCCAAATATCATGAGTCCTGAAGGTTGATCCTCCTCTTCTGAATCTGTTTTAACATTAGTTAAATAAAATATTGAAACTCTTAGTTTATTCAGAAAGCAGCCACAAAAATCAACTACCTATGATACAAATAAATTTCTTTTTTTTTTAAAAATAATTCAAATTGGGAGAGGAGTTGCGTCATGCATGCCCATAACCAATTGACCACCAATGCAAAGTTCTCTTAAGGATCATTTAAATGCTTACCAACATATCCGGGTGGATATCCAAGTTGACGCATTCTATTAAGCCAAGGAGGTGGTTCAAGGTCCTGTGTCATAAAATACAAGTTGTATTAAAATGTTAGACCAGAGCCATGTTAAGGGACCACAAAATCTAATTTCGCATTTTACCTTAAGACCCAACAATTCCCTTGTTTCAGGTGCAAGACATCCCGGTTTCAGTCCATCATACTTTCCAGCAGGAGAATCCTGGTAATATCGAGTTCGAAGACGTTGGCCAGAATTATTGTTCTTCTTGGATTGGTACTCTTTGCGTGCATTATTGACAACAACATTGTTATATGGCCTTGTACACTCCTTCAATGAATGGCCGTATGAACTACAGTTGAAACATCGAGTTGCATCGCGCATATCTAAAGGACTGAAACAAAATATTGCAATGAACTGTAAGATAGCAACATATAAACAAGACAAAAGTCGGTCATAAAAGAAATGCCAGAAATACAAGATAAGCGAGAGGGTAGAGGATCGTAATATTTGCTTAAGAGAGGGGGAATATGTTCAACAGGGAATTATGCCATGCACGTGACCATTCCACGGATTTTTACCCCAAAACTATACATACAATATCTAGAACCTCGAATGCAATCTGGGATAATGGGTAAAAATGGTAGAAAAAGGACAGTCCATAACCTCATGCTCTTGAAAATGTTCCATAAATCAAGAGTGAAGGCTGCTATATTATTTTCAACAATCACCACCCTTTCCCCTATGCTAGGTCCCCAAACAGCCAAGAATACAAAGTCCTAGATAAAATGCCCCATGGAAGACAAGTTTCGTGATGTAAGGTTAGTTAACCAGTTCAGACACAGAACTACAGAAGTGATCCACTCAAACACTGAGAAGGAAAGATAGTAAACAGAATGAAGGTGACAGTGTATTACACAGACATCCAACATATAAAAGCATGTTTATGAGTTTATAATGTTTACCACTTCTCATCAATTGATTCCCCATCAGATGTCAAGCCAAGAGGATAATTTCGGTTGTACAATGGTGCAGGATCATCATCCACTGACAAGGATTCTGTTCGTGGCCTTTTGCGAGCTTGATTATCCATAACAAATGACTATAAACAACCAGCCAAAAGAATTACATGTCAAAAGTATATTTGACCAGTTAGAGTAACATCAATTATCAAAGTACTGTAGTTAAGGATTAAATGGTATCATAAGTCATAATAAGATCAAGAATCAAGAGAGCTAAGCTAAAATATCCCAACATGTAGCAAGTAATATAAAAATCATATTTGGCAGTGGGCACAAAAGTTGACACTCGAGAAGTATACTACTCAAGAACTTATTAGTCATCATCTTCAGATTAAATTGCACAAATTTGCTGCCCAACAAACAAGGCAACACTAAAGATGAGGACGCCAAAAACAAATAAATAGGTTTACATACCACGGTGGAGTTCTCTAGGCCCACATGTATTGCTGGGAAGTAAGTCTCTTCTCCATCATCTATTGGTTCTACTAAATCCTGTCACATATTACAAATCATAACAATTAGTAGGTCACATCTAGTGAATGGACAGCACAGTTTTAAGAAAATAAGAACTTTCAAGATCTTAGCCACCATAAGCTCACCTTCTCTGAAGAACAATTCTGGGCATGCCAATTCGACCAACAATTTAAAAGCTCATAAAGTTTTCTTTTGCTGCGTCTATTCATAAAAACATGTCAACATATTTCAATATAAGATAACACATCAAATAAAATGTGTTGACTCACAAAATTGCTATATGCATGTTCTAACCTTGGTAAGGAACTATATATAATTCTCACCGATGGTTCTTGATCTGTCCCAGGCTTCTTATCACCTAATGATAGCAAAACCATCAATGAGAAACTTCAAAGACCTATGATATATACTAGATCAACCAAACATATTAACCTCATCAACTCACTATTTGTAGCCAATATATAAATTATAAAGCATATAATATCCATCAAATTTGCAAGAATGTTAGACTCAATGACTCAAGCATCCATCACCCTATAATTTCTGTTTGAATTGCAGATTTCTTAAAGTTTAATAAGATAACAAAAAGTAGGTAGAAAATTTTTATCTATAGTGGAATGATAGTTTGACTATTCCATTACAGATTTGGCCAATATCATCGGTGTTTAATTGCCAAAAGATTTGCTCAGAGTTGGGTTTTCACCTTTTGTTTCTCCCAAATCGTCCATGGCAAAGATGCCATCTTGATCTTCAATACACGGTCCTGAAGAATCAGCAGTAACTTTGCCAACATCAAACTCGCCTTGTGAGGGCAGATTGCCTGATGTTTTCACTTGAATAATCTCCTTAGCTACCATATTTTGTTTCAATTCCCCCACTTCACTTCACAGCTCCAAGCCACAGATCACTTTTTCAGGAAACGAAAACCAATTGGACTGCGCTACAGCAAACATTCAGTCAGAAGATTGAAATAAATGTCCAGCATGATTTAGGAAAAAGTTATCAGCTATGTAAACTGTCAGAAGTAACAAATGACATAGGTAGGTGATACAATATAATCATACAATTCACGCACTTACATGCACACTATGCATCTTCCTATGAATGGCAGGAAAGGCGATACTTTTTGAGAAATAACAGAACATGTTTGCACCACAAGAAATTGCTTATAAGAGATCTATCATTCTATCCTACCCAATTTTGCACCTTTTTTTCTCTTGTAAAAGACAAGAAGTGTTTTACATTCTATGATATCCACTTGAAAACTCACCATTTGCAATAGATGGCTTCTTACACCACATAATAAACTTATCCATAATCCTCAGAATAAAAGAGCACAAAGCACAAAGCACAAATTGCAAACACACTGAACTTATCCCTGACCTAAAAATAAAAGAGCACAAAGCACAAATTGCATTCAGAAATTGATACTCAAAGACTCAAACTGAACATCACAATCCCAAATCACAAACCCTATTCATCCATTGACTCTCAAACTCAAAAACCCTAATACAAAATTGCAACAACAATTCACAAACCGTATTCACAAACTGATTCTGAAATTCACAAATTCACATATCAAACTTCAATTCCAAACAGTATTCGAAGATTTGAAGGCCGAAAATGAGTGAGGAACTCATGAACAAAATCAATCAAAAACCAATTCTTTTCCAATAGTAATGATTGAGGAACTCATGAATAAAAGCAATTAAAAATCAATTCTTTTCCAATAGTAATGATTGAGGAACTCATGAATAAAAGCAATTAAAAACTTGTACCGTATTTCCTCACACCAAACGGTAGAGGGACAAGATAAGTAGCAACCTGGAACTATTCTGACATGAATGCATGTAGAACGAAAGAACCCTAAACAGAGAAGATAGAAGTGCTCACCCTTTGGATGTTGTTATTGAGTCAGAGCTTGAGAGAGGGAGAAGAAGTTGGATATGAAAAAGCGGGTGGAGAGTGGAGGAAGCAGATCTAGTTGATTCGGGGAGAAATCGCTAACACGAGTGCAGGCAGGAAGCAGAGGAGAGCGGGTGCGACTTTTCCCTTTGTTTTTCAAAGCCTCTCTCTGGACAGTAACCAAGTACAAAAATCTAGGATGATATTTATATGGGTAACGATTAGATACCTCGTCAATTGGCGCATTAAGTAATAATACTCCCTCCGTCCAACAAATATATGGACTTTTAGATGTAAATTTTTGTCCAACAATAGATGGTTTTTTAGGTTTTCTAGGATTTTTAGATGTAAATTTTTGGAAATTGTTTGTCTTACCCTCTGGTAAGCTTACCCAAGGGTATTCCCATGTCCATGGAAAAAGTAGACTACTTTTTAGGAAAAATAAATGTTTTAATAGGGGATAAATAGGTTTGCTTTTTTGTGAGGTTTCATGCACCCTATGTCATAATTACTACACCTATATTACTTCTCTCCCCTAATTAAATGAGTTTGTTAACTGATTTTGGGCGGTAATACATTGTCCGAAATGCTATACAAGTAACTCAACGGCTAGTATTATTAATTAATTACTGTAGTTCCAACTTAATTAGTTTATACTTGGTGTATACAACTAAATTAGTTCCAGCTCCTATAATTAAAAAATGGCGGTACTTTATACATAAATAATTTATAGACTTAGTTTATAATATACTGTACAACTAAATTAGTTCCAGCTCCTATATTTTATTATTTGGAACGTAATTAGTTATGGCTGTAATGAATAGTCCGTATATAAACTTTTTTACGAAAGTATTATTTGGAGTATTTTTATACTTTGTTTATCTTTGGATATTTACACTGTGAAAATATAAAAAAATTTAGGATTAGTTTATACTTGCATAATACTGTATATAGCTAACTCAATTAATACTACTATATACCTAATTCAAATAATCCGGCCCAATTGCGACCTCGGCCCGGCCCAATTGCTCCAAGTGCATCACCCTACTCCATCTGCTTCACCCTGATGCTTGGAGACGTTGAAGTTTACCTGTGTGAAACCGCAAACCGTAAGACAGTGACCCGCCCTCTTCGAAATTAACTCTTCCCTCCATCCCAAGTCTCGGCCGTCAACTTCAAAACACAATCATCCCCGGAACAGCACGACGAAATCAGTACCTTGAATCTCGCTATTGAGAACAAGAATCGTCAGTCGGGCGAGGCGTCTCTTACGTTTCAATATCACAGACCGCCACTCAATCTCCGAATTGGTAAGTCTCTCTGCTTTTAATCGGTCAGTTATGTTTGATTTTATGTTCATTAGAAGTTGATTGTACTTGGGGTGGGCAGTGGGCGATTCTGGGTAGGCCTAGGGTTTCAGTAGATGTGTTATGAAACGAGTATAATTCCTGGTGTGGAAATCAGTTTGCAATGGAGCAGGACTATCTCCAACTAACTACCCTGACAACGGAGCAGAAGGCGAAATGGTCAAAGTTAGCGGAAATGGACATTGTACCGACTAAATTTTACGATGTTGCGACACTGAAACGGCTAGGAATGTTCGAAATTACGAAGTCAATGTTTGATCAGGCAGGGCTGTCGGGATTTTTGAACAAGAATGCGCCAACGTATCTAAGATATGTACTGGAATTCCTCTCGACCTTATCGGTACACAATGGCAACCAGATTTCATTTCACCTCAATGATGTGGAGAGGTTGCTATCCTACGACGAGTTGCGGGACATCCTCGGGATTTCTCGTCAACCTACCCCTGGCTGGAAGAAATCGGGCCACAATTTGAAAGATCTCTGGGTTGAAATTACAGGCAGACAGTTTGACGGTCACAAAGGCGAGACTAACTCTTGGCTTGGGCATCCGTGCTTGGTCTTGGCACACAAAGTGATTAGGATGGCTTTTATGGGTCAGGGAGAGACCAGCAAGTTCATGGCTTCAGATTTTATATGGTTCCGGTGCTTTTTCGAAGAATGCAACAACGTGCCTGACTGGACTTCTTTGTTTGTTGCATCTTGCATTCGAGATGCAACAAGCGGGAGCACGAAGGGCAAGTTAGCGTTGGGGGGTATGATCACACTGATCGCTAGGAAGTGGGAACCAGAACCGCCAGAATGGTTGGAGCAGATACATGGGTCTCATGTGTACGATGAGAGGAGTCTGAACACAGCCAGTCTGTTGAGCAACCCACTAGAGCCGGAGTTGCATTGGAAACCGACGAAATCTTACCATAACGCGATATATTTGCCATGTCCCCTGCCGTATGGGAAGAGAGCTGCGGACTTCTGTATGACCAACTACGAAGATAAGAGTAGATCGGATCGGGATGAACGGAGTACACCGATGGACTTGGACGCCCCCCCGCCCGAGAAATAAATGATCAGATGGTAGTGCCAACGGAAGATGGTATGGAGTGTGATACAAGGCTTTGTCCAACTAGTTCACCCGTTGAGGATCTGCACACGGAAGACGTTTGTCTGATCGAATACAAGCCCTTCACCTCATCACATCCAGGGCCAGAAGGTGTGCATTCGCACCAAGGTGAATCCGGCTCTTCTGTTCCTTGGGAGCTGGTGTTACAAGGGATACAAGGAATTGCAAACCGACAGTCCGATATGGACACGAAACTTCTGGAGATGGCGGACACTCAAAGATACATCTTGGATAGGATAAACCAAATATCCGATAGGCAGGATCGTTTGGGGGAAGAACTTGAGGAGATGCGTCTGAGTCAGGACTTGCATCACAGCCACCACACAGACGTGGAGATGAGTCTTCGGGACGTGTCGGCCAACCAACAGTCGATGTTTGATACGGTCCACCACATCGCCTGCCAAGTAGATGATCTTCGATTCTGGTCGCACCAGATGGATGGTGAGATGGAGTCAGTAAGGGATCAACAAGAGGTTACGGTGTTATATGTTCAGGCAATGGACGAAAACGCCCGCCACTTCTACCCAAATTATGCTGATCTGTACGCACCAACTCCAGAAATGCTCGATGCGGTTGCCACGCGACAATTTACCAGGGAAGGGCCTTTCAACGGTCGAAGAACTGTACGTTGGCCGGAGGACACAGGCGGTCCATCTCAAGGGCGTGGTGGAGGTCGGGATGGTGGTAGAGGACTTAGAGGAGGACTTCAGAATGGTGGTAGAGGAGAATTTCGGTATGGTGGTCGCGGTGGAGGTCGTCGTCATGCTGGGGGCCGGGGTTGACACTTTTGAAAACATTATGACACTTCCGTATTTTATGTTTGATACAATTGGTTAACTTTGATGATTTTTGTGTTTATCTATGGAATTGTTATGTAATCTACTATTAAATCTAGCACATTTTATTATCTACGATTTATGATTCTATGGCATTGTCGAAAACGTACAATATAGAGTATATATTGGTACAATTAACTTGTGAATGGATTCGGGCTGGCTATGATTTGAGGCCCATTGTGGAAGTTTAAACAATGTTGGCTTGTTGCAAACCAAAAAGCCCATTTCAGGCCCATTGCGGAAGTTTAAACAATGTTGGCTTGTTGCAAACCAAAAACCCCATTTGAGGCCCATTGCGGTGTAACGGCCCGGGATTATGATTCCCGAGATACGTTTCGAGGGATAAAACCCCTCGTTAGGATCTTGCGCCCCGAGTACAGGTTGAAGGTTTGAAACCGAAGATTTGTAGTTTAAAGTGGGATTTCGCACCCAAATCTGAAAGGTCCGTTGGAGACTCCGGGGTAAACCCCTATACCTATCCTAAGTCTACAACAAGGAAAATCATTTATCATGCAGGGGGCATAAGTTCTGAAAATGATACAACCATTGCCACAGCAGAGCTGGGTCAAAACAGAGTATAAGTAGGGAGAAATCCCAAAAGCATGAATCTGGTGAAGTCAGGTTTCAAACACTCACTCTCTGCCATATGAATAGACCCCGTCATAACAACACAAAATCAAGCAGTGTATCGGGTACCAAAAACTATACCACCAAGTCAGGCCAAGAGTCCGCCCGTGGGTCATCTGACCGCGCTGAGGACATATAATACGCCTATACCTAGAATAAAGATGCCTTCATGCAGTACTGGAATATTAACCACACTATCATGTTCCTAACTCATATGTACGGAATATTAAGTAAGGCCTTAACAGAGAATACCAAGTGGTATATCCCTCTTCTACCATCACCCCTCTTCCAGACAAGGTGGAGACTGGCCAGTTCGATGCTATAATCATATCAAATCTCATCATCATATCATATCTCATCATCGTATCATATCCCATGCCCATCTCGTATCTCGTGATATATATAAATGACTCGAGGAGGACAACACCCGATGAAGCTGGGCTGCCCTATGACCCTAGCAAGGACTCTAGGACTCACAGATAACGGCCGTTCTGTATTCAAACGCATACAGAATAAGAATGCTCATTTGTAAGTGCAATTCCTAAGCATGATACTACATGGCATGCTCTTATGCATATGAAACACCTACATACTATATGACACATCATGCAGGAGGTACTGGTTACTGAGTAAGCCTCGGAGGTACTTACTTGGCTAGAAGATCAGCAAAAGAAAAATCCAGCACAAAGTAGTCACGGTCACAGAGTATCACCTAAGTACATAACAATAATACACTGAGTATATGTCTCTAACCACTCTGAACCCATATATCATACGTACACTCATACAAATAGATAAATAAACAAGTTCGCATCCGTCACACTTTCAGTTCATTATGATCAATCATCTCTCATCTCATACTGTTCAACATATATATAATCCGCCATCTCATCAGCTTAAGATAACCTCTATATCATGCTTAGCCAAATTCGCATATATTACTATTTCATGCTCATACATAAGAATATATATATATATATATATATATATATATATATATATATATATATATATATATATATATATATATATATATATATATATATATATATATATATATATATATATCATCATCATCATCATCATCATCATCATTGATAACCCGTATTTAACCCTTTATAATAAATCATCACAATAGCATGCTATTAGTCAAACATATCATACCGCAAATCAACCGATCATATTGTCATGCTGATTAGTCATCGAATAAGTCTTACTCTTAGGTTAGTCTCAAAACCGTTTCAAATTCGAATTAAACATTTAAAAATTCCGACCCTTGAAAATACTCGCTAAATTCCTTTTTCAAATTACTTTTAAAATCTATAAGTCCAAATAATATATTTTAACCCCCAATAATATTATATTTTATTTTAAATACCATTAAATATTTAGATAAGTAAACGGTTAAACCCGAACCGAACCAAACCCGCAATTATTAATCCCCAAACCGGTTTAATCAAACAAAATATATGTTAGTAAAAAGGGGCCCACAATTGCTGACTGGGCAAGGATAGGCCCACGCCCTTCTTCTTCCTCCAAATTCCAATCTGCATCTCCCGCTGCGCTCGACGTCGGCCGTGCCCGCTCCTGCCGGCTCGCCTCTCGTGCTCGCGCTTGCTGCTGCTCGACCTTGCGCCCATCTGCTTGAGGACCCAGCCTCCCACGCCCAGCTGCCCTCGCCTCTGCGCTCACCCGCGCTCGCCGCTGCGTTGCTCTGCCTCGTCTCGCAGCGCTCTCGTCTCGCACTCTTGGCCTCGCTCTCGAGCTGTTGGAGCTCTCGACCTTTCCCAATCATCCCGCACTCAACCCTCTCTCACTCCCGACTAGTCTAGACATCGAAAAAGACTCAGAAACGAATCGAAACGAGGATAAATTCGGAGCTCACCGAGATGGATTTTTCGCGACTTCGGAGCTCTCGATCGGAGTTCTGTGCTTCGTCGGTGGCTCGTGATGGCTTGTCGGACCGACACCGGATGTGGATGAGTGTGATGGTGAAGACCGCAAGCAATTTCAATCAAAAACGAAGGAGGGACGCTTACCGGAAGTTAGCTTCGCGATTGATCGAAGATTAGAAAAGAATGGGTTACGGTGGCTCCGTGGCGGTTCCGGTGGTGTCCGTTGTTGCTGCTGGTGGCTCCGAGGATGTGTAGGACCTTCCGCTGGTGGCTCGAGGTGGAAGGATAGAAGGAGGAGGAGGAGACAGTGGTTTGGGGATGAAGACGGTGGCGACGATGGTGAAGTGAAATGGTGAAGATGAATGGTTATGGTGTGCAGCAGAAGAGTGGGGAGGAGCTGAAAAGTTTACAGAAGCTAGGGAGAGGTGTGAAGGGATGTGGGAGATGGCGTACAGAAGAAGAGAGGACCGGAGGGATGGGTTTACAGATGTAACAGGGGTAGGGGTGTAGTAGGAGCTAGGCGGGAGGGTGGCTCGGAACAGGTAAGGATTTGACCGGGGAAGTGATGGGTATTAATTACGGGCATCAGTCAAAATTAAATACCCCGAATTAAAACCCGAATACGTAAATTTCGAATCCCGAAATTAGTTTCCGAAAGTTAGTTTCCCGAATCTCGTTTTCTCGATCGATTAGATTTTTATAATAAAAAAGGGTATCACCATACGATAATTATTTTGAATTTTCGAGGTCAAATGACGGAAATTGTTCGCCAAATTTTATATTTCGGTCGAAATCCGCTAAATGAGTTTTAAATTCAGTTTAAGTTCATTTTTAATTTCCTTTTTCCGAATAATTAGGATTTTGAAAATCCGAGCCTTTACATGCGGAAGCCCACGATAATCTATGTTGAACTATTATTTTTCATTCAAATGTGAAAATTATAAGTATTTCAACTACCAAATGAAATTATTGGCTACGTGAGTTAGACAACTGTTTTATTAACTTGAGATACTTGATAATTTAAGATACTCCCACTTTGAATACTTATAATCTACTTGCAAAAGATCTATATAATGCTTTACCATTAACTTGAGATACTTGAGAAGTTAACATCTTAACTTACATGAGTTTTCCTCAAAATATACTCTTATTGTATTCTAACAACAATTTATTAGCTAATATAATGTTTTATTAAACATTTATTAGTTACTTATATGATTTTTTTTCAAAACATACTCTTATAGTATTCTAATAAGAATTTAGTAGAAGTGGAGTAAGGTTTTATTGAATATTTGTTAGTTACTTATATGAGTTACCCTCAAAACATACTCTTATTGTATTCTAATAAGAATTTAGTAGTTAATATAATGTTTTATTAAACGTTTGTTAGTTACTTGTATGAGATTTCCTCAAAACATACTCTTATAGTATTCTAATATGAATTTAGTAGTTAGTATATGGTTTTATTAAACATTTGTTAGTTACTTATGTGATTTTTACTCAAAACATATTCTTATATTATTCTAATAAGAATTTAGAATTTATTATAATGTTTTATTACACGTTTATTAGTTACTTGTATGAGATTCCCTCAAAACATACTCTTATAGTATTCTAATATGAATTTAGTAGTTAGTATAAGGTTTTATTAAACATTTGTTAGTTACTTATGTGATTTTTACTCAAAACATATTCTTATAGTATTCTAATAAGAATTTAGAATTTATTATAATGTTTTATTACACGTTTATTAGTTACTTGTATGAGATTCCCTCAAAACATACTCTTATAGTATTCTAATATGAATTTAGTAGTTAGTATAAGGTTTTATTAAACATTTGTTAGTTACTTATGTGATTTTTACTCAAAACATATTCTTATAGTATTCTAATAAGAATTTAGAATTTATTTTAATGTTTTATTACACGTTTGTTAGTTACTTGTATGAGATTTCCTCAAAACATACTCTTATAGTATTCTAATATGAATTTAGTAGTTAATATAATGTTTTACTAAACATTTGTTAGTTACTTATATGATTTTTCCTCAAAACATACTCATATAGTATTCTATTATGAAATTTTCCACATTCAGGGTGCCAATTATTCAAATATATAAAAATGTGGGCGATAATTTCAATAAACAGGGTGCCGATTTGGAATGAAACATAAAATGATTATGCACAACGGTGCAATAAAACAAAATCTGTGTCTACCTCCCTATTTTCGAGGCCCATCCGTATTGGTGCAAGGCTTAGCACACGGATTGAAATCTTGGACCGTTAGATTTAAGAAATAAAGGGTCGCGATTGCATACACGGCATGCGAATGGCTGCTGCTTACAACGCTGCCTCGGACCCACAACATTCCCGACCAATCATAGCCCATAGCGTGTCTTTAAATTTTGGTAAAAAAGAAAAGAAAAGTAGCATTTATGCGAATGGCTGATGCATTGCTAGATGCACCCATGCATAGAAGTCGTTGGATTTCAATGAATAAAGGGCCAAGATTGCATACAAGCCATGCGAATGGCTGATGCATCCCTTGATGCTTCGGAATCACAATTTATCCATGAATGCTACTGTACTTTTATTTTCAAAAAAAATAACAATTTGTTTTTTAGAGTTCAATTCGGTCAGATTTATTTTTATTGTTATTAGTATTATTACGGGGTACAGTACCAATTCAGTAATTTGTATAATAATAATAATAATTAATATAAGATTAATTTAATAATAATAATACTAATAATAATATTTTTATTATTGTAATAATTATTATTACTATTACTATTACGAAAAAATAGTGAAAGTAATACGCAACTATTAGAATATGCACAAAAAATAATAAGAGCCAGTATTATTAAACAAAAGTATTTTAGATTATTATAGGTTTTATTTTATGAAACAATATAATTTTTTTTTGATTGGCATATGAAACAATATAATTACACTACGTAAGGTTACAAAAAATTAATAAAGGAAATAACCATCTCTATTGGTGCAAGGCCGAGCCACCGGATTGACATCTTACACCGTTGGATTTCAATAAATAAAGGGCCACGATTCCAGACAAGCCATGCGAATGGCTGATGCTTTCCACGCTGCTTCGGACCCACAACAGTCCCGGCCAATCATAGCCCGGCGCGTGTATCATGATCCATAAATGCTACTATTTTTTTTATAAAAAAAAAATCACTAATTGGAGGAGTAGATTGGAATAAATATTTTGATTTAAAACCAATAGTTAGTAACATAAAGAAATTAAATAGAGACTTAAGTGAAAAATAAGAAACAAAGGATAATGAAACAAAATCAAAGAAAATTGGAACACGAGTGAAGTTATCGGTCAAGACTCGTAAAATTACTCTAAGATTCACTTACACATCATCGTAATTAAACTCTTCTCGATTAAGAGTTCACATACATAGTTACTAAAAAAACAATATGAGTTAAGCCCGATAGTTATATTAGATTGGAATGAATATTTTGATTTAAAACCAATAGTTAGTAACATAAAGAAATTAAATAGAGACTTAAGTGAAAAATAAGAAACAAAGGATAATGAAACAAAATCAAAGAAAATTGGAACACGAGTGAAGTTATCGGTCAAGACTCGTAAAATTACTCTAAGATTCACTTACACATCATCGTAATTAAACTCTTCTCGATTAAGAGTTCACATACATAGTTATTAAAAAAACAATATGAGTTAAGCCCAATAGTTATATTAGATTGGAATGAATATTTTGATTTAAAACCAATAGTTAGTAACATAAAGAAATTAAATAGAGACTTAAGTGAAAAATAAGAAACAAAGGATAATGAAACAAAATCAAAGAAAATTGGAACACGAGTGAAGTTATCGGTCAAGACTCGTAAAATTACTCTAAGATTCACTTACACATCATCGTAATTAAACTCTTCTCGATTAAGAGTTCACATACATAGTTATTAAAAAAACAATTTGAGTTAAGCCCGATAGTTATATTAGATTGAAATGAATCTTTTGATTTAAAACCAATAGTTAGTAACATAAATAACTAAAAAAGACTCTTAAGTGAAAAATAAGAAACAAAGGACAACATTAATAATAATTAATGGAGAAACTGAAAGAATAGTAATAACAATAATAATAATAATTAAATGATTATATTGATTTATAATACCCGTAGTTTAGATTGATTTTTTATATATTGTCCGAAGCATCTAGTTGGGTTATTTCACATGTAAAGTACAAAATAATATTAATATGATGGAAATCCCCATCTCCATTGGTTCATGGCTGAGAGAACGGATTGAAAACTTACACCGTTGGATTTCATGAAATAAAGGGCCACGATTGAATACAAGCCATGCGAATGGCTGATGCTATACCCGCTGCGCCGGACCCACCTTGGTCCCAGCCAATCACAGCGCACCGCGTGTCCCATAATCCTAGAATTCTACTTTTCTCCTTGAAAAAAAATACTGTATAGAAATTGTATTTACAGTTATATTCGCCTATTTGGTCATACTCCGTAATAATTACTATACTGTATATTTATCTTATTCTTATTTTGATTATTAATATAAATATTAATTGTATTCATATTCTTATTCTTAGTTTATAATTTTTTTTTAATTATTATTAGTATTATTATAACTAGCAGGAGAATTAATACCATCCATGAATAACCTTGCATAATCTTGCATTACCTTGAATGTGTGGTTAGTTGAATAACCTTGCATTACTTAAGCATTATGCTAAGTCATTACAACAGACAAAACATTAGAAGTTTTTCACATACCATTAAAAACCGTTAGTGTATATCCGGAAGTACAAACCATTACAAACAAGTTTTTCACCAGCAAATTACATACCATTACAATATATTAGAAGTTTCAAACCATTACATTAGAAGTCCTTACAAAATGCAAACTGTCATTTTTCCTTAATAATCCCACATGAAGGCATATTTTTCTTGGCCTCTCCACCTATCAGCCCTGATGTTAAACTCCAAATGCGGTCGCAGATGATAATATGGATAACGCTTTCTATCACCAGTCAAAGGAAATAAAACTTCAAACCTCTTGTTCCTCCCATTGCCAATGACCTTGGTGATCTCACCTGACCAATAGCCGCCTTCGTGCCAAGCATCGACTTCGTCACCGATCTCGTAATCGTCGTATTCCCCAACCGGCGGTGAAGGACGCAGTTGGCAGCCTGGAAGAATTTCTTTGAGAGGTTCGTTGCTGTCCTCTTCCTCGAATAGAAAATCATACTGAACCACGTAGTGCGTCTTCCAGTACCTCTCGACGATTTCGCCAGGAAAGAAGGATCCCAAGAAGTCTTTCTCCGCACCTATAACTTCTATCCATGATCCATCATCTAAATACCAGTCTTGGAATTCTGCAAGTGATAAAGAATTCAAATTTTTTTTAATCTATACTCTAATTTGGTACTGAAACTGACTATGAACCTAGTTAAACCAACGCATCACTCACCTTCACTAACTCCGACTACATCGGCGGTGTGATCTGAGTCCAAGCTATCAGAATCAGAATATATGTTGATTGGTTGGTCTGGTGTTGCCATATCTAAATTGTTGTAGTTCAGCAAGATAAAAAAAACATATGTCGATTACGACTCAAACAATTAGATTGAAAACACAGACGTGAAGCAAACAACAAATGGATAAATAAGAACATACCACAGATGAAGTGAAAAGGCATAAAATGGATCTATGTTGTCAAAATCTTTAATCTATAATGAGGTTTGTGGTTTTAATCACAGGGCTTATATTGATTAATGTATATATTCTTGTAAACCAGCTCAAGTGACATTTTATCTGTCATCCTAAAACATTTTTATGCAACTAGAATCTCAACCAAATGACCTCTAACGTGTTCTGTTTAAAAGGGCCAAATAATCCTAATAAAACATCCTCAATTGATGATAATCATCAGTCGAACTCTAATTTCACAACATTTTTAACATCCTCAACTGATTGATCTCCAACAAACCTCAAGCATTTGAACTCTAATTACACTAAAGAATTCTAATATACACCAAAGACAAATCTGAACAAAAATCGAATTACATTGATTCCCAACAAACCTGAACTCTAATTTACAATTCCTAAACTAGATTGATTCTCAAGAAATGTAACCCAAAATTAGATTGATTCCCAATCCCAACAAACCTCAAGCAATTGAACCTAACACAAAACCACCCACGGGAAAATACACCAGAGAAAAATCTGAAGAAAAATCGAAATCCCTTACAATCCAAATGTCAATATATGCCTAATGAAATCCATACCAAAACACTATGTCCCCAAATCCTCTATCAATCCAATTGCCAATACCTAACCCAAAATCCTCATTCCAAATGCCAATATATTCCCAAATCACTAAATTTACAATTCCTAAACTTGAATTATAACACTAACTTAATATGATTCTACTAATGAAAAATAGTTTTCAACTCAATAAACTGAAATTAAAAACAAATCCAAATGCCTATGAACGAAATGCACGGTGATGAAGCGCTGAAATTAAAAGTTCAAAAACACAGAACTTGTAACCTGGAGAAGAAGCGCTGGAGAGGTCACGTGGCTGTGTGGCAGACGAAGACGGTGAGGCTATGTAGTCTGCTGTGGTGTTCGGCGGCGACGATGATGGCTGATAGGAGAGGTACTCGCCCTAAAACCCTAATCGCCCCCTTTTTCTCGGCCCCCTTTTTCTCTCCCTAAAACTGGATGTTAAAAAAATGTCAAATGATTAAAAAAATGAGTATTTAATATGAATATTTGTTTAAAATTAATATAAATATAAGTTCAAAATTAAGTTGGTCTCAATTACTTAGTTCGATTCTTGTTGGTCTCAATTATTTTTTTGCATCTTTTTTTTTTCACGAGATCAATTGGTTTTTTCGTTACAAAATATGGAATATGATGTAGAGATATAACAAAGGGACATTCTTGTTAATGAGATCGGGACTCTTGGATCGAATCATAGCCAAATGCTCATCCGCGAACCATAAGATCGTATATCACTCATATGTGAACCTTAAGAGTTAAGATCACTCAATGTAATCTATCTTATATATGTGAATAGTTTTCACACACAACCAAATTTTGGTATGGGTTTAGGGTTTAGGGTTTAGGGTTTAGGGTTTGGGGTTTAGGGTTTGGGGTTTAGGGTTTGGGGTTTGCGGTTTAGGGTTTACGGGAGGTATGGGATATAAAATGCCTTTGAACATATCAATGTAATCTATCTTATATATATGTGAATAGTTTTCACACACAAACAAATTTTAGTATAGGGGGTATAGGGTTTAGGGTTTAGGGTTTAGGGTTTAGGGTTTAGGGTTAGGGTTTATGGTACGTATGGAATATATATATAACGCCGTTGAACATTGCAATGTAATCTATCATAGCTCATTTGGTTAAACCTCTATCCTAGTATGCTGTTGCCCCAGGTTCTAACCTCCATCCTCGCATTTTTTTAAACAATTTTACCACTTTCAAATTTTCGTCTTACCCCGATTTCCAACACAATACTGTAGGGATTTCAGATTTCCTTAATTTTGAATTTGACCGTTTTGAAGTGGAGTGAGGGAGGGAGGCGGCTTGAGGGTCCCACTCTTCCATCATTACTATTGTCTTGGAAATTACCACTTTGGATATAGCAATAGCTAAAAGATTTTCATTGGTAAATATATATTTTTCTTTCAATTGGTTTGAAAAATTGCGAGATTATGAGGTACAATATATTATTATTATTATTATTATTATTATTATTATTATTATTATTATTATTATTATTATTATTATTATTATTATTATTATTATTATTATGAGGTCGAATATATCTTGGAATATTTGAAAAATTGCGATATTATGAGGTACAATATATCTTGGAATCATCTATAGGAAAATCCAAAATAACGTAGTTTAGATGTTTAATAAAAAAATCTAGTATTATTAAACAAAACTATTTATAAACAAAATTAGTTTATATTATTAGAAAATTTATTGTATGAAACAATATAATTGCAGTATTTACAAAAACAGTAGGTTATTTGTGTGTGTATGTAATGTAAATTTTTTTTTTGAAGGAAATGCCCATCTCCATTGGTCCATAGCTGAGACAACGGATTGCAAACTTGCACCGTTGGATTTCATGAAATAAAGGGCCAGGATTGAATACAAGCCATGCGAATGGCTGATGCTATACCCGCTGCGCTGGACCCACATTGGTCCCAGCCAATCACACGGCACCGCGTGTCCCATAATCCTAGAATTCTACTTTTCTCCTTGAAAAAAAAATAGAAATTGTATTTACAGGTCATAATAATTACTATACTGCATATTTTTCTTATTCTTATTTTCATTATTAATATAAATATTATTTTTATTCATATTCTTATTCTTATTTTATAATTATGTTATTATTATTATTATTATTACTGTTATTATAACTGATATTATTATTATAAATATTATTTCATATGTAATTATAACTCATTGGATGGTGAAAGATATGGAGCTTAGGGACTTGGGTGGTCAAACTCGGGTCAACATAATCAATTAGGAGAAGATGGAGGGGAAGGGAAAAATTGGAGAATGACAAAATGGAGCAGCAAAATTAGAGGGTGAAAAATATGATCTGGAGGGATTCGAACCCGGGTTGGTGTATCATATTGATAGACCTTCGCCCAAGGGGGCGTCCTATTGATGTTGAGCGTTGTGACTAAATAAAATACTTCACTCGTGTAAATGTGGTGCATGGTGCAAGGAGACAACTGACTCCCGAAAAAAGAAAAAAAAAAAAGCCCAGCGCGTGTATTGCCGTTAGATTAATTTCAATCCAACGGTTCCCATGTAGTTATCCCCGTTCAGTTATAATTGGCCAACTGGATAGATCCGGTTGGCAATCTGTGTGGGGCCCATCTACACCGTTATTTTTATTTTTATTTTTATAAAAACAAATTCAGCGTTGCAAATTGGGGAGAAACTGAGCGAGAATAGGCTTGGGAATTTTTTTCCATCCTGTTAAAACGCAGCGTTTCACAATTGACAAGGGTGAGAATTAAGTCAATTTACTCCCACATTTACAACTTCAGTTTCTTTTCTGTTATTTTTTTTCCGTTTTATTTTGTCTTCGTTTTGTTTTTGTTGTAACTCTTCACACGGTTAAGTTATTTCCCTCATCTATCAACTCTCAACGTAACCGTTTCTTCATTCCTTAGACATCCATATATAAAAAAAAAACATTTTCCAACATCGTCGAGACCATCCCTAATTCTTTCTTCTTCAATCATCCCCCCAAAAATGTGCGGGATGTCGCGATTCGGATTCTACTTTGGGCAGCCGGTTGAGGTAGTTGGGACAGATTACATGCTTGGGTCTTTCTACGAGGCAGCGGTGAATAGGGAGATCGGGGGGTTATATGTCGAAGTCATTTACACACACCGGGCACCGATGGGTGTATTACGATCCGAACTAATCCCTGCATGTATGGTGAGGCCAACTCCGCGCAGGATCCATCTACCGGACGTGCCGTTCATAGTAGGTGAAGATGTGGACTTCCCTAGGGACCACGGGTGGTGGCACGGAAGGGTACGGGTTGTGCATGAGAAGATGTATTGTGTAGCGAGTGTAATTGATCAGCAAGATAAGTGGTTTCATCACGAGGAATTGAGATGTCATCAGGAGTGGATCGTGGATCGGTGGGCCATTAACCCATGGCATCCGCCCCCGCCAGGTAACACATCTCCTACCATATGTAATTAACTTAGCCTTGTCGACATTTATTATAATGTTTTCGTAACAAAATAAGGGATAACGCAATTTTTTCATGTGCTATATATGTACGATCGTGAAAAGGCTTTGGGCCTCAGGGCATAGAAGACGTGATGGATCTCTTCAGGGAAGGCGATTCGGTGGAGGTCATGGGGTCGGGTGATGGGTTGGTTGGAACGTACCAACCTGCCGTCATCATGGCCTTGGTAGATGGAACATATGCTCGGGTGGAGTATAAATTCTTCGTCCTAGAAGATGAGATCACACCCCTCCGGGAGATTGTCCACCATAGCCGGTTGCGGAGAGAGCCGCCAAGCATGCATTTGGACCCCACCACATTCCGATATGGGGAAGTAGATGTCTGGTGGCATGATGTTTGGTGGCACGGCCACGCGATCAGGCGGATGAACAACGGAGCGAAGTACATCGTCCAGTTTGACCTACCTAGGTACAAAGGACAACAGTTTATGGCCAACCAAATACGACACCACGGAGATTGGTTCAATACCGGCTGGAGGTTTGAGGGGTGATCAACTGTATTTGTCAATGATGATGTGGATTGTTAGACAATCAAGATCAACAAGATTGATTAGGTTATATTTTAAATGAATATTCAACATTTATTTATCCGTATTTTTATTATGTGTACCTCAAATATCTCTATCAAATTCATATGCATAACGTTTTATAGGGTCGACGTATTTTAACGCTTTTGTAATGAAACAAATGCGTTCTTTGACTTCTTTCTAATGAAACAAAAAATACGGTGTAACATCTATATCTATACTATATATATAAAGTTGGGTGAAGTCCAATGAATTTGATAGAAATATTTGAAATTTATATTTTTCAGAAGATTAAAAATTATTTGAAATTTTCATAAATTGATTAATTCTTTGAAATAAAGTATAAAAAAAATATGCATATGGTTGTGTTGAACATGAATATTGTTGTATGTTAAATGAATATTTAGTGTGATGAACATGAATATTGTTGTGTAATATATATTGTGGATGGACAATCAATTTATGATGTATGTTCATTTTACCCTCATATTTTGTGAATAGTGTTGTATAAATTGTGTACATTATATAGTTTTATGTAATATCAACGACCAATAATTAAATTTATTCTTATTCAATTGATTACAAATTTGTTAATAGTTCGACGTTTTCTTTTTGCTAGAATCCAAATGAAGTTTTCAAAAATGTCAAATTCTAATATAATGTTAAGTGGGAAAAACGGATGAATAATATGTCCCAAAATCCGTCAAGATTAGGGTTTGGAGTTTGGACTTTGTACCGTGTGGCAGAATCCGTCAATATCCTGACCACATAAGGGCTTTTTAGTAATTTGCCTCATATTCCAAAACGGCTAAACCGCTACAAGATTTCAGAAATAGCCGTTGTAATCTCCTCAGTTTAAGAGAGAAGGTAATCCCTGCACATTAACCCCCAACAACATTCATCCACATTCCCGATTGATCGTTCATTTCGTAGAACACCATCATGGATCCCTTTTTTTCCAACTACCAGAGGATCTAAGTGATCGGCTCCCCCGGGACTGAGGCCGAACTGCCTGGGTTCTTCCACGAGGCAACAATCAAGAAGCTTATAGGGTCGACGTATGTTGAAGTGGTGTACACCCGTTTGACCAATTCAGTTGGTGTTCCGGTAGTCGAAGTCCTTCCACTGGCACAAATTCGACCGCTCCCACCGTCGAGGCCGGCGGAGCTGTTTGAAACAGGGGAAGACGTGGACGTTGAAAGCGACGACGGGTGGCGTCACCGCAGGGTGGTTGAAAGGCGAGGGCAACATTACCTTCTTGCTTCACCATTCGTAGATGAGGGTTGGTACCACAACAGTTTCCTTCGCCCACACTTCGAATGGTTCGGAAACAAATGGAGAATGGACAGAAAGTACCAACTCAGTGAACTAGGTACGTAATTGCACTGTTTAATCGTGTTTGGTCGAGATAATTTGATGGCCGGAGCTCCAATAATTGAAATTTGTGTGTGTTGTAGATGGCGATGTTTTCAATGTGCAGGGGTGTTTCACCATCAACCAGGATGTCGAGTTGTTAGGGAGTTCAGAAGGCCTAATCGGATCATACAGTGCGGCAAGAATCCTCAAATTCTACGGTGCCTATTACGCTGAGGTCGAGTTCGTCCATTTTACGGAGGAGGGGGGGAGAGACGTGAATCTGCTGGAAATTGCACACTTCTGTCGGGTGCGTCCAGTGCCGCCTATATCAGCAATGGCAGAATACGAGTTGAACGAGGAAGTAGACGTATTGTGGAGAGATACTTGGGGGCAAGGGTGCGTTATGAGTTTGGATCACCCAAATTATCTGATTATGTTTGATCTTTACCCTGATGCCATATGGGCTGAAGTCACGGAGCTGCGTGCCCATGACGATTACAAAGATGGTAGCTGGTTCTTCAACCCAAAGTATATTGTATAGGGCATATCCATATTGTTTTTTAGGAACCCACAATTTAGTTTCCTATATGTTAATGCTGATTCGGTTCATCCAAATATATGGTTTTGTTTATGTTTTGGTAGCCAATGGTGGTAACCCACGTTGCATGTGGCCCCCATTTTTTAAATCTGAATGCATAATTACTAGATAATTATGTATTTTTAAACAATTATTTGTTAAGACGTATAAGATTTGTCTTTCCGATCACACCCATGATGTTGCATATGGTTGGGAAAAAATTAGTTCGCTAAGTTTTTTATTGGTGAAAAGTTTGCTAAAAAGTAGACCATATGGTTGGAAAAAAATTTTATAGTAAAAAAAACAAAATTAACTTAACTCAAACGTTCAAATTTCAAATTTCAAATTTGAACAAAACCCGTAATTTTGAAACAGTCGCCTATAAATACACATTGTATGTTGTAAAGGCTCGGATTTTTTAAATCCTAATTTCTCGGAAAGAGGAAAATCAAAATGAATTTAAAAGCAAAATTTAGCGAAAAACTCATCTAATTTGGATTTTAGAACTCTTAAAGCGGATTTCCGGCCTAAAATAAAAATTTTAAAAACTTATTTTGAATGAGTCGAGATACGGTCGAAGAAGCGGGTTTTGAGTTTTGAATCTCGGATAGTTGAACGTTTGGGGACCACACCTCTTCTTTCTTCCTAATATGTGGCAAACACTGCCCACAGCTTCCACGCCAAAGAGAAGAAGACAAATTGAACAGATTCCCCTCCTTTCCCTTGTTTTTTTCTGTGCGAAACCCATTGCTTGCCTGATGTCTCTCTCCCCTCTCGTTTTCATGTCTGAACACAGAGCTCTTTTTATTTCCCCCCACACACACCAGTCACCACCACGCTCCCCAGCATCCGCCACCACCCCTTCCCGGCAACAGTAGAGCGCCGCCCGTCTCCTGCCTCCTTTCCCTCTGCTCTCCGAGAGCACACGCAGCAGCAGCTGCAACCCTCTTGTTCTCCCTTCTTCAGCCTCGATCCAGCAGCTTCCTACGCCTCCCCGGAGTCCGAACGCAGCCCCATTCATTTTCAAATTCAGAAATCCCCCTCCTACTCCTCTGTTTCCGGAAACCGCCGAGTAGCAGCTCCTCCCTCTCTTTCCGTCGAGCAGTAACAGTCAGCAGCCACCTCCGGCGGCGTCCGACGTCGACAGCAGCAACCACACCTCCATCGTCTTCCTCGACGCCGACGAGCCCGATGAAGGCGCGCCAGCACCAGCCTCCCCTGTCTTGCATCTCCAAGGTCGATTCTTCCTCCTTGTTCTCGATTTCCACTTGAAAACTTGTAAAGGTTTCACCTTTAACCTTCCCCATCCCCTCCTAGACAGATTCCGGCGAGAATCGGCCCCGTCGCAGCCGAACGAAGCTCCGAGCATCTCCGGCGAGCCTCACATCCGAATCTAAACACCTCGGTGAGAACCTCTCTTCCTCCCCTTTATTTATCCGATTCCATGCTCCTTGGTGCCGGGTAAGTGGTCGGAGCAGGCTGTCGCCGCCGGCAAGCTCCTCCCCTTCCCTTTTCCCTTCCGTCGATTTCGTACAGGAGCTCCCAATGGGAGAGATGAACAGTGTCTTTTATTAAACCGGTTTTTTTGTTTTAAAATGTGGGTTCGGTTCAGCAATTTGTTAAAATAAAAATCAGTGAACCGGGTTCTTTTAAGAGAGTTGGGTTGTGGGTTATTTGGATCCGAAATTTAAGGGAGATTGGGCTTTTTCCTCTTGGGCCTAATTCATGTTGGAATGTGTTTAAATGGGAATAAAAGGATTTCTAAGACTTATAAATATGTTTTATGAAAATATTAAACAAATGGGATGTAATATATTAAATATTATTATTAAGATTTAAAGGTATAATACTATGGTGATTAAAACAAAAATAATATTATGAGATTTGGATTTTAAAAATAAAAAAAAGGGGAATTTGACGAACATTTTCCAAAGACAGAATTTCTAACTAGTTAACTTGGTTTTCAAATCGGTTTTCGGATCAATTCGGGAATTATGTGATCGGTGACTGACTAGCATGTTATGGTATGATTGATTGACTAATAGCATGATTGTGTGAACTAATTGCATGTATGAATGACTAACGGCATGATGAGATGTTAAGTTATATATCGTTGTCTTATAACTTATGAACTATGATGAATACGATGAACTTGTTATATATGATATGCGGATTGGTATCGCGGATATACTGTTGCGAATATACGAATGTGGCTGACAGAATGATGATTGCAATATGGTTGCTATTCTTGTTGAATGATATGTTTGAGTGCTTGGATGATTAGACGTAGACTTATATGTGTTCTGATATGTATTTAGGTGATACTTGTGACTATGATTTATGTGTGTTGGACCCTTTATTCTGTTGTTCTGCAAAGCCAGGTAAGTCTCTTCGGAGCTTACTCAGATTGAATAGAGCTATTCCCTGCTATAGGTGCATGATATACTAGGTGTTGCATTCATGATCAGCATGCCATGTAGTACCATGCTAGGTTGCATTGATCGTTGAGCATTCTATTTCTCTATGTGCATGTAAACAGAACAGCCGTTATCTGTGATAGTCCTAGAGTCTTTGCTAGGGTCATAGGGTAGCCCAGCCTCATCGGGTACCCTGAGTCAATCGAGTACTTCCTTATATTATGACATGCATGCGGGCTTTATTGTGGAGCGGGTTAGGCATGCGTGCCGCCCTATTATGAATGAATGCATTCACGAGCTGGCCAGTCTCCGCCTGTCGGAAGGGGTGGAGGTAGGAGAGGGATATGCCACTTGGCATTGTCTTGGGCCCTTTACAGTATTTCTGCACATTATTATGAACTAGGAGCATGCTAGTGTGTTCGAATTTTGTACTGCATTAGAGCATCTTTATTAGGTATAGCGTATATGTGTGCTTATGGTTGGGATGCAGAGTTAAGTGGGCATCGATCTGATCCCGCCCCAAATCAATTTTTTTAGGAATTATTTATGTTCATCCTATCGGTGCTGTTTGCTTATTGCGCGGGTCATTTTGTCGGCGGAGAGTGAGCGCTGGAGTTATAGACTTCACCAGACTCTGATTATATTGATTTGGATTTATACTTTTGACTCCGTTTTGACCCGGCTCCGCCGTGGCACCCCTTTGTATTATGCTTTACTCCCGCTATTGTGTGACCTTTGGTTTTCCCACGCTTAGACTTATGACAGGTACAGGGGACTTCCCTGGGGATTCCAACGATCCCTTCGAATTTTGGGTATGAAATCCCACTTGAAACGTTAGAGTAGAATTTCAAACCTTCAACCTGTACTCGGGGCGCAAGATCCTAACGAGGGGTTTCATCCCTCGAAACGTAACTCGGGAATCATAATCCCGGGCCGTTACATATGTTATGTCAAAACTCACCATTTCTTCCATCTTATACTTAAACACAAGACTTTGTTCAGACCTCACTTCCACTTAATCTCCTCACTAAAATGGATGGTAATTGGAAGAGATATTGTAATGAGCCATGGGTCGACGCAGAGGACAAGTATCAACTCAAGCGACTACGCAAAGAGGAGTTTGAAGACATTTTATATGATGGAAGCCGCGAAGCCATGGACATTCTTCATCGTCGGATCTCAACTTTGCGTGATAAGAAGCACCGACTGCAGAAGGATAATTCGGACCTCATATATAAAATTGCTAATAAGGACGACCATATTCAGGAGCTTAAGGAAAAAATGTCGGAGCTAGCAATGGAGAATCACAAGTTGCGAGTGAAGATAGCAAAGATAGGGAAGATCGTTGACGGGAGCATTGACTAATTTGTTTGTTATCGCTCGCTTTTATTTTGTGTTGTTGTTTCGTTTTCTCAAAGTCCTTATGTTTGTGAGATTTCGAGTTTCACTTTGTGTAATGTCGTTTTAATTAGTCAATGGATTTTCAGTTGATGTGTTATATTCCTCACTTATATTTTCACACTTATTTAATTTAAATTTTAAAAAACATTACTTAAAAAATAGAAAACAATACTCTTCGTTATAATTTTTATAAATATATAGAAATAGATGTTAGGAGTTTAAATATACTGTTTGAAATTTGCATGGTAGTTAAAATCCAAAATATTTGTTTTTTATTATACTATTAGTGACATTGCCTTTGAGGCTTTGAGATGATTAATGGCTTCAACCATTAATTTGAAATTTTAAGATATAGTTGTTCGTTAATATGTATCTTTGTAAAGATAGTTAAAACGGACTGGTTAAATTTGAAACACTAATTTAATTTATACTATTAGTGACATTATGCATTCAGATTAAAAAAAACTAAGCAAATGGAAGGAAAGTAAATCTTGATTATGATTGCAAAAGAACAATTTTCATTGGGCATATATGGGGTGCCCAATGAAAATGCTAGGTTTGAAGTGCATGTTTTTATTGGGTTTTCCAACCTATTTAAAACCCTAAATGCAGCTACCCACACATGCGCGCCTAATTAATTCAAAAGTAGAGTCTCCTCGACTTCTACAGTAACGTTCAGAAAAACGGATAAACCCTAGAGCGCGAGAAAGAGTGATTGACGTGCATGGACGTTATAAATAGGGGTTGGAACTCACTGCTGCTACTCACACTAAATCGCTCTCTCACTCAATCTACCCCCTTTATACAAACTACCTAAAACACATCTCTGAAAAAATGGTGAAGAAGGCCACCGCCCAGAAGTCAGCTTCGAAAACAACTCCAAAAACACCTCTGAACTCACCCAAGGCCACCCCACCGGCCATGAAGCACACTGCGATGTCCCCGGTTTCCATCCAGGGGTTATCCTTCCACAACGAGAACCTTGCTGTCAAGCTCTCCGGGTTGGAGTTCTGCTGCAGGATGATGTTCCGGCGGACCATCAACACGGGGAACGGTGATCTGATGAGGTCCTTCGTGGCTGGAGATGCGCCCCTATCGGACCTTCTGTGTTTCTTTGATGCAGAGCACGCTGCCATCATGGGGCCAATGCAATGTCCGGTTGGGGAAGGGGACGACAGCGCCACTGGCTCTCAACTTGCAAGGAAGCTGGTGTTAGAAGGGACTCCGACGTCCGGTCGTCGAGTCAGGATCACAGACCCTGCAGAGAGCCCTTCCAGTGAGGCTGGCCAGACTCGCCCCAAAGCTTCCAGTCCAAGCAAGGATTTCATTCTGATCGATTGAGGTCCTCGGAGATCCTATGCGCCGGACGGGACAGAGTTCAAGCCCCAGCCGAACCCCTATCTATCATTTCCTTTTCTGTTTTTTTTTTTAATTTATGTTTTTCAATTCGCGGGAGAGACATCCTCCCGCTACCTATGTAATGTTTTTTTAAAATGAATTTTAATATTTAGTACTGCGTATGTGTTTTTGGATATTTTAGTTTAAAATTAAATAAGCTTTAGGAAGAACTTAACAAACACAAAAGTACGTACGTATACAATCGTATATATATATATAAATATATATATATATATATATATATATATAAATATATATATATAATTATATATATATACATAAATATATTCATATATGATATCATTAAATAGCAAGTATTTCTATGAACATAACTGGTTAAAAATCTTCCTAAGTTGTAATGAATTTTATAATTGTGGATGTGTATTTGAAAACAGAAGAGGTGGATTTGATCAATGTTCAATAATCTTAAGGGTATAAAGTCTAAATTTCAATTTTTTTTTGGTAAATAAAGTCTAAATTTCATTTTTTTATTTGTAAATAAAGTATAAATTTCATAGTTGGTACTAGTTTTATACGCTTCAAATTTGATATTATCTTCATATTGAAAAGCTTGAGTTATTATACGTTGTACAGTTATTATTATAACACCGTTGGATTTCAGGTGATCAAGGGCCACGATCGAATCTGCACCATGCGAAGGGCTGATGCGGCACACGCTGCTTCAGTAAATATTTTAATTGCGTTTAATAAATTGGTGATGCCGCGCACCCATGACCTTACATTATATTTTCGTTTATAACAAATATATTTTAAACATTTTTCAACTTAAAATACGCGTTTATTTTTATTAATTGCGTGAAATAACCTATTTTTTTAAAGCTTCTTTATAATTTATCTCTAAAGGTTAATTATTGAAATACAATTTTTAGCTATCTAATCAATTATGTCTAAAACAATAATGAATTCAATTTAATTTGTAATTTAATTTGTAATTCAATTTATAAGGAAATGGATACACCACTAAACCAAGGAAGGACTACTGATCGAAATGCTGTAATAATTATTTCTTGTTTCGTTTTCCGATGCATCATCACAAGCAGCAGTCATCCGCATTAATTTGCCGTCACGCATGTGGTACGGCAACGTAAGGAAGAAGTTTTGATACACATTTCTTCCCACATTTGCCTCCATATTTCAACTGTGATGAACTTTGTGCACGTTTTTTAAAGAGTTAAAAATGGATACATAATACTATAGAATACTTCAAATTAATTTCTTTTGTTAGTACTGTAATTGTTTTATTTATTTTGAGCAAGTAATTTATTTATAAAATAACATAATCATTTAAAAAAAATGGATAAAATGTAGTATTTAACAACAACCATTTCTGATTTCTGAATGGAGGGAAGGGGGACTGTATCTTTTTTTTTAAAAAAAATACAGTACTGCAGATCAATGATGACACTCCCCATATCAAATCCCAATCCCCCATACAAGAGCCTCATCAAATTCCCTTCCCTTCCCTTTCATTTTCCCCATTTCCCCCCTTTAAAAGCGACGAGGGCAGTAGATACCAGTACGAAATCGGAGCGAATTGACAGAGAAGGTAACGCCTTCTCTACTCGGCGATCGTTTTTGTTCTTTCCCCTCTCCCTAACATTCGATTTATCGGTTAATTTGTTCTGACGTTAGCTGGTTTCTGATGCAGGTTTGTGTCTACAGAACAGTGAAGGTTCAATCTATCCCTAATTCGACGAGAAACAAGGTTAGGCTCTTTCTCACATCTAAACCCCTACCCCAATTGTTGTAATATGTCATATGTGGTAAAACACTTCGGATTTTACATTGATGCATGTGTAGATTTTGTGATTTTAGGGTTTCGAACTGTAGATTTAGGGTTTATGTGTTTTCTGAAGTTGCTTGTTGTGATTTGGACTGGTTTAGTGATGTGTTTGGTATGAACTATGTAATTGGTGCGGTATGAACTTCGAATTGGAGGTTTGGGTTTTATTGTTTTGATTTTGGTATGAAATTGAAAACGCCATTCGCGCGTTAGGGACTTAGGTTTTTTGGTTTTTGTACTGGCTGCATGTTAATTTGATTGCAACTACTTTTGGGCAAAATAGATGTTAGGGGTTTGTACTGGTTGAATGTTTGATTGCAACTCGTGACTTAGAATTTGTTTATGCTATGTATGGAATGTCTGATTCAATGTATGTTGTGCAGGCTTAAAGATGTCTGATTCTGGTGATTCCCGGACATTGTCGACATTTTCGGCAAGCAGCGGGGCCAGCACGAACCCATTCGCAAACCACCCACCTGGGGTAAGTTACTCGGGTTTTTTTTAAATCAATTCTGTTTCATTTCGATTTCCTCATAACCCATTAGTCCTGGTCCTCATATTTCTGTCATGATTGCAGTTTCCAGCACAGCCGGCTCACAGGAATACAGCAGCGTCCTCCGACCAGTCCAGCACCCAGAACTCCAGGGTGATGGAGCTTCAAGATAGAAACGCGGAGCTCCAATCGAACCTTCGGCACGCCGAACTGGATGCTCGGCGTGTCACCGGGAACCTAGCGGTTCTGGACCACCAGCTCAGGATGGCGACAGTGCAAATTGCCACCCTCAGGAACCAAAAGAGGGAGAAGGAATTGGAACTTGCTAATGCCAAGAAGCTGCTGCTGGAGAAGGAGGGTTCGGAGGCGAAGAAGGACAAGATGCTGCTATTCGCCAAGGAGGAGGCGGCCAAGTCGAGAGAGAACCAGGCCAAAACGGGCACTGTGATCAAGTCCTTGGTCCAGATCATAGTGGTCCTCTCCTGGATATCCATTGCCACCTTCATGGCGCACCTCCTGAAGAAGTGAAGCTCTTTTCGTTTTTTAGATTTTAGGAAACTTGATGTGGGTTTGTCGGTTTTTGGACGTCATATTTTGGACAACTGTTATGGTGATATTTTGGACAATTAAGGTTGAACAAAAATTGTTATGGCCTTGTTTAATATATGTGAATACAGTATGGTTTAAATGTTGAATGGTTTAATGTGAATCCTACCCAAAAAAAAGGGTTTAATGTGAATATTATATTATGGTTTAATTTTAATATTATATTATGGTTTAATGTTAATATTCTGGACGAGTTTCATGGTTCTAAAAAAAAAAATTATTGCACTTGACAATTCACATATACCCACTTGGACGCGCTGCATTGCCTGATGCAAAATGCATCATGCTCTTTTGGTTTAAGACAGTTAGACAAGTAATTGTCTACTTTTTCAATTCTCCTTTCTGTATTCCTTTTTCCCGTAATTGTCTACTTCTTTCCTATTAGTAAAAATTAAAAAATTAAAAAATTAAAAATTTCAGAAAAATTACAAAAGCTAAAAATTTCAGAAAACCACCATTTAAAAATGTATCTTTTCAATTAACCACCCCTCTAAATTAAAAATTAAAGAAAACCACCCTTTAAATGGTATTCGATTAAATCACCACACCTTCAACTATTTTTGTTACTTTATCATTACATATAATTTTATATTTAAGGGGTGGTTAAGTTAAAACACCAATGTTTAAAGGGTGGTTTTATGTAATTTTGCCTAATAATAATTGTACAAAGAAAAAAGTTGTTCCTCATCAAAATTTGTCTACAATGGGATGCATAAAATGAAGATCGAAACTGGGACCTATGTGTAAAGGGGTAAGGGGTAAACCACTATGGCAAGGAAGGACGACTGATTGATGTTGAAAAAGCGGAAATCATTATCTGTAAAAGTTATTTTTCAGATGCGTCACCACAAGCAGCAGTCATCCGCATTAATTAATTAAGGGCACGCGGGTTTCTGAGGCAACGTAAGGAAGAATTTTTGATACACATTTCCCTCCATATTTCAACTGTGATGAACTTTCTGCACGTTTTTTAAAGAGTTAAAAACTGATACATAATACTACTCCGTATAATACTTTAAATTAATTTCTTAAGTGTTTACTGTAAATTTTGTACTGTATAAAATAACATAATCATTAAAAAAATTGCATAAAATGTTTTTAACAGCAACCATTTCTGATTTCTGAATGGAGGGAAGGGGGAATGTATATATTTTTATTTTAAAAAAAAAAGAGTGCAGACAGATTAATCTGTTTGGGATTAGGGGGGGATCAATGATGACTTTTTCACTCCCCATATCAAATCCCAATCCCCCATACAAGAGCCTCACCAACTTCCCTTCCCTTTCAGTTTTCCCATTTCCCGGTCCCCATTCCCCCCCTTTAAAAGAGACGACGGTAGTAGATATCATCACGAAATCGGAGCGAGAATCGACGGAAAAGGTAACGCCTCCCCTACTCTCCGATCGTTTTTGGTCTTTCCCCTCATCCTAACCTTCTGATTATCGGTGAATTTTTGCTGATGCTAGGGTGTTTCTGATGCAGGTTTGTGTCGTACAGAAGATCAGTGAAGTTTCAATCACTCTCTTGCTAATTCGACGATAAACAAGGTTAGGCTCTTTCTCACATCTAAACCCCTACCCCAATTGTTGTAATATGTCATCTGTGGTATACCATTTCGGATTTTACATTGATGCATGTGTAGAGTTTGGGAATTTAGGGTTTCGAACTGTAGAGTTAGGGTTTATGTGTATTCTGAAGTTGCTTGTTGTGATTTGGACTGGTTTAGTGATGGGTTTGGTTTGAACTATGTAATTGGTGCGGTATGAACTTGGAATTGGAGGTTTGGGTTTTATTGTTTTGATTTTGGTATGAAATTGAAAACGCCATTCGCGATTTAGGGACTTAGGTTTTTTGGGTTTTGTACTGGCTGCATGTTAATTTGATTGCAACTACTTTTGGGCAAAATAGATGTTAGGGGTTTGTACTGGTCGAATGTTTGATTGCAACTCGTGACTTAGCGTTTTAAATAACCGTTTCTTTCCGATTTCCTATCTTATTCATAGAAAATTCGATTTCAATCAACAAAATTTAAGTGTTGAATTTGTTTATGCTATTTATGGAATGTCTGATTCAATGTATGTTGTGCAGGCTTAAGATGTCTGACTCTCAGAATTCCCGGAGAACATCATTTTCAGACAGCAGCAGGGCTGACACGAACCCATTCACTCACCACCCACCACGGGTAAGTTACTCGAATATGTGGTAAATCAATTCTGTCTCATTTCGATTACTCATCAGTCATTAGTCAAGGTCCTCTAATTTCTGTTATATTTGCAGTATCCTGAGGAGCCGGAGCCGAGTTACACCTCGGCCTCCTCCGAGAGCACGCAGAACACGAGGGTCGTAGAGCTCCAGGATAGATACAGGGAGCTGCAGTCTGAATTGAATGCAGCGGAACGGGGACGACAGTGTTTAGCCGGGAAACTAGAGGTTCATGATGGGCAGCTTCAGATGGCTACTGCATTGATTGCCACCCTTAAGGACCGCCTACAGGAGAACGAAGCGGCGATGGCGGCTGCAAAACAGCTCCTGCTGCAGCGGGAGGGGTCGGAAGCGAACAAAGATAGGCTGCTGCTGATCGCCAAGGAGGAGGTGGCCAAGTCACGACAAGGTCAGGCAAAGTCGGGCACGGTGATCATGTCCTTGATCCAGGTCATTGTCGCCATGGCCCGGATCACCTTGGCAGCGGTGGTGGCCTACCTCTTCAAGTGAAGCTCTCCTGGGTTGTTCTTGTTCTTTGTAGTAGTATTTTAGGGTTTTTATTATGAGTTTTTGAAACTTTGTTTTGGGTATGTTGTGGTGGACTAGTAGTTTTGGAACCCGTTTGATAAACTATGGTATTTTTTGTGTGTGATAAACTATGGTATTTTTTGGTGTATGTGATAACCAAGTTTGATGGTATGTGCCCTTTTCTGGACAAGTTTTATGGAATTATTTACTTGAACATATTTTCAAAATTAATTACATTTTTTGAACTATAACTAATTTCTCAATAAATATACAAAGTAGACATGCATTTGTATTTTTTTTTTCGCGACTATTATGAGTTAGAATTGCTCTCCACACACCAAATAGGCAAATAGGACTCGGGTTCGATTCTTATTTTATTGCACTTGACAATTGACATATAGTCACATAACTATACAGAGTAGACGCTGCATTGGTTGATGCAAAATGCATCATGCTGTTGAACACTGGGCCGGTAACTACTACCAGTGTAATGGGCTGGTAATTGGGCCTAACGTTTGAAAAGTGACTTGTAATCCGATGCAAAATACAAAGAAGATTGTTTACAAATTGGGTATACGAAATAAATGTTCCAACTTAGAAGAAGTAGTAAAAAAATTGAACTAAGCAACATCACAAGGAGTGCCCAACTCATTAAGTCTTCCGGACTTGTTGATACGGTTCCTACTGAAACGACGAAGATCCCGACGTGTGTGTTTGGGATAGCTGCATAAGAAAAATACCTTATTGATAAGTGGTTCCAAAGAGTCCCAAGTTAGACAAGAGTAATATGTTATCACTAACCTGTGTAACCCTCAAAGGAAGACCACGTGCACCATTTAAAGGACTAAACCCATAGTTGCCCAGGCCATTGTGTTGCATGGCTTGTGTATGCATCATCTACCAAAGAAGAGGGGAATTGACGATCATAAGTATGATGCCAACGAAAAGAACATGACAAGAAAGCATGTTTGGAATCCCAGTTACGTACCGAATTGTAATAAAGATGAGGGTTAGGCATGGACATCATGTTTTGGTGGCGAATACCATTGCTGGGACCTGCATGGCTCTCCGCAGGGCTGCTTGGCCCACCCTGTCTGCGTTGACGCTCAGTACGCTCCCGCGCAATTTGCCTCCTATAGCCTAACCTCCTAGTTCTATGTCGGCCTGTACCCCTTCTGTCTTCTGGATCTACCACGGGGGATAGATCGTTATTCGGTACATCCCCGTCGTCGTTCACGGCCGTTTCAGTTGGGATCACCACTCGCCGCCCATACACTTTACCAATGCCATCTAGGTTGTGATAAGTTAGGCGATTCTTCCTCAGCGCAGCCTCCTTGACCCTGTCTTCCAATTCATGGAGGTCATCCATCACAACCTTGTACAAATCCTCATCGTACATCGCCAATCCGGCGATTTTGTCCATCTTACCATGAATGTCCCCATACCGTTTCATCCCGTCTGACCTCTTTTCTATCAGCTTATAGTAAGGGACTGGGACCTTCAAGTGTTCCCGGGGCAGGTCCTTCCGCCAACGATCCAAAATATACCTCTGCGGAACGTAATACACATTCTCTTCGCTGAAGACACGCAAAATGTGGGTGCACAATATCCCGCGGAACTCAAAGTTTTTGCACTCACACTTTACGTCGGTGTTGTCTTTTTGAAGGGTAACCCTGTATTTGTAGCACCGTGTACGACGAAAATAAGGCACCTTTACCGTAACGACGTAAGTGCACACATTGACATCGTCTTCGACCCTCAGTGCATTGGCGTACACTAGGTTCCGCACCTCAACTTGAAATTCTTCGAACTTTGCAGTAGTGTACAGCTCTTGGAACACGAGCTCAAACACATGGTCGGTCATGCACCCGAGGGGCTTATTTATCGATGTGAAGTTCGACGTCTCCTCCTCCCTTACCCTTTTCGATAATGCTAGACCGTACTGCTCAACGAACAACTTCAACGTGGTATTTACATTGAGGAACGATTTGAAGAAATGGTTCATACCTTCACTCCTCTGGGTGCTTGACATCCCGGCCCAGAAGCTGTCCTTGAAGTATACAGGAACCCAACGCCTTCTCTTGTCGTACATCTTGCATAACCACTTGTTGTTACGCAAACCAAACTTCTCCAGCATCGCATCCCATGCCTCTTCGAACTCCTCTATACACAAGGAGTCGTGTAGAGCATCTTGGAGTGCACTTACTATTGCATTCCATTTGGGGTTGCTCCCCAAGTGCTTTTTAGCATTCTGCATCACGTGCCATATGCACCAACGATGCGAAGCATCGGGAAACACTTGCGCAACTGCATTGCCTGAAAACAAATGAATGGACATTATCGATAAATAAGACTATTTTAACTACATATGTAGATACAACATATTTACAGTAGCTTACCAATGGCTTGGGCTTGGTCTGTTAAGATTGCTTTTGGTGCCTTCCCGGACATACAGCTGAGCCAAGTGTTAAACAACCACACGAAGTGCTCGGTTTCCTCTCCGGCGAGTAGGGCACACCCAAACAACACGCTCTGACCATGGTGATTGACCCCAATGAATGGTGCAAATGGCATCTTGTATCTGTTTGAGACGTATGTCGTATCGAATGAGATGACATCGCCAAATTCCAAGTACGCTGCCCTACTCCTTCCGTCAGCCCAAAACACATTCTTCAATCTGTTGTCTTCGTCCACATCATAACTGTAGAAGAAGTTCGAGTTGGTTGAAGCCATTGCATCAAAATGATCCCTCATTGCACGAAAGTCCCCTTTCTCCATTTGCTGCATTCTGTTTTTGGCAACCACGTTCCGCAGGTCCCGTTCAGTGAAGCTCACTTTATCATGGATCCCCTTGGCAATCACAAAGGATGTGAAGTTCTTAGCTATTGGTACGCCGGCCCTATCCATTTCCAAGATCCGTTTCTTGTTGCCTTCGGTGATGTATCTATAATTTGTAAGGTATTTTGTATTCTTCGCATCACACTCGTGGTTATGCTCAAGGACAACGACGGTTACCCTCCATAGACCAGGTCCATCACGGACAGCATTCACCCTGAAGGTACAACCTGTCATGGTTGAAGTGGATCCCTTGCTCGGGTTTTTTGACTTGGACACAAAGTTCCCCGCCTTTGTACATACCATCCTAATTGACTTGTACCTTTCGCCCGTTCTCCCATCACCCCCTCCTTCCGCGGGGGGTAACCTTTCCGAACTCCGAATTCTTACCATGAATCCATTTTCTCTCGCATATCCGTGGATAAACTGAATAAAATCTACTTCCCGCTCCAACATCAGCCCGATATGGGGAGGATTCATTCTCAGGTTATCGGAAATCTCGCGAGGCTCAGCATCGTCTCCTTCATCATCGTCTCCTTCACCACCAGCTCCTCCTTCATCACCGTCTTCCAGGATGTGGTTTTCACTGTTCGACGAAAAGCTTGCGTTGTCATCATCCGAAATTTGGACCAAGTTCAAGTCCAGCCGGCCTGACCCATTGATCGAATCATCGGAACCGGACCCATCTTCCAATCCCATGTTAAGATCAAAACCCCTGTTCTGGCTCATTGTAGCTTAGAGAAGAGGATGATCGGTAAATCTACAGGAGAAATCCGAAATCCTAATTAAATTAGCGTTCGGACTACAATTACACTCTAATCAGTTTCAAAATGCAAATTAACGACAATCCCTTATTCACGAATATAGATCCAATCGGATAATATATGTACCGCTCACCTTCGGTGTCCGGCGAGTTCAGCGATCGGAAAACGATCGATTGCAGTTTCTTCGATCTCGAGCAGTTGATGACGGAACCCTAAATCCTAGCTAGTACCGAAGGTGATCGATCTTCGCCGGATTCGTTAAGAAGACTACTTCAATTGAGCAATCTAACACTTCCAATTCCAATTCCGACCGTTTGAAGAGATGGAGATGAAAATTTGAAATTACCGTTGGAGTGTAAGGAGAGAGAAGTTTACAGTGCTTTAATTGTCATTAGGATCAATGTTACTTTAATTGATGCAGGTTATTATTGCCCTACTACCTCTATTTTCATTTTTTTTTTTTGGCTGACTTACTTTTTGACCAAAAAGGAGATTACATTTTTACTCCCGGGTAAGCTTACCAGAGGGTAAGAGAATCATTGTCCTAAATTTTTGTCCAACAGTAGATGTTCTTTTAGATTTTCTAGGTAAAAAGTTATAATGATTTGTATTGGTTTGTGTGTTGTTGACTTTTTAAAATAATTTGATTGGTTAAAATGTGTAGTGGGTATTAAAAAATAATAAAATTTATGAAAAAGTTAGTGCAATGATGATGTTTTTTTAAAAGTAAGGTGTTTTATTAAAACTTGTGCAAAATGCTAAAAGACAATGTATTTTTAGACGGATGGAGTAATAAAAAAAATTGATACTGTAGTTTAGTATTCCGTATAGTTTTTAAAAGATTACAAATAAATCATTAGTACATTATACGGAGGAGGATTCGAATTCGTAATTTATTGATCATTACTTATCTTTATTATCAGCTAATATCTATATCTATATCTATATTAGTGTAATACAGTATTATAAGTGATTTAGATAGATTTTAATAAATAAAAATAAAAACAATCTAAATATAAATTATTTTTTCCACCCAAAAATAATATATATATATATAAATAAAATTAGTTCAATAATAATTAATTAATTTTGATATAAATAATTATTTTTACCAAAAAAATAATTTAGGTATAAATAAAATAGGACTTATCAAATACTACATACTAGTTCAGTACTCGCACTGTGTGCGGTTTTTTAAATATATAATATATATTTATTACGTTAGTTTACTAAAATATCTATCCACGGATGAATTGTGGCACATAATATTTTGATAAATTATTTTGGTCTCAAAAAATAATATAGATATAAATAAAATAAGAATCATTAAATAAATAATTTTTATATAAATAATTTTTCCACCAAAAAATAATCTAGATATAAATAAAAAAACTTATCAAATATTACATATTCATCTATTAATATTTTTGGTAAGTATGACTATGAAATATTTTTTTATTAATGTTTTTGTCAATTAACTAAGAGGGAATATCACAAAATAACCCAAAAAATCGGTTTTATTGCGGGGTTAACCCAGCCCGGTTTTAAATTGGGTAAAACCGGATATTGGGGGGAACTCTTGCAACTTGTAGCAGGTAAGGGAGGGGGGTGCAACCTTCCACTGTGCGACACCTGACAGAATAAGACTGAGAGAGAGGGGGGAAGCATGCAAGTCTCATCTGCAGAAGAGAGAGGCAGAGAGAGAAAAGGCAATTGAGAGAGGACAAAAAGAGAGAGAAAAAAAAAAAGTAAAGTTGCAAAGGAGAGAGAGATATTAGTAAGACTATCTGCATTCATGAATCATTTTCCATATTCATAACTTACTTTTTCACTGCCACATCAGCTTATAAACCCCACTTCAGATTATTATTTTTTCACCCCTCATTCATGAACCCGACCTTGGACTCATAACTTACTTTTCTTTATTTAATTTTTTTTTTATTAAATCAACTCTCTATATATTTAAACTCGTATGATAACCCACTCTCATTAAGTTTATTAATAATATTAAATATATGCAATATGTGTGTCTATAGGTAGATAAAATTAAATTACATTCAAAAATAATTTTATTTTTTTTTAGCTTTCTAAAATGTATATAAATCAATTCGTACCCTGCCACATGGCGACCACCAATTGGGTCATGTGGAAAAGCATGCAAAAATTTTTTTTTACCCAAGCTGGGCTGCAGGAGGTGAAGCACGTCTTCAGTACTCCATACGACGTCGTTTTGGACTCCCTCCACTGCCAAACGCATATGCCTCTCACGTGCCATCGGTTTACGCGCCCATAAACCCTACTTTTTCGGGTGCTTGCAGATGAATCCGTAAATCCGGATTCATAGCTTTTTTTTTCTCCTTATTAAAATACAGCTGGCCATTTGTTGAACCAACCGATTCACCAATGCGAGTGGCCTAAGGATAGGGCATGCAGAGAGAGATGGAAGAGTCATCTCTCCTCTGCGACTTTATCGTTGTTTTTTCACTTCGAATAAGCAATTGGACGGGGTTTATTTGTAGGTTGACGTGTAAGTAGTTAGTTTTAACTGGACACCCAAAGCAAAGCAAAACGACATGACACATATTGGAATCGACTGGACAAGAGTTATCGGAGAAACAGATTCACCATCGACTTCGGATAGGAAATGGGCAAGCTTGCTTTTGATTAAGGTTATGCGAGAGGTGTCTCCCTCAAATCTGAAGCAAATTTATCCATTTTCTATATGAAGTCGATGGTGAATCTGTTTCTCTGATAACTCTTGTCCAGTCGATTCCAATATGTGTCATGTCATTTTGCTTTGGGTGTCCAGTTAAAATTAACTACTTACATGTCAACCTGCAAATAAACCCCCACCTAATTGCTTCTTCTTCGATGGTTTTTATCTGAAATTTAAGATTTAATTCAAATTATATTAATGCCCCCTCACTGTCACTCTTCAATCTCTCTGTTCTATTCTCACTAATCTCCCTCTCTCCTCTCTCCAACGTTACTTTTCTTTTTTCACTCCTCTCTCTCTCTCTCTCTCTCTCTCTCTCTCTCTCTCTCTCTCTCTCTCTCTTGTCCTCTATCTCCTCTGCAGACTTTCTTTCTCTTCTGTAGACTTTCTCTCGATTTCCTCTCTCTCTCTCTGATTTTTTTATCGAAAACAAACTTACCCATTTTTTATCCGAAGTCGATGGTGAATCTGTTTCTCCGATGACTCTCGTCCAGTCAGTTCCAATAGGTGGCATGTCGTGTTGACTTTGGTGTCCCGTTAAAACTAACTGCTTACACGTCAAACTGCAAATAAACCCCAACCCACTTGCTTCTTTTTCGATGGTTTTTCTATGAAACTTAAGATTTAGTTCAAATTGTATTAGTTCTTCGATGGTTTTTCTCTGAAACTTAAGATTTAATTCAAATTAGATTAATGTTCCCTTACCGTCACTCTTCCCCCTCCATCTCTGTCTCTGTCTTATCCCCTATGTTCTCTCTCTTTTTACCGTCTGGGCTTAGGGGGGAGGGCGACACTAAAACTAGGGAAACATTGAACAATGCGCACGACAGAAAACAACTATAGAGTGTCGAGTAGAAAATCATTGGGTGTCCAGTAGAGTACCAAAGATTGTCCAGTAAGAAACCAAAGCGGTTCACCAAGCCTCTGTGAGGGCTCCTCCACTTCAATTCTACCTCCTCTACTCCAAATTCGGCCTCCACTCGCCTCAAACTGACCTGGAAAAGCCATTAGAACGAAGGTGAAGGCATCAAAGCGGTGCTCCGACGGCGATTCACACCAGCGGCGCAGACTGAATTCGAGCTCCTATGAAGATCCCGTCACCCTTGAAGGCAGAGAGATAGAAGACAGAGAAATAAAAGAATAAATAAGCTCTTCAATGGAGCTCTTCAATGGAGAAATGTGGAGAGAGGCATAGAGAGAAAGTGTGTTGGATGAGTGACAATGATGGGCAATTAATGTCATGTTTTTTCCTCTCTCTCCACTGGGTGCAGTAGGTGAGGTAAATGGGAGGTTTTGAGGGGGAGGTTAGATTTTGCAATTTTTATGGATAGTGGATAGGGGGTGCAAAGGGGACCGGGTTTTTGGGTTAGTTTTGCAAATGCCTCATTAACTTATATATATATTGTGGCTTATGTAACTTTTTGTAAACTATAATAACATATTATTTTATTATTTTTTTCTAAAATCAACCATAGCGCGCCACATATGATTTTTCCCCTAATATCAACCACAACACGCCACATAGAACGCTATATATGTATCGGTTTTAGTATATGTATGTATATGTATATAGATTATTAAGGTGGAGATAAATTTTTTTGTTGGTTATTTATTATTAAGATAAGGAGAAGATATCATATGTCCCATACAACTTATCATTTATTATATATAGTATATATTAGATAGATATGATTACCAAACATAAAAAATATATAATTACATAATTGGATAGAAATTTATAATTTTATCAAAGCACCATTCTAGAAGAGCAAAAACAATTAGGGTGTGTATGATTGCCAATATAAGTAAGCGTGTTAAAAAATTGTGTTAAAAAAAGCTACAAAATAAAGGTTATTTGATTTTTTATTTTGTACAAGTACTATTTTACCCATTCCCTTTTATCTTACCGTTTTTATCCTTTATCAACTAATTAAATTAAATAATCTTTCATTAGAAAAAACACTAAATAATCATCATTCATCAACTATATCAGTAAATTGGCCAATCAAAGGCCAAAAAGAAAAAAGAAAAAACAATCACACCCATTAGATTACGTGCAAAGCAAGCACACGGATAGCCAACATCAGCCGTTGGATCGATCATTCTTGATCCCCACCCATCAATGATCAATCTCTATATAAAGGCACCCCCATCCTCCAATTCTTACCATCAATTCCATCTTCAACCGCTACATAATTCCCAAATCGTCTGAAGCTCAATTATAGGGTATGTGGAACAATGGCACGCACGAAGCAGACCGCGAGGAAGTCCTTCGGAGGAACGGCCCCAAGGAAGAGCCTAGCATACAAGGCGGCGGCGGCGGGGCGGAAATCGGCGCCGACGACAGGGGGAGTGAAGAAGCCGCACCGGTACAGGCCGGGGACGGTGGCTCTCAGGGAGATCCGCAAGTACCAGAAGGGGGGTGAGCTGCTGATAAGGAAGCAGCCGTTCCAGAGGCTGGTGAGGGAGATAGCGCAGGAGTACAAGAGCGACCTCCGGTTCCAGAGCCACGCAGTGCTCGCCCTCCAGGAGGCCGCCGAGGCGTACCTCGTCGGGCTGTTCGAAGACTCCAACCTCTGCGCCATCCATGCCAGGCGCGTCACCATCATGCCCAAGGATGTTCAGCTTGCCATGCGGATTAGGGGCGAACGTGCTTGATCTGCTTCCATTATATCGCTAGTTTCATATATAGCATTATATATAATTTAGGGTTCCAGATACTAATTGCAGTACAGTCTTTCAATCTGATTGTTAATTTGTTTTCAAGTTTTTGTTTCTATGAATAATAATTCATGCTCATACGTTAATTACAGTTTACAACAAATTAAATGTGATTTGATCCACGACTCTTCCAAACTGGCACACTAACTGTGTCTTCGAGACACTTGGAACATTGGAAGCACAATACACAAATATATGGCATGCATACAAACATGAACACATGCACAACACAAAGTAATCCTTACTTGGTTAAAAGATTATATTTTTACAACTTGTTGTGTCCGTACACGAGAATATGTCAAACATGCTCATCTAAAATTACAATATTGATTATCAACCAGGCTGCAGAACTGCTCCTCAACCGAAACTAACTAACAGACGGACACCCAAACAACACGGGAAAATGAAGCACGACCACAAGTAGGGCGAAGAGCGAGTTATTACAATTTACGAATTTATTAAGTTTTAAATTCTTATTATTTCAGATTCAGATTTCATTAAAATGTTCACCCCAAATTAGTAAAGGGTCACCAATCAATAGGCCCAAGGAAAAGCTTGAAGGCCAACCCAACATTTTATTTCCCTTTTTTTTTAATTAAAATTTTACTATCCCCCAACCCAACCCACAGCAACACAGCACAATGCACAACAGATCGTGCGCCGGCGGCGACATGGGCAGACGGAGATACCTCCAAGAGGGTGGAGAAAGGAGATCAGCGGTAGGCCGAGCCGCCGAGCAGGGGCGGAGCCAGGAATCTAGCCAGGGGGCTCAAAAAAAATTTCACGAGACTGGCGACCCAACTGGAGGAGCGGGCCCTTGCTGCTGCGCCAACCATCACATACTGTTGGAGGAGAGGCCAACAGAGGTAAGTTGGGAGTTAAAAAAAATAATGAACCTTGTTGCTGCGCCGGCCAGCACATACTTGAGGAGAGGCAACTTGGGAGTTGAAAAAAAATTGACAGCAAGCACATACTTGAGGAGAGGCAACTTGGGTGTTGGAAAAAAAATTGAATAAAAAGGAAGGAAGGGTGGGAATCGAACCCTTGATATTCAAGGTCCTCCTCTCAACCTTTTACCATTTTGCTACTTTGAACTTTCGTGTTAATAAAACCTCTTTTACTATATAGATCTAGTATATACATATATATAATTTTTTTTTTTTTGTATTTTTCTAGGTAACTCGAGTCACCGCATGCCTCATTCCCTCTGCCCCTGCCGCCGAGGTACTCTAGGCAGACCAAGGAGAGGTCGCAAGGATGACTGTTCCATCCGTCTATAATTGCTTGCTCAACTTTTTTCTTATATATATACTGTATAGTTTTTTTTTTCCTTTTAAATTTTGCATTTGTTTGCTATATTGAATTACAAGAATCTATAGATAGATTTGATAAAATCTTCACCGTTAAATTGATCGCATAGCTCAATGGTATAGTAAGGATCTTTACTTGTGAAAAATCAAATCAAACAAGATTGGAATATAAGAACTACGTGCATTATTATAGACATCTAAATTTAGCTCAAAGCAAATTAAATAATCATAAATCATTACTATATCAGTGTTTCTATGTTTTTAATATACAATGTCATTATTAAATTATACTCTGTAGCAATCCCTACAATATAATAGCAAAAGCAAGTTCTTTAGAAAAGAATTTGTCACGTGTCAAGGCTGGCAATTTTTGGTGAGTTTTTTTTTTTTTTTTTTTCGAAAAAGAGTTTCACTGATTTTTTTTTCCGCATTTGTTGAAGCGGTTTCGTGCTTTTCTCTCCTTCCCTGCTTAGCCCCACGTTCTCCCCACAAACTGCTCTCCAACTCCCTCTCAATCAAAAGGAAGCGGCAGGAGGAGAAGACCGAGGAAGAACGATTCAAGGCGAGGGCGAGGAAGTAGGGTGGAGCCGGTGCGCGGGTGCGGGAGAGAGCGGGAGTGCTAGGTAGGAGGGCGAGCGCGAGAGGGGATCTGGTGGAGGGGAAAGAGGGGAGGTGATGAGGGCGGTGGAAACCGGCGGGGCTAGAGGGAAGGTCCGACGATTAGAGAAGGACGGAGAGGTGAAGAGGTTGTGCGGTGAGGATGCAGCGACGGTGGGCAAACAGAGGGAACATCCTCCGTGTTCTCATCCTCCAGGGCTTCTACATCGTCTCCTACGCTCTCGACATCTACATCCTCAACCTCCGCATTGCCTTTCTCTCTCCTCATGAGGATCCCGAAGACGCCGAGGGCCCCACACTCCCTACTCGTAGCTCCGACGAGTTTCAGCCTTTCGTCCGCCGCCTTCCGGAGTTCATGTTCCGGTGAGCGTTTTTCTTCCGGTTTCAATGTTGTTTTGCTGTTAGGGTTAGGGCTTGGTTGGTGCTACTATTGTAAATTTGGATTTTTGACTTGAATTGATCTGTCATATGATGATTGAGTTCTTCACTTCTTGTGAAAAAACCTTGATTCATTTCCATTAATTTCATAGAACATGGTTGCAATCATGGAGGAAATTGTACGCATTACTGACAAAACACAATGTTGTTGATTTTTCACAATCTAATAAGCACGGCTTAGGTTAAATCTTAGGAAACTGTACCAGATGTGTCTGATGTAAATGTAAGAGCATATACATAACCGGAGAGGAAGATGATTGTGAATCCTTCACTTTCTCTCTGTGTAGCGGTTAAGGAAGAAGAGCATGAAGCATCGAGGCAGAGGAGAAGCGAAAAAGGGAGCCACTCTAGGTCGGATCGAGGCGGGGTTTATGCAATTTGAAGGTATAGCAATCCAGTCTATCCTTTTCCCCTTTTTGTTTTCGTTTTCATATGGTTTCTAGGGTTTCCGGTTGGTTTGCTTCAGTTCTTCCATGATTGAATCGTTTTGCCTCTTGATATAAGTTTCGGAATGGTTCTAGGGCTAATTTTTTCATGAATTTGTGAATTTGATTGATTGTTTGTGTTCATATAGCTAATCAGATTTGTATGTGAATTGATTTTTGTTTCATGCTAAAAATAAGTGATGACCCATTGACAACCAATGGATGTAACGGCCCGGGATTATGATTCCCGAGTTACGTTTCGAGGGATGAAACCCCTCGTTAGGATCTTGCGCCCCGAGTACCGGTTGAATGTTTGAAATTCTACTATAACGTTTTCAAGTGGGATTTCACACTCAAAATTCGAAGGGATCGTTGGAATCCCCGGGGAAGTCCCCTGTACCTGTCGTAAGTCTAAGCGTGGAAATCAGAAATAGCGCGACTAGCGGAAATAAGTGTAATACAAGGGGGTGCCTCGGCGGAGCCGGGTCAAAATGGAGTCAAAAGTATAAATCCAAAACAATATAATCAGAGTCTGGTGAAGTCTATAACTCCAGCGCTCACTCTCCGCCGATAAAATGACCCGCGCAATAAGCAAACAACACCGATAGGATGAACATAAATAATTCCTAAAAAAATTGATTTGGGGCGGGATCAGATCGATGCCCACTTAACTCTGCATCCCAACCATAAGCACACATATACGCTATACCTAATAAAGATGCTCTAATGCAGTACGAAATTCAAACACACTAGCATGCTCCTAGTTCATAATAATGTGCAGAATACTGTAAAAGGGCCCAAGACAATGCCAAGTGGCATATCCCTCTCCTACCTCCACCCCTTCCGACAGGCGAAGACTGGCCAACTCGTGAATGCATTCATTCATAATAGGGCGGCACGCATGCCTAACCCGCTCCACAATAAAGCCCGCAGGCATATCATAATATAAGGAAGTACTCGATTGACTCAGGGTACCCGATGAGGCTGGGCTACCCTATGACCCTAGCAAAGACTTCTAGGACTATCACAGATAACGGCCGTTCTGTTTACATACGCACAAAGAAATAGAATGCTCAACGATCGATGCAACCTAGCATGGTACTACATGGCATGCTGATCATGAATGCAAGCACCTAGTATATCATGCACCTAAAGCAGGGAATAGCTCTATTCAATCTGAGTAAGCTCCGAAGAGACTTACCTGGAAGTGCAGAACAGCAAAAGGCAACAACTAGGTATACAGAAAGCCAACATATCACAGATGATCACCTAACACATATATAAGTAATACAAATAAGTCTACTTCTAATGTTTCTTAAGCATATAATATCACACACAAGTTATCAAATTTATTCACCAAGTTAGGCAAGGTAATGCATTTTCCCAAGTTTTCCAAAAACTCTTTTAAAACCTCATGTTAGATCAAATCACTATTCAAAACGCTTTCTCAAATCATCAAGAACATCCATTTATAAACATTACCCTTTCATCAACTTATTTCATTATTATTTCAAAACAAATCCGACAAGTTAGGATATTTCCCAAAACCCACTTTTTAATTTTATTAAATCCATTTCCAACCTTTAAAACCTTTTTCAACTCCAAGTCCAAATATTATACTTTAAATCTCAATAATAATATTATATTTTAAATCTCATCAAGGTTATTATACAATATATAATATCCCATTTATTTAATATACTTCATAACATATATTTATAAACCTTTAAAATCATTATTCTACACAACTTACCCAAATAGAATTAGACTCAAACTATCTTTTCTTCAAACCCAAAAATCTGGCCCAAAAAAAATAGGCCCATTTTCCTCTTTAAAAAAAATCTGATTTTGTAAGGCAAGAACCGAACCGGTTTTATTTTACAAAACAAGTTGAACCGAACCCTTTTTTAAAAACAAAGAACCGAACCCATCGCCCCCCACTGTTCATCATCCCTCACCTATTCCCTGCGTCCGAAATTGAGCAAGAGGAAGAGGGACAGGGGAGGCTCGCCGGCGACACCGCACTCCGACCACCTCCCGACACCAAGGACAAGGAGTACACAAGAAAAGGGAAGAGAGAGAGGTGCTCACCGAGAGATTTCGATCTCGCCGGAAAAGCTCTGTCCTGGGCTCGATTTGACTTCGTCGATGCTCGATTGGGGCTCGCCGGAGTCTCGGGGGAGGTTTCTCAGACCTGGGTCGAACATTCGATCAAGAAAGGTGGAACCTTTAAGCGAGGTTGAGTGCGAGAGGGAGTGGGGGTGATCTTACCGATCGGAAATGACGAGAACGGGGGAAGAAGAAGGGGGCTGCGCTTGCTCGGCGGTGGTTGTCCTGGCGGCTGCTGAGGTCGATGACGTCTGCAAGGTGGCGTCCGGGCTGCTCCTGCTGGCGCCTCGGGTGGAAGGAAGGAGACCGAGGGAGGGGTGGTGTGTGCACTGGGCTCCTTGGCTCGGCAAAGCAGGGGAAGCGAGTGGGAGGTGGAGCTGTGGCTTCAGGGGTGGCTGAAGAGAGTGGCCGGCGGTGACTGGTGGCGGTCCTGGTGGTGATGGCGGCTAAGCAGGCGGAGCAAAGGAGGGGGCCTTTGGGGCTGGTGAAGCTCGCAGCGTCCGGGGGAAAGAAGAGGAGGAGATAGGGTGTGTTTGGGTTTTGGACCATTTGAAAATGAAATGTGAATGACTAAAGAGATGGAAGATGTGGGATGTTGTTTGTTTGCCAGAATAGGTGTAAAATCAAGAAGAGGGGAGATAGGTATAGGATAGAATTTTACCCTAACAAGAGGGATGAGTTGGAATTTGATAAGGATGGAAGAAGAGGACGAAATTGTGGTCACGAGTCGGAAATTGAATACCCGAGGTGAAAGACAGAATCGATCTAATTTTTCAAATTGACATATCGACTCCGAAAGTAATAATGAAAACCAATTTATTTTATTATTGTTATTATTATTATTATTTTCACTCTCGGAAATCTGAAAGCGGAAATAAAATCCGATTTAATGAGTTTTTCCTTGAACTATCTGATTTAAATTAATTATTCTGAAAGTCAAGATTTGAAAATCCGGGCCTTTACAATGGACCCATTATTACTTTTACTCATATAAAATGATAATTTTTTGCTGAGGTTTTATCAGCTCCAAGTGAGCAGATTTTGATGCTCTTGTAGCTAATTACTTATGTTGTCATGTATTTAATCTAAAGAAGTGGAAAGTGATTGTTGAATTTTTAATCGTACGTTGATGTGAGCATTCATTTAAAATAAGCAATTTTGTAGCCAATGATTTTGTGCTGGTTAAGTTTATATAATATGTGTAATCTATATCCATTCGTGGTGAATTTAGATAATATTTCATAAGGATTTCTACTCTAATCTTTTTTTTTTTTAGCAACTACTGTAATCTTGGGCGAATGCAAATATGGCTGGATTTAGGCTTTTGTGGTGATAAAAATAACAATGAATTTGTTCATCTAGAAACAAAAAGGAAATCCTCTGCTTCTGTACAAGTAAACATTTATAAGGAACATGCTAATAGAATCCATAACACCTCTTAAGCTTTAATGTGGTGATAATGAGCTGAATTCACATACTCTTAATGTGGTTATAAGGAGAGGTTGCCATTAAATACATTTGAAAGTGATGTTGTTGATCGGTATGTTAGGGAGCTCTTTTGGCACGACTTATAAGGAGATACAATACAACATCACAGAATCTGCATGCATCCCTTCATTTGAGAAACTTACTGGATTGTCTTGACAGGTAGAAGATGATTAATTTCTACACCTGCTGCTATAATCTACAACTCTTAATAACCCTTCTTAACAACTCACCAAGCAGGTGTACTCAAGCATTTTGTTTGTCCTGCTACAAATTTTCTGTAGCAGCACCGCAAGTGCCAACCGGTGGAGCTGATATTTCTTTCCCCCAGTTGTTGACCACTTCTAAAATAAAGGTTAAGGTAGGATTGCCTTCCTTACCACTAATTTTCTATTGATTACTGCACTTTCTATGTTTTTGGTAGGAATCCTATTTGTTCTTTTTGTGCAGTATATCTTAGTTAATTTTGTGCTGATGCAACTTTTTAGGAAGAGAAGATTGATAAATGGTTTATCAAAGAAGGTAAGATGGGTGAAAGATAAATGACCCATATTTTGCTTTCTACTTTTTAGTAAAAAACTTAACCTTTCATTGTAAATTATATATAATTTAATTCAACTTGGTTGCTTCTAGAATCTTATATTGCAATTTTTATCTTAGGAATGACTTTCACATTAATATTATATTGCAATGTCAGGCCTCTGCAACATCAGTTCAGCAGTTACGCTTGACCCTGTGTAATCACTGCACTCGAGTTTTGGATGAGGAAAGGCATGTGCAGACTCTGATATTTTCTTGATTTTTTGGTAAAAGTTTTATTGTAAGGGTTTATCTGAATTTCTCTTTGCAATGTTAGGAACGAGGAGGGCAACTCTGGCTTCACAGTTAGAGCAAAGAAGTGGATGACAATATCACTATGACAACAGGCCATATGACAAATTAAATAACAAGAAAGGCGATTCACATGCTAATGGTATGATATGACCGGTAAGGGTGCTAAACATAATGTCGGTGGGGGTATAAATGATGCTGTTAACACATCTAGGCAGCTAATGAATCTGAAAAATCAAGTAATGTAGAGTTATATGTGAGGACAAGAAGTACTGAGGTTATTTGCAAAGAGGGTGATAAAGGTTTGACACCCAGTAAGGCCAAATATTGCACATGAGATGATGTTAGTGTTACAGGCAGCGAATGGGGATGAAGGTGTGTGCTGGGAGGGTTGAGAAGGGTCAGAAAATAGAGAACTTGGGATTTCCACTGTTAAGAGTTGAGTATACTGTCTCACAAGTTCTATTTTTGAATATATACTTTTGGAATTAGATTTTGATTGCTCTGGCCTTGTGTGTTTATTCTTCAATTCCCCACCCATTCTGATTCCAATTAGCTGCCACGCTTGATGCTTTGTCATACTTTTATCCATGCATAATTGCCTTCATATAGTTGTCATACTTTTATCCTTGCATAATCTCCGAACTTTAACTTAATGATTGAATCTATTGACATAATTGCCTTGATTATCCAAGAATGTTCCTTTGTTATTTGTAAAAGTGGATGCAATTTTTCTGTAAAAGCACCCCCCCCTTTTTTTTTTACTGTTTTTTGGCTTTAGAAGCTAATGTCTATGAACCAGCACTCATAGCCACTCCAGTGCAATGAACATGAGATTTTCATTTTCGGAGTTTTTGGTGTATCAACATTAGCTTAGAAGTAGGAGTTTCTGCAATTTTCAGTTTAGGAGTTTTTGCAATTTTCAGTTTGTAAGTTCCTCAAGAATCTTACTGGACATTTGCATTGAGTCCACTGTTGACCCTTTTGTTTCAATTGTTGTTCAGTTGCTATGCTAAAATTGGTTGCATATATTATTGGGTTCTTGAGAAATGGTTGGTTTTGCAGCTGCATTGTTGTCATATCTTATTGAAGTTACCAACGTTTCATTGAGAGGTAACTATACTAGCATATCCTTTTAGGATTACGTACGCTTTTCATTCTTTAAATTCACGAACATCCAATTTGATTTTTCTCTTTCTGCTGCTTTATATAGACTTAAATATCTCCTTTTTAAAGTAGTAAATTATGAGAAAGTAAGAAAATTGGGAAATCATTAGCTTAATTGTTCCCATCCACTTTACAAGCTCCAGGATCCTGGACCTAAAAAGCAAAAATAGGCCATTTAGTTTGCATATTCTGGTTCTTCGATTGTCTGATTACATAATCCATTCATTTTTTGTGTTGATACTGAATTTGTTGAACTGTCAATTGCCAAAGATGAGGCAGTGTAGGTGATGCTGGTGGAGTTGCTGATAGGGTTTTGAGCCAACTTTTGACTGAGATGGATGGCATGTCTGCCAAGAGAACCGTTTTCATCATTAGTGCCACGAATGAGCTTGATATTATTGATTTTGGCCTCCTACGTCTTGGCCGTCTGCATCAGCTTATTTACACCCCTGTTCCTGATGAGGAGTCCCGTTTCTAAATTTTCAAGTCTACCTTGAGGAAGTCTCCTGTTGCCAAAGATGTGGACCTCAGAGCTCTTACCAAGTACACTCAGGGCTTCAGCGGTGCTGAGATTACCGAAATCTGTCAGCGTGCATGCAAATATGCAATTTGATAGAACATTGAGAAAGTTTACATTGGCTATATTTTGGAGTTAGTGACATACACTCATTGCCCTTTTCGTTATGTTGAAGCCTCCTGCTTGCAAGCCATATATTAATTTGTCGGAACTCATATAAGTCTTTTAAAAAATTGCAGGATCTTGAGAGGGCGAGGAGAAAAAGGGAGAACCCAGAGCCCATGGAGGAGGATTTGGACGATGAAGTGCCTCAGATTACGGCTGCCCATTTTGCAGAGTCAATCAAGTAGGCCCGAATGAGTGTGAGTGACGCAGACATCCACAAATACCATGCTTTCGCCCAGACTCAGCAACAGTCTAGAGGCTTCGACATTGAGTTCTGGTTTGTGGATGCCAGCGGGACTGGCAGAGCAGCTGCCTCTCAGCCGTTCATTTCCTGTGCTGGTGGAGCTGGTGATGAAGATGAATTGTACAATTGATAGTCTTAATGTTTTAGACATTTAGTTATTTTATCTGGCCACGTTATTCTCTATTTCTCATGTTATCAAACAAGTGGATATTTTTTTTCAATACGCATTATGTTTTTTAACAAATCATGTTATTTCTGTTTTTGTTTATCATTCACAGATTTGTGATGTTGCAGCTCTTGAAGTTGCACTCTTTGTGATCATCAAACTTTGGTTTATACCCTTTTAACCATTACAAAAACGAAAGTTATCGGTTCAGTCTTTGGTTTGTGAATGGCCGTATCCATTCATTAATCGTGGCGAAGCAAACCAAACTTTAACCCGAACGTTGCACAGGCTGCTCATGCCTTGTGCAGAAGAAGACCATATCTGCTATATCTTTAGATTTATGGTTTGTCTTGACATGAGAACTACTTTCCTACTAGGGCACGTCTTGCTAAAATTTACATTTCCAACCGTTCCCTACTTACTGTTGGCAAAAAAAAAATGAAAAGAAAAGGTTGCTTCTTTTAAGCTAATTTTTTTTACAATGGCAAGTCATTTTTTGTGATTGCTTACTTGTCTTACTTGTCATCCTAAAAAATAAGTCATACAGAAGTAAGAACTTACTCAAAATACATAATCATTTTATACAGATTCGTATGAGTACACAATTAACAATACAAATTAAGATCAATCTGCTACTTTTCAAAGAAAAACCAGTCTGACGTAGGTAATAAAAGACATTCCTATTTTAGCTAGCACATAGTACTTGAGTTTTATAGTACTTGGACCTCAATTTATATTTAATATAATTTTAATTGACCTGCTTTAAAATCTAATTTTTATGCAAGTTATATTACAAATATGAAGTGTGTAAGAAAGCTATAATACAAATATAAGTTACTTGGGTAATGATTGTCGCTAATGATAAAATGGGGGGAAATTGTATTTACATTTTCATAATATCAACATATAAACTCATTTATGTAGTTTTACAATAATGTATAAATTTCATGCGTCATACATAATCCGATAACATCCGATAGATATTATTGGCGTTCTTTATATGATTTTTAAAAATCTCGTGCGTTCGCACACGGGGTACTGACTAGTTAATAATAATGCAACAAATGATACCAGGCGTAAGTTTATACTCCATAGTCCATATAATAAAGGAACATATATAAAAAAATTAAAATTAGCTAAACTCCCAGTCTCCTACAAAATCTGGTGATCGTGCGGGACATAAAAGATGGGTATTCTCGTATTTTCATTTTGCTATTTTTTAATTTCATTTTTAAACACACTACCTTATTTAGAGTGTCTTTGGTTGATATGTCAAAAACCCAAGAAGTAGAAATTCTCAGGAAGTTGGAGAAATACATGCGTTTGGTTTATATTTTTAAAACATGAAAACCCGGGAATTCAACTTCCCAATAAGTTAAATTCCTCAAATTTGGAGGAAATTCACTTACCTAGTTCTCCTAGGTAAGTTCAACCTCCACCATTTTTTATATGAAAAATTTTAATTCTCCCTTTTAATCCTCTAAAATAAAAAAAATCAACCAAAAACATTTTCACAATTCTCATCAATTCGACTTCCCAGGAATTAAATTCTCATGAAGTAACTTCTTGGAAATTTCAATTCCCACATTGAACCAAACGAGCCCTTAGTTTAAATTTTGGGCATAATAAGAGTTATTTAATGGGTGATTTTGTGTAAATCACGAGCACCGTATCGTCAAAATCGCCACTATGGTGAGTTGGTGACTCGAGTCGAAGAACACAAAATAACCCTTATCTTACCCAAAATTAATTCGCAAATTTTTTTTATAAAAGAAAGAAATTAAATCTGACTATTTTTTTTTGGTGGGAAAACAGGGAGAAGTGGCTCCCCGAACCGATCAATTAAAACCAGAAGCACAAAGTTTTACAAGACAGAAAAGAAAACTAAACACGAGTGAGGCGAGGCAAAGCTCTACCCCTAAAGTCTTCATCAATAACACAAGACACACTACCAGGCGGCGAGTCGAGCAGATGTAGCCCGATATGCAGCGAGAGAGCAAGGGCGGCGAGGGAGACGGCGACGGAGTTCGCTTCCCCGAAGACATGGCGGATTTGGATGTCCCAATTCCGGCTAAAGAAGCCTTGGCACTGCCGCACCAGGCTAGAGAGAGGGTGACCATGAGAAATTCTCCCTTTGATGAACGAGAATGCGAGCGCTGAATCCGTCTCAATCAGAACCTTCCGATAGCCCCCATCCCAGGCTAAACGAAGAGCATCCAAAATGCCCCATAGTTCCGCCATGGAACAGAGCAAAGACCAATGTTGTGGCCAAAACCCAAGAGCCACTGACCCTCGTCATCTCGCAAAACACCACCAGCAGAGGCGAGACCTGCACCATTGACTGCCTCATCTGTGTTGAACTTCACCCAACCATTCTCCGGCTTACTCCAGCTCACCATAACCGTGGTCTTTCCAGCGCCTTCCGAGCCATCCGCATACTATTTTACCCATTTTATCTAAAAAAAATTTGGTTTAGAACCCGCTATTTTCACATTTAAAATAAAAACTAAAAACTCTGATTGTTCTTCTATCTCCCCGGAGTGATGAGAAGTGGTGGCAATGGGGCTCCGAATCACCTGTCATCAACCATGCTAGCTCCCTCCTATCCCAAGTCCCAACTCCCACTCGCAAACCTCAATTAAAAAGTAATTAAAACAAAAAAATAAAAAAAAAATTGTGAAAGAAAACAGGAGAAGGGATATGATTATATGAGGGAGGATAAATGATTTAGAGCGTTGTCTGGTTACGAAGTTTACGGGAGGGAGTTTTAGAATCTCGTCTTCACTTTTCACGAAATCATGTCCTATTATACCTGTCGGTTGGCGTAGGTGCTTGACTTTCCACAACCTTTTCTTTGATAAGAGAGTCTCTCATTTCGGCATCTCACTAGATATTTGCCACATTCGTCTGTCAACCTCAATTTGCTTTGCTCGCTCTCCCGTTCAACGAATTTCCCGTCTGTTGTTCTTTACAACCTTTTGTTATCAGATATTGTTTTGTCCGATATTTTGAATTCTTACATTTTTTTTTTTTAAAAAAAAAAGAGATTTAGAGTTTTGATATATAATGATAAAAATAAGTTAGGGTTAAGTCAATATTTTGAATTTTCAATGACGGGATAGATTTTCTTATTGGATTTGTCTTTTATGGTAAACTAGTATTGGGTACCCGCGCGTTTGCGCGTTTGATTAATAAAATATATTTTATGCTTGAAATATTTTAATTAAACGTTCAATCAATTGTAAAATAAATTAAAGTAAAATCAATTGGAGAGATTATACTTTAAAATCAAATGTTATATACCGTAGTTAAATTGACCTATATAGTATATACTCCCTCCGTTCTTTTTTATTTGACATTTTACTATTGAGGCAAGTTTTTTAAAATACTAAAAACTATATAAAATATTTATTTTTTTAATAATTTTTTTTAAATAATTTCATACTTATTAGTAATAAGTATAATATTATTAAAAAAGATTAAATAAAAAATTAATATTTTATATATATTCAACCTTTCTAAAAAAATGTGCAAATTTCAAAATAACAAAATTAAGGAATGGAGGGAGTAATATATATCGCTCGAAATTCCTTCCATGGCACTTTGCCGAGTATTAGAATTTCACAATTGTCGATAGATTAGTTTATTATGTGACAAAATATTTGAGCAAATATTTTATTCAATTACATCTAAAACGTAGAATAATTGATCAAATATTAGATAAATAATTTGATATAAAACGATTAGTTTTTTAACAAACTATATTGACTTATTAATTTTTTTTATTCAATATTGACTTATTAATTGATGTGGCCCAAAAATATATGGGGCCTTTACATAAATATCCATAAAAATTGGCCAAATTACAAGAGTATCCATGTATTTGAAAATTTTACAAAAGTGTCCATCCCCTTGCCCCCCTGCCCCCCCTTGCTGGATCATTGACAACTGATGTTTGACCGTTGACTGTTGACGTTTGACCGTTGACTGCCGACGTTTGACCGTTGACTGCTGACGTTTGACCGTTGACTACTGACGTTTGACCGGTCAACGTTGACCAACTTCTTCAGTTTTTTTTTTCTGTTTTTTTTTTAAAAAAAAAATTTACTTGTCAGCACTTTCAGATATGCAACTATAACCAGCTGTTATGCAAATAGAATACTATGATATGCAAATATAATATTATGTTATGCAAGCTTAAAAAACCTTATGAGAAGAATATGCAAATCCATATGTATTTTAAAATTGCATTAATATATTTTATTTGCACATAAGCACATCGCTCTACCATTTATTAACATAAGAGGCTTTAAAATTGCATTAATGTCAAACCCGATGTTGCTGACACCAACATTCCTGACACCGTTGACACTGGTCAACGTTGACCATTGACCGGTCAACGTTGACCAACTCCTTCAGATTTTTTTTTTTTTAAAAAAAAAAAAATTACATGTCATCACTTTCAGATATGCAACTATAACCCGATGTTATGCAAATAGAATATTATGATATGCAAATATAATATTATGTTATGCAAGCTTAAAAAACCTTATGAGAAGAATATGCAAATCCATATGTATTTTAAAAATTTGCATTAATATATCTTATTTGCACATAAGCACATCGCTCTACCATTTATTGACATAAGAGGCTTTAAAATTGCATTAATGTCAAATCCGATGTTGTTGACACCAACATTCCTGACACCGTTGACACTGACATTGTTGACATTGTTGGCACTTCTGACACTGTCACCACTAACATTGTGAACACCACCAACATTTTCCGTATTAGCGTTGACGTTAATGTCGGCTGACGCTGACATCGGAGATGTTGACGCTGCTGACGCTGACATCGAAGATGTCGGCTGACGCCGACATCGATGTTGCGAACACTATTGACGCCGACGTCGAAGATGCTTTTTTTTGTACCAACGCTTCTTTTTTTCGTGTAAGCACTAAAAAAAAATTACATGTCAGCACTTTCAGATATGCAACTATAACCCGATGTTATGCAAATATAATATTATGATATGCAAATATAATATTATGTTATGCAAGCTTAAAAAACCTTATGAAAAAAATATGCAAATCCATATGTATTTTAAAATTGCATTAAAATATTTTATTTGCACATAAGCACATCGCTCTACCATTTATTAACATAAGAGGCTTTAAAATTGCATTAATGTCAAACCCGATGTTGCTGACACCAACATTCCTGACACCGTTAACCAACTCCTTCAGATTTTTTTTTAATAAAAAAAAAAATTACATGTCAGCACTTTCAGATATGCAACTATAACCCGATGTTATGCAAATATAATATTATGATATGCAAATATAATATTATGTTATGCAAGCTTAAAAAACCTTATGAAAAAAATATGTAAATCCATATGTATTTTAAAATTGCATTAAAATATTTTATTTGCACATAAGCACATCGCTCTACCATTTATTAACATAAGAGGCTTTAAAATTGCATTAATGTCAAACCCGATGTTGCTGACACCAACATTCCTGACACCGTTGACCAACTCCTTCAGATTTTTTTTTTAATAAAAAAAAAAAATTACATGTCAGCACTTTCAGATATGCAACTATAACCCGATGTTATGCAAATAGAATATTATGATATACAAATATAATATTATGTTATGCAAGCTTAAAAAACCTTATGAGAAGAATATGCAAATCCATATGTATTTTAAAATTGTATTAATATATCTTATTTGCACATAAGCACACCGCTCTACCATTTATTGACATAAGAGGCTTTAAAATTGCATTAATGTCAAATCCGATGTTACTGACACCAACATTCCTGACCCCGTTGACACTGACATTGTTGACATTGCTAGCACTTCTGACACTGTCACCACTAACATTGCGAACACCACCAAAATTTCCCGTATTAGCGTTGACGTTAATGTCGGCTGACGCTGACATCGGAGATGTTGACGCTGCTGACGCTGACATCGAAGATGTCGGCTGATGCCGACATTAATACTGCTTTCATAAAAGAAAGAAAAGTTGTGCTACTATTATGTAGTACATATGCAAACCTCGGATGCTGCTAACAAGTATTAGTTGAGCTCAATATAAGGTGTTGGTTGATTGACTTCTAATGTAAAATGCAGTGAGATGTTGTGTTAGTAGCTTGTAATGATTATGCACAACCAAAATTTTATTTTGATTTCAGAATGAATTGAATTACTAAAAAAATCTGTTACACTGCTGACGTTTGATATAATGAAGTAAAATTTGTGCCTTTGGCACAAATTTAGATTGAAATTTATGAAGTTACTACTCTTTGTATTGAAACTAAGAAGAAATTAATATTGATCAGTATAAAAGAAATACCAGTTGTGCTACTATTATGTAGTACATATGCAAACCTCGGATGCTGCTGACAAGTATTATTTGAGCTCAATATAAAGTGTTGGTTGGATGTCTTCTAATGTAAAATGCAGTGAGATGTTGTGTTAGTAGCTTGTAATGATTATGCACATCCAAAATCTGATTTTGATGTCAGAACGAATTGAATTACTGTAAAAATCTGTTACACTGCTGACGTTTGATATAATGAAGTAAAATTTGTGCCTTCGGCACAAATTTAGATTGAAATTTATGAAGTTACTACTATTTATATTGAAACCAAAAATAAATTAGTAGTGATAAGTCTAAAAGAAAGAATAGTTGTGCTACTACTAATTAACACTTATGCAAAAATCTGGTGTTGTTGACAAGTGATAGTTGAGCTCGCTCTAATGTGTTGGTTGAATGACTTCTAATGCTAAAATGCAGTGAGATATTGTGTTACTAGCTTGTAATGATTATGCACAACCAAAATCTGATTTTTGATTTTAGAATGAATTGAATTAATGTAAAAATTTGTTATAGTGATGACATTTGATGTAATGAAGTAAAATTTGTGCCTTCGGCACAAATTTAGATTGAAATTTATGAAGTTACTACTCTTTGTATTGAAACTAAAGAGAAATTAATAGTGATCAGTATAAAAGAAAGAACAGTTGTGCTACTATTATATAGTACCTATGCAAACCTCGGATGCCGCTGACAAGTATTAGTTGAGCTCAATATAAGGTGTTGGTTGAATGGCTTCTAATGCTAAAATGCAGTGAGATGTTGTGTTAGTAGCTTGTCATGATAACGCATAACCAAAATCTTATTTTGATTTTAGAATTAATTGAATTACTGTAAAAATCTGTTACAGTGATGACGTTTGATATAATGAATTAAAATTTGTGCCTTCGGCACAAATTTAGATTGAAATTTATGAAGTTAGTACTCTTTGTATTGAAACTAAAAATAAATTAGTAGTGATAAGTCTAAAATAAAGAATAGTTGTGATACTATTATGTAGTACCTATGCAAAAATCTAATGCTGTTGACAAGTGATACTATTTGCATATCATCAACTTATATTTGCATATCATCAATTTATATTTGCATATCATCAACTTATATTTTCATATCATACTTTTACATTTTCAAAAGGGCGGTGTATCTATTTATATTACCACAATATTAAATTAAATTTAATATTTATATTTCATAATTTTATATACGCCATAGATTATTTTATATTTGTATATCATCAATTTATATTTGCATATTATACTTTTACATTTGCAGAACATTAATTTATATTTGCATATTATAATCATACATTTTCACAACATGAATTTGAATTTTCCCAACTTAAGTGATCGATGATAATCTTGCTGGCGCCTTCAATCTGGATCTTTCCTATATGTAGTTCCCCCACCTGTTGGATCACCTTCGGGTGTCCGAATTCGTTTCCCATGAAATTAAGATAAGCACGCCCACCAATTGTGAAACTGATCAGCCTGATCATCTAAATTCATAAAGCATATGTTTAAATTACTGTTATACAAATATAACTTTATGATATGCACATATAACAATCTGTTATGCAAATTAAAACTGCTGACACCGGATGTCAACAAGATTGTAATCTGTAAGCTGACATCTATACAAAAATCTGTAAACTTTAAACTGAAGTAAATCTGTAAGCTGACATCTATACAAAAATCTGTAAACTTCAAACTGAAGTAAATCTGTCAGCAAGATTTTAATATATATTAAAATATGAAAGCTGACATCTATACAAAAATCTGTAAAACTTCAAACTGAAGTAAATCTGAAATTTGTAATCTGAAATCTGTACAAGCTGAAATCTGTACAAAATTTAATTTTGAAACCGATTCAAACAAAATCTAATTTTGAAAGCCTGGGTTCCAAGTCAAGGGTCAAAAGGTACACATCCTAAGACCCCCACACTTGCAATGCAGCAGGCGAGCAAGGGTGTATTGCACATCAAAAGGTACACAGCCTAAGACCCCCACACTTGCAATGCGGGAGGACCAAGCTACTGAGGCATCGACATCAGTGGAAAAATTTCCAGTATAATAAGTACTCCTTTGAAACGGCTTCTCGGGATGACCATCAATGAACTGCTTGCTCACATTCTCATTGAATAATGACTGATCCTGGGCAGGTCCTCCCGCATATGCAAGTTTAGAGGATGAACCATTGTTTTCAAGTGGTTGGCATTCATTTTTGTGGATGTGCCTCCCATGAATAATTTGACATTTCCCTGAACTGCATTAATATAATCATTGTCAACAATGGTTTCCAAGTTAGACCTATCAAAAGAGAATTTTACTTGCAAGTAGAACTACAAGATCTAGAGAAAGAAGCATTGAGCTTTTAATGTATGAAAAAATAAAAGTACTATAATCATTGATGTCAATGCTGCAAGTACTCACATGCCAGTCGGCTCGTAAGCTAGGGCAAGAAGGTAGCAGTGGCCTGCAGCAATCTGCACCACTGGTCTATTCTCTAATTCGCCGAGTAGAGGATGGGGCTGCAAATCACTATCATCCGTATGGTGACCAAGTCTTTCATTGCTTCCCCAAGAGAATGTGTAAACCCTGCCTTCTCTAGATAGCACAGCTGTAAATAAGTTTCCAATAGCCACTTGAACTATGAATGTATCCTTCAACGAGTCTAGCATTGTCGGGGTGTTAACTATAGATGATGGAGCCCCGTATTCAGATTCCCCGAACTCCTCCTACCCGGTGCAATATACTCTGCCAGCATCACTAACAAGCATTGTCCTACCAGCCCCTACTGTTGCCTGGATGATCCTAATTCCTTGCAATGATCTGCACCACAAAAAGTTTACCAATGCAAAGAAGATATCTCAAGACTCCCATGGCATTGAAAGTGACAAAATGAGATTAAAAAAAATTGCAAACAACCTTATCAATCGAGGATGGAACTCGTCCTTAAGTGCACCGCTGTCATCTTCTTGGGGAGGTCCATGTCCAATTTGTCCGAAGGTATTGGACCCAAATGAGTAGACTTCTCCTTTGGATGTCACAACAATGCTATGTCCAGGGCCTGCTATAGCCTGAGATTGCTCCCTCCGACAGCACACTTCACCGGCCATCAAATACCTCAGCACAAGTTTCCATGAACCGCCGCAGTTCTTCTTCAAATCATCGCGTTGATCAGTGGTCATGGGTCTAAATATGGCTCTCTTACAGCACATATCTAATCCAGCCAACTCCGAAATCGACAAGCTATGATCGGGGGCGAAGTTAGCAGGGTGTCTAAAGAAGGAGCATGTTGCCTAGAGATGAAATTGTAATTGATTTATCAGCATCATAATCATTTCTATGTTTCAACAAAACCACTAAACTCGAATAAGATTGTGCAAGGGATTAACTTGCCTCTAGCTTTGCAAGATCTTGGGGATCCAAATCACATACTGTGAGAACATGAAGAACAATAGAAGGACTGGCTGCTAGAGGAAAGTCACCAGGGGCTGAATCCCCAACGCAATGTCGAACTTGTCGTTCAAATGTTTGGAGAGATGAGGGCTCAAGTGCAGTATCAAGTGGTTGTTCTGTAATGTTGCAGCATTGGATCATTGGGGCTCCGCTCGTTGTCGCGTCCATGGACACTGCTAAGACTTTGCAGTGCTTGAAGCTAGCTCAAGAGTTCCTGAAGAGTCCAAATGTAAGAGATACTTTTTTGAAAATTGTATTCTAACAAGATCAATTTACAGTTTTAAGATCACTTCTACTGAGATCAGACTAAACCAGCACCAATTAAAACTCATCAGTATATTAATGTCACTTAGATTCCTACTGCAGATTGACAAGGGGGAACTAGGTCCAATGATTTTTCTTGAAGAGTGGCATCAGATTGCATCTTCCAAATCTATATTGAGGAACAACCAACTTTATAAAGGAACAAGTGTTAAAACTTGGCAATGTCTTAGGGTATTACAATTTTGTAATGTCCAATGCATCAAACAGAAGACATCACTTAACTCGGATCAATCATGCAATTTCAACATAGATGAAATTAAAAGGCAAGTTATGATCAAACACATTTGGAGCAATTAAACATTTGATTGTCGGTTTTGTTAATTAAACCCAAAATAAACAAAGAGAACAGCCCCAATTCACCACCAGAACAGTCACAATCCTCAATTGGGGGGAAACAAAGAGAACCCAGAAGTGAGAGTATCTGTCAATCCAGATGCAAATTGGCCTGATCAATCTGCCATAACTATCAAATAAAACAGCAAAAGCGAGTTGAATGATCAATTGAACATCAACGTAGGTGCCTAAATTCCTCACAAGGGTTGGGGAACTTTTGAGAAAAAATCCGAATTCTTATTTAGTTAAAGTTGCGATCTTTCATTGTGACAATCAACAAGACACGCAGAAGATGTGAATGTACATACAGATTTAAATTGAAATTTTAGTGAGCTCTCTAAATTCAACACACGAAGTTCAACACACGAAGATGTCAACATCAAATAAGCAGACTCAGCAGACTCATCAGCGTCAGCAGCCCCTTCTTTGCTTTGGTTGTACCTTAAGTTTTAGTGAGCTCTCTAAATTCATCATCTTTTAAACCACACTTAATCCCGACAACAACACACAAAAATCACTCCCGAGTCCCAATAAAGCTCCAAAACAGCCCCTAATCCACCCCTTGAACTGTCATTTATTCTGCAAACTTGAATTGTCATTTAAACACTTAAGAATTGTTTGATTCTTTCACTTGCAACATAAGGATCTATATATCTAAACCTGGATTTTACTAGCATCAGAAGGTAAGCCAAACATATGAGCATAAGAGTGCTAGTAAGAAATATTACTGCACAAAATTTCTGAGTTCATGGACATTGTATATATTTAATAGTTAAATTAGCACACTAAAACAACATGTTCGCATAGTTCCCATACACTCAATGTGCAACATCAAGCTTATACCTTAATGACTTCGTTAAATATAGAAAAGAAACATGGAAAATCAGTAGATGGTACATAACAACAACCATAACAGCAAATGTCAGCAGTAACCAAAACAGAACCATAACAGCTTTTAGACAGACATATTTTTTAAACTTCTTCACCAGTCTGCACATTAACAACATGTTGAGACATACATATTTTTTCATCAGTTTGATCTGTCAAAATCTATTCGTGAGTGCATTAAAATCACTAGAAATTGAGACAGATTTTTTGATCAGTTTTATCCCCATTTCATAGACCACTTCCAAGGTTTACAAATGAAAGAAGATGCAAACTAAACACATGACTAGCAGAGATACCTGCTTAGTAGCAAGAAGGTGGCGACACTGTCTTTGAGCAGCGAAACACATAGCAGCATCAGGCTGATGCACAATTGAGACAGAATTGAAAAAGCCCCAAATATGAAAGGGCCAAAGATGGTGATGGTCGAGTCGAGTGATCAGAAAATCTCACTGATGCGCGCCTCAGGGAGGGGATGTCGTAGATTTGGAGGAGCTGGACCATCAGGCACCGCTCCCCGGCGCAAATCTGAAGCAGCGACGCCGGATTGACTTCGCCGGCACACCAACTCGTCTTCCACTGAACTTCCTGCCAAAATCGCCTTCAATTGCCGTCGCTCACCGTCGCAGAGAGACAACGATGTCGATGGAGGTCGGAGAGAGGAGGAGCAAACCTGGGACTCTGGGAGACAGAGATGAAGTCGGAGAGAGGAGCTCCATGGATGACTACGACGGCTATTAGGGATTTCAACGTTTTGATTTTATTAGGTTAAAAATTATGGACACTTTAGTAATTTTTTCAAAACCTCGGACACTCCGGTAATTGGAGCAAAAATTTGTGCCTTCGGTTGAAATTTTCTCAAAATATATTACCATTTTAATCCATAATATGACACGTAAGCAAAAATAACCATGTTTTAATCCAGAAAAGTCAATGGATGTGAAATCGCACCAGATGTCGTTTCAGACCTTTGCTTATTGGCTTATTAATTGATGTGACCCAAAAATATAATACCAATTTAATCCAGAATATGACACGTAAGCAAAAAAAAATCCCGTTTTAATTCAGAAAATTTCATGGGTGCGAGACACGAGGTCGTTTCAAGTCTCTGTTTTAGTATAGATAATAGATAGATATAGATATAAATATAGATATACATAATATAAATAGATAGATGTGGCTACAAAAGATAACACCATATTAATCTGAAATATATCATGTATGCGGAATATTAATAATGTGGCTATTTTTTTTTAAAAAAAAACCCAAGATGTGTATTAACCATCTTTTATTATTGTATTTTCTATTTAATTATACTCATCAAATTAAACTTAAGATTTTTTTAAAATATTTTTTTTGGTGCGCAGATTTTTTAAATTTTAATAAATAAAATTGAGCAAAGGTATAATATAGTTGTATTAAAAAAAAAATGTACACAAATTAAATATCTTATGGCCCATTAAAATAAAAAGAGAAATATACATTGTTTTAGTATGTACGTATTTATTATGTATAGATTTGATAAGATTGTTTAATTTTGTATATATTTGATTGAATATAGATAGAGATATATATGTATTTTGTTATGATTATATTAAGTCAAAATATATGTACTTTATCCATGTGAGAATATAAATACAACTTTTTACCTTGCAAATATATTACGTCAAAATATTACTTAGTTTAATATTATAATATATTTGTACGTCAATATACATATATACATGTGAAAACAAATGATATATTATTATAATATATGCTTTAAATTTTAGTGTAAGTGTACGTGTTACATTAATTATTTTATTTTATAATATTGAAACAGAAATCAATTGAAAAATATAGATTAAAATAGTATTAAGATATAAAGCTATATTGGATAGATTATTTGATTTAAAAAGATAAGTTTTTCACCTAACTATATTGACTTATTTATAATACAACTTTAATTCAGAAAATTCCACGTATGCAAAAATAATCCCGTTTTAATCCAGAAAATTCCATAGATACGAAATCGCATCAGAGGCCGTTTTAGGTCTCTGTTTTAATATAATGTCATTTTAATCCAGAAAATGTCATGTATGCAAAAATAATCCCGTTCTTTGAAGCTATTGTTTATATTTATTATATAATAAAGAAATATATGAAGATTGTGTTTAATGTATAAATTACAAAGGCTGTATTCACTCGATTGAAATATGCATAATTGATTTTTTAAATTAAATTTATGGAAGCATTTGATCAAATATGTGAAAAATATAAAAAGGTATATTGAATCACCTCATCGTAAGATAAATTGGTTTGCTAATAAACATGGCTTAAAGAAAAAAATTAAAAGATAAGTTTGACCAAATAAAATGTGGAGAGAGAATTAATATGTAGATACATTATATTCAATTTTGACCAAATATTAGATAGATTATTGATCTAAAAAGATAAGTTTTTTACCCAACTATATTGACTTATTTATTGATGTGGCCCAAAAATATAATACAACTTTAATCCAGAAAATGCCACGTATGCAAAAATAATCCCATTTAATCCAGAAAATTCCATGACAGCGAGGTCGCTTCAGCGGTCTCTGCTTTAGTATTTTACTAGTATATGTTACCCGTGCTCTTGCACGACATGTTAATTTTTTTTACTATTATATCCTCGTATGTTATTTTTTTACTATTATTTTAAAATGATATTAATATTAAATTTAGATTGTTACTATAAAAGTTAAAATAAAGTTGGATAAAATATTATTCAAATTTAATCTTATTCTTTTCAATGGATAATATATATTTTTATCAGAAATTAGATTGGTGATTGATCATATATGATTAATTAATTAATTAACTAAGGCTTACTTTATAATTTATAAAAATAAAATCATTCTAATATGAGTTATGAGTTCAAGTGATATTTTCTGAAGTGAAAATTTTACAGTCTAATTTTTGAACGTGAATTTTATAACATATTGATTAAGAACTGCTATTTCAGCAAAGATTTTCGGATGAAGGGCTAGGTGCTACAATTTCCTCTAATAGTTATATGTGTTATTTCAACCGGCTGCCACATATTTCTTCATAATGTGATTGATCAATTTATTTTCTTTAAATAAAAAAGTTTTAATTTTTTTTATTTTAATGATAGGAAACCTATCTAAGGTGTCTTGAATATATACTTTAATCTTGCAACTGCCTAACTACAGTCTTATTTACAAATATTAATATATAGTTTAATACTATGATAAATTATGTAGTATGTACCCATATTAACCCCTAATAAGTTCCAAAATATGTAGTAAGTTGTTCAATAAATTATATTTGATTATATCAATTATCCATGTTTAATTTTTTATTATTAAATTGTGAAAATAAAAAAAGTCTTATTTTAAAATAAGACTATACTTTAATCTAAATATAAGGTTATAATGGATAGATTATTTGATCTAAAAAGATAAGTGTTTTACCTAACTAACTAACTATATATATATATTGACTTATTAATTGATGTGGCTAAAAAAGGTAATACCATTTTAATCCAGAATTTGACACATATGAAAAAATAATCCTGTTTTAATCCAAAAAATTCCATGGATGTGAAATCGCACCATAGGCCATTTCAGACCTCTGCTTTAGTATTTTACACACACGCTTATTATTGATAAGTATGAAAGTATTAAAAAAGTAATATATTATACAATTTTTAGCTTTTTTTAAAAAACGTGTTAAAACCAATATGAGGTATTTTTATTAAAGGAAGGAGTATTAGATCATTCGAATATAACCGGTATGATACCTTCAAAAGAAAATATGATATCAATTTATGTGCTAATTATATTAAAATTTAAGTGTGAATATCCTGGCCAAAGTGACCAGTTTGAGAAGGAGAGGAGAAGAAAATCCCGTACATAAACAAATTTTATGAATCATAACTTAAATAAATAATAAGTATAATCTTATTGGGTAAAATTTTATCCCATAATCTAACTCGTTATATATCATTGTTCAACTTAAGGAGATCTAAAATCGCACCCTTCCACTAATTAACTAACTCAATTACTTTTCCAGTTTTCCTCCTCTAATCGCATCTCGTCATGGAACATGGATTATGGTTTATACAATAGTAAAAACAGGTTTGAGATTTAATTGTATAAACACGTATATATTATAGAGATTTATCTAAAACGATGAGTTTTACCCATGGATAAAATATTTTCAAAATAATCCACTTTAAGGTAATTTTAAATTATAATAAATTAAAATTAAAATATAAGCTATAAGGTTATATTGAATATATTATGTAAAAGGATAAGTTATTAGCTAACTATATTCATTTATTAATTGATGTGGGCCAGAAGTATAATACCACTTTAATCCAGAAAATGCCACACAGGAAAAAATAATCCCGTTTAATTGATGTAAAAGGATAAGTTTGATGTTGTATGGGAAAAGCAGGTTCAGATTATTTTAAAATAATTATTTTATATTTAAATATATTATATTCAATTTGATCTAAAAAAGTAGAATAATTGACAAAAATTTGACGGCATGGTATATTTTATATAGAATTATATACAGATTTATCTTCTCAAATTTTATCATCAAATTAAGATGGTGCATATTTATATTTAAATATATTATATTCAATTTGATGTTAAAAGTAGGTTCAGATTATTTTAAAATAATTATTTTATATTTAAATATATTATATTCAATTTGATCTAAAAAGTAGAATAATTGACAAAAATTTGACGGCATGGTATATTTTATATAAAATTATATACAGATTTATCTTCTCAAATTTTATCATCAAATTAAGATGGTGCATATTTATATTTAAATATATTATATTCAATTTGATGTAAAATGTAGAATAATATATTGACCAAAATTTGATGTTAAAAGGTAAAATAATTGAACAAAATGTTACGACATGGTATATATATATTTTATATAGCATTAGTTTTATTATAATTCGTATTAATTTAAATAATAAAAAAATAGATTAAAGAAGAGCATATACAACATCTTGATGCTTTAGTAAAACTATATTATCGTTTCGAACTTTTTTTTAATTTGTATATTCATATTAATTTATATTATTATATTATTTACAATAAAGTCATCCTAATGATGTTTAATTTCTCTTTCAAAAAAGATAGGTTGATTATTTAACGTGGCTAAAAAAGATTTTTTTATAATAAAAAAAACCCCAAAAAATTATACTCCGTATAAACATTCCACAAAGAACTTTGTCATATACTCCGTATATACTCTATCTCCTTTTATATTAACCACTTGATCATCCAAAGTAAATCAACTAACAATACTATATGAACAAAAAAAAAAAAAGCTTGAGAAAAACGCTCCCAATTGAAACCCTAGCCGCCAACCCAATCAACCCCAACAACTCCTGCAGATCGTCGCCGCCCTTGGTGGGCTCTCTCGGCGGCCGGCCTCCTGGTGGCGACGACCCTCACGTCTTCGCCGGTGTGGTCTCTTCCCCCGTCGACCTCCTGGTTGCTTGGCCGCCCCATCTCCAACTGCCGCCGCCTCCATCCGTGAAGTCTCTGTCGGCCTGAGCGGCTCCGCCCTTGACCTCCATCTCCAACCGGAACCCGCCTAGCTCACACCGTTCCCGCTGTCCCTGGTGTTCGCCGGCCCTGAGTAGTTGCTCCCAGCCCTCGACCTTCCACCACCGGCATGTCAACCACCGCCTTCCTGACCACCCCTCTTCTCCCCATCCTCCGGCACCTCTTACAGGTCTACTTCTTCACCCTCCGTTTATGTCTAACTTCAGATCTTTTGTTCTTGAAAACCAAACCCCCAATCTCAAATTTGTAACCCAAAATTGCAAGTAATCACTATAGCCACAAAAAAACCCCAATTTGAAAACCAAATCTACTGTGTCAACCTCCGCCTATCCTTCCTCTCCGTCTCCTGCCTCTCTGGTAACCTCTCCGTGTCTCCAGCCTTTCCCGGTTCCCTGGTTCAATCAGCGTTGTTAACATGCACACCCAATTGTCCTCTCTAAATCTCTGCAGATTGATAACCCAAATCTGGTTTTACCCAAATCGAATACCCAAATCTGATAAACCCACCAAAAATTGAAAAACCCACAAATCCAATTAACCCAAATTAGCCAGGCGCTTTGATCTACGGTCTTGGACGTAGATCCGACACCATCACCACCAAAAGCGATCTCAACAGCAGTCCAGATATCAAGAATCAAGACAAGACCTCAAGACATCAAGGCTGTAATTTTCTAGTTGTTTTAGTTTTTTTTGTTGTTGTGTTTTTTTTTTTTTAGTTTGTTTGCCGACCCTCTGCGTAGGGTCTAACAAGTCATCTTCGGATGGCTTCAGGATCGCTTGTCGATCCACTTCTTGCCCACGGTAAAAAAAAAAAAAAACTAACAATACTATATCATTTTTTCTTTCCTATTCGATCTAACCAAAAGATATATACAAATGGATAAAGAGCAAGAGGAGTTTCAATCCCTAGGGATTTAACTGTACGATAAGATTTCTAACTAATTTGTATATAAAGTTGAATATTTATAAAAAAAAATGTAATTAGAATATGAGGTTATATTGGATAGATTATGTATCTAAAAAGATAAGTTTTTACATAACTATATTCGTTTATTAATTGATGTGGCCCCAAAATATAATGCCGCTTTAATCCAGAAAATGCCACACAAGCGAAAATAATCCCGCTTAATCCAGAAAATTCCGTGGCTGCGAGGTCGCTCCAGCGGTCTCTGCTTTAGTATTTTATATAGATATAGATATAGATGTTCTCATACAAGTCAATATCTTATTTCTACGCTCTTATATGAGTTTAGTTACTCGAACTCGACTTGTAGCTTGGTATAGACTCGTTTATTTACTAAACAAATCAAGTATGAACAAATTTTTAACCTTAGTTGAAATTGAGACTGGCTTGACTGCAAGCTCAAATAGCTTGTGAAATTTATAAAATTTCTCACTAAATTATTATGTCTTAAACTTTAATTAGACTAATTTTTAAACTAATGATAACTTTAATAACGACACGCCCTGCTTACTTCTTGGGGTGATTAGTATTTCATTGTTTGGCAAACAATAGCGGTTTCTTAATTTAGGAACTCCAATTGTGGATACCCTCTAGAGTTTTATGTGAGGCTTAGCATGGATTAAATAGAGAAAATTTGATAAATTATACTATTTGGAATTTTTAATTAAGTAATTAACCTCTTTTAATTTTTTATTGGTCGTTCTACACCAACTTCAATATTTTTGAGCGCACTAATCTCCTTCCTCTGTTCCTCATTCCCCTCGTTCGCTCCGCCTCTCATTCTCGCGCGCCCCTCGTTCGTGCTCCTTCCGTACCGATGGAAGCTCATCGCTTCCGGCGGCGAGACCGGCATCGTTCAGGTCTTCTTCATCCTCCATCCAACCGATCTCTTTGGGTTCCCCTGGCCGACGATTCGGTCCGTCGTTCTTCAATCCGTCTTCGGTGTCGTCCTTCTCCTTCATCCTCCATTCTTCAGCAGTCTCTGGTTAGGTTTTTTTATTATGGATGAAATTGTCCCCAAATTCGTGCAATTGATTGCAATTGCTTCCAATTTCTTCTTGTTTACTATAAATATCTTGCTGAGGCATTCGTTGATGTCAAAATTACTGTCATATTTGTGTATTTCTAGGGTTTCGAATTTAGATTACATTTGTCCCCAATTTCTAGGGTTTTGATGTTGGATGCAATTGTATCCAATTTTTTGCAATTGCTCACATTTGCTTCCATTTCCTTCCTTTTTTCATGTAACCATCTGGATGATTCCTTATTTGATTCCGAATTTATGTCATCTTCCGAAACTTATTTCTCATCTGATTCACACGACAATGATATATGTTGGCCATGGGGGACATAATTCAGGGGAGGGGGAAGCTTGATTTTGTGCGGATTCACCTAGATTTCGACTTCGTAATCGAGTTGGAATCACGAGCTCGCGATTGCACCTGAGATTTTCGGATCTCAATCTGCGATTCTGGCTTCCGGCATCTCGGATCTGGTGGTGGAAGCTCGATCGGAGATTTTGGAGGAATCACGATCTCGATCCTGACTTTGGATGGAATCACGATCTCGATCCTGAATCTGAGATTTTGGTGTACGTGTTACGATTGCTTTTGGATGCTCTGGATTTGGAATCTGCAGAGGACGTGGATCTCCATTGATGAAGCTTCGATGGGCGCTGAAAGAAAGGTTGGGGCGCGTCACGCTGAAAGGGATGAAATGAGACGCGTGTGGTGTTGTTTTATTGGGAATGGATTACCTAATCTAAATAAAAAAGTTTTTTTGTCTAATTAGTTAATTAAAGGTTCTAAATAGCCTATTTACTTAAATCACCCAATTTTATTAAATACATAGCCTTTAAACAAAAATGTAGATCGAAATTTCAGATTTAATAATGAAAGGACCAAGAAAACTTTTTTATTTTGATGACGAGGAACTCACCTTTGGTGGCAAACTCCGGGCACGTGACCCAGCCGGCAAGAGCCAAGCATCAGATAAACCGGCTTGCCCCGATCGGCTCGACCCACTGGAAAAGAGCAAAGCAAACCTTGGATTTTAATCCAAAGAAAGAGGCGGAGGTAGGGATCGAACCAGAGACCTCCCCACATCCCCCCTTGCTCCCCACCAGTGAGCCACCCCGACTGGGGCAAGTACCAATAAAACTTGATAACAGGTATAGTGGTTTAATCAGGCCAGGGGCTGAAATTTTTTCTTCCCATCCCAAATTAATAATTCAATTTTTATTCATTCATTTGTTTGACATTAATTTAGTGTAACCAAAGGGTTTATATTTAATATAGGGAAATTAAAACAGCGGTATATATATAATGTATATTATTAGTAAATATATTGGAAGTAAATAGAATTTTTTTTCAAAATATTCACTAAAAATAAATAATTATAAAAATATTCACACTTTTAAACTATTTACGAAAATATTCATTTTTTTCAGATTTGGCAGAAAAACGCGGTCTTAGTCCGCGTTTTAATAGTAAGGTAAAAAAATCTGAAATTGGGTGGAAAATGTAAAAAAAAAAAAAAAAAAAAAAAACAAAAGACGCGGTCTGAGACCGCGTCTCTTGTTTTTTATTATTTTTTTTCAGAAAAATTGAAACTGAGAAAGGGGAAGAGACGGGGAAGGGCTGTGGAGGAGAGAGGAATAGGCGGAGGGAGAGGGAGGAGACCGAAGGCGGGCGAGGAGAGGGAGGCGGAGCGGGTGAGGGTCGGAGAAGGCGCTGGGAGGAGGAAGGCGGAGATTTGGGGGAGAGAGGCGGTCGGCGCAAGAGGAAGGCGGAGATCTGGATCGAGGAAGAGGCGGAGGCAGGGGCCTGGAGGCATTGCGAGCGGCGCCGGAGATCCAGCCAGTGCCGGAGAACAGAGGCGAAGGATGGGGAGGCTGGAAAGAAGGACAAGGAGATTCAGTCGCATCTCCTCCCCTGCTGGTGGCGCTCAGATCCGAAAACGGGGCACCCATAGCCGCCTTTTCTCCTCCGCCTCCCTCCGCCCTTCCTTTCTTCTCCGCCTCCCTCCGGCCTCCGGCTTCCGCTCTCTCCCTCCGCCTCCCTCCGGCCCTCCCTCTGCCCCTTCCTCTCTCCTCCGGACCCTTCCCGTCTCTTCCAGTTCCAATTTCCCCATTTCAATTTTTCTGAAAAAAAAATTGCGAGGAGAGAGGGATCAGCGACACTGCGCCGCCGGCCGGATCCCAGCCCGATTTCGGAGTCGCCGCCGGCCGGATCCCAATCGCCGCCCCTATTCATCCTCTTCCCCTTCTTTTATCGATCGGAGCGACATAGGAGCTTCGCCCTCCCACCGGCGTCCACCTTCTTCTTCTCTTTCCGGAGACGGTTCACCCTCCCACCGGCATCCACCTTCTTCTTCTCTTCCCGAAGACGGCCCTTTCCTCTCTCTCCCTTTGCCCCTTCCTCTCTCCTCCGCCTCCCTCCGACCCTTTCCTCTCCTTCCCTCCGCCCCTTCCTCTCTCCTCCGCCTCCCTCCAGACCTTCTTCCCTGTTTCAACTTTTCTTGGAAAAATAAAAAATAAAAAATCAAGAGACGCGGCCTCATGCCGCGTCTTTTTTTTTAGCTATTTTTCACCGATTTTTACCCAATTTCAATTTCTGACCTTTCGAATAAAACGCGGACTGAGAACGCGTTTTTCTGCCAAATCTGACAAAAATGAATATTTTCGTAAATAGTTTAAAAGTGTTAATATTTTTATAATTATTTATTTTTTAGTGAATATTTTGAAAAAAAATTCAAGTAAATATGTCATGATATTGTTTGGTGACCGTATATTGACACTTGATATGTTTGCAGACTAACATATAAAATATTAATTTTTTAATTAATTTTTTTAATAATCTCATACTTTTTAGTAATAAGTATAATATTATTAAAAATAAATATTTTTTATAGATTTTATCACCTTAAAAAACATGTATAAATAGTAAAAAAACAATTAAAAATGTGCAGAGGGAGTACTTGTTTTGCGGAATATATACTCGCGAAAATCCATTTGATAGATTCTTCCTCTCCTGAAGTAGTGAAGCCCAATGGTCGGGTTCTCCAAACTTTTTCTCATTCTCCCCCTCAGTTTCTACTAACTTTATTTTTAATCTTCTTCAATTCATGAATTTCTCCCTTCCCATAGTCAAGTTCTTTAATAATCTATCTCACTTTTTCCAACCCATTATGTTTAGGTAAACTGTACATTGAAAAACGGATGGAACCTTGTGTTTAGGTAATGAGTTTATTTTGCTAGAATGGGTTCTTAGTTCTTACTTATCCAGTAATTTTACTGCAGTCATCTATAATACTCCTCCCGTTAAATAAAACTTGACATTTTAATTACTATCCACTTACGTTTTTTTAGATATTAAAAACTATATAAAATATTAAATTTTAATTTTTTTTAATTTCATACGTAATACAATTAAGTATGAATTTATAAAAACAAATGTGAAAAAATGTTAAAATTTTATATAGTTTTTTATTATTCTAAAAAAAACGTAGATGAATAGCAAACGATAAGTTTTAATTATTGTCTTATACAACTAATGTCAAATATTGTCCTTAACTATGGTTATATGTTTCTTAATTTATTCATGTTTACTAAGATTATTGGAATTGCTTAGTATTTGTCTCAAACAATGGCCATCAATTAATCATGTTGTCAGGTGAATTATTTGCAGCCTAGCTTGCATTATAATCTGAGTTTTGGGTTATATATTTGCATATATTTATTTCTTCATGCAGAAATACCATATATTAATTGATTTCTTAATTAATTTCTTTCACTCATATACACGAGATACCATAATATATGTATACAATAAGGCAGTTGGAGTATGATTAGTACTCCCTCCGTTCTAAAATATAAGATTTTTACTATTTAAGCACGTATTTTTAGGATGATAAAAACTATATAAAATATCAATTTTTTTTTTTTTTAATAATCTCATACTTATTAGTAAGAAATATGAGATTATAAAAAAAATTGATATTTTATATAGTTTTTATCCTCCTAAGAAAACGTGCGTGAATAGTAAAAGTCTTATATTTTAGAACGGAGGGAGTAATTTGGTTGGTGATCAGACCACACCAAAAGTTTGAACAAGATCAGTCAATTGGTCAATTGATTTTAAGATGAAACCACGTACGTTGCACCTGACCCTAGTCATCAATCCCAACAACGAACTTCATTGCATTGATTGTTAATCCATGGGGATGTTTATCCTATGCAAATGGTGTACCGTACAAGCTCCATTGAAATCAATGAGTCCTATATAGACGGAGTATCTTATAGTCTCGCGGCTTAGTAACTGAATCGTCCTTGGGGTTTAAATGTATCGGATTATAAAACTGTACCATACAGTTCTTACATTAACTTCAAAAGTTGTAGATCTTTTAATATATCATCTTTTCAACAAAACATGGTATATATGATCTGATCTGACTACATTTTTCAAACGATTCGTTTCTGAGTCCTCTCTAACATAAAAATCCTACTTAAAAACCACCTTTTTGAGAATAATTGGGATGTGTTTGGATTCCATTGCATTTTAATTATAATGCAATTATTTTACCTTTTTTTATGTGAACGTTTGGTTACAAAAATTAAAATCTCGTAAAAACAGTAATTTAACCAAATAATCACATAAATCGAGATAAAATAAGTGTATTATAGTTAATAAATCGTGGAATCCAAAAACATTACCTTATCGTTTTTCATTATAAACATAATGCATTTGGAATCCAAACACAGACTTGTGCACCTCTACTTCTATAACCATTCCCCTGTCATCATAGGATCCATGAAGGGCGATTTAGATGTCATCAACAACCTTTGCAATTACTGATTTTCACCATAATGAGAATGAGAGATCGAAATCAATTTCTCCTTTGAATTCTCCGAATACAAACAAAATGCACAATATGATAGGATTAAGATCAATCTTTTATCACAAAACAGGATGAACAATTATATATATTTATGTGTCAACTCTGGGAATGTCCGATTATCCTATGGTTTCTCTTTCTCTTTCAGCATATACTCCCTACTTTAATTAATTTATTTGTCACTTCTTATTGTAAATTAGAAAGCCGTCGAAATTGCAATAGAAATAATCCATGACCTTCATTTTCATTCTTGTATTATGAGCTAACTGCAAGAGTTTCCATGATTGCTTATAATTAATTGGGTAAATTACACATAATTACCCATAAATTATGATATTTTTCACCTAACCACCCATAAAATTATAAATTACAGTAAATCACACGTAAAGTCACTTTGTTTTCATAAGACCACCCACCCATTAAAGCTCTATTTGTTTAATTTGGAAAGCATAAAATAACCCTTATTCAAGTGTATTTGTTTTTAAAGAAAAGTTACTGTGTGTATTTTACTATGCATTTTAACTTTTCACCTAAAAAAATGTAAGGAAATTAAACATTGTAAAACATATATAAATACTCTAACCACAATATATCTGTATCAGATTTGCAGTGTGAAATAAGATATGGGTAATGTCTAAAATAAACCCAGATTATTAATTTTAAAAAAAATCAATATTATTACGTTTAAAAAACTAAGATATGGGGTATTTTTGTCTTTACAAACCGATTTAATAACTAGGTGGTCTTCTGAAAACAAATATAATTTATGAGTGATTTTATGTAATTTATAAATTTATGGGTGGTTATGTGCAAATAATCCTAATTTATGGGTGGATATGTGTAATTTACCCTAATTAATTTTGTGTATTATTTTAGTCAAAGTTTGAGACATTGAAGCACCTATCACGGGTTCGGCTGATTGCTCTTGTGAGCAATAAACTATGAGTTTGGCCTCATTGCTAGCTGTTCATGTCCCAATCTTCAAACCAGTATGCTATACACTCGATGATAGCGACGTTTTATATAGTTTTGTTTGACATCTTATTATGATTAATTGTACTGACAAATTCAATCCAATGCAACACCTAATTCCCTCTCTTGTTGTATAAATACTGATCTTTGATGGTTCAATCATCCGTATATAGCAACTTAAGCTTCAATTCATTTCTTTCATCCGAAGAGAAAAGAAAGGAGATCGATGGAAGGAGGAGAATGGAGTTCTTTCAATGGAGTTTATGTTAACGACGAGGCTGATTTCATGGCCCAGTTTTTCCCTACTAACTTCCCAATGGCTACTAGTGATGATGTCGTCGGGTGTTCTAGCTTGCCCCATTGGTCTTACAACACGAAGGGCTTTCCAGGAGATCACCCATATCTGTGCGACAATCATTTCTTGGTGGATAACAACATTTCGTTGTTTGGATCTCTTGATGAAAAATTAGGAGAGTTTGTTGAAGTTGAACACGCCGATAACAACCAATTCTTACCGAAGAGAGGATATGAGATGTCTTCGGAACTTGAGGGTTCCGACATTTCGAAGAAGCGTGCTCGGATATCAAATGTAAGTAGTATATATAAATATATAATCCATGATGTTCTCTCAACTTTCCATGATGAACTCTAAAATCTTGAATCTTGATGTTGAAATGAATTAGGTCGAAAAGGGGAAGAATGCCACCAGATCAAAGAAGAGGCAAAAAGGTGGTTTAGCCGAGGAGGATAGCAATGCCGGTTTAACCAAACAAGCCACAAGCGATTGCAGCTCGGAGGAGGAATCCAACTTATCTCTCGAGTTGAGCAATGGAGCTAGTTCGAGTGGTAAACCGAGAGCCAGCAAGGGCTCGGCCACTGACCCACAAAGCCTCTATGCTAGGGTAATGGTTTGATCATGTTAAATGTTTTACAAAAATGTATATGTACTTGAATGACATTCCTTAGTTGTATAAAATTCTTGATATAAGATGAAGACAGAATGTACATAATAGCTTAAGCTTTTATGTTAGAAGATGGATCCTGATCTTTGACCTGTGTACATTGCAGAAAAGGAGGGAGAGAATCAACGAGCGATTGAAAGTCTTACAGGGCCTCGTGCCGAATGGAACCAAGGTTGATATTAGCACAATGCTTGAAGAAGCCGTGCAGTATGTCAAGTTTCTACAACTTCAGATCAAGGTAAATGTATATATAACCGAAAAATCGGGGAAAAAAATACCCACAATAACTTGTAGAAAGAACATGTATAGCAATATCCAGTCTCTGATTTCCTACAACCTGATTTGCATACAGTACTTGTATTGATTGATAATGTGTAAATTTCTTGATTTGAATTCCGGTTTCGGTTTCGGTTTCGGTTTCTTGCAGTTGTTGAGCTCAGATGATATGTGGATGTATGCTCCCATTGCCTACAATGGGATGGATATTGGACTTAACCACAATATCTCTTACACAACAAGTTGATGAAGATCGATTAGAAGACATTAATGGATTCTTCATAGATTATGAAAAGGGGGGGGGGGGGGGGGGGGAAAGAACAAGTTTTTCCTTGCAATCTTGTTACATATATACCTTTTTCTTTTTTTCTGTTTTACATTTTAATTGCATGGTCCATGGATGGACAAGGAGAAATTCATAGAAAGAGCCAAGTGAAAATGGCCCAATTCTAGGATTCTAACTATTTTTTAAATTCCTTCAAAACTACAATTTTAATTAATTTATTTATACTTTTTTTTTGTTTTATTTTATTTTATTTATACTATTATTTGAATCTTGATCATAGCAACAAAGTATCTCATCATCGAAGCATCTCGTCCCATATCCCTTCTCATATTGGGATATGTTTATTATGAACTTTAGATAATTACTAAAGTTTTTTGCTCAAGGAGAATAATTGATAGCCTTCGTATTTATTAGGCTTAATAAGAAAAGAAAATGCTTCATGGTGGGTTTTAATTTATAACTTATCAAATTAAACCTTGAAATGCTTAATTTAAAAGAATATTGACTTTTGAATCCGTCCTTTTTCAATGGTGAGAACACTGAGAAGCGAGGGGTTAATGAGAGGTTTTGGGTTCGAACCTTGCCTCCGTCCTTTCTCTTGGTAAAAAAAAAAAAGGTTCACCATGTTTCTTACCATTGAGTTTAGCTAGCCGATCGACTCAAGCCAGTTTACCTGGTGTATGACTTTTATTGGTTAGATCATGGGACAAGGATTTACCATCAAATATGAGTCGGTTACCCTCATTATAAAAAACATTGATTTTTAAAGATTGAGTGTTGAGAAATGAGCATTGTTGAAAATTAAGGGCTCGTTTGGTTGATTGCGGGAAGTATAATTCCCGGAAAGTTACTTCCCATGAATTGAATTTCCGTGAAATATACTTCCAGAGAATTAAACAAAGTTGTTTGGTTGAATTTTGGTGTTTAATAATATAAATAGAAAAACAAAGAAAAACACATTAAAAATGGAGGAAGTTGAACTTACCTAGTCCCCTAGGTAAGTGAACTTCCTACCACTTAGAGGAATTGAAATTCATGGAAAGTCGAAATTTCTGTGTCTTTCTGTCAACCAAACACAAAAAGTTATCTTACTTTCTGAGTTTTTAAACTTCCTGAATTTTTAATTGAGTAACCAAACAAGACCTAAGGAGCCTTGATGAGCCCTTCCTTTGTGCCAATGGGTCATTCTTATTCTTATCCGGTTCATATGCTATATATGGAGAGAATGTAACTAAATAGATAATAAAAAGATAAAAAGAAAAAATTTGCGAAATAGGCACTTTTTTTGGACAAATTTACAAAATGGACACGGTTTTGGACAAATTTGTGAATTGGCCGCTATATATACTTATTTACTATTGTACGAACACTTTTCTGTTTTCCGAAAATCCCAACTCTCTCCTCTCTCCAATCTCTCTCTCCGCTCCCGATTGAAGGCTATGGAAGCTCTTGATCCGGCGCCAGAACCGTTGTCTGGTGGCGGGCGAGCGGCGGAGCGAGCGAGGGAGGGAGCGAGCAGCGGAGCCAGCGCCGGATCCGGTGCAAGGTCGATCGAGCGAGCGCCGGATCCTAGATCTCCTCGAGCGAGCGAGGCTGAGCGAGGAAGCGAGGGTGCTGGAGCATCGCCAGATCTCGGATCTTCTTCTCGTCTCATCGGAGCGAGCGAGGCCGAGCGAGGGAGCGATGGCCGGATCTGAGAATCCGGAGCGGCCGGCTCAACTTCTTTCCTCTCCGCGTTTCACACAGGTAACATCTTAACCTAAATTGACTTCAAATTTGACCGAATTAGGGTTTTTCTCCATTAAATTTCTATGAATTCAAGGTTGCAATTTGGAAAAATTTGTAGTTAGCATCTCCTTATCTTTGCTCACCCACTAATTTCGGCTCATAGGTTCAACACAATGAAAAATATGTGATCGTTTGATCATTTCACCTGTTCTAGCTCTTGCTTTTACAACTGTAGATCTTCAAATTGAATTTCCGAACCTATTTAGAAGCTGATGATGATGCTTCAAGTCAGAAGAGAGTGGATTGTCAACTCATGTTTTAAAGTTTGTAGAAAATGAGTATAATTGATCAAGTGTTTATTTCTAGTAGCTTGAATGGATTCTGCATCGGTCTCTATAATTATATTTGTGCATTCTCTGAAGAAAACATTCTTGGCGCATCTGTTTTAGGCATGTCAGAAAACAAAGTATGAATGAATGCAGCAGATACTGTGTTGACATCTTGGATCCATCTTTTCGCTTCTTGAAAAGGGTAGTTGATACTATATTGTGTATTTGGTCTATTGATAGAGAAAAATGAGATTTTAGGAGATATTGACCTTAGCTGTGACTTTGCTCTGAAGCTGTTGTCACAAATGATATTAGACCTTTCCATTCTTTTACACCTCTATTTTGCAAGAGCTTTGTGTCACTTTCATGTACATAGAATTTATTTGTTCTTGATGTTAAAGTGCATCACTGTAAAATAATCCCGTTTACAGTGCCGAAAATAGAGCATAATGCTTAAGCCTGCACCTTTGACCTTTTTTTAACTTGAATATGTAAATAAGGAGGTTTGGCTCTTCCTCTTGTCCTGTTAAAACTTTGTTATACCTTTCATTCTGTTTATTTTAGTGTTGAAACCTATTTACTATTTCACTGTTCATATTTGCCAGGTATTTTGTGTTATTGGAGATGTTTCTTTTCTCCATGATACGAATGGATTAGCATTATTGAGTTCCAGGTGAACCCCCCCCCCCCCCCCCCTCTCTCTCTCTCTCTGTGCAGCACCAGCTATGCAGGTTGCAGCACTAGCTATGCAGGTATGTAAGAGAGAGTTGTGCAACTCTAAGAGAGAGTTGTGCAACTCTAAGACAGAGTTGTGCAACTCTAAGAGAGAGTTGTGCAACTCTAAGATCTATTTAAAGGCTGTAGAATGCATTCCTGGACAGCTCACTGTGCTGGATAAGGGTCGGGTTGTATCATGTTGTTGTTCTTGTTATTGATTTTAAGTTTTATTTTTTCAACAAAACAATTTTTTTTTTAAAATCAATTGCTATGTGAGAACCTTGCTTGCAGGGGCTATTTTAGGTCCAGAGGATGGCTTTTTGTAGGAGATGTTTGTGTTGTATATGTCTCACCTATGATGATAAGAAGGATCATAGTCTCTAGTTAATATGCAATTCTGATCTGCAGTGGGAACTGATGTGTCTCACCTTGCTTGAATTTTTGTGATAAGATAGATTAATAACTGAATATAATATGTCTTCTATATATTTAATCTTGTCCGTAACAGCAGTGGGAACTGATGTGACTCTTTTGCTGTCTACAGCCACAGTTGCAACTCTGACAGACCTTGGCTTTCTCTGGTTTAGAGAATTTTATCTTGAGACTTCTCGTGTCATCCAGGTAAAACCAAGATTTGAAATTCAGAAGTATAGGATAATAGGCTGGTCTTGCTGAGTTCGTGCTTATGAAAGCAGAATGTATATTTAGACAGAAAATGCTGATGCTTGTCAGTTTTTAATCTTCTATTGCTTTCAATAAAGGTTCCACCTTAGACAGTTGGGCTTTACCTTCATTTTGCAGGTTGTTTTGGCAGCAAATGACATGCCTTCAATTAATGATATAACATATCATGAATTGATCGAGATAATAGCAAAGGTGATGGAAGCTTGCTCAAGGTCTCTCTGCATTTTTCTTCTTCTCATTTTGAATAAGTACCATTCTGAATTCCATCTTTTTCCATTTTCCAGTTGAAGGATGAGCATGGGCAGCTCCTTGGTGTTGATTCTTCTAAACTTTTGATTGCTAATTCAGGCAATGATTTACCGGTATGTTTGATTGTCGTTCTCAACTTATTTGTTGATCTAGGATTTAACTTTCAACTTTTCAAGTGATACTCATAATTTTGATGGTCACTTCATTATCATGCAATATTTGTAGGTAATTGATCTGTCCAGTGTCTCCCAAGAGCTTGCTTATTTGTCAAGTGATGCAGACCTTGTAATTCTTGAAGGAATGGTGAGCTCTTGCGATTTTTTCTACTCTTATGGTTCATTTTAACTCTTTACATTAGTTAAAGGGTGGTACTTTGTAATATGTCCAAATAAGAACTTAATCTCAGCTTTGGGTTGCATTGCACGTTGTGGTGTATAACCCAACTTACATTTATTGAGCCTATAGGAAGTCGCACTGCTGATGACATAATTGGTTTTGCAGGGTCGTGGACTGGATTGACAGGGAATTGGTTGGAAGGGGAAACGGAAGCTTCACCCCAGGCGGTTGGTGTGACAGCAAGCTGAACTGTTCGGATGTTGGGGATCCGGAAAAGATCATCCTTGGGCCTGGAGCAGAAAGGCTTAGTCAGCTTATATCTAGGGTAGTTAACTCTGTAGGGTTCAAAAGATACCAATGTAAGTAGATGTCATAGACAAGTTGTTCATATGCTGAAAATGTCAATAAAGTTGCTGGTGCATTGTAACAGTTAGCAACAACACAGGCTTACAACTTTAGATCACAGGTGAATTTGCATAGGTGCTTTGATTCCTTGAAAGTGAAACCACATTGTAATTTCAGTTCCTGTCTCCGTGAAGATTTAGGGTTTGTTTGATGCGATACCCTTATAGGCTTGCGCCGAAAGAATCTGTAATTAAGGGTTGTGTCAGCATCTTTTTAGAAATTAAAGGTTGTGTCAGCGGTGTTTGCAATTTTAGTGCTGACAGAGTTATAAAGAAATAAAACTGATCAATACAATTTTGTTTTAAGAGTTGCACTACTCTCTTGTAAGAATTGCACGACTTTGTTTTAAGAGTTGCACGACTCTCTTGTAAAAGTTGCACGACTCTGTTTTAAGAGTTGCACGACTCTATTTTAAAAGTTGCACGACTCTGTGTTAAGATTTGCACGACTCTGTTTTAATTTAAGAGTTGCACGACTCTTGTTTTAAGTGTTGCACGACTATGTTGTAAGAGTTGCACGACTCTGTTTTAAGAGTTGCACGACTCTGTTTTGCTCTACACGAAACTAAAAGCTACTATATAATATAAACTTTTTTTTTATAGGATTTCATACTTATTGCTCATAAGCATGAAATTATATAAAAAAAAAATTAATTAAAAAATTGATATTGTTTTATAGTTTTTATCATCATAAAATAATCCAACCTAATAATAAATGAAATATTTTTGCACAACATGCTCTTATTTTTGCCCAACAATTCTTTATTTTTGCACAACAATCGAGACTTGTGAAATTGTGTCTCCACATAATCTTATTTTTTGTAAATATAATTTTATACTTTTTAATAGATTATTGCACAACACGGTTTTATTTTTGCTCATCAATATAGTAAAATTGCACAACATGGGGGATTGGTGAAATTTTGCTCAACATCATGTTATTTTTGCTCAACAATAGGTTATTTTTTTTCACAACAATAGAGACTTGAGAAATTGTTCTCACCATGATTTTATTTTCTCTCAATATAATTTCATATTTTCTCAATAAATTATTGCACAACATCATCTTATTTTTGCTCAACAATAGATTATTTTTGCACAACAATCAAGACTTGTGAATTTGTTCTCACCATGATTTTATTTTCTCTCAATATAATTTCATACTTTCTCAATAAATTATTGCACGACTCTGTTGTAAGGGTTGCACGACTCTTGTTTTAAGAGTTGCACGACTCTCTTGTAAGAGTTGCAAGACTTTGTTTTAAGAGTTGCACGACTCTGTTTTAAGAGTTGCACGACTCTGTTGTAAGAGTTGTACGACTCTTATTTTAAGAGTTGCACGACTCTCCTGTAAGAGTTGCACGACTCGGTTTTAAGATTTGCAAGACAATCGAGACTTGGAAATTTATTCTCAAGATGATCTTATTTTAAAAAAGTGCTGACGTGAAAAAAAAATTATTTGAAAAAAGTGCTGACACAAATAGAATAAAAAGTGCACAAATTAGAATAAAATGCGCACGAATAATATTATAAAGTAAAAAAAATTTGTTATCCATGTAGAAAAAAAAAAACTAGATTTGATCATATTTGTGAAATTGTTATCCAGGCTTGATGGAATTGTTCGACATCATTTGATCGGCTTATGATTCATTTGTCATGTGCTTCTTCGATTCTTTGTGAATTTGTTATCCATGCTTGTGCAACTATAAAAAAAGTGCTGACATGGGAAAAAAAGTGCTGACACGGAAAAAAGTGCAACTCTAAACTAGACTTGGATCATATTTGCATAATTTATGGTTATATTTACACAAAGTACTCTTATATGTGCACGATAAAAAGTTAAAAAAATAAAATAAATAAAAACTAGACTAGGGTCATATTTGCACAACTTATGATTAAATTTGCACAACGTCCTCTTATATTTGCACAACTTACTCTTATTTTTGCTCAACAATAGGTTATTTTTTGCAAAACAATCGAGATTTCTGAAATGTTTCTCAACATGATTTTATGTTCTCTCAATATTATTTTAAGAGTTGCACGACTCTGTTATAGGAGTTGCACGACTCTGTTTTAAGAGTTGCACGACTCTGTTTTAAGACTTGCACGGCTCTGTTTTAAGACTTGCACGGCTCTGTTGTAAGAGTTGCACTGCTCTGTTTTAAGAGTTGCACGGCGCTGTTGCAGGAGTTGCACGACTTTTTTGTAGGAGTTGCACGACTCTGTTGTAGGAGTTGCACGACTCTGTTGTAGGAGTTGCACGACTCTGTTTTAAGAGTTGCACGACTCTGTTTTAATATTTGCACGACAATCGAGACTTGTGAAATTATTCTCAACATGATCTTATTTTATCTCAATATAATTTCAGACTTTCTCAATAAAGTGTAAGCGATCCATAATCTATATTTTTTTTATTTCTTTAACATTTTGTCGTGCAAATATAAGAGTATGTTATGCAAATATATTCGTAAGTTGTGCAAATATGACCCGAGTTTAGTTTTTATTTTAATTTTATTTTACATTTTGTCATGTAAATATAACTGTATGTTGTGCTTGTGCAAATATAATCATATGTTGTGCAAGTATAACATTTTTTTGTGCAAAAATAAAAATAAAAATATAGATTATTGATCACATAATAAAATATAGATAGTTTTTTTTTAATTTCCATAATTATGGGGTAAGTTTTGTAATTTAATGAAAATTCCTTCTTCTTCCCCCGATTACTGTGAAGAGAACGCCGGTCGGCCTCGCCTCGCCGCCTCCGGCTCCGGCTCGCTCGGCCTCCAGGCCGGATCTGAATCTCGCCTCGTCGCTCAGCGTCGCTCGGCCTCGCCGCCTCCGGCCGCTCCGGCCTTCGGCGCTCGGCCTCCTCGCTCCGTTCGGCCTGCTCTATACGACCAATCATTCGCGTCTTTTGCCTCCAAAATCAAATACGTCGATCTATCTACAAACAAAAGGAAATCACTGAATGTTGATGAAATTCAGTCTCGAAATACAATATTTCCGAAATTCCATCAACAATTCATTCAATTGAAAAAGAAACCTCCGAGAACTGAAGAAACATACCGATTCAGACGCAGTCAGAAGCCAGAATTCGTTCAAATCTACCGAAAACAAACACTGGAGAAGTTGAAACCCTAGAATTGGAAATTCAATCGATTGACAGCTTCCTCGGCCTCGCTCAGCCTTCCTCGCTCCATCGCTCGGCCTCGCGGATCTGAGGAACGGGAAGTGGAAGATGGAGATCGGAGAAGGAGAGCGCGTGCGGAGAGGAGAGAGCTGAGGAGAGAGAAAGTCGCGTGAAACAAATGGAAGGGGGTTTATATTGCGTCTATTTCCCTAATTTGTCCCCAAACGCGGCTATTTCGCAAACTAGGTCCAATTTCGTGGCCATTTTGCAAAACGCCCCTAATAAAAAATGGCGGCCTAAATTGCAAAAGGTATGTTAGTGACTATATTGGCTAAAAAAGGAATAGAAATGGGTCACACCCGGTTACACTTTTGTGGTAGGGAAAAGATATGTTAGTTATCTTGTCTAACTGCTAAAGAAAGTGGTTAGAGCATCCCAACGGCTTCTCTAAAAAATTCTCCAAAATGGAGAATTATAGATCATATATTCTGAACTTTTTTGGGTTGAAATCCAACAGATTCTCCATTATGGAGTTTACTCCAAAATATAGAGTTTTCTCCAAATTTAGGGAATCATCTCCATTTCTTCTCCCCATTCTCTATTTTGGAGAATGTAATGGGGAAGCTGTTGGATCAAAATCAACCTCAATATTCTCTAAAAAACCAATATGGAGAATCTGTTGGGGTTGCTATATTAATTGAAAATGTCTTCTTGTCATTAACAGAAAAACAACAAGGGGAGAGAGAAGAGAGTTTATCCATTTATGAAGGCGACTTGAGCGAGAGAACATGAAATCTGCAAGCAATTCATCTCGAAATACAACCATCCAAACCACTGTTCTAAAAAACCATTATTCATTAATCTCAGTGTTCATTACTCGTTGCCTGGATGTGTTCCTAGTGTGGTGAATGGGGGTAATCAATGTTCTAAAAAAAACTCCACCAAGGGTTGGCTAAACCCTGACTAAATCACTAACCTCACTTCGCCATCAAGGTTGTCAAGGTCACCAAGATCCGTCAAGCAACCCATCAACAAACTCGCATAGACCCTGCCTAAACTCTTGACACTACTTTACCTCGCGCCGAGGACCCGTTAAGCGTTTGTCCATGGAAACTTCATGGAAAGCAGGGAGAGGAGCAAGAGGCAAGAAAGCCATGGGATTCAATCTCCCAAATCTGAAGGGAGGTAAGGAATAGAATAAAGTTAAACTAAAGGTAAAGTTGATATTATAAAAAAAAAAAAAATAGACATCTACTTAAAGTCCTTTAAAAAAAATGGTCATAAAGATAGATATCGAAATCAACATTTCACCCAATTTAAAATATTGACCAAAAAATGCTCTCTTTGTAAACCTAACCTAAAGACTTCGTCGCCACTCGACTTGTGTGTTGCCTCTGCCTCCAACTACCTCCATTTGGACCGCTACTCCCCACCACCATACATGGTCCATTGATGTCATGACCTCTTCCTCCATGCCATCATCACCGCCACGCCACCAACAACCTCGCCGACCGTCTTCCTCGACTCCATTGACCGCCTCCACTCCACCACCATGACCTCGTTCTATTTGTAGCAAATAGATTGCAGTTGGGTCCATCGGGAGTTGGAGAACGTTTGCTCTTCGCTTTCCTCCTGACCTCATTAGGTTGTAACCACTTTTCCCCGTCGCCTTCCTCTTTGGTTCGCCGCTTGTCGTGGCTTGCCACCACCACCCACCATGGTTCTGTCGCCTTATTCGTCTCCGCCTCCGCTTGGTTCCGGCCTTCTCACAGTTGCAAGCCTCTGCACCTTCCCTGGCCTGGTGTCGTCCTTCGTCGTTACTCCGGAGAAACCTATTGCTTCACTTCCATCGGCCCCTTCGCTTGGAGCTCTGTCGTTGACGTTTTCTGCTCCAGTCATCTCATTTCTCCTCAGTCGCTGCTCCCCCACCGCGTGCCCCTCCCACCGTAAGCATACCGCTCCTCCGCGTCTCCATCTACATCTTGCTTTGCCTCCTTGTTGTTTCTCCACCATGGTTTCCTTTTTTTCTGGGGGGACAAGAGAAAAAAAAATTATGTTATTTTTACCCTGTTTTGGCATCGAACCAATCTCAATCCGTTTTTTTTGCCTCGATGCCCCCTTTTTTTTATTATTATTATTGCTCATTTTCTCTGTTTTGACCTGTTTCATCCGTCTCTATTTTTACTTACATGGTAGTCGCTCACGATATTATTATCGTCCTTGAGGGTTTATGATGTGTTTTGGGGTTTTAATGGACAATGAGTTGACTTGGAGTGTGGTTTGTAGATTTGTGTGCAATGCTGTTCTTGTTGTGTTGCAGACTTCTTTCGAGAGATGCTTGATTTGTCATGTTCGATGACGTCGTGGATGTGCGTTAACATCTTATGGCTCGTTTGAGTCCAAATTTGAGGTGTCCGCTGGTATTCTCTAGAGTTCTTTATGTGTGTCGGCCCTTTGATCGATCGTCTTGTTTGTCTCTTTGGCTTGTGATTTTCAGTGTAGGATGACTTATACGGTTCTTTTGTAATTTTATTTGTCACTTGTTTATGTAATTTCCTTTTAGTCTTTTACTTCTGTTATTTGCTTTCAGTTGTACATGGTAGTTAGTCAATCCACTTGCTTTTCTAATGAACTAAATTTTTATCTTACTGTAATAATAAAAAAAAAAAATTCACCCAATCTGTATGTATGGGCTTAGTTAATAGTGTTGGACATTTGGGCCCAATACTAAAAAAATTCACCCACTCCATTAGGGTTTGATTGCCACTTCACTTGTTAGGATTTCATCTTTTGCTTGGCAGTCAAATAGCATAAGCTCTCAAGTCTCAAATATCCCATCCAAACTCCTCCAACGTGTGAAAGGTCATAAACTTTTGATTTCTGTTGTTACCTTACGGAAATACTTTGATCTGAATCCATTCCTCCCATCTCTATTTCCCGACGTTTTAGCAAAATTTACAGGTTGGTGGTTTTGTTTTAAATAAAGATGTATAGTGATATAGTGATGTTTTTACTTCATTCTTGTACTGATTTTTTTCTTCTCTTCCAATCTTTTGCAGCCAATTTGAGGGGATATTATCGGCATAATGTGGAGCTCTTTGTTCAAATTCAAAAGGAGGAGCTGACTATTATGGTATCATTAATGAAGCTAAAGGGTTGTTCAAAATTACTAAAAGGTTTGTTTGGGTCCATTCAGGCTCTTTCTGTTATTACTTGGGTTTCTTATTGTTTGTTTGTTTTTCAAATCAAGTTTGCGACTCACCGAATCGGCGTTGAATGTTTTGAAGCAAATTGTATATTTTTGCAATATGTTCTGAATTTTTTAGGAAGCGAGTGCTTCTTTCTTAATTGACATTTATTACTTAAAAATTATAAGGGAAAGCTATACTCCCTCCATTGTTTCCGACGCCGACAACCACCGTACACCAACTTCAGCCCAGATCTGGTACCAGCAGCGCCCTACCACACCCCGAGCCCTCCTCGCAGCCCCCACCAGTCGCACTCACACCCCACCGTCGACCTTTCCCCTGACCAGATCCGCAGTCCCCTCCGGCCACAAACAGTTCCCGACAGCCCCCTTTCCTTTCTTCTTTCGCAAATTCAAAATAAAAGACCACCGCCCTTTCTTTTTCAAATTTCTTTAATTTTGATCCCGCTTTCGCATCTCTTCTGGTATAATTCTAATCCTTAATTATTTTTGTTACTTAAGGTAGAGATTTCATATTGAGGTGAATAATCATGGTTTAGTGGTTGAAATTTGCGTGGAAAATTGAAATTGTTAAATTAGGATGGTTATAATGGTTATAAATAGGGCTGATTTTTCAAATCGAATTTCTGGTTAAGCCCTGTGATGGCGAAAATGTAGATTGTTTGCATCCTGAATCAATTGCAACCAACTTCCTCTTGTATTTGTTTTGCTCTGTCCTGTTCACTAACAAGACACGTAACATGCAGTCCCTAGCTTATCTCCCGTTGTTGCGCAATCACAGTCAGGTGAAGTGTTTCTCATGGCGCTCCCGTTGTTGCGCCTCGCGGCCACTGCAGAAGCTGATTTTCGTGAGTCTTCCTTCTATTTCATTCTTGTTTGGTAATCTCTTAGTTTAGATTCATAATGTCGAGACCACATGGAATGAATAGAAATCAAAAGGAGAGATGGGCTGCTTTGAACTCTAGAAACTTCTTTGTAACAAAATTTTTTCACGAGCCTACCTTGAGATTATTACAGATGAATGCCTGCACTAGGCAACTATTAGAGCACGGGGGCCTAGGAGGGTTTTTAGAGAAGAATGCTCCTACTTATCTGAGTTTATGTAAGGAGTTTCTAATCACTTTAAGTGTGAGACGTACATATATTGAGTTTCGATTGTTAGGGAGGGGTCATGAGATGTCAAAGGAGAGATTGGCAGAGATTCTGGGTATTACTGCTGCGCCGACTGCTGGTTGGCTTGATGTCTGCAAGGGAGACGGAGACGGCCCAATGACTTTTTGATTGGCATCTACTAGGGTGTCTTTTGAGGCCAAGACGGGCCAGTACAATTCCAGCATTCGCCATCCTACTCTACAACTGATTAACAAGGTTCTGGCGAACACCTTCTTTGCTCAGGCGGAGGTCAACAAGATCTCGCTGAAGGATATGTCATTTCTGTAGTGTTTGACGCTAGAGAGCCCTGAGGTTCCATGTTGGGTGAATCTGTTTCTGATGAACTGTAATGATATCTTGGACAAGCGCGACAAGGCAACCATCAGCTTTGGGGGTCTTATCACCCTCATAGCTCGCGCATGCATTGATATGAGCACTGTCCATGACATTCAGCATTACTCATTTCTGTATGATGAAGCCCGACTGAGGAAAACTGACCACATGGAGGGCAGAGCACCGATGTGGATCTGGAGGGCAGGCCATCAGGGGAGGATTCGGTTGAGATTGCCCCGTCATCTCCCTTTTAGCCCTACATCATCTGATTTCTATATGGGGATGAGATGGATGAGGATGATGATGAGGAGGAGCAGACTCCTGAAGCTGAGCAGGAAGATGCTGAGGATGTTCCCAGAGTTAAAGACGGATGTTGGAGGTAGTGGAGCTGGACCTTCTGGCACAGCTGGTGCTGGTCCAGACTACACGCTACAACAGCAGATGGCCAATTTATATCTCCAGCAGAACACTATGTGGGAGCATCAACAGATGATGTCGCGTCGTCAGGACGCAATGTGGGAGAACCAGCAGCGGATGCACCAGCGCCAGGATGTGATGTGGGACCACCAGCAACAACTGTACGTGGATGTCAGCGACATTCGTCGGGATGTACGTGGTTTGACTTCCCATCTCGAGGAGGTCTCTGAGAGCCAGGCAGCGATCCGACGGATTTTGAGCAGATATGGCAGAGACAAGAGGACTTCTATCGATTCGCCTATCCACAGTTCCCACCATACCTGCCGCCGTCTCCACCTTATCAGTGAGCATGTCAGTTGTTTCTTTTCTTTTTCCTTTTTATTTTCGTTTTGATGTTTTTGTTCTCTTTTCTGCATTGAGGACAATGTCAGAAATAAGTGTGGGGAGAAGACTTACATATCACGTCTGTATTTTTGTTCTAAGCACTGCATTTTGATTTTTAAGTATGCATGTTTATTTCTATTGGTTGTATGCATATTTAGTTTCTAACATTATTATTCTTATTCTAAAAAAAATGAAAAAATGGAAAAAAAAAAAAGTTTTAGTTCTTGCATTATTAGGAATATGTCTTATTTCCCCGTGTGGATCTCGTTTGTCCTCTATATTTTCTATTGAGATTTATGCCCCATGATGTGTTTGGATTGTTGAAGCCTTCGATAAATGTTTTCTATACTATTTGGTGGGCATGATTGATTAATGATTGAGCACATAAAATCTTGAATTTTTGAGTGATCTTGAAGTTCTAGACATGTCCCGGTGATCTTATTTTGGCCTATTCAGGACTACACTTTATTGAGTCCTTTTGCTTTTTGTGTGTACTCTCTTCAATTGCTTCCTCTTTGGTTTGCATTTAGATATTTTTTTCAAGGCTGCATATTATGATTTCTGCACATGACTTAAACATGATTGAGGCACCTTTATTAATCCTATTTGACTCTATTCCCACCTTGCATATTATCATCTGCTTGAAGCCAGTTTGAGCCTAATTGCCTATTCTTTTATAGCTCCACAAGATGATTTCATAGCCATTTATAGCCTGACCCCATCCGGGAATTTAGGAGTAGTTGGTGAATATCTATAGTGTGGATGATGGTTTGTAGTGGTGGATTGTATGTTGGAGGTGTATTTATGAGATGTTTGATTTCTTGCTAGCATATTTATTACTTGGGACCTAAGGAGTATAAAATTCACTTAGGGGTAAAAGTCAAGGAAAATCAGTTGATATAGCATGAATGAAAAAGAAATAAAAAGGAAAAAAAAAAGAATAAAGGAATGAGTTGAGTTGGTTTGTAAAGTTTTATGCTTGAGATTGGTGTTGTTTGCCATTATAGAGATATGGTATGAGATGTTTATGAGTGGTAGTATGATTTGGTTGTTTCCTTAGATTCCGGATTATGAGAACCACATGACCAAAATTGTTCCATACCTTATATGTTCTACCTTGGCCCTATTACAACCCAATTGAAAGACCTCATGATTTTTGTTGTGTGTTGAGTCACCAGCGGTGGAGAATTAGAACACTGGTGCAAGACTCTTGTAGCTAGGTTTTTGAAGATTGAGTTTTGAGCGTAAATATTTAAACCCAAACACTTGAGCGAGAGTGAAACACATCTCCTTTGTGAGGTCTAGAATGGATATGGTTGCCTGATTTCATTGATTATTCCAATTATGTGCTATAATGGTATTAATCTTTTGTGTTTGCTAGTTTTCATGCACTTAGAGAATATTGAGGTGTGGATACATGAATTGCTATTATGTGGGGCTGCAGAGTTGAGTTTTCTATTGCTTGAGGACAAGCAAATGTTCAAGTGCGGGGGAATTTGATAGAACATATTTAGTATTGCATAACATATTGCATTTAGCATAATTTAGGTGTGAATATTGCATTTATTTAGTTGAATTTGCGTTTTCACTGGTTGAGCTAGAAGAGGCGGAATCTACATAAGTTTATGATTTATTTCAGCAAAAGTAGATTGGAGGTGAAATGGATTTAAAAAGAGCAAAAATGAGCTAAGGAAGAGGCATATGATCTGCTAAAGTAACGGAAGGAGAGTTCGGAAGAATCGCAGACCGCCCCGCAGGATCTCTGGCCGCCCCGCGGCGCAAAGAGAGAAACAGAGCACTTCGCTGATCGCAGGCCGCCCCGCGGCCTCTGCAGAAACTAAACATTAATTCCTACTTAGGGTTTAATCTAGTTATTTTCGACCGACTTTCATAAGACTATTTAAGGCTTTTCTAGTTATTATTTTCATTTTCATTAACCTTATGCACATTACACCATTGTTGAGAGCGCCGTTAAGCATGAGCAACTAAACTCTCAATGTTTCGCCTACAGTTTGGATCTTTGATTGTTGAATTGTGAGTTTCTTAATCTAGTTCTTATTCCTACTGCAATGTTTTGACTTCTTTGTGCTTAATTGCTTGGATGTGTTTTATTCTCTATGGCCTGACCGACTAGTTAGAGTAGATTCATTCAATTCCTAGGGTTTTGTAGATTTCTCGTAGCGAACCTTAACCCAAGTGACAATCATATCCCTTTAGAACTCGTAGGACTAATTGGATGTGTAGGAAGTTGAATATATGTTAAATATCGACTCGTAGCTTGATATTGCATGTACCTTGATTAATTCATAGTCTTAATGCTATCTCTAGATTAAATCTTAACCGTGTTAGGGTTATTTAGAGATAAGGGTTGCTAGGACTCGTAGGACTAGTAATTTACCTAAGATCTGCACAAGGACATTGATAGGAAAAGATAAGAACTAGAGGCTGAAACAAGGATCGAATTCATCAATTGAAGTGATAAATTGTAGGTGAACCTATTCATCTCCTCTGCATTCTATAGTCTATTTACTTTGTTTGCTTGCTTCCGCTTTGCTAAAAGACGGATCTTTTCACACTAAAAACTCCCCCTTTTCTCTCTTAGCAATTAGAATTAGACTTGAATTGAATAGATTTCCCTGTGGATCGATCTCTTGCTTATACACTATACTAGTTGTGAGTTTGAGTATTCTTTGGCAAGAACAACGACATGTTTTCCTCTTGTCAATGAGCGCCTCTGGGGACGCCCGTCTCAGTTCCACCATCAGGGGAGTACTTATGCCTCTGGGGGGTCCTCACATCAGCAGCCTGGTAGCTCTTCTCAAATAGGAGCTCCTGATTACTAGGTTGGATTCCCCTTCCCCTACTACGGCCCGGGTGGTTGGTCTCCATTTCCGCCCTACCAGTGAGCAGACTTAGTAAGTTATTCCCTCCCATTAATTTTATTTCATTGACAATGAGGACACTCTCTATTTTAAGTATGAGGTGGGATAAAAGACTATGTTTCTGACATTTTTTGCTTTCATTTGTTTCCGGATTATATTTTAAAACTTCATTGCTTGGTGTGTATTTGGATGTTTAGGACATTGCACAACTCTATATTGAGTTTAGTGGCTTATTTTGAATATCGCATTTGCATGTTTAATTTCTATTTTATTCGAAAGATGCATTTTAAAGAGAGTTGTAAGGATATCACCCAGAGCTTGCAAATTGTTCAAAGAAAAGAGTAATGGAAGCCAAGACAAGACTCGACAATGCAAGGATGGATTCGTTAGAGATATTGTACAAGATTGCCTAGGAAAGGGAAGTCTCAATGACGTGCGATTTTTTATGGCAAAACCACAAAAGTGAGGTAAATTGATGTTGCTTTTGATATTGTGCACAATAAGAGCATGAAGGATTTTAAACTTCCATATATGCTCATTTTCTTACTTTTAGTCATACCTTTACCCAATTGCATTACAAAAGCCATATTATGAGCCTCATTTACCTTTATATCATTATTGCTCCATATATGCCTTACATTGTCCATTTTTTACCTTTTACCCTATCCGGGAATTATGTTGAAAGTGGAAATCATTTTATGGAGACATTATATGGTTTGTTGTGTTGTTATGTCATTATTGGAGTTTGACAATGAAAAATTCAAATTTATGGAAAATTTAATGAGTGAGAAAAAAATCCGATCACCTCAAGAGATAAAGGTAGATCGACCCTGCTTGCTGAGATAATAGTTCAGTGAGATTAGACACATATGTGAGGAGTCCAAAACACTAAGTATCCGGGGTCATTCGTGACACCCATGTTTGCGACTCGCGAGAAGGCAGTGCTGAGTTTAGAGATGTAAAAACATTATTATTGATAAAAACATTTCTGAAAGGTGAGGAATCTTATGAAGAAGAAATGTGGTTAAGAAAGGTTGGAAATAATCCATTTCCCCGGAATTAACACCACATGGCCAAAAATTGCCTACCTTTAGCCTTTTACCTATCTACTCCTTTTTTAGCTAAATAAAATACTCTTGATTATTGTTGCATAGTCACATAAAATTGTTTTGTATAACCTCCTTTTGTGTGTAGAAATTGCTTTTTATTCACATGCACAGATGAGTTGTGTGTAGAAATTGTTTTGTATAACCTCCTTTTGTGTGTAGAAATTTAGACGACGTCGACCAAAACTTTCTTGGGCCGTGAGTCCATTGAGCCAATCCGAGGATGAGTTGATTGCTTGAGCACGAAGGAAGACCGAGTCTATCTAATTTCTATCAAGATCTATCCATGGGAAGAGGATTATTCATCAACTTGAAGATATTTAGATATTTCCCTTTTAAATTAATGTTTTATTTTAATTAAGTTTTGTCTTTAGAAAGTAGATAGATTTGCTTTCCTGGATTAGCAAGGATTAAGCCTTATAAATAAAGCCCATGAGACTGATTTCTATTCATTCAATTCTAGAGCTAATTAGTATCCACATAGTTTAGGAGTTCAAAGGTTTTAGGGTTTTGGCATTCTACGAAAGTGTGAGTGCCGGGATTGTAAAAACTTTTAATAGAGTTTATGCAAGTTTCTTTTACATCAATGATGCCGATTGCTATGATGAGGCGCGAGTAATCCACCTATTTCTAGGGTTGGGGTGAGCCCAACAAGAGCCATGTGGGTGGATTAGCGAATTGCAAAAGAATGTACTTTATCTTATTCATTCTATTCCTTGTGCTTAACCTTTTATATTACATTTTATAATTAAAATCACTTGATCTTTCATTTTCAAATCAACTTTTATATTTATTTATATTGTGTAATATTCCGTTCGATCTATAGTATTTGATTTTTTATTTTTCAACGAACTTTTTTAAGAAGATAAAAATTCTAAAAAATATTAAAATATTAAAACAATTCTATGCTTATTCCGTTCGATCTATAGTATTTGCTTCTGGCTTCGTCTTGCTTTGGATTGACTCTATATCATGGATCACCTCTTGGGAGAGGTTTTGGAAATTTTGTTCAGATCAGATTCCCTTTGATGGAGGAAGGTCGTTCGTTTAAGTGTTATTCTGATCTTGTATTATGCTTACTATATCACCTATAGGATGCCAAAGTGATAATGTTGGGTACGGTGCTAATCGAGTGGAGAAATTGATTTGGTTAATGCTTATATAAATGTATAACTGCATTCAGTCTCAGAGGGTTCATTTTGTTGGTTAGAAGCTGTTTTAGATTTCTTCAACTGGATTAAAGTCAAAATCCGCTATTGTGATGGGGCATCTTTGGCTGGATAGCTTCTGCAGTCATCATTTACTCGATTCGGACTGAGATAGAGTTCCATGTAAGTTCCCATTTCATCTCTAATCTTTAGTCCTCCTGCTGGGTGCGTTGGATTGGATGAGATAGATTTGTGTGATACATGATTCGGACTAATTGATACCGTAATTTGCGAAAAAGTATGTGTTCAGTTTCAAGTGAAAAGAAAGAAAAAGTTACAATCCTATTTGCAAATGACCATTTGAAATGCTATATGCTCAGCTCTTTGAAGTTTAAAGAAAGTAGTTTTTCTGATATATTCTTGTTAAGTTGATCTTGTTTTGTTCAATAGGGGGAAAGGGAGAGATTACTGATTGTTTGCATTGTTTTGATCTTGTTTAGTTATGATGCAAAAAACACAAACTTGGGACGCATCATGGAAATTCATTGTCCAAGATTATTATGCAAACTATACAAGGATCCTATCACCAGCTTCACTACATTTCAAAAGTTTAGTGTTGATAATCCTGAGGTGATTGTGCTTACTACTACAACATTACTATCATCACTACTATTAATTTCCAAGCCTAAGCAATAAGTAATGCTTTTTTGTTCCTTAATTTTAATGCTTGGGTGTCTAAGCGCAGTATAATGTAACAAGCATCCAACTTTGTGCCGATTTACTGGTCTATTCTCCTCAAGGAGGTTTCTGTTGTGTTTCGTCAAGCCCCGACGTGCATCTTGGATACCTCTGACTCTGACAAATCAAAACATGGAGGAACTTGGCTTCCAGGTGCCCTTCTTAATGTTACACAGTGTTGTTTACTGTCTACCAGCCGACCAAGGAAAAGGGATGATGATGTTGTTATTATATGGAGGGATGAAACTTTCGATGATTTGCCTGTCAACAAAATCACTTACAAGGAGCTCCGAGAACAAGTCATGTATGTTCCATTTTTTTTTCTCCTTTCTTTTTAATCATATGTTTTTTTTGAAAAATAAATAAATATGAGGCATCAATGTATCATATATTTCTCTCTTGATTATTTTATTGACAGGCTGGTGGCAAACGCTTTGGATACTTTGTTTCCTAAGGGTGGTGCAATTGCAATTGACATGCCAATGACAGCTTCTGCAGTCATCATTTACCTGGCAATTGTTCTTTCAAGACGTATTATTGTATTCTTTATATTACGAGCTATGGGGAATTCATGAATACTTTTTTAAAGAGCTTGTTGAAGAAAAGAGCCAAGCTCTACAATTTGGGGGTTGAAAAGATCCAGTTGAAATTTTATTGGACAATAGTTTTGGACTTGTGGGTTGACTGTGAGCATATATGCTCAGCTGATTTAATTGCTGGACTACATGATAAACATCACATGCTTAAACTCCAACCGAACGAATGTGTTGAGAAAGGTAATTGGACCAATTGATCCATCTACAGGTTATATAATGAAATATTTATTAGGCAATGTTAGAGTTGTGTTTGCACACAATGAAGTGAGTTCGACTCTCACTTAGGCTAATACGGAGTATGCGTTCATATCTCTCTGGATTTATACGATTGAACGTGGTAGGAAATATATACACTAATGGCAGGACAAATTTATGAATCTGGTACGATAAATTTATGAATTATGAATATCTCTGAACTTATAAAATTATGAACTTGGTAGGAAATATATAGACTAGTGGTAGGACAAATTTGTGAACCTGGTAGGATAAATATACGATATTGGTATGATAAAAATGTAATCACCGAAATTCCTAAGTGTATAACTTGACACTAATGGTAGGATAGATGTACACAAATGGTAAGATATATTTGTACTATTGGCAAAGAAGTATAATTAATATCGACCAATCCACAAATCCCAGACTAGTAATCATTGAGGCGTGAATTGACCATAATCTCAATCTCAATTACCAATCCATAAATCTCAATCTCAATCCAATTTCTATCAATCAAAATTCATGAATTCAATCTAATTCAATGCCAGAACGGCTGAATTAGAGCCTCTACCCTTGGATATAATGTTACTTCAGTTTCCTTCATCTTCTATTGTAGACTGGAAACCCTCTACCCTTGGTTGTTTTTCTGAAAAATGTGGAACATAATTTGCTACGGTTTCTAGCTTGATTTTCTTTGAAAGCTATTTAAATTGGTATGATATATGCACAAAATTGGTAGGATAGATGAAAACTAATGGTAGGAGAAAACAACGATATCGGTATGATCAGAATGGTAGGATTGATGGAAACTAATGGTAGGAGAAAACAACGATATTGGTAGGATCATAATAGAAACCCAGTAATTCTTGTATAACTTGACACTAATGGTAGGATAGATGCACACTGATGGCACGATATATTTATACTATTGGAAAAATGTAGATGCATAATTGACTTTACGAAAAAAATTTACTTCCACATGAATCTCAGAAAAACAAAAGGAGAAGGCAGGCTCCACAGGCAGAGACTAAAGTTATATGAACCACATATGCAAAAGCTATACATGGATATATCATGTGTGATGATGAATCTCAAGCTATGGTCCCTATCCTATAAGTTCAGAGAGATTTATGAATTTATCCTAACATGTTCGTAAATTTGTTCTACCATTAGTATATATATTTTCTGCTAGGTTCATAATTGTATAAGTTTAGAGATATTCATGAACAGATACTCCGTATTAGCCTATGTGAGAGTCGAACTCACATCTTTGTGTGCAAACACAACGCTCTACCAATTGAGCTAATAGACTATTTTCAATGGGTCCTTGTGATCATCTAGGCATCAAGAAGTGATAATTTCGCAGGAAGCAAAAATAGCGCTTGAATTACGAACTCTCTGCAACTGGTCTCGTGAAACCATCGCCTTGGGGTAGTTCTGTTATAAGAAAAAGGAACAACTACAAAGGATATGTACAAGATCACTTACCCATCGCTGGCACTGTCATCGGACAAACTTCTTGCACTTTTTCAGGTATGAAAGGACAGTTGTACACTATTGGTAGGACGGAAATATTCTATTGGTAGGATGGGTACTGTATCGTTTCCTGGGATGAACAGGTAACTTTTTCCCCGTCCTTTCCGCTTCTCTCCTATTCTGCCTCACTTTTTGCAGAGCATATTATGATGTTTCAGATCCTCCTCTCAAGCTTATATATGTTCTTGGGGACACCCATCAATGCAATCATTGCATTTTCCCCTCATAAATGCTCCCTCTTTTTCCCCAAAGGATGAACCCTGTTTTGGCGCCAAAACTGCACTGACAGCCCGCCAAATCAGCTACAGTGAATCCCCTTCAGATTCTCTCCAAAATATCTCCAGGTATGGAAAGACAGGTTTAGCTTATTGGTAGGACCAATTCATTCTATTGGTAAGATAGGCAGTGCACAGTTTTCTGAAATGAACGGATGATGCCTTTTGGTGCCACATGTCACTGACAGCTACTGATAGCTACAGTGTAGCTACAGTGTCCCCCCCTTTACCTGCAACTTCCTCTCCCGGTTGCATTTTTTATTTGCAAAAATAGACCACTTTCTACCCCTAGCCAAAAAAACAAGGACATGTCTAGTTGTGCAATTAGGCCCATTTTTTGGTCTAGTTTAGCAAATCGGCCTATTTGAACAGATGTGAAACTGTTAATTCTAAAAAAAAAAAAAACGCGCGCTATAAGGGAAAAAAGCGGGATCCAAACACTTAGAAAAAAATTCAAAGCCCAGGCTTCCAAATTTTGGAGGTAATGTTAACACTAGACAAAAATTTAACTTTATTTTTTCCAATAACTTTTAACACTTAGAATTATTTTGTGTTATAACCTTTTTCTTACTCAGTACTTTCCTAAAATTTATAACACGTACAAAATAATTCTATCTTCTTCTCTCTCCCCTCACATTCAATCTGCTCTAAACTCCCTCGAGCTTCATCTCTCCAGAACGAACCAAACCCCCAAACTGAATTTCTTCCTCTCTCGACAGATCCAAGCATCCCCTTGCCAGCTCCGGCGACCGGCGTTCGGTACTGCCTCACTTCTCCGGCCATCACCGATCGGCGCTCCTATTTCTAGATCTCTCTCTCCCAGGTTTATCTCTTTCAGATCTCGAACTGCTGGTCTCATTTGCTCGTCTCCTCCCCTCTCTCACTCTGACAAGCAACTACACTTCAAGGATGGTGGCCCTCTCTTCCAGAACCCTAACAAGTAAGCCCTTTCTCGCCCTTTGTAGATCTGGCCGCTCTCTTTGTCCTGTCAACTTCTATATAGATCTATCTGCCCTATTTCGGATTAGAGTCGCATGGATTTAGTGGTTCTTCACTAGATCTAAGTTGTTTTACTTTAGATCTGGTAGTTTCAACTCCTTCCTCCGTCATCTTCCTTCAATTTTAATTTGGTTTTTTTTGTTAGGGTTTTCGAGAGCGAAGGAGGAAGAGAAAAGATGGCGAGAGATAACCTGCAATGTCGCTCTTGGTGACGCTCTTGGTGGCAGCTCCTACCCCTAAGCTTGTGGAGCTTATGGGATTTCCATCCGCTCCCACTTCTTGTTCTACAACTGGTTCATCATCTTCAACCTTTTCTTTTTTTCAGTCCATCTTGGCAAAGCTGGGAATCCTTTTTCAAGGTCGTGTCTTGCTTTGAATGCTAATGGACTTAGATAAGCTCATTAAGAGATGGCACATGTGTTGATTATTCGATATGTGATAGCTGCTTAGGAATTTTGGTTTAGCTTGTTTAGGTTAAATATTCTGGATTTAGGGCAATTAGAAAGGCAACAAATTAGAGTCTCTGAGTCACTAAAATCTGTAGTGCGCTCGGTGCTGTTCGTTGCCGACATAGTTGGAGCTAGAGATTCTGGCAATACTATCAGATCATCCACATGGTTTTGCATTCAGATGCTCCAATATCAGATCTTTAATCCCTAATTTCATATATTTAGACTTTTCTAAATTGATATGATTTTGCTAAGTTCATAGATGGAAGTGATGACTATTTCCCTATGTGATCGAAGTTGATTATACTGAGCGATTTTACTCTTGAAAGAGTATCGAAGCCAATGTGCTGATCCATCTTTATTTTAGCAAATTTTTATCTTTTGCCCAAAATTAGATTTAGAATTGTATGGAGCCAAAATTGGATGTGATGATTTTTTCCCCTAATGATCGAAGCTGAATAAATTGTGCGACATTTGTTCTCTCTTCAAGAGAGATCCAAGCCAATAAACTGATCCTTTTCATTGGCCTTTTATTGAGTTTAGGTTAGTTTATATATATAAATTTCGAGTAGGCAGGTTTTCAGAAATTATTTTAATTTCACATGGAAGTGAGGACTTTTTCCCCAGATGATCGAATCTGATTAAACTGAGCGATTTAAATACTCTCTTGAGTATTTAAATCGCTCAGATGACTTGGAGGATGATGACTCCGAGGAGAGTGTGACATTCTTGCCAAAACTCTTCAGCAACTCTTCTTTAGAATGTCCAAAGGTAGGTGGATGGCGCACAAGTGGTTTCCTGCTCACCACATGCACCCACTCAGCCTCCCCGTCTGCATTTTCTGGGACTGGATCAGCATCATGGGCCATCACAGGGGCCTGGCCATTAGGGAACACAGCCGGATTGCACATGTTCCTTAGTGGACAAACCTCAAACACATGGTCCTCAGAACCGCAGCTGCCACACCCTGATGGGAAGTCTTCAAACCACATGGGATACGATTCCACCTCACCTAGCTCATTGATCACAAAAATCTATTTGCCAACAATCTTAGTGACATCAACAGACACACAAACTCTAGGAAACCTGAATCGAGCGCACCTTTAGAATTGAAAGCAGCAATCTTAATAATCTCACCCAAGTTGTTGGCTTTAACAATATCCCTAAGGATACTGTCATGCACATATTTAGCCGGAAGACCAGGGAACCTGATCCAGATATCCAAGAGAGATACAAACTCATGTTTGGGATCAAAATCCAATCTCCAGGGGCGGAGAAGGATGAGTTAACCCGTCACATGGAAAGGAAGATTGTCCCAAACCCATGCTCAATCTTCAGCATTATCAAACCTCAACTCAAACCAGTTGTGGGAAACTGGAACGAGTTGGAACCCTCCTTTCAAAGATTTCCACACATACCTTAGCCTTTTCCGAACATCTTTAGCTTCCATTGGATCCCCAATGATGGTGGCAAACAGAGAGGACTGATTCAGCATACTGATGTTCCCCTGAACCTTGCTCTGCAAGGCCATCAATTTCTCTGTGTTCAGAGCCTTTCGCTTGAACTTTCTCTCAGCCTTTGCCTTTTGCACCGCCTTACACACATGATCGGAGAGAGACTCCTCCTCAGCAAGTTTTGAGCCCTTCGGCTTAGGGTTTCCCTTAGGAATTTTTGACCTTTTTGGAGCAGGATCATCTGCAACCATGGGGCTTTTCCCCTTATCCACCTTAGAAGGAGCCATCACAAACAAAAACCAAGAAAACACGTCAGAAATTACCGATTTTGAGAAGATTAAGATAGAAACAGAAAGAGATGAAGTGTGAGAAATCCACACATCCCACCCTTTCAATTTATAGGAGCGGAAGAGACGAAGGAATGGAGAGAAAGAACTGACACAAACACAAACCCAGTTGCAGCCAAGAAGGAGATCCGAGGAAACTTTCTTGTTGCAAAGCCCCAAATCGAAATCTACTCCCTCAGACCAGCGAGAGCCAACCTCATTCGACCAACAAGCCCTCGATTGCAGATTCGTACACCCATAGTTAGGCCACGGAGGGGGACGATTGGACTTCACAAGAACAATCAACTCACTTCTGGATCCAGATCCACAAGCGTATAAGCAAGAAACCATCGGAAAGGGATTAACCCTAATCCCATACGAAATCTCATGGATTTCAACTGAACATCGCTTCAATAGGAGCTCGCCATCACAATGCCTCCTTGGAACACCGGTTGCGGGTTGGAGACGGAAACTAGGGTCATCATTGGGAGCTTGAGAGAGGAATAGGCGATGGAGAGCGACGATGAATAGGGAGTAGGTTAGGTTTTCTGTCTTTTGAGTTTTCTGATTTTGTGGCTTCTCCAATTTGGGGCTCGGATGGAATTCTCTATCCGCGCGTGAAGCGCGTTCTTCACTTGACAAATGAGTCATTCCTCCTGTCCGGAGTTGCTTTGTCCCTGCGGGAAAGGGCAGCTAATCAGGGCAATTACCACAAAACGCAAAAATAAAGACCGCCCCTATTATAAATGCCCCGGTTCTGTATGATTTCTCATTTCAAGTTTCACATCAAATTTTTGTTAAGTCTTGAACCTTTCTAAAGGCTTTTATTCCCCTACCAGAAAAAATGGGGTGTTGTCGACATCGCCTATATACACTCAGCTTCGATATTATTCGGGAAATTTCTTCCAATTCAGTCACTCTCCTTAAACTAAGACTACGTCGGGAACCACTCTCGACGAGATCACCGTCTCCACTAGACCCTAGAGATAAAAGAGAACACATACACAATATTTGAACCAAAAAGATTTGGAATATACGAATCTTGTACCTGAAAGCTACTAACATTTGTGAACCTGATCGATTGTCTTAGTTTTCATGGACATCTTCTAAAAAACCAGAAAAATAAATATTTAACAGAACCGTCGTACAAAAGAAATGATACAAATGTCTCTCGGATAAGATCAAATATTGTGTATGTGTTCCCATTAATCTCCAACATTTGTGAACCTCATCGGTTGTCTTAGTTTTCATGGGCGTCTTGTAAAAATAAAAATTCAGAAAAATAAATATATAGCGGAACTTTGATGTTTTTATGATACAAATGTCTCTCGGAGAAGATCATATTTTTTATGATATTTTTTCAAAGTAGTATTTTTGATGACATTTTCTTCTTTAATGTGATACAAATTTTTCAAAATGGCATCAATGGTCAACATGACATTAGAGTAACAAAAAATGTCATCAAAGTTTAAAAAAAGTGTCATCCAATAATTTAATTAGAAAAGTGGCATCAGAGTGAAAATAAAATTTAATAAAATTTTGGCATCAAAACGGTAAAATATGACATCACAAAAAATGTCATCAATGTTTTAAAAAAGTGGCATTAAAAAAAAGTCATCCAATCATTTCATTAGAAAAGTGACAATAAGGTGACAATATTTTGATTTCACGTTTTAAGCTCTTATGCCATCAATTATATAAAATTGTCACCACAAAATGTTGGCATCAAAACGGTAAAATATGGCATCACTAAAAAAAAAAAGTTGGCATCAAAAAAAAAAAAGTTGGCATCAAAATGGGTTGACCGGTCAACGGTCAACGTTGACCATTGACCGTTTAAGAAAGCTTAGCATGCTAAAAAAACAATTAATGGGCCTCTCTAAGCTAAAAAAACAATTAATTGGCCTATCTAGCTAACCAAATATGCTTAAAGGTCCATTTGAACAAAATCCCTCTTTAATTTTTTAAAAACAAAAACACCTTATATAATATAAGGTATTCGCTCAATTGAAGCACCAACTTTTATTTTACAACAAAAATATTTTTAAAATATTTTTATTAATTAAATAAAATACCAAAACTTATTTTTAAAATATTTTTTAAAAGGAGTTGGATTATATTATATAAAATATTTTATTAATTAAATAATCAATTTGAAATTGTTTTGTTTAATAAAGTTGTTGAGACTTATGAGCATGTGGAAGTCCATGTTTTTGAAGAGGTTTTATTAAATATCATATTGTTTAATTTTTAATACTCATCACATTGTTGACTAAATTAAACCAGATGCATACAATATGTTTCATTTTATATGTTTGTTTATGTTATTTTAAATCATTTATATGTATCATGTATCAAAAAATATTTTTAAATGTAATTGTTACTTAATGACATATAATATGTTATTTTAAGCTACTTATTATTTTGAGTAAGGTATTTTTTAAAAGTAAAAAAAAAGTAAATGATTGCATACCCCTTAGTATGATGAGATTTACGGTTAAGGAGTTCCTTACCAAGCTAGCCCCTAGCTTCTAGTTAGAAATCTTCATACTATATGCTGAAATATGGTATCCAAACTCGATCCAAAGGCTCCTTGATCGATCTCCTCAGTCATATTTAATAAAGTTATGGATAACTATATTATAATATGATCTACATAAATAACCAAATTGATAGGAAAAAGTTATATAATTTTCAAATAATTAATCATCACTTTAAACTCATATATATATATCACCCCGATTGAATATCTGCAAATTTTAAAGTAAGTCAATATATCATTTTGAAAGGAAAAAATACTTAATAGATGGAAACAAATGAATTCTAACTAAATTAAGTGAGAAAAAAACCTCATATATAAACAATATATTAATGTTATACCTTGGATTGTAGCTTTGTAACACATTTAGTTGCATATAGATTTTGTTCATCTCACCAAGAGAGGCCGAAGAATTACGTACAAAAGCAAAAAAAAAAAAAAAAAAAAGTGGGATGAAGAAAGTTAACGTATCTTCCAGTACAAATTATCTAGAACTTTTATCACTATATATAAAGGTGGAAATGGAATAGGTGACCAAGTTGAGAAATTAACTAAAAAATGAATGGGAGACATAAGGCCGTTGTAGTTTCAATAATACAATCGGTCATACATTAATTGTTAATTCTTATCGAGCTATAAAACAAAGAATTTAGTCAATCTTTTGTTGTAACCGGCCACTTACATTTAATTTTCAAGAATACAAAACTTCATGTAGGTTGTTTTTATTTTCTGTTTAATTTGAAAATTAAAAAATATTATATTAAATCAATCTTTACATTAGCAATAAATAGGAAAACAAATCTTTTTTTAAAAAATATAATAGGAAAAAACTCAATTATATTGAAAATAAAATAAACAATTTTTTTCAAAAACAATTATTAAATTTTAACTATAGAATTATTTTGAAAAAATATAAAAATTATTTCATGGATTTGAGCATAATTTGAAACAAATAAAAGTGCAAAATGAGGGCAATGTATTTTGTATGCCTTTATTTTCATTTTTAAATCAAACCGTTAAGTTTTTTTCTCATCTATATTTTAATTTTAAAATCAAATAGAAATTATTGCGCTCAAAATATTGAAAGCATTGCAAAAGAAACATAAAAAAGTAATTTTTTATTTTCAAATCAAATTGTAATAATGATATTTAATTGATGAAAAGCTAAAACTATATATGTGATTTTGAAATTCCTTACAAAATTTATGGGTCATGTATTCAAGAAAATAACTATATCAGCAATTGTAAAAAATCCAACTCAAATAAAAGGAAAAACAAAAAACATAAATTAATCTTTGGTGAGTGAGTTATTAATGTTGAGAGTCATTAAGAGGCCTTGGGACACAATTTTTAAAGGTATATAGATAGATAGATAGATAGATAGATAGATAGATAGATAGATAGATGACATAAATGATGTTATGGAAAAAAAGAAACTATTTATCGTTTATTTACATGAAAACAATGTTATATACTTATATGTATATGCTTCTTAATTTTTGGTGTCACTAGATGACTTTTTTTTAAAAGAATAATTAAAGAAATAACATACTATCAACATATTGAAATTTAAATTGTTTTATTACTCTTTTTAAAAGTTAAAAATTAAATAAATATCAATTATATTACTTTTTCTAATTGTATAACTTATTATATCGAATAGTCACACAATAATTAAATGCAAGTAATTAAAGGAAAAAAATTAAGCTGCGACTAGACAGTGGGGGAGTATGCCCAACAAAAAATACTAATACACTATAGAGCGGAGGATAGGGGTGTTATCTGAGCCGAACAGCTCGAGCTCGGCTCGAAAAAGCTCGAGTTCGGCTCGTTCGAAAAGGTAAAACAAGCCGAGCTTGAACAAAGTTTTAGGCTCGAACCGAGCCCGAGCTGAGCTCGAGCCCGAGCCGAGCCCAAAAGCTCGATACATCAATTTACCAAAATACCCCTAGGGTTATGAGGTAGCAGGGTTTAGGCGTGTAAAAGGCTTGTTCGCCCATTCTTTCCGCCGCTTCGCTTCTTTCTCGTGTTGCAGACGTGCTCCTGGTTTCCGTCATTCTCTCGCTCGCGGCTCGTCCTTCACGCAACTCAGGCGGCGTCGGCGACTTCCCCTTACTATCAGCATCACATCCGACTTCCCCTACCTTCACTCGCTCGTCCTTCCTTCTCTCACTCGTCGGCGACTTCCTTCTCTCGCAATCTTGCTCCTCCTCGACTCGTCCTTCCCCCATCGCTCGCCGGCGATTTCCTTCTCTTGCTCGCGGCTCGTCATCCTCGACTCGGACTCGCCGTTGTTCGGCTGGAACATGTAAGCTTCGTTCCCCTTGCTCCCTCCTGTTCATCTTCTTGTTACAGATGCGGGAGTCACGGGAGTGCCAGACAGACAATAGAGATTGAAATTGAACTTGAAATTAAAGGGAGAAGCAGATTTTCTGCTGTCAGATTTTGTTATTTCGGCCAGTGCAAACAGATCCAAATTCCAAACCCCTTACTCGGCCTTCCTTCTCTCGCTTCCTGCCAGATTTTGTTTGAGTTGATTATTTAGTCAATTAAACTTGTATTACTGTTAGAAGTTGAAATTGAACTTGTTTTGCTGTCATAAATTGATATTGAACTTGAGTTGCTTGGTTTTTGTTGGTGTACTATCCATTAACTTGTATTGGAACGAGCTCGGAACCTGTAATTTCTAATTTTTTTAGAGTCGACGGTGTACTATCCATTGAGCTTGCAAAGTCGCTGCCAAGCCTGTAATTTCCATTTAAGATGAGCTAGAAACCGAGCTCGAACGAGCCGACCGAGCCCAGAAAGCGAGCTCGAACGAGCTTAGGCTTGTTCGTTCACCATGTTCGAGCCTTAACAAGCCGAGCTCGAGTTTCACCTTGGGCTCGCGAGCCGAGCTTGAGCGCCAAAAATAGCTCGAATAATTTTTAGGCTAGAGCTCGGCTCGACTCGTTTACCGAACGAGCCAAGCTTGAACATGTCAAGCTCGGCTCGTTCGGCTCGAATATCACCCCTAGTGGAGGAGTAGACCCAACAAAAATAATACATGACATTTGCAATTCCAAGGATACAAACACAAATTTGTTGCGTTCCCTGGCAAAATGTGTACCACTACGCCAATTTGTTTTACTTGATCATAAATTCCACGCTTTATATATACTAGGTGAGAAGGCCGTGCTTTGCACGGCTTGATTTGTGCTTTGCATCCCTCTGGGGATTTGGGGCTGAAGAAACCTTGTCACGACTATGAAATCTGCTGGTTTGCACCATGAGCTTCTCAGGGGTGGTAATGGTAACAGCCTGCATTAATGGACCTTCATGATTCATGAATTTGACCTCCAACAAGCTGGTCAATAAGGATCTGACAAGCTCTCTCTAGCATGGTCTGTGCGATCTGCATCCTCGTCGTAGATCTCTTCGATTCCATACTTGAAGTTGAAACCCTCCTTGGTCAGCTTCTCAGATGAGATCACAAGCTTCGCCTTTGAAGGGAAATTGCCAAAGCTGCAAACACGACGAAATCAAGTGTTAGTTTGGAAAAGCTGCAACATGAATTCAGGCGTCACAGAGGGTCTTACTTGGTGGGGACTTTGTACTGGGGATATCTCTTGCTCAAGAACCTGGTGAGGTTAACAACGCCCGTGTTCACAGCACAGCAGATATAACGGCCTGAGGCTGATTCCTTCTCCGCTAAGAAGATGTGTGCTCTGCATACGCCCTTCACATGTGAAATGGAGATCGAACCGGACAGCATCTGCATCCCCTTCAGTGCGCCTATCAGGAATTCATTTCCTGCCCAAGCAAAGATAAAAAGATGCAACAGTGATTAAGTTTCAATAAAAGCATGATCAATTGCGAGTTAAATTATCCAAATGTATGATCAATTACCGGTTAACAAGCCTGTAGCGATCCAAATACTGCCTGGGACATCGGAAGTGAGAGACCAACCAGTCATCAAGCTCGGGATAACAGTAATCAGATCAATGTTGTTTTCCTCTGAAAATTCCCAGGATCTCTTCCCAGCAAGCGTCTTAGATGTAGGATAACACTGAGAGATCAGACCTTGTGTTATATCAAACCTATTAAAATAATGATATTCGGATTTACCAGTGACTGCATATGAAAGTGTAATTACCCAAGTTGGAGGCTTTGCAGTGGATAAGATCTCCACATTATTCTTCTCAGTCATGACCAGGCCCGTTCCTTCCACTGTGTTAATTGATAGTAGCTGATGATGATGTCAAAATTACTTGCTTGACAGATTTGGCTCTTTGCGGAGGATTTCAGTACATTAAGCACTCCTCGGATGGCTAGCTTGATCATATCATTCTGCATTCGAAAAAGTTGAGATTTTAGGCCACATTTTCTTTTGAGTACAAGGCGAGTGGCTTGTTAAGTTGATCATTTTGTCATACCTCTGGATCTTCAAAAGCAAAGTTAACTGGCAATGTAACATGGAAGATGAACTCACAACCCTCTATTGGGGCATCAAAGCTCAGCTCATCAGTTAGATCAGGCATGGAAGATCCTCAAGTCACCCGACTTTTGCAAATCTATAAGGTGAGAGATCTTCTTTTCGTTGTCTGGATCAAAAAAGAACGAAAGATGTAAACTTCTTCTGAAGTTTCTTGAGTGGGGGTTCCCCTCTTGTCGTAGTTCTTGTGAGAAGCCTATGCTTTATGATAATGCCATCTTCTTGAGGGCCGAACACATAGTTAGAAGCCAATGGCTCGCCCTTGCTCACGATCCTCCTTTTCACTGACATCTTCACAACTCACTGAATTTCAAAACAAGAAACAATTCTAAATCATGAAAGTTCTCAGCAAATTGCATGTCTTCAGTTTTTGCTTACCACGATGTTGCAATGGAAATGGAAATAAAATAGTGCACAAATACAGTGTTTTGATCTCAAAACCTAGGAAACCATGAAGTTGATGATACAATACAAACGTCCCACAATTAAGAACCAGGTATCCACTTTGCCTTTTTATGCTCTCCTATGTTGTGAGAGGCTCAGCTTAAACTTAAAAGGGCCTTCTCTAAGGGAAGTCACATCAGCTCATGCAAACTTAAAAGAACAATCCATCCAGGCAATGACTTTTTTTTTTTTGAAATGGATCGGAGTAAATAATTTAGGATTTTGTTTAGTGTTGTTAATTATGGCCTGATATGTGCTTAGTGTGTAAAAGTCAAGGGGGGAATCACGTCTTTTCAAAGGGAAATAAAAAAGGGTAGGATTTTGGAGATAAGCTTAAAATAAGGCTTTGATTATGTGTAAAGCTACCCTTACGTTTAAGTGGGCATATAACAATGAATGGTTATCAAGTGTTATAATGAGAACCACTGCATTGAGTTAATATTAGGCTTTGTTAATCATCAAAAGCTTACCAATTGTTTTTATGCATCTTGTTAATTATAATCCTCAATACAAATCATCACTTTCAGAAATTATAGAAGCAATTTTGGGAACGAGAAAGGTCATCACTTAGCAGATTCATTATGATTAAGTTCAATAACCTTGATTGGTGGTTTCCCTGGCAATATTAGGCTTTGTTAATCATCAAAAGCTTACCAATTGTTTTTTATGCATCTTGTTAATTATAATCCTCAATACAAATCATCACTTTCAGAAATTATAGAAGCGATTTTTGGAACGAGAAAGGTCATCACTTAGCAGATTCAATAAGACGAAGTTTAATAACCTTGATTGGTGGTTTCCCTGGCAAGAATCTTGCTGTCTGAAGTACAGTGCGTATTTTCATCGTTTGGCTCGATTGCTTGCGGCCCTCCTTCAGCATTGTCATGTAAATGATGTAAAGTGTACACCTCTGGTTGAGTTTGTTCCATTTGCTCACTTGCATTAGTGGATCCATTACTGAACTCTGAACTGCTTGCCGAATCGTACATGTCGGGTTGCCTGTGAAAGGTCAGCAGTACATTACATTGCGTTATAAGCTATTCGTCAATAGGAAATCCAAATAACCCTTGAGCTCAGTTTGTTACCTTTGAGAAAGATGAATTTATCCATTGCCACATCTCAAGCTCTCCACCAAATCTTTTAGCTTTTCAGTGTCCTTGCTTTCGCTAAGAAATCTCTCAAGAACCTGAAAAACAAGATCGGATAACCATTAATCGAAAGAGAAGCTTTAACACTTCCTATGTTGATAAGTTTTGCGAAAACTATTTGTGCATAGAATCTGATCTATACCTTCCACTCTTCCAGGTATGATCCAAGCTTCAACCTGTAATTTTTGTAGCTGTTCTTAAGTTCAGTAAGTTTCGACTCCACCTGCAAGATGAAAGTTCCTTAAGTAAGGCTCCTGTCATAACTCAAGTGCAAGATCAAAGTTTTTTTTTAATCCAAAGGTAAATACGGAGTATGTATTAAGATGTAAAAAAAAAGTACTTAAAACCATGAAATGAGGATATGTATCTTGATTAGATCAGCGGAAATGAATTCCAGGATCTAACAATATTATTAAGTGAAACTGCAAATAGAGTTTTCAAAACACATGTGACACAAAGTTTCTTTATGAAGGATAAGCCACCTGAGCAGAGACAGTCACAAGCCCAGACTGCAATTCAGATGCTAAAATTCTCACCTCTTGAACGTGAGGGTTATTTCCAGGATCAGCAAGATCAGATTCAGAAATATTAGCCACATATATCATTGGTTTTGTAATAAGAAGACAAAGATGTTTTAATGCATCCCTTTCAAAATCTGACAAATCTACTGATCGTGCAGGCTTTCCACCCAATAATGCCTGATAGATCCTTCCTAATGCAGCTTTCTCTGTTTCCTCCTGAGATGATGAAAGGTAACAATCAAAATCATTTTAGACTTTAAAAGGAATCATGATTATAATATTAAAAGGATTTGGCAGATGTTCATATATCATGAATCATGATTATAATATTAAAAGGAAACAAATTGAGGAAACAACTCTTAACTCACCTCTGGTCGAGCAGAAGGTAGGGACTGGAGGAGAAAAAGAGGATGTAGTGGCACAGTTCAACCAGCCAAATTAAGATAAATAATTAGGCTTGGCCAATTCACTTAATTCAAACCCAGAACAGAAAACCTGAAACAAGATTGAAAACTCATAAGACAATTAATCAAAATTTATACAACCTACGAAAAGAAGTCGAACTTGAGATATAAAACGCCCAATCTTAAAAAAACGATATTCAATTAAGGAAACAAGTGCTACTAAATCACAACTAAAAAAGACAATTACAGTTTAACTTCAATTTGGAGTAAACAAAGCATCATCCTATATTTCTATATGAAAACAACTCATCTAGATTATTAAAAGCTTCAATCTTAATCATTCAACTAAATTGAATCAAGAAACAATCCACAGAAGCAAAATCAAGACGAAATAAGAGGGCACAAATTGGTAAGTCAAATACCTGAATCAAAGCTAACCTTGGGCACAAATTGAAGTCAAAAGGCAGGAGTGTTATTCTCCTTTAAATGCGCAAGGCAGTCTCCCTCCTATGGAAAAGTTTTCTCCTTGAGATATTTCAATTTATCATTATATTCAAACAATGAAGCCAAACCAAAGAAAGCCATTATTTGAATATTTGGGGTCTTCACAGGTTATGTGTCATCATCAATTCTACTACTTTTTTAAGGAGATATCAAATGACTTAGAATTAATTGAAAAAGCCAAGGCAAGCACCCAATTAAATGGAAAATGTATGCTACCAAAAATTTAGAAAGGGTAATATATGGTTTTCTGAGAGAGATCATTTTCAAAGACGTCATCTTTCAGGAAAAGTAAATTACTAATCAAACTTTTCAAGTGCGAACTGATATTCAGCTGGCTGTAATTAAAAAAAAAAGTAAAGTACTTCATGGCATCGGAAGGATATAAGCTCCCATACCTCAAACAAGTCAAATGGGCTTCCCTTCTTGTATATGTCACGCTTTTGGCCCTTATCGCTAGAGATTATGTTGAAGAGGAGAGTGCTACCCAAAGTCACTAAACTGAAGTTGAGTGGTGGAAGGTGACCAAGGGTGACTGTAATCCAATCTGTTAAAGAGCTTTTGGCCCTTATCGCTAGAGATTATGTTGAAGAGGAGAGTTCTCCAACCTATAAGTAGTACTGCAGTGCTACCCAAAGTCACAAAACAGAAGTTGAGTGGTGGAAGGTGACCAAGGGTGACTGCTCTTATACTCAATCCAATCTGTTAAAGGAACAGTAAGAGTTCAGCAAAAACTACAACACAGATAAACTAACAAGCACCGACATCACTAATGCCTGAATTATCAATAGAAATGGTCTAGGTAACAAGAGTATATGGTGCCAACAATAAGTTGTAACTATATATTAGATATGAAAAGCTGCAAACATAAACACCTAGCAATTCATGTCTTGAATCGTGAGAACAAACGTTAATCACGGTAAAAATACCAGATAAGTAAATTGCCATTCAAACTCTTGAAACTCCAGAGGAAGTTCTTGTCAGACTTTCACTTAGTTCTATATCTACAAAATTTGAACAAAGTCAAAGCATAGTATGATCAACTGATTACTGACGGATCATGGACGCCAGATATCCCAAGCAGAAATACTATGGTATTCCCAAAAAGGAACAATGAAAAATCAGCTCATATATAAGAAACTATTGATTCTCAAAACTCTCTGGCATCAACAAACATCTGAAACCACGACATCCAAAGAGCTTGACTTACTATTTATTCCACGACCATCCTCATCATAACCCCCGAGAAAATATGCACCCAGGAACCAACCTAACAATAAACATGAACCAAGACAGCTTTAGGCACTCAGAAAAGAAGTATCATATTCATAACACATCAATTTAAAACTTCTGTGTCCATTTAGGATCAAAACCCCCCTACCAGCAATGAAAGGATCCGCTGTTTTTAGTGTCTCACTGTCGAAAACGGAGAATCCATGGCTGAATCTTCCGACCGCAGAGAACAAAACCAACACCAATACATCACCACCAGACAACAGTGTTATGCGCCTACATCAAACAACGAACAAATTCATTTAGAAAAAATCCACGATTAACGAACGATGAAAGGGAAATCCAATTAATTGAAAATCGAACCAGAAGTAATCTTAAAATTTACCCCCATTTCTCCAAAGGGAACGATGATTTGGACTTCCCACTAGGGCTGTTATCTGAGCCGAACAGCTCGGGCTCGGCTCGGGCTCGGCTCGAAAAAGCTCGGGATCGGCTCGTTCAAATATGTAAATCAAGCCGAGCTTGAACAGTATTTTAAGCTCGATACGAGCCCGAGCCGAGCTCGAGCCGAGCCCGAGCCGAGCCCAAAAGCTCGAGGTGGGTTAGTTTCCGAAATTACCCCTAGGGTAATATGAGGCTCCTGCCTCCTCTTTCTCCAGTTCTCCTGTGCTTCATTCGTTCTGGGCGCCGACTCACACTCTTCTCCTTTCTCCCTCCTTCCGATGGCTGGCGAACTGTTCGTGCTCGTACCCCTCACTCCCTCCGCGACATCCTCTAGCAGTCCAGATCTACTCTTCTTTGCTCCACGCTCCTGTTTGTGGTGAACTTCCCTCCTGTTCCGGTGAGAAACGGAGCTCAGATCTGCTCCCGTGCTGGTGTGCTCCGCTTGTCAGGTGCTCCCAGATCTGCTCCTTTTTGCGCTGTGCTTCCTCGACCATCAACCCCTTGGTTCCCTCCGACATCTCTGCGTCGCGCTGGCAAAGAGATCTCAGATCTGCTCAGTCTGCTCTCCAATCGTCTTCCTCCTTCGAGCCCCGACGAACAGGCTTCGACTTCCTTATCCAGGTTTGATATAACTCCTTTCAGTTCCGTTGTTTGTCTTCGTCCTCCTAGCCCCGACGACTTCCTTTGACTATATGTTGATGCACTTACCGACTGTCTTGTGATCTAGTTTGAATTCGTCTTCCCCGACCAGGTTTGGCTTCCTCTTAGGCTCTTACTCTCTCCTTGTCCAACAGCCCGGGTGACTGTGATTAGAAATTCCAGCTTGTGAGCTTGAAATTGAAGAAAACTAGTAGAAATTTGTACAGCTTGTGAGCTTGAGTTATTTGAAATTGAAGAATTGTGAATTTGTAGTTTTGTACTGCTTGAAGAATTGTGAATTTTGATGCTTGATTATTTCTATAATTTTCATTTTCATTCAACTATCAGTACAAACCGAGCTTTAATTTTGTACAGCTTGTTAATTGTGAATTTGTATAGCTTGTGAGCTTTATTTTTTGTTCAGCTTTCCTCCTTTCAACTTTTGTAAATCTATAATTTTCATTCAACTATCAGTACGAACCGAGCTTGAACGAGCTTGAACGAGCCCACTCGACGAGCTCAAACGAGCTTAGGCTCGTTCGTTCGGCTTGACCGAGCCTACCAAGCCGAGCTCGAGTTTCAGGTTATGCTCGCGAGCCGAGCTTGAGCGCCAAAAATAGCTCGAATAATTTTTGGGCTCGAGCTCGGCTCGGCTCGTCTCCCGTTCGAGCCAAGCTTGAACTTGTCAAGCTCGGCTCGTTCGGCTCGTATACCACCCCTACTTCCCACCCACCATCACAGGCAGGTCGTCGGTGACAGGCTCGGTAGTAGCAGTGGATGAGGAAGGAGAATCAACCCCATCATTCAGCTTAGCGGATGCGAGAGGAATCTGATGAAGTCTCCTAGGGTTTGCGGGACTGAAATTGGTTTTGCATTTGGAAAAAAAAAAATGGCCTTGGGATGAATCAGTTTGGAAGACGAGAGAGGAGTAGAAGATGAACGACATCTATCGGTCGCGGTGGCCAAGAACCAACATTTCGGCGATGGCGCTTTCAGATTTCCTCACTCCCGACTACCAATTCGATTCGAAGATATGGATATGGTTGTGGAAGGTGGCCCTATCCCTGCAATTTCACGTGGATGGAATGTGAATATTTGGGGTCTTCATAGGTTATGGCTTCATGAGATTAGAGAAACTGAGATCAAAGTATGAAATACATGCTTCGATTGAATCAGAGATGAGAATAGGAACCAAATCAGATAACATTTGCAACAGACAAACACACAAATCAAATGGCAAGCAACTTTATACCAACTAAATAAAGACAACTTAAATTACTGAAATTTAGCCAAAAAAAAAAAGAGACAGATTTACAATAGGGTTGGGCATTTACCAAAAGGAAATAATAAAGAAACAAAGAGTGGTTTAATACAAGCATAGATAAAAGGAGAGCAAAGGAAACTGAGACCAAATCAAAAGCAGTAGGCATTAGGGTAAATACAGTATATCTCAGCATAAATAAAGAGAGACCGAATTAAAGTAAACATGTAGACTTAATGGGTTGTACTCTTGATAGTATATAGTAAACCTATAGATATTTGTAGAAGCCTCGAAAGTGGAAACCTCTATGGCATTTAGGCAGTCATAGCTTACTAAGTATTAATGATTTTGGACTTTCTTCATCATCTTTGTCACTGGTTTTGGACTTTGATTTGTCGGACTCATCCCCAGCATCTGCACTTAACCTGCAGATTATGGATAAAAGATATGAAACAGGTAGGAAAAAGAGCCAAAGACTTAATGCTCCATGGCAGATTTTTAGACATGGGAATTTTACCTGCTTCTTGTTATATGCATTGATCTCCTTTTCGTAATCGGTCTTCCTCTTTGCAGCTTTGGCTTCATATGGGGCTTTTCCGCTTTTTCCTATCATTAACCATAAATGCTCAAGTTAGTAGAATATAACCCAACAAGTTAGTTAAGCATTTAACCCTATTTTATATGATCTCTAGATAATTGTTGTTATCTTCTCGTAGAAATTTTTGCTATTGTTCGAGTGTTCAACAGACGAGTTTATGTAAAGAAAGTCAACTTGTAATAGATTAATCAGCTATATGTTATAATCTAATACTTCTGAACATAGCCAACCCACTTCTATAGGCAGAACATATATGGAGAATTAAGCAAACTGCAAACTACTCACAGCTACAGACATGGATTTCCACTTCTCGCCTCCTGCTTTTCGAACCTTCAATCACATAGTAATCAAATCAATGTCCAAAGCGAAGCTCGTCAATGTAAAGTGTAAAATTCAGATTCACACAAGTTCATAAAAAAGAGAGGCAATTCTTATTCAGACTTGAGGTCCGACACCTTTCACATTTGGATTCTCCTTTTTGAAGGTCCCTCTGAACTCCCTGCAATAGACAAACAACAACACATGATAAATTCGAAATCCCCAATTATTAGGTTGAAGGCCATAACCCTAATTTTAGAACCCGATCCTCAATTTAAAGATCCTTATCATCAATTTAAAGGCCTTGATTCTCCATTTTAAGGCCATAACCCAGGATTTCAAGACCACAAAACTATCGGCATCTAACCGAACACCTTGTAGGCGGATATCAAATCTCTAACATCTCACAAACAAAATTGAATCTGCCCATCTCTAACCCTAAAATATCAGTTTTGTAGCCTAAATTAGATACAACCATGATTGCTCAAATAATTTAGTTGTAATTTAGTCTTATATGACACCATGCCCCATAACGAACAAGACTGAAAACACATAAGACAATTAATCAGAATTTCCGATCATCTACCCTCTGAGATTAACAGCTGCAGTTCCGATAATGCCAATATTTTGCATTAGTTCCATACATATAAATGAGAAGGCTTTTGCTTCAAGATCAAATCCCTAACATCTCACAAACAAAATCGAATCTGCCCATCTCTAACTCTAACTGATAACTCATACACAAGCCAATTCATTTGCAATATTTTGCCTAAAACTAAATCAAAATGAAGAGATCTGCAGGTTAAAATATTCATTGAGGGTCTGATGGTTGTTTAAATATTCATTGGGACAGTTCGATAGTTACCAATTACGTTATTTTGTTTTAAATTAGTCATAATAACATGAAAATGGCATATAATAATTAGGGTAGTTTAATTTAATACTCTGGATTTGACAAACTAATTGCAGTATGCAAATGTTAAAATATTTCTCATACTTTATTGGAAAAGAGTCAAAAGACCACTGGTTTCATTTGTCTATTTAAAAAGTGAAATGAACTTGAGTTTACACGCTTGAATCTGAACCAAAGAGCAAACAAGAAGTTAATAAGGTCAGTACATAGCAAGAAAACCATTATTCAGCATCTGATCTATTGCAATAATTCTACATGACCAAATTCAAACAAACAACACAAAAAATAGGAAGGAATTTAGATATGACATGAGAGACAACCTCCCTGGAAAACTCAAAATTAACCTATTTTATTCCTTAAGAGACACAAAAGCAAAAGAAGACAAATCATATAGTTAGATAATCCAAAAATGGCTGAAATTCAACGGCAATTTCAAAATTAGGTTCATTGACAATAAGAACAAAAAGGAGAAATAAAAACGATAAGAAATCAGGGAGGAAAAGAGGAATAGACAGAAGCATACACTAATTGATAGAAAAGGAAAGAGACAATACCGGAGACGTTGAAATTGAAGATGAACGGGGAGAGCTGAAAATCTGCAATTGAACGGCAGTTTAGATACTATCGTTCCATGTCCTAAAATATCAGTTTTGTAACCTAAATTAGATATGATCAATCCCAAACCTAAATTCCTTTCAATTTGTAATTCCGGAAAAAAAAAAAATAACGATACTTGAATAATTAAGAAACTGGAGAGGGTTGAAACATCAATTGAAATTAATCTAACCACAAATCCCAAACCGGATGCCAAAGTTGGAGAAATATAGAAGAGGGTTACCTATTTGTGAATTAGAGCTGAGGTCCCACAGAAACTGGAGATCAACAGCAGTGCAAAATGCCCTAAATTGAAATCAAAACAACAATAGGAGATTACATCTATGAAGAAACCCTAATTTAGAAAGAAACAAACCGAAAACAATTAGAAATTGGATCGGTTGTATACGAAAAAGGCGGTATGTAGACGGCGAAGAAACTCGAAAGAGGAAGGAGTAAAGGAGGCTAAGATGGAGAGAACAAGGTGGTGAGGTCGAATAGAAGGGCAGCGGCCACGAGGGAGAGCAACAGACGGAGCAAGAGGTGGCCTGAAGAAGCGAAGACACGGCGAGAGGCGGCTACACGGAGAGTCGAAGAGGGAGGGTTTAGGAATTAGATGAAATTACTGAAAGGGGCATTCAAACAAAAAAATAAAGATTTTTAAATTGAAACTTTCAGGGGTAATGAAGACATTATACAAGTGAATAAGTCTGAACCATTGATAAATGAATTCACCAGCCATCAACGGTCATGATTAAATTCTTCTATGAGCTACAGTAACTTCAAAACACCAAAGTTATTATAGCCGTAGATAACTATAACAATGAACGGCCGAGATCGAACCTTACCTCAAACTGCCCATCCTTTTAAAGGAGTAGAGATATATATATATATACACTAACTTTTAATGTTTTGGGCCCCCAACAAATTCGGGCCCTGTACGAACAAACCACATGAACCGCCCACAAGTCGGTAGGGGTGTGCATAACCGGGTACCCGACACGAACCGGATAATCGTGTCGGGTACCCGAAACCAATAAGCTCAAAATGGTCAAACCGTATCCGAACCATCATAACCCGGGTACTCGACACGATTAAGGTATTCGGTTCCGTGTCGGATACCGGTTAATGTTGTAAGGAGTGAATCAAGTATGAAATATAACGAAATAGATCAAACCAGACTTAGGCCCCAGCAAATAAATACAAGACTCCTCCAATGCAGTAAGAGAAAGTCAGGATCGAATCCTCGAGGAAGCACGTCAGCAGTTCTCAGGTAGCTATAAATTCTCACAACAGCAGCAGAAAGACAGAACCACAGAAACAGAAAGAAAGAAACAAATAACCCGGCAAGGGCAACTAAAACAAAAGCAAAGAAACTAAAGATAGAAAATAAAGAACAAAGCGAAGCAAGAAATAAAACAAAGCAGCAGGACGTACTCGATCTCGACTTAGCCTACTCGAGATCGACTAACAACAAAAGACAGAAACTTCACAGTCGACAACAGAAGCAGAACACCAACTCGACACAGACTAACTCCTACTCGAGATCGACAAAGACCCACTCGATCTCGACTAAGTTCTACTCTATTTCGACAAGAACAGAAACTTAAAAGAACGTAAATTGCAATTTCTCAAACCCAAACTCAGCTTTTTGACAGAAAATAAACTCAATATATAAAAAGACTTCCAAGGCCAGGGTTTCGACACCGCAACGATAACCATGCAAAACAATACATAAAGGCATAAAAGATCATGCTTTCCATCAAATAACTTTCGTCATTAACAAATAGGCAAATAGAGGCTTTCGCATAAACCCTAATTGTTACTAACCCTTTTCACATAATTAACCCAAGTTGCATTAAGATCACTTTCACTTCAATAATACAAACAAGGATCACCTTCAACTCTCGCAAAAGAATCATGCTTATAGGGAAAGAAGATGAATCGCACAAAAAGATCTGACTTTTATCGCATCGCCTCACATGGCCACCGTCGGGCTCACCCCAGCCCCAGAAGTGGGTGGACTACTCACGCCTCATCGCAATCGCAGACATTGATTGATGAAAAGAAACTTGCATAAAACTAAATTCAAAGCCTTTTACAATCCTGGCAATCAACTTTCGCAGAAAGCCAAAACCCTAAAAACCTTAGAACTCCTAAAATTCTCTGTGGAACTGAATGAAATTGATTGTGTTTCTGAATGAATGAAAAACCAGCCCCTAGGGCTTTATTTATAGTGATCAAACCTTGCTAATCAAGGAAATAATCATCTATCTCTATCTAAATCTATATCTAAAATTATATCTAAAATTATATCTAAAAGCCTTAAAGATAAATAAATTGTTTTAAGGAATTAAATCTAAAAGGAAAAGATAAAACTAATTATGGTAGGTCTTTATGTCTTGATAGATCTTGTCTCCTTGGATAGAACTTGATGTATTCGGATAGATCTTCGATGGATTTGGATAGAATCTTCCGTCTTTGCGCCCAAGGAAAGCCAAGTCTAGTCGGACAAGCCAAATCGAGAAGCTTCTGGAACGCGGCTCTACTCGAGATCGACCACGACTCGTCGACCTCGACAAGGATGGCTCGTCGACTGGGCTTCCTCGGGTTGGGGTGCTCGATGTGCTCGGACTGGGGCTCAGGTGCTCGTCGACCTCGACCACTCCTTGTCGATGTCGAGTAGGATAGGTTTGTCGACTGGGTCTGCCCGGGTAGGTCTAGTCGACTGGCTCGGATCCGGACTCAAAGTCTTGTAGACCTCGACCAAGGCTCCACGAGGTCGAGTTGGGTTCTCCCTTTCCGCTCCCGCTCCCGCGAGTTGCTTCATCCGCTGGCAGCGAGTGGCCTCTTCCGCGGCAGCGAGTGGAGTCGCTGGCAGCGAGTCTCGCCTGGTCGTCCTCGGCTTCGTCCTCGGCTTCTCGGGCAGCTTCTCCTTGTCGACTCCGGGCATGACTTTGGGCTTCGTCGATCTCGACCAGGGCTTCGTCGAGATCGAGTAGAGTCCCGGAGCTGGGTGGTCTGGCTCTCTCGATCAGGCTCTGTCGACAAGGTTGCTCGGACATGGCTTGTCGAGGTCGAGTAAGCCTACTCGAGGTCGAGTAGCCTTGTCTCTCAGACTTGTTCCGCTGCTTTGACCTTGGACTTCTGTAGTGGTTTTCCGAGCTTTTCTGACCTTCTGTAGAATTGCTGTAAAACGCCTCAATTTCTGCGAATTAAATAGAAACTGGTGTAGATTCCATAATTTTGGCAAATAAACATAAACTACATAGATTCTGTACTCTCTTAGCCCAAATGCATGTAATGTATACAGAAATCGATATAAAAGTTACTGTAAAATATGGCAGATTCAGCTCACAACAGTTAACACGCCACGAACCATTGAAAAAAATCAATGAACAAGAAATTGAGAATCTGCAAAGAAAAAAAGCTAAATCCGATTCCATATCCATTGTTGAATTGAGAAACCAGAGCAAGAGGCTTCAACAACAACTACCCAAAGCGAGAAGGGAGGAGGAGAAACCGAAAATTGGAAAGAAATCAAGCGAGATCTGGCCAGATCTGAAGAGCTCCGGGAAGTTGTGAGGAAGAGGATGACGTCTGGTGGTAGTGGAGACTAGCGATAGCGGCATCCGGTGGGCGATGGCGGTAGAAACTGTTGGCCAGATCTGAAAAGATGGAAGAGCAATGGAGTGAGGGAGGAGGTGAAAGCGAGCGCAGGGGGTGAAGGTCGACTGTGATTCTCCGATTGAGAGCGGAGGGCGAGTCGGAAATGGAACCTACGCTAGATTCGAACCTGGCTAATTAGTTTAAAGCAACTCTAGGCATTAGGCTTCTACCAAATGAGCTAGCGGAACACAATGATTCTTCTTGGACTTTATTATACTAATACTATTATTTCAAACCTAAAAAAAAAAAAATTAAACGGTTCGTGTCGGGTACCCGACAAGGCGATTTGCCCGACCCAAACACGAACTATTTACAACCGTGTTTTCTCGGTTCGTGTCGTGTTTTTTCGGTTTCGGGTTTTTTCGTGTCGTGTTTTCGATTTCGGGTTTTTTTGCACACCCCTACCAGCCAGCCCTGCCACAAGGTTAAAGCATCCAATTTTTTTTCTTTTGACAGAAAAAATAAAACCAATCATTCCTAAAAAATTCAAGATAAAACACATCATCAATTCATCATGTAGGAATCCTACCACTTAACACTTTCTCAATATAGGCCCTTCAAGTTCATTACTCTACTCAGTCTTTGGTCAATTACATCTGTTATCCATTCTGCATCAAGAAGAAAAGGAAGTATGAATATACTAAAACCACAAACAAAAGGCAAGCCAAAAGAAGCCAAAAGAAAGTATGAAATAACGGTGGGTCATCCGACGTGGGGGGCAACGCACGACAAGCGCAAACGCGCTAACCAAGCCGAACACACAAGCCGAATGGGGTTTCATCCTAAAACCAATTGGTGTTAGGTGGGGTAGTCCACCGGCTTATATGCAAGGCTTGGATTCAATTTCTAACCAATGTGAAACACTCCCCACAATCATATTTTCCACACACCCCCTTCAAGCGCAACTGTCTGGCCACGCATTATTTGTCAGTTGCGATTGACGACATAACGCCTTAAGGCCAGCTTGCCAATTAGACCAGGAATCCAAACCACACCGCATCATGCCGAACCTTGGCTCTGATACCATATGAAATAACGGTGGGTCATCCGACGTGGGGGGGGGGGGGCAACGCACGCCAAGCGCAAACGCGTTAACCAAGCCGAACACACAAGCCGAGTGGGGTTCCATCCTAAAACCAATTGGTATTAGGTGGGGTAGCCCATCGACTTATATGCAAGGCTTGGATTCAATTTCTAACCAACTTGGGACACTCCCACGATCATATTCTCCCCATAAAGTATGAAATCAAGAAAGTATGAGTCAGCAAATTGGCTTATGGCCCAGGAGAGGAGAGGCTCAACAAGAACACCAAAAATCCACATATTAGAAAGAACGAAGTATATAGACTATGTATATTTATTCTGGTTTGCTATTAATTCGATCGTATAACATCACTATTGTATATGTAGCACTTTGTAAGGCTCGAACTGATTCAACTGATGACAAATCAGAAAGCATCAAAATATTGCCTTCACATGAAATGAATACGACACGGGTACCACCGTGTACTCAATACAAACAGTTCCGTGTCGAATACCCGTGTAACACGACACGATACAAATGTTGGGAAATTCATAGAAAGAGCCAAGTGAAAAATGGCCCAATTCTAGGTTTCTAAACTATTTTTTTAAATTCCTTCAAAAATACTATTTTAATTAATTTATTTAAACGATCATTTGATTCTTGATCATAATAAAGTATCTCATCTTCGAAGCAAATCTTCTGTCCCAACATCCCGACTCATATTATGTTAGGTTTATTATGAACTTTATGCTAGATAATTATTAAAGTTTTGCTCAAGGAGAATGAAGGATAGCCTTCGTATTTACTAGGCCTAATCAATAATAAATGAAAATGCTCCATCGTGAGTTTTAATTTATAAAACTTATTATCAAATTCAACCTCGAAATGCTAAATATAAAAGAACACTGTTCCGTGCTACGCACGGGGTTATTAACTTTTGTATCAATTAATTTATACATTCATATATTACTTTGAGTAAAAACAAATCAAAATTAAAAATTCGTTATCAACTTTTTAGACTTTTTTCATTTCATATTTGTTGTGATGTCTTGGGATTGTCCTACATCGAAAAACACGATAACCCGAGCCTTGCATATAAGTCAGTGGGCTACTCCTCCTATTGCCAATTGGTTTTAGGATGGAACCTCGCTGGTCTTGTGTGCTCGGCTTGGGTGCGCATGATGCGCTCTGCCGTGTGTGGCCCCCCACGATTATATGAACCACCGGGATTTATCATGGTATCAGAGCAGGTGCGGTCCGGGACCCTGGTTGATCTATTGGGCTAGCCGGCCTTAAGGCTCAAGACGTCAAGTGCAACTGGCTTAATTGCGAGGCCGGGCAGTTGCACTTGAGGGGGCGTGTTGTGATGTCTTGGGATTGTCCCACATCGAAAAACACGATAACCCGAGCCTTGCATATAAGTCAGTGGGCTACTCCTCCTATTGCCAATTGGTTTTAGGATGGAACCTCGCTGATCCTGTGTGCTCGGCTTGGGTGCGCATGATGCGCTCTGCCGTGTGGACCCCCCACGGTTATATGACCCACCGGAATTTATCAATATTTTAGTTATTTCTTAAATTAAGTATGCAAGATTTTAATTTTCCATCTATTTTAATGATTATAATAAAATTGTTTTAGTTTTATTTTTCTACACTATTTTGGTAGAGATCTTACTGTTTTACAAAGTACTTATTTATCTGAAAATTTTATAGTATTAGATGTTTTAAAATATATTATTATATACTCCCTCCGTCTCATATTTTAGGATGTTTGGCTTTTTTGACACGTTTTTTGATGTGTTAGAAACTCTATAAAATATTTTTTTCCAATTTTTTTAAAATAATTTCAAACCTATTACTAATAAGTTCAAAATTGTTGTAAAAAATTGATTTTTTTATATATTTGATAGGGTTCAAAATTATGAGATGGAGATAGTTTTTATACATGGGATCTATTTTTGGCAATTTACAATTTAAAACTATTTGATGAACCTTATGAATATAATTTAATTTGTTATTTTTATTGTATATTATGTTTACTCAAGTGTTGATTTTAAAAATGATAATTGGTTTTCTAATTTTAAAATATTATACAAATAATTGATTCGATAATTTTAGATTAGACTTTTTAACCTATTACAAAGATTATTTTTACTCAAGTCTTGATTTTGACTCAAGTGATGATTAGTTTTTTTTTAAAAAAAATCTTCAACATTTTTCATTTATTCAACCTCATTCATTACAAAAAAAATAATCTTTTACTATATAGAAAGATTGACTTTTGACTCCGCCTTTTTTAATGGTAAGAAGCAAGGGAGTTCCCCACCTGATAACTAGTTGTTTGGAAGCGTCTTCTTGTGGAGGTACAGGAGTTTGAGTTGCAGGTGATTTTCACCAATTTCCGAAGATGGGGGGAGGCAGCTTCGGTAGGGTATGTAATCAGGTTTTTGAAAATTGGTCTTTTTTGCCCTTACAGATCCTTCGCTCCACCTTTTCCCCCCATTTTCTGCCCTTATAGATCCTTCCATAGTCGCCAGCCCTTTTTCCCCCTTTTCAGATCCACATGCCGGCGGTGGAGAATTCGTCGATTGAGCCACCGATGGACGTTGATGGGAGGCGGAGGTTGAGGTTGATGGGAGGCTTCCATGGCCATCTGCCCTTTGCCCCCCTTTTCGGATCTGGTGTCTCCGAATTATTTCCTTCGTCAAACAAAATAACAATCGGCGGCGATGGAGGTTGATGGGAGGCGGAGGTTGAGGTAGAGGGAAAAGCCAGCGGTGGCGATGCCTTCTCCGGTATTCTGCCTTCTAATCGACGTTTTGCACAAAATACTCCTGGAAGACCTCCAATCTGCACCGAAGTTGAAATCCCCGATTTGATTTTATGTGCTTTTGTTGTTAATTGGACTTGGTTTTCAATTTGGATTTTCAATGATAAATTGAGGATTGTTGTGAGATCATGAGATTGATTGTAAAGTCTTTCTTGAGGGTTTCATTCATTGATTAAACATATATATAGGTTACAATGGATTGGGCTTTAGGCCCACTATACAATATAAAGTTCATGTAATCTATCAAACCCCTACAATCGAAAGTGAAGGGTCCCGTATAGTGAGATTGGACCGAAAATCAAGGAACAACTGGCAAGGTAAACCCTTGGTGAATATATCAGCGTACTAATAGGAGGACGGGACATGTAGAACACGAACATGTCCAAGAGCAACCTTGTCCCGGATGAAGTGGAGATTGAGCTCAATGTGCTTCGTGTGCTGATGCTGGACTGGGTTGCTAGCTAGATAAACGGCGAAGACATTGACAGTGTAGACCAGGGTGGCCTTCTGAAGAGGGCAGCAGAGCTCAAGAAGGAGATTGTGCATCCATGAGCACTCGGAGATAACATTGGCGACGCCTCTGTACTCAGCCTCGGCGCTAGAGCGAGAGACCACAGACTATCGCTTCGCGGACCACGACACAAGGGTGTCGTTGAGGAAGACACAGTAGCCAGACGTGGAGCGACGCGTGTCAGGACAACCACCACAATCTGCATCAGTGTAAGCAACGAGGTCATGCCGAGAGGAAGGGGTGATTGTGGTGCCCAATTGTAGGGTATCGCTGATGTATCGGATGATCCGCTTCAAGGCCTGAAAGTACGTTTCCCTGGGCGCATGCATGAACAGGCAGATCTGCTAAACGGCGTAACTGATGTCTGACCTAGTGAGCGTAAGGTACTGTAGGGCACCAGCGAGGCTCCGGTACAATGTCGGATCATCAAACAGAGGATCAGAGTGAGCACTGAGCTTGTTGGAAGTATCCACGGGGGTGACAACTGGCTTGCAATTACTCATCTTGGCCCGAGAAACAATCTCGGCAGCATACTTACTCTGAGAGAGAAATAGCCCAGACGCATGACGCTGCAGGCGACTCCCAAGAAGTAAGACAACAGACCCAGATCTGACATGGCGAACTCGGTACACAACTGGGAAATAATAGACGTCCGAAGAGCATCAGAAGAGGCGGTGAGGATGATGTCGTCGACATATAGTAATAGAAAGGCCATGTTCGTGCCTCTGTGATAGATGATCAGAGACGTATATGAGCGGCTACCAACAAAGCCCAAACGTAGCAGATGAGAAGCAAAGCGTTGGTAGAGGTGGCAATCAGGCGGGTCGGATTAGGTTCGGGTTCGGTTAGTCGGGTTTCGGGTTATTCGGGTTTCGGGTAATTCGGGTTTTGGGTCATTCGGTTTCGGGTAATGTCTAATAATTTGGTCATTTGGTTGGGTCGGGTTCGGGTTTCGGTTGTATTGGGTTTCGGTTCATTCGGGTTTCGGTTGTCTCGGGTTTCAGTTATTTCAATATTCATTTTGAAAAATTTACTAGAATGTATCTTAAAGTTCGGGTTATATCGGGTTTCGGTTGTAACGGGTTCGGGTCTTAATGGGTTTCAGTTGAATCGGGTTCGGTTCATTCGGATTTGGGTGAGTTTCGGTTACCGGTTATTCGGATTTCGGGTCCAAAATGGGTCGGGTTGATCGGTGTTCAAAACAATCGGTTCCGGGTCGACCGGGTCGGGTTTTCGGGTTCGGGTCGGGTTTTGCCAGCTCTAAGCGTTGGAACCAAGCCCGTAGAGCCTGTTTCAGACCATACAGAGAACGCTTTAGGAGACACACGTGCTTGGGCGATCAGGATCAGCGAACCTCGGCAGCTGAAACATGTAAACCGTCTCATTCAGATGGTCATGCAGAAAGGCGTTCTTGACATCCAGCTAATGAATAGCTCAATGTCGGGACAATGCTAAGCTCAACACCACTCGGATAGTGGCAGACTTGACCACGGGGCTAAATGTCTCATCACAATCAATACCTGCCTGCTGAGAACGGCAGTTGACCACAAGACGGGCTTTGTAGCGCTCCAATGACCCATCGGAGCGGAACTTGTGGCGGAAGAGCCACATGCAGCGAATGATGTTCGCCTCAGGAGGGCGAGGAACTAGAACCCAAGTATCATTCTTTGTAAGGGCTCCGTATTCGTCGAGCATAGCCGTCTGCCAATTCGAGTCGAGGAGGGTTGCTTTGTGGGAGGTGGGGATAGGGGAAAGGGAGGTCGGGTTTGAGGTAGGAGGTATGTGGGAATCGGCGGGGATGGTAGGGGAAGGGGCGGCGGGCGCCGCATAGTGCGGCAAGGAGCCCGCGGCAGATTGATGTGCTGCAGCCGCAACATCATGATGCGGTCGCGGCATCTGGGGTGACGGGATGGGCATCCGGGAGGGAATAGGGAATGGTCGGGCGAGGTGATGGGCAACGTTTATGGAGACGATCTGATGAAGTCTGAAAACACTGGAGATGCTGCGGGTGTGTGGTCTGGTGGTAGGAGGAGGGGGTGGCGGTGGTGGTGGTGTAGGGGGAGAAGCAGGAGCACCGGTAGAGCTCTGAGGGAGGAGAAAGTGGGGGAAGGAAGACTCTAACTCAGACTCTGATACAGGAGGTGTGAAAGGCGGGAGAGGAGGAGAAGAAAAGGGAAAGCGAGACTCATCAAAGGGGACATGACGGGACAGAATGATCTTATGGGTCTTTACATCGAGGGAAAGGTAATTGCGATGATCAGACGGATAACCAAGGAAGACACAAGGAGTGGAGTGCGGGTGGAGCTTGTGAGGGGCAGTTGAGGACTGATTTGGAAAGCACAAGCACCCAAAAGTACGAAGGTGATCATACCTAGGCAAGGTGCAATAAAGTGCCTGAGTTGGCGAGCGATGGTGTAGGGTAGTAGATGGTAGAATGTTTAGGAGATAGCAAGTTGTTGATAAGGCGTGATTCCAATAGGAAAGGGGAATAGATGCGTGGAAGAGGAGAGATCGCATCATGTTGGTAATGGTTCTAATGATTCGTTCAACCTTGCCATTCTATTGGGAAGTATAGGGGCAAGACAGGCGATAGGAGATCCCATTTGTGTTGAAGAAAGTGTAAAAGTCTTTGTTATCAAATTCGCGGCCATTGTCGCATTGGAAACATTTGATAGATGTGTGAAATTGTGTTTTGAGTCTTTTGACGTAAGCATGGAATTTGACAAAGATATGAAACACTTGAGACTTAAAATGCAACGGGAAAACTCATAAGAAATGACTGTAATCATCCAGAAACAAGAGGTACGTAGTATTTGTGACCCTCCTTGCTAGGAACAGGAGATGTCCAAATGTCACTATGAATTATATCAAATGGTGCAAAAGTAGTGTTAAAAGACCGATGAAAGGGTAGTCTGGCATGCTTGCCTAACTGACAGGAAGAACATAAACTAGAGTGAGGCTCTTTATTACATTTGACTAGACTCTTAGAATGAAGCAAATCTAAAACGGCAGCACTGAGATGGCCAATGTGTGCATGTCAAAGACTGGACGACGATGCCGAGAGGGCGACTGGACACGACGGGCGGGAAGGTGAGGGCGATGACACAGGATAGAGCTCCCCGGTGTTGTTACATCTCAGGCGAGTAACCCCCGTAGTGAGATCCTTTATAGAGAAATCAAACGGATCAAACACAAGAGAAACATTATTGTCGGTGGTGAACCGACGAACATAGATAAGGTTTTTGACAAGTTTAGGGGCAATGAGGACATTGTTGAGGTGTAATGGGTTGGTTGGGGTTCATAATGTGGCGTGGCCAATACCCGAAGTAACAAGGCGACCACCGTTACCGTCGATAATAGAACGTGCAGGACACTTAAAAGAAAGATAAGAGAGAGTACATGAGGAGTTCGCCATATGAGACGTCGCGCTTGTGTCCATGTATCAAGCGGGGTCAGGAAGTGTGAGCTGCATAGAGAAGAAGGCGTGATGCACATCAGTCGGAGCGTAGGCCTGATCAGACGAAGACGGGTAGGCCTGGTGACCGGCGAATCGAGGAGCTGGACCCAACAAGCTCGCTACTTGCTGATGGTGGGGATACGGGCTCGGTGGGTGATATGACGAAGGCGGGTATCCATAGGGCATCTAGGGAGGGGTGAAGCTGGGGACAGGAGACTAGCGGCCGCGACCCCTGCCGCGGCCGCCGCCTCTCTACGCAGGTTGATCGTTGTCGCGGCTTTGCTGCGGAGCATAGGTCTCGTCAATGTCGCTTGACGAGACCAGTGTGGTTTTGTCCTTGGTGGCGTCGGTGGTTTGACGGTGAAGGCGAGTCTCTTTCGAGATCAACTGAGATCGAGTCTTCTCGAAGGTGGGGAGAGGTTCCGTGTTCTAGATATGAGTAGCAGCAGCATTGTATTCAGAGGGTAGGCCCGAGAGTACCTGGAGGACAAGGCGAGTGGCGCTAGGTTTGGAGTTGATGGCACCCAATTGATCAGACAGGGTTTTGATATGCTGACAGTATGCGAATATCGACGGGAAAGACACAAGCTTGCAACTTGAGACTTCGTGCTCAAGGTAGACGGCACGGGTGGACTTGTTGTCTTGAAAGAGATTCTGAAGCTTGGTCCAGGCATCCAAGGCGTTGTCTTTGGGGTCGAGGATGGTTGTCAATAGATATTTGGAGATGGTGTTGAAGATCCATTGAAGAACGATGGTGTCAAGTTGAGCGAAGAGATCGCCGTCCTCAGTGGTGGGACGAACGATAGAGGAATCAATGTGGTGGAGGACCTTATGAGCCTTAGCATGGGTTATGAAGAGGTGAGACCACATGGTGTAGGAACTGGATTCATGATCAATGATGATGGGGATGCAGTTTTTTATGTTGGAGATTGTGAGAGCGGAGTGGAAGGGTGGCTTGATGGGGTTAGTAGGGGGTCGGCCATTGGGACAAGAGGGAGAGAGAAGAGTCGAGAGAGGGGGGTCAGCGGCCAAAGGGGGTGGCCGAGAGGGGGTGGGTAGTCAGCGGCAAAGGGGTGGCCGAGAGGGTGGGGGAGGTCAGCGGCAAAGGAGGTGGCCGAGAGAGGCTATGTGGCCGGCGGCTAGGGTTTGGAAACAAAAGAAATTAGGGTTCTAAGGTCTTAGCCTATGATACCATGTGAGATCATGAGATTGATTGTAAAGTCCTCCTTGATGGTTTCATTCATTGATTAAACATATATATAGGTTACAATGGATTGGGTTTTAGGCCCACTATACAATATAAAGTTCATGTAATCTATCAATTATAACTTCTGTAATGTGGATTTAGGCACTCCGTTGTGAGATTTCAATGAAGCGATTACCAGTTGAAACGCATAAAGTGAGAAAGAATGGGGTAGACGAGGACATTTAGGAAGGGTATTTAAGATTTTTCTACCACAATAACAATTTATAAACTCTATAACCACCAAATACCAATCAAATTTTTTACAAGGTTATTTTTTTAAAAAAAAACTCCACCTTCTACATCTCCATAATACATCAAATAAACTCCACCTTCTAAAAAAACCAAACTCCTAAAAAAAAACTAATTGCCAAACACGCGCTTAATAAGAGGTCATGGGTTCGAATCTTGTCTTCGCCCTTTCTTTTGGTAAAAAAAGAAGAAGTAAGGTTCATCTTATTTCTTACCATTAAGTCTAGCCGATCGACTCAAGTCGGTTTACCTGATGTATGACGTACACTTATTGACTAGGTCACGTGACGAGAGTTTACCATCAAATATGAGTTACGTACCCTCGTTATAAAAAAAAAACATTGATTTTTAAAGATTGAGTGTTGAGAAATTAGAATTGTTGAAAATTAAGGAGCCTTCAATAGACACGTTAAAATGTGTTTTGATCCGAAATGGCATGGTGGTTATACTCCAAAGATAAAATGTGTTTTCAATAAATATTAATGAACCTTTCCTTTGTGCTAATGGTTCGTTCCGATTGTTATCCGAATATATATGGAGAGAATGTAACTAAATAGATTTAAAAAAAAAACGGCGACTGGTAAAATGCAAAAGAAGATCCCCTTTACAATATAATTGTGCTGGCTAAAAAAGAAACAGAAATGGGTCACACTCGGTTACATTTTTGTAGGGAAAAGGTCTGCTAGTTATCTTGTCCAACTGTCAAAGGAAGTTGTTATAAGGTTGTCCCAGTCGGGGTGGCCTAGTGGTGAGGAGTACGGGGTGGGAAGGAGGTCCTGGGTTCGATCCTTGTCTCCGCCCCTTTTCTTGGAATTTTCATCCAAGGTTTGCCTTGTTCCCTACCAGTGGGTCGAGCAGGTCGACGCAAGCCGATTCACTTGGTACGTGGCTCTTACCGGCTGGGTCACGTGCTCGGGGTTTACCGCCAAAATGTGGGTTCCTCGTCATAAAAAAAAAAAAAAAAAAAGTTGTTATAAGGTTGTTATTAATTGGAAAGGTCCTCTTGCCATTAACATAAAAGCGAAAAGGAGAGATAGAAAAGAGAGTATATCCATTGTTGAAGACGACTTGAGCGACATAAGAGAAAATCCGCAAATAATACATCTCGAAATACAACCATCCAAACCATTGCAGTTGTTATATGAACTGAACAGTTCGAGTTAGACTCGAGATCGGCTCGAAAAAGCTCGACTCAAGCTCGCTCACTTATTTAAACAAGTCAAGCTTGAACAAAATGTTAAGCTCGGTTGAAACGATTCGTTCGAATAAAGCTCGAATTCTATGGAATTTCTAAAATTTTCTTTAAGTTAACATGTTATGACCAAGTAGAACTATTTAAATCTCGAAAAAAGCTCGGCTCGTGCTCGTTCATTACCTAAACAAAGCGCTCGTTATGACCAAGTAGAACTATTTCAACCCCTCAGGGAATAGTTCTACTTGGTGAGCTCGTTTAAAAATCATGCTCGGCTCGGCTCGAGCTCGTTTAACAAACGAACAAGATTGAACATGTCAAGCTCGGCTTGTTCGACTCGAATAACACTCCTACTCCTTGTTGTTTCTCCACCATGGTTTCCTTTTTGGGGGGTGGGAAACAAGAAAAAAGTTATTTTTACCGTGTTTTGGCCTCGAACCATTCTCAATCCGTTTTTTCATCTTGATACCCTTTTTATTGTTGTTCATTTTCTCTGTTTTGGCACGTTTCATCTGCCTCTTTTTTTACTACCCGGCAGTCGCTCACGATCTTGTTATCGTCATTGAGGGTTTGAGATGATTTTTGGAGTTTTAATAGACACTGGTTTGGCTTGGAGTCGGGTTTATGGATTGGTGGGCAATGCTGTTCTTGTTGTGTTGTAGGCTTCTTTTGAGTGGTGTTTGATTTGTCATGTTCGATGACGTCATGAATGTGCGTTGAAATCTGATCGCTCGTTTTGAGTCCACAATTTGAGGTGTCCGTTGATGCTTCCTTGGGTTCTTTGTGTGTGTCGTCCCTTTGACCGATTGTTTCATTTGTCTCTTTGGCTTGTGATTTTCAGCGTATGATTACTTATATGTTTCTTTTATAATTTTATTTATGTCATTTGCTTTGTAATTTCCTTTCTGCCTTTTGCGTCAGTTATTTGCTTCTATTATTTGTTTTTAGTTTTACATGATGGTTAGTCCATCCACCGACTTATCTAGTCTCTTAGTTTCTCTAGACCCGTCTAAACCGTTATCTTACTTTGGAAAAAAAATTCACCCAATTTCTAGTGTGTATATGGGCTTAGCTAATAGTTGGACTTCTTGGCCCAATACTAAAAAATCACATAAAGATGAGGAGCATATGAGACCACTCCATTAGGGTTTGATCGCCACCCCAATTATTAGGATTTCATCTTTTGCAGTCAAATAGCATAAAGCCATAAACTCTCAAATATCCCATCCAAACTCTGAAAGGTCATAAACTTTGATTTCTGTTGTTACATTTACGGAAATATTTTGATCTGAATCCATTCCTATCAACTTCCATTTCCCGACGTTTTAGCCAAATTTACAGGTTATGGTTTGGGTTTAAGTAAAGATGTATAGTGATATAGTGATGTTTTAACTTAATTCTTGTACTCATTTTTTTCTTCTCTTACAGTTGTTTGCAGCCAATTTGAGGGGTTATTATCGGCATAATGTGGAGCTCTTTGTTCAAATTCAAAAGGAGGTGCTTCGATGACTATTATGGTATCATTAATGAAGCTAAAGGGTTGTTCAAAAATATTAAAGGGTTAGTTTGGGTCGATTCATGCTCTTTCTGTACTTGTGTTTCTTATTGTTTGTTTTTTTTTTCAAATCAAGTTGTGACTAATCGAATCGGCGTTGAATGTTTTGAAGCAAATTGTACATTTTGCAATATGTTTTGAATTTTGTAGGAATCGTGTGCTTCTTTCTTAATTGACATTTATTACTTTTGAAGTAATAAGGGGAAAAATATACTCATCCAAAATATACGTCGGTTAACTTTTTATCATACATCTTCCTAGGGCTTTCGGAGTAGGCATCAGCGTTGCTGCGCAGGTTCCACGATATCACCAGTGCATCCAAGAGGGCCTCGTATCCCGAACTTTTTTTGGGGTTTGAGGCCACGTAGCCCACGGTGAGTAAAATCTTATTCAAGTTATTTACTGCATATGCGCATGTTAAATTTCATAAAATAGAGATTATTGTCATTTTTTAATTGTTGTAGTCTGATTTTTTAATTAATTTGATATAGTCTAATTTTTTCACGTTATTTGCTTGAGTCCTTCCTCAAGGGACGATTTTGAGTATTGATTTGGGTTTTGAGTACTGATTTGCTTGAGTCCTTCCTCAAGGGACGATTTTGAGTACACCAAACTTTTGATTTCACATTTGAAATCTGGAATTTGTTTGAATACGATATTGTATTACTTTTTGCTTCTTTAAATAAAAAATCAAACTAGTTCGATTACCTTTGGTTAAAAATGTGATATGTAAAAATAGCATTTAGTTGTTAATCTCTTATGCTTGAGTTTAAATTTGCCTTTAAGGTATATGGATTTTACCTATTAAGCTGCCAATTAACTTTTTCATAATAATTTGAAAATGAACCGACAAAATTTAACTCAATAATATCTACAGAAATAGAATTCCTAAAACTTTCTAGAGAGAGGGGCTCTCCCCTCTCTCTAGAATCCACACCTTCCTTGTGAACCCTAAAGGCTCAGCCTTTCTAATTCTCCTTTTTAATCCCTTTCTTCTATCAAATTTGTAGAAATTGATGTGGGGCTTTGTTCTTCCTCACCATCTCTAGTGTGATTCCTCTGTAATTTGGGGATTTTGTGGAATTTGGTGTTCTACTAGTTGGGTCTCTTCCTCTCCCCGTCTTCCTCTCTCAATAGTGAATCAACCATCGTCCTCCTCGCGTGCTCTTGGGTGCGATTGGTCTCTTGGTTGTTGGGTTGGGTTGGGTTGCCCTCTTGCCCCTCGGTGCTCGCCGTCTCATCTCGGCCATGGCTGCTCACCTCCGGTGATCCCAGCCTCTCGATTTCCCCTTTCTCCAGCCTCCCCGCGCCGCTGTGCTGGGTTGTTTTCCTCCCCACGCGGTGTCGGTGTTCTCCCCCCACCAGCCTCTCGGTTCTCTGTCGCTTGTCTTTCCCGGGCTTGGCTCCGGCCGCGCCCTTGTCGAAGGTCACCGACGTTCTTGTGCCGAGCTCTTTCCTAGTGTGTACGGATGTAATTGATTTCTCCTTGGTGTGCAAGGCTCAAATTGGCCCTTGCACGCCAAGTTTCACCATATATTAAAAGAAAAAACATTTATATATATTTATATATATATATTCAACAAAATTCCGAAAGGTTTAAATCCCGAAAGGGTTTGAGTAAATCCACCCGAAAGGGTATGACCAAATCCCGCAAGGGTTTTGACGATTTTCTTGCAGGTTAAATCTTACTGGCGTTTTGTTTCGAGCAGCTTTCGGCTCTACTTTCAACGTTTCTAGGAGGTCTTCTGCTTGGTTGGGGGGCTTGGAGTCTGGAGTCGGGACTGGCTGGGGTCGTGGTCGTGCGCTCAGGGACGACTCCGTATCCGGGATTGAGTTTCCTTGGAGTTCGTCTGCACTACCCACAGGAGATAGAGTCCTGCTGTACCGCTGGCCCGCGGTGCCACTTTCCGGTGGTGCTTGGCTTCGTTCTTCGGCGGCTTCCTCAACTTTTTTGGAGTTGGTCTTCTAGGGTCGTCTTGTTGTAGAATTTTGCTGCTTTTTTCATTTCGCTTGTTGTTTGGTTTTCTGTATTTTCAGGTTGTATGTTAGACGGTTCGCCGTCTGCCGACTTGTCGGCCTCTCGAAGAGTCAGGCATGTCTGACCTTCGAATTTTTACCTAATCAAAAAAAAAAAAAAATATCTACAGAAATAGAAATAAACATTATTATTGATACTCCATTATTTACTTTCTAAAAGAACAGATATTTAATGAAATATTTCATTAAAATATTTCATTAAAATATTTCATCAAAAGTCATAACATTTTACATCCAACAAAAAATTAAAAGAAAACAAAACTAAAGAAAACATTTCTGATTTCTTGTTAGCACTCAAAAAATTTACTGCACTTACATAAATACGTAAAAAAAAAATATGTGGGGTAAATAGTAACGATTACATTTATTACTTGGAATTCACAAAATATACCTGAAACTTTTGGGGGCAGTTGCACTTTGTTACTTGCATTTTTTAAATTGTACCACACAGCACAAATTTTGGGGGTTGCTTACAATGGAGTTTAACAAGCCCCACATATTTTTAATTTTTGCATACTTCAGACATTACAATGGGATCTCCGAAGTCTGGTTGCTGGCCTTGTGGTTTGGTGTAGACTCTAACAAGCCCCATCTCTTCCCACATTTTTGCTTGAGTCTCTCAAATGGATGAATGCATTATTGCTTTATTGTCTCTTATGATTACTGATTTTAGTTATGTAGCATAAATATTTTAGTTGTGTAGCATAAGAGACCAAGTACTGATTGTCATAAGAGACCAAGTTATGATTGTTTCAAGTTAAAAACACTTATTTGTTGTTATTGATTTGAGTACTGATTTTGTCTCAGGTTATGATTGTCTCAAGTTAAAAACACTTATTAGTTGTGTAGCATAAGAGACAAATTTGTGTACTAATTTGCTCTGTCCATGATGCTCAGCATGGCTCATTTTTGTATGATGAGGCCTAGCTGAGGAAAGCTGGCCAGTGCTCACATTGATGCATGTGCGAGCTATGAGGGTGATAAGACCCCCAAAGTTGATGGTCGCCTTGTTGCGCTTGTCCAAGATATCCTTGCAGTTCATCAAAAACAGATCCACCCAACCTGGACCTACTGGGCTCTCTGGCGTCAGACACCACAGAAATGACATATCCTTCATTGAGATCTTGGTGAGGGCAGCTGGTGGGAAGAAGCTGGATGTTGAGTACTCGTCCTTCCATAATGCACCGAAACGATAGGACAAACATACGCTTATTGTGCGCGACATTGGAGCTGTAGTCAGGACTCATGCACTAATGCTAGGATCAACTTATAATAAGCTTAAGATCGCCACAAAGATGCTCTTATATGTTATTTGGAGGTAAATTTGACATCCTTGCATTTTTATAATTATGAAATATTTTAAATTAAAACTGAAAATAAAATCTGTATGGAAAATAACATATTAGTTGAAGTTAAGGAAACTGATTCTATAAAATGAGATTGATAGAAATCTTTGAGGGCGATTTCATGAAATCTGTAAAATTGATGTATTTCTGATTTTTTTTTATGCATCTTCTGTTATATTTTGATTTTATTTCATGTCATTCAAATCTTAATCATACTAAAGAATCCATGAAAACTAAGTTGTTAGTTTATGTTAATGAAACTTAGGTAAACTTGAATCTGAAATTTATAAAATGAAACTATACATTAACTTATTATTGAAAGTTCATGAAACTCAAACTAAAGTATGCATGAAAACGAAGTTCTTAGTCTATGTTAATGAAACTCAGTCCAAAAAATGAAACTTACATGTAAAATTGAACTTAAAACCTAAAATATATAAAAATATAATTTTACAGAAAATTCTTAAGTAGGTGGTCGAATACAATACAACATTGGATGAAACTACACCCTTTGTGTGCGGGACATAGGAGCTGCAGTGCGGGGACATGTGCCGATGCAAGCGTCAACGTATTTAGATCTTGATGAGCAAAACAAAGATGCCCTCTATGCGTACATCGGGGTAAGTACTCCTGAATTTCAAAATCTGTTTTTGTTTTTTGACTACATACTTTTCTTATTTTTCTAAGAACTAGTTAGGGTTAGCAATTTCTACGGGTTGTGATTGCATCTTCTGATTGCTTTTATTGTTATGTGTTGCAGACAATGTATGATATAGATTCGTTGATGCCAGCTATCAAGGGATTCATTGATGAGCATGCCAGCTTCGGAAGATCTATAACGAGTGGGAGGGAAGGCGGATGCTTGATGAGTTCAAATACCGCCCCGATGAGTGGAAGTGGTTGGTAGTTAATGAGTTCGAAAATGAGCAGAAAAAGGTAAACTCTTCTTCCTAATGTTGTACAATTTTTATTTATATATGTGTGTGTGTGCATTTATATCTATCAAACTTTCTGTAATCTGCTAACTTGTGTTTGATGTCAAATTCATTTGTTTTTTTTTTAGGCTTTATGTGCGCGGAACAAGGCCAACCGAACCAAAAAAAAAAAAAATGCGTCAACCAACATTCAGGCTCGAAGCCACCACTATGCCTCATGGCACTGGAGTTGGCCGTAGGAGGTTCTCGGGCACCCCGTGTTGAAGCGCTCGTGCATATCTACGAGTCTTGCCCAAATGCACAAGAACCGATCGTAAGTTTCATTTTAAAGTCATTGTTTCTATGTTTGTATGTTTGAAACTTGTCATCGTAATGGTTCATCTAAGTTTTGATTTTATTATCTAAGTTCTCTATTCTTCTCTCTTCTCTTGTAATATCTAAGTTTTGATTTTATTATCTAAGTTATGTGGTTTTATTTTCTAAGTTCTGATAAGTTCTCCATTCTTCTCTCTTCTTTTATTATCCATTTCTTATGACAGAGAAAACTTAAGCGGTCACTTGAGGAGATCAACCAATCCATGCCACCACTGTACTCAGAATCTGAGCGCCACCCCCCTTGTCGATAGAAGAAGAATGCCATATTCTTGCCTCTTGCATTGGAGAGCGGCGTGGGACAGAAGTCAGAGGTATGAACAACGTCAAATTCCTATTCTGAAATTAAGGGTGATTTTTTATATGCACTTGTTTTGGAAAGAGTATTTAACTCTCCCCTTGTCTTCTAAAGAGTATTTAACTTTCCTCTTCTCTTCTTCATCTAAAGCTGCCTATTCTAAAATTGAGATGGTAATTTTCTGAAATTGAAATTGAGATGGTAATCGATGTTATATGTACTTGTTCTGGAATGAAGAGTTTTTTTTTTTTTTTTGGGTGCAATGAAGAGTTATTTTTAATGCACTTGTTTCGGAAAGAATGTATTAAACTTTCATCTTCTCTTCTTCATCTAAAGCTGCCTATTCTGAAATTGAGATGGTAATTTTATGAAATTGAAATTAAGATGGTAATCAATATTATATGCACTTGTTCTGAAAATGAGATGGTAATTTTCTGAAAGTGAAATTGAGATGGTAATCGATGTTACATGCACTTGTTCTAAAATTAAGCACTTGTTTTGAAATTAAGGGTGAATTTTTATATGCACTTTTTCTAGAAAGAGTGTCTTTAACTTTCCTCTTATCTTCTTCATCTAAAGTTGCCTTTTCTTGAGATCTTATCGTTGTTTTTAGGATTGAAATTTTTTTTTTTGGGAACTTTAGGATTGAATAATTTCCTTTTGATTAATATTCAATCTTTTATTATTTGGATCGCGGTCTTTGTTAGAAATGTTATTACTTATTAACATGGTATATATTGATATTAATGCTACTTGATATGCTAATCAACTTTAACTCGTTTTGAAATTGAGACTTCCTAATGAAGTTTGAATGATCATTTATGTAGAAATTGTTAACTCTTTCTTTTACTACCGCTCTAGGTATGGGAGGGAATTACAAGCGACCCCAAAGAAGAGGGGAGGCCCATGGGCTGCTTCTGTGGTAGAAGAAAGGAGGCAGCTAGGTGAAAAGTATGCAAAGGCTCAGGAGGATGCAAGTGTAGCTTTGTCGCGCGTTGCTGCGTTGGAGGCCATTGTGCATGACCTACTCGCAGGCAAACAAGGCATACAAATGTCCCTAGTGTGAATGTCAAGGATCAAGTAGTAAGTTTCAACCGTATTAGATATGTAGTCCAGTTTTTTTCCTGGCCATTTATTCACTTTGTCCATTAGAATTGTATAAATTATATGCTTATTGCTGCATATATTTCCTTTCTTAGCCATATCCATTTATTCACTTTGCTCATGTATTTATAAGTTTTCTGTCAAACAAATTTTAGAAAAAATTGAGAATAACTAAGAATTTAATGAAAGTATACATTCATATTATACAGATTCATATAAGTAGAGATTCATCTATAAAAAAATTGAGAGGAATTTGTCAAACAAATTTTAGAAAAAACTGTCAGATTTTGTTAGGAAAATCAGTCAAAGTTTTGTTGAAACTCAGCCAGAAGGATTGGTCAGGGAACTGTAACGGGTCGGTTGTGTCGTATCCTCATGCTACTCCTCCTAGTGACAAATGAGATTGCATCTATATATGCAAAAATCTATATATGCAAAAGGCTGGGAAGGTTAGTCACTTCCAAATTATAATTGATTAGGATTTTAAATTTTAGGTATGGATATGAATTGAGATGTCATTTTCATGGTTGGGTAAATGTGTTATAGATTGTCTTATGGAATAACATATTTATTAGAGGTAACCTTTAATTAGCTTTAACCCTTGTGTTTATCATTCTGGATTGGCTATGACAGTGCACCTTTTTTGAGTCAATAGTGTCTTTTATGGTCTCTTCGTATAATTGGATGTTTCTCATTGAACATTGAACTGTTTGTTTGAGGTTTAAGTAATGTGATTTGTCCTGCTGGATTTTGGCTATCTTGGATGCTGAAGAATCAAAATTGTTCCCAAATGTTGCTTGTTTCTGATAACCATTTGTTAACTCTTCTGTTTTTTTTAACATATGATCTATCCTTGAGCTGATAATCCCATAACTTTTGTATTGATTGTTCTTAAGATGATAAACTAGGAACTTAATGAAAGTATATATTCATTTCAGAGGAAAGGTTTACTACCTATATGTAGAAATATTCTTGTTCAATGATGTAAAAATATTCATGGATTCAAGGTTTTGTGATGTTGTTTTTGGTCTAGTTTTTCTTCTCTCAGATGCAAGATAGTGTCTTTTTTATGTTTAATAGTCATAGGTCCCCGGTTCGAACCCCAGAATGGCCGCTCTTTATTTACCAATTTAAGGTTTTCCTATTGATCAACATCACAAGTCACCGAATTTTAATGCTATTTTATTTTCAATTTTTGCAGTTCGTGCTTGAAGGATAAAGATGATAGAAGTGAAGCTATTGGGTTGTTCAAAAAATTTGTATCAGCAGGCATTCAATTCATTATTGTCATGCGTTTCTCATCGTATAAAACTAAACATATCGATTTTCTCATACTTGTTCGACGTTAATGTAATTTGGAACCTCTACATTGCTGTTAAGTTGTGTTGCTATTACTATTCCTCTTCATCATACTACTAACATGGAGAGCCATGGCAAAGTTGATTCTACCAAGATAACTAAAATAGAAATCCCAAGTTGGTTGATTATTTTGGCTATGCGGCTGTCTTGCCTGCCAGCTTAAGCGGCAAATAGAAGTGAAGCTATTGGCTTTGCAGGAGTCTTCCGTTGTTTAGCTTGCATCTTCCATAGCCACCTGTTCAAAAGAAAACAAGATAAAGAATTAAGAAAGAGGCTCGTTGTTTAGCTTGCATCTTCCATAGCCACCTGTTCAAAAGAAAACAAGATAAAGAATTAAGGAAGATGGTATGATGACAGTGTCTAGAATCAGAAACAAGCCCACAACAATTATACAAAGAACTAGTTTGGTTTTTAATATTAATTCATTTGATATAAACTAAAACTAAAAGTGTGGTTTTTTTTTATATTAATTCATTTCTTTGATATAAAAAAACATATAAAATAACTTAAAATTAAATCTTAACTCAAACTATAACTATACTATATATATTCTCTCGTTTTTTTAATTTAAATAAATTTTGTATTAACACCTATTCAATTAATTAATTTATGTCAATATATTTAATTGAATACAAACATAAGAGACATAATATAATGTAGCCATATTTAACAAACATGGATACAATACAATCTTTTAAAAAGATATCGATACCTAATGAAATTGGCTAAAATATAAAATTAAGCATGTATTGCTATATGAAATTGTAAAAATTGTCTATGTTTAGTCTTGAGAACAACAAATCTCCGGGTCCTGACGAAATGACGACAAAATTTTACAAACAATACTGGGATATTGTTGGTCCCTCGGTAATCAAAGCAGTAAAAAGTTTCTTCCTTTCCGGAAAAATCCTTAAAATTTAATCACACATTCATCTCTTTACTACCCAAGTGCGACAACCCTTCCACCACGTCTCAATTCAGGCCTATCAAACTGTGTTCTACTGTGTTTAAGATAATATCAAAAATCCTGGCAGACCGACTGAAGAAAGTATTTGGTAAACTTATTCATCCTCTACAAGGAGCTTTTGTCTCTGATCGGGCTATTCAAGATAATGTTCTCATCGCTCATGAGATCTTTCATTCCTTCCGTAAACGCAAAGGCAAAGAATGATGACTTGGTATTAAACTCGATATGGAAAAAAACCTATGATCGTGTTGATTGTCATTTCATAAAAAATGTCATGGAAAAAATCGGTTTCCATCCAACATTTATCAATTGGATTGTCGAATGTATTTCAACTGTTTCATTTTCCATATTAGTAAACAATGGTCCAACTTCTGTGTTCCATCCCTCCCGGGGACTACGACTAGGCGACCCTATTTCGCCAATTTTGTTTATTCTCGTTTCAGAGGTCCTTGCCAGAAAACTGTATGCGGCAGCCAATATAAACGGGCTGATTGGATTCCGGTTTGCCCATTCGGGTCCTTGCCAGAAGACTGTCTGCGGCAGCCAATAAATTAAAATTTGACGGATTCTCCCTATCAAATAGAAATAGCTCTACCGGGTTCATCATAACTCTACTGACAAATTTGAGAGAGATCTCATACTCTCATGTGCCCCGCATTGGCAATAGAGTGGTAGACAAGGTCGCACGCCTTGGTCACTCTGCTGGAGCGTCTGGTTTCGTTACTGAGCAAGGTCTTCTGGACCTCATCCGCAAAGATGCTATCAATTAGTCTCTGACTTTCTGAATTATTTCCTGATAAAAAAATTAAAAAATATTATAAAAATATATCTATATCTAACTAATTTGGATAACTCTTATCTTAAGCCCATATTTCTATATTGAGTACATAAGTAAAACTGGATAAAAATTTAGTAAAATCTCATATTGAGCCTATATTGCTATATTGTATTAATTGACGGGAAAAAAATTCAATTGGTTAAGAATACTACTCTCTTCGTTTGGAAATATAAGTATTTTACTATTTACGCACACTTTCTTATGATGATAAAAACTATATAAAATATCAATCTGTTTATTAATTTTTTTTAATAATCTTATACTTATTAGTAAGAAGTATGAGATTATTAAAAAAATTAACAAAAAAATTGATATTTTATATAGTTTTTATCATCATAAGAAAGCATGCGTGAATAGTAAAAGACTTATATTTCCAAACGAAGGTAGTATGATTAAGGAAAAGGCGTCACATAACACAGGTGACGTCTTCTTTATTATATATAACTACTGTGTGTCCCATCCCATACATAGAAATATGTTAACACTGTTCTAAAATTACATCCATCATCTAAAAAATATTAAAAATATGAAAAAAACAATAAATTCATTCAACACACATCCAATAATTAATTTCGATATAAATAAGTCTTTCCACCAAAAAATCAAGATATAAATAAAACAACACCTATCAAATATTTATCTATTAATATTTTTGATAAGTATGACTATGAAATAAGTTTAATTTATATTTTTTAACAGTCAAGTAAAATATACTATAGATTGTGCCTTATAATAACTTTGTATAAATTATGAAAACATAGTATTTTAATAATTTTTTTGCATGAATTTTGTTCCCTATGATCAATTACAACACGTCACGTAGGATGTTATGCATCGATTTTAGTATATGTATATAGATAAATAGAAGCAAGTACATAAAATCATCGGAAATTTCGCGAGGTGCCCTTGAGGTAAGACGTATTTCACGAGGTGTACAAGTGTTTAACATATTTCGTCTGGTACCCATGTGCTTTAATTTTTTTTTTGTCTCGTACCCCTCCGTTACCAAACTGTTACCTTTTCCGTTAAATAAAAAAGAAAAGGAATTAAAAGGGAAAAATTATAAACGCTTAGTCGTCGCTTATCTCTTTCTCTCTCAGCCTCCGGTAACATACCTGATTCTCCATTGAAGGGATTAGAAGCATATCACAAAGTAGAGTGAACAAGAGACGGCCGGACTTGCGAAGATCCTCAATGTCGATGAAGGAAGTAGTGGACGACGAACCCTATGTCTGCGAGTGTGGGGCAGTGGGTGGTGCGCGATGGATGGCATCGACGACTACTAGTTCGCAAAAGTAGGTATTTGTTCAATTTTTCGTTTCAATTTTATGAAATATGGATTTGGATTTGGGTTTAATTGGATTAAGCTTTTGAATTTAGGGTTAAAGATTAAAATTTCGGATTTAGGTTCTTATTTTTTGGGATTAGAATTTCGGATTTAGGGTTAGAGATTATATTCTTGGGAGTGAGGTTGCAACTAAATAGCCTGCATAATGGGTCTTTGAATGGTTGCAGTTGACAATAATGCTCCAAATCTACATAGTTGACATCCATTGCGTTGGTCATTGATGAATGTCATGTACTGATCACTTGACACAATGTTTGGTTTCAAGCTTTACTTGTTGAATTGACATGATGCTTGATTTTTTATCTGATGTATATTTTTTTTTGAGAATATTATATGATACATAGATCAAATTAGTTTTAGATTTAGAAATGATATGCTAATAAGTAATAACTCTTTGTTAGGCAGGTTTGCTCCTTTGCTGAGATGATTACTTAATTAAAAAAATTGCCTTTTTTTAACAAGAGATCAAATATAATATATTAAGAAAAACACTCATGTTTATATTAAAAAAAAGACATTTGAAGATATAGAAAGGGCAATTTGCACAAATAACCCAATTATCCGAATTCTTTGCATGAGTAACCCAGTCCGAATTTTTTTTTGCTAAAAAGCGGATATTCGCTTGCCAAGGCTAGCCAGTAGCAGGTGATAATGTGGGGAACAACTTGAGAAAAAAAGCTGACATGGAGAAAGCTGAGAGAGGAATGAAAAAAGGAAAAAGAAAAGTATATGTGAGAGAGAATTAAAAAGTAAAACTCATCAGATGTGAATTAATGAGAGGAGAGATAGTGCTGAGAGGAGGAGAGAGAAAAAACAACTCGCTTTTTTAAAAAATCATGAGAGAAGGAGAGAGAAAAAACAACTCACTCTTTCAGAAAAAACAACTCACGTTTTGCCACCAGCTTTTATACATGCCACCCGTTTATGTCAACATTCCAGCTTCAACGTTTGTACATGACACTAGTTTATATTTACTTGCCACTAGTGAGATTTTCTCTACTTTCATATGCGTTTGGATGTCATGTTTATAAAACAATTATGTATTATGAATCATTGTTTTGTGTAAGACATTGAGGTATGTTTGAATTCCCTTGTATGATCTTTATAATGAAAATAAATTTATTAAATGAAAAGTGTGGTATAATAATAATTAAGTGATTATATTATAAATAAACCAGCACCAAAAGAACAAGCTTATAATTAAATTAGTGTCACCAAACAAATGTATGCCTCTTGTTTCCCTCTTTTGTTTCCCTGTTTCTCTCTTCATCGATCAATTACGTTGTTCAGTTTCTTATTTGATCGTGTTTTTCATTTGGCGAATTTGGTCATTCAATTCTTGATGAGGAAAATCATTAGAATTTTGGGATTAGGGGTTGGTTCCCTTTAGGCGATCGCATGAATTTGTAATCTCTATCTTGCTAGTGTAATTATGATTTCCCATTAATCATGTGTATGTGCCATTGAATAATCTTCGTCAATCTTGCTAGTTTAATGGACAAATACGCTCCATGAATTTCTCATTAAAAAATGGTAAGTACAACGTGAATAGCTCTTCATCCCTCCTTCTATGTTCTTCACGGCCCATGTCCGTGTTGGTCGAATGACCAGTGTGTTTTGGTGTCAAGTATGATGCACCTTGAGATGCTTATGCTCCGACTTTTGTAATTCAATATGTAGTTAGCGCATTTTGTACTTATGGGAAATTCGAACGTTTCAGCCAACGACGGTGTACATGACATCTAATGCTTTTAACATGTCAGGTAATACATTTGACATGATAGTTGATAGTTTTGACATGACAGTGTTCAATGCGCATCTTGGTCGACTGACCGGTGCGTTTTTGTGTCACTTATGATGCACTTGGAAACGCTTATGCTACATAATGAGGAATTGAGTATGTGGTTCGCACATTTTTTTTTTGGTCAAGTGGTTCGCACATTTAGTAGTTATGGGAAATTTGAACTTGTAATTCATAGACGATGTACATTTTTTAGTAAAACAACATGTTAAATGCGAAATTTCCAAAGATCATGCATCATATATTCGATAACACTTGTGGTAATAAAAATGAATTTTGATCATTCATACTATATTACAATATTGAATGAACCTCATCTGCATATGAAACCGAACACTTTTTCCTGTGGACGAATTTACACAATTTTATATCGAAACCGAACACTTTTTCCTTTCTTTTCTATGACAGCAACACCAAAAAAACGTTTAAGTCCAGGGAGTTGGCTGGTTAAAATATCAATTAATTACATACTGCAGTTGACATGACAGTTATCAATTAATTACATGTTACATACTGCAGTTGACATGACAGTCAAAGGGACCCTAATTACCTCTTCGGTTTTCTTAGGAGGTGCATCCGACGCACCCCACTTGTCCATCCCAGTGTCCCCAAACTCGGTCGCCGTTGTGACTTCCTTGTCGTTCCTGGTGTCATGAACTTATCCATAAACATCACTAATTAACATGACAAATGGAATATGATACATGACAGACAAAACGAATTACATGACATAATAAATATTCATTTCTAAAGTGTTTATCATCACTACATTAACAAAACTGATGAATTAAATATAAAGTATACTCCAATTCAAAGTCCAAACTCCAAATAAGTGAGGTATATTGTCGACTGATCAGTGATCACAATTGAACAAACAAACCCAATTCAATTCACATACAAATATACAATTAGACAAGAAAAATTCAGAAACTTGTTCACAATTTCACATACAAATCACATAAACTTGTCGTACCGATCACACCTGTTCAGCAGCTTGTTCACTCAAAATTCAGAAATAAGAACTCTCAAACCCGAGAGAGGGAGAGAGAACTGCAATCTGTTCTTTCACGAGATTACACGCCACTCTCAAACCCGAGATTTGAGAAAACAAGAATTGTTTCGCACTCGAATGGAAGTTCACAATCAGGCAAAGATTTGTAACTTCAAATCAGGCCTCACCCTGTTAGGATTGTTGGACACCCTATTCACTAATCCATTGGCCCGATTCTGTAGGTTTTTGCAAAGCCGGTGTCACTCTATTGTTAGCGAATCGCAAGCTAGACAAAAGACTATACAAACCGCTCTTGATCAGCTCGTACCTTTTTCAAAATACGGGTGCAGAGGTAGCTGGTTCCACTGGGACTGTTGCGGCTTCATGCTTGTCTTTGTCAATCTTATATTTGCCGCTCTTGAATAATATTCCCATTATAACTCGAACATGAAATGAATTGCCGCCTGAAAGCAAAGATATCAACTTTGAGGTGATTAGAGATCCAATTGGGAGTTTGCAGACTAAGTAAGAGATACTAAAGATGCTGTATCACTGTCTACAAGCAAAAAAAATTGAGCTTGCGGTGACAGTAGTACATCAAATAAAGATTTAAGACCTAAATTGGATAAAATAATTTAAATCATGCAAAGTTCTTCATCAGTGCACAAACCTTCACAAAATCACAAGTTTTGTCCACTCCTGCTACTCGGTTCAGTACCTGTGAAATCCACAAGGATTAAATCCAAATTGATATATTTGTTCTAACAAACTTTGAATTGTATTTACATTCTACCTAACATAAATATCCATCCAGTTCCACAAATACAATGATATGAAACCAGTGCTATATATGCAACAGTAATAATTAATGAATAGTTATAGGAATTAGCAAATTCTAGAAACATTCAATCAGGACAAGCTCAATTGTTTCTCTCTGTTTATCTGTGAAGAAAGAGATAGCAATGTATTGCCTGTAATAGCTCCTACATATATCAATGTCAAAGAAATGGCATGCGGTTTTAGAAAAGAGAACAAGAAATAAAAGACTTCCCCCGGGAATTTGATATTCATTCTCGTTTAATCCTATCACTAATGCAAAGTTTCCCACATATCATTCTCAAATATTAACAAGCAGCCATCACAAGCAAAACAAAAAATTATCTGATGGCACATATATATCCAAGGCAGTTTCATGAATAACATACATAAATATTTAATCAGTCTTTAATAACACCCATTCGGAAATCTGAATTGAATTTAGTACATGCCATGAGGGATTATGTTACACTTACAACATAAAGACAGCACAAACCATTGGGATGATTGTAATAATCATAGTAAATCAAACATATCCGAACAAGCTAAATAGAGATTGGATTTTTCAGTTAAGATGATACTGCCCAACATGAGGGATTAGCAAAGTTTGACCACAATTCCGAAACTAAATCTTAAATCAAGATTAAAAGCCGAACTATAGCTACAAGATTTCACAAATTGAGAGCAAGGGAGAACTTACCAGCAGATGTAAGATTTTCCAGCAAGGAATTATTCTAAAAGCAGGACTAACCAAACTATTCTAAAAGCAGGACTAACCAAACTTCATAGGGTATCATATGGTAGTTGCAATCATAGAATCCAGAAAAAAAAAATTATTCTAAAAGCAGGACTAACCAAACTTTATTTATACCTCATTCCAAAGGAAGAATTAATTTCTACAAGGAGAGTTATGGAAAGGAATTATAGACATCTATATTGAGCTATAAATTTTAAAGAACTATAGACAAATAGCATGGATGCAACCATAAAGCAAAACTAAATTTATGTATAACAATGCAATATTGCAGCATGAGTTAGGCATTCAACGTACCTACTTGAACTTATGTCTTAAACTAGCTGAGCATATGTCTTGAATTACTTGAACTTATCAATCACTATTCACTTATATATCATGATTTTTAGAACTCATCAATCATTATTCACTGACTGTTTAGCCTTCCAATTGCTCAATTTTGAAAATCATCGAGTTAATTTCCACATCAAGACATCAATCAAGGGTTAATTTAAACCTAAACCACCAAAATACAAAGAACAAACAAACGAATTAGAGGAAGAAGGTGATGATACATGGATAACAGTCGCATCCTCACAAGCATCATTGTCAATCACAACTCTGTAGCCGCACAACAATCGAACAGTTAATTAGAACTTGTAAATTCATCACACTCCAATTTTCAAACCCTAAAAATACTTTGTTGAAAATCAAAGCCAGTAAATCGAAAGGAGGAAGTGAAATTGAGAGAGGGGAAGGAGAAATTAGTGAACCCAAGCCACAAGAAGTTGAAGGAACAAACTCTCATCAAAGCAGAGACAAGAATTTGAAGAAGGGTACAATAAATCAACTCCGGCGCCCTTCCATGTCGCCCGCTCTGTCGCTAGCGAATCCGCCGCCAGCGTAACGTTCAGCTCCTCCTGCGTCCTCTTTTTGCTCGCAGCCTGCAACGTCGACATCGCCTCCTACGAACCTCCGAGTGCGGCGCAACCCCTTCGGCGACATCAGCAGTCTCGTGCCTTCCATTCAAATCTCGCCGGAGGCACGACTTCAATTTCTCTCGATTCCCTTCCTTCTCCTTCCTTTCTCGCCCGCCCTCCTTCAATTTCTCGCATTGATTCCGCTCTCAATCTCTCTTTCTCGCGTTGATTCCGCTCTCAATCTCTCTCTCTCTCTCTATTTTTCTACCATCGCCATCGATTTGGGGCAAGAGAGGGGCAAAGAAAACCGGTTGCTCCAGGTAAAGATTACCGCTTGGGGTGCAATTTTTTAAGGGGGGAGGGTTAGCCCTTGCAAATAGTTTCGGATAGTGGGTTAGGCTTGCAAAGTTGAGCGGTTTAAGGGTTATTTACTACAATTCCCTCATATAGAAATTTGTTTACTAAAGGAAACCTTGTTTTTTTGTAACGTGAGGGTTCCGATGTTGTCGACCAGTCCCCCACGGGTCCGAGTCCTAGCCTGCAAAGGACGCGAACTAGTAAGTCAAACAACAAGCCACCAGATAGTAGGGGTGTTATTCAAGCCGAACGAGCCGAGCTTGACATGTTCAAGCTTGTTTGTTTGTTAAACGAGCTCGAGTCGAGCCGAGCCTAATTTTTAAATGAACTTTTTATTTTATTCAATTTCGACTTGTTTAGGAAATGAACGAGCTCGAGGCGAGCTTTAAGTAGTTGTACTTGGTTATAACATGTTAACTTACAGGAAATTTTAGAAATTCCATTGAATTCGAGCTTTATTCGAACGAGTCAAGCTTTCAACCGAGCTTTAAATTTTGTTCAAGCTCGGTAAGCTCGGCTTGTTTAAATAATAAGTGAGCGAGTTCGAGTCAAGCTTTTTCGAGCCGATCCCGAGATATTCAGTTTATATAACAGCCCTACCAAGTAGTCTCACCCAAGTCAAGACTTGAGCAAGTACTCCATATTAATTACACAAAAATGTGTAAAAAATGGAATTTCAAATCTTGACCTCTTGCGGCCATGAAAATAAAGTGGATATCAAAATGAAAATTTCACCCAAGCATATCATATACTGGGCTTAACTAATACCGTAGTTATTAGACAAATCTATCAATTAGGGTGATGATATCACCACTCCAATACTAAAAAAATCCTTTGAAAAATTGGTCATGGAGCTATAGTGGATATCGAAATGAACATTTGGCCCAATGTATATATAAATAGGCTTAACTAATAGCTGGACAACTGAGCCCAATACTAAAAAATCACCTAAAGGTGAGTATAAAGAGACCACTCCAGTTTTTAGGGTTCCATCTTCTGCAGTCAAGTGGCATAAACTCTCCAACGTGTGAAAAGGTCAAAAACTTAGATCTGAATCCATTCCCATCAACTTCCATTTCCTCACGTTTTAGCCAAATTTACAGGTTGATGGTTTGGTTTTAATGAACGATATATAGTGATGCTCTAACTTAATTTTTGTACTGATTTTTTTCTTCTCTTCCAGTTTTTTTTTGCAGCCATTTTGAGAGGATATTATCGGCAAAATGTGGAGCTCTTTGTTCAAATTCAAAAGGAGGTGCTTCGATGACTATTATGATATCATTAATGAAGCTAAAGGGTTGTTAAAAAAAAAACTAAATGGTTAGTTTGAGTTGATTCATGCTCGTTCTATTATTGCTTGTGTTTTAGTTTGAGTCGATTCAGACTCGTTCTATTATTGCTGGTGTTTCTTATTGATTATTGATTTTTTTTTTCAAATGAAGCTGTGACTCATCGAAACTGTACATTTTGCAATATGTTTTGCAATATGTTCAGAATTTTTTAAGAAGCATGGGCTTCTTTCATAATTGACATGTCTTAATTGGCATTTATTATAAAATCCGTCACCTCCGAGCACCACAACAGTCCCACAGCGACAACAGATCTCCCCTGCCCTTGCCAGATTTGAAAAACCATGCCCCCAGCTTGTTTTTCTTGAAAATCCGAAACCCTCCCCCTAATTTTCTATATTTCAGATTTCATTCCCACTTTGGCAACTCTCATATGATTTCTCCCTCTTTTCTCTTTAAATTTGAGAGTTGATATTATTATTGAGAACTTAGATAGAGAATTGATATTGGGTTGACATTTGATAGTTTAGGTTTGAAATTTGCACGAGAAATTGAAATTGATTATTTAGGGTAGTTATAAAGGTTATATTTGGGGGTGAATTAATTTTTATATATGCTGAAATTTATTATTTTGACTTGATTAGGTGGATGATGCACCTGCACACACAGATTATCATATGGGGGATGCACAGCACGCTGCTGGTTCTTTTGAGGGGTCTCGCTTTTCTTATGCTGAGGATGAACTACCCCTGACTTCAGCTCAAAGTTGGCTCTTCTGAGTGAAATGCTCTTAACACTAAAAATTTCTTTGTAACAAAATTCTTTCATGAGCCTACCTTAAGATTATTACAGATGGATACATGCACTAGGCAATTGTTAGAGTATCGGGGTTTAGGAGAGTTTTTAGGGAAGAACGCTCCGTGAGCTTGGTGATTCGGAACTTGTTTACAGCGCTGTGCCTACTGCAAATTATACGCCTGAGGTTTGCTTACAGCGCTGTGCCTACTGCAAATTATACGCCTGACTAGGTTAGGCTTTTCTTCGATGGGCTCGACAAGGTCAGAAGGGATCGCAGTGTCGCTGGACCAGAAATGGTCCAAAGCGGACTTCTTACTCGGGTAGCCATTGTTGCAGGCGTTGAGCCAGGTGGTTTGCAAGAGCTGGAGGAGCAGGTCATAGCAAGGACCTACACAGAGGAGTATCTGCGGAGGTGTTTGATGCTTGACACTGCGTCGGATGGGGGAACCATTTGGTGTACAGGCAAGAAGAAAGAGCATCAGTTCAGGCTCCCTAAGCCCCTTCCTTAGTCTGAGACTTGGACTGATTGGTATATTGAGGCTGATTATTTTCCGACATCAGTTCTGGATAGACGGCTTCGCCTAGAAGTGGGTAGCAGTAGTGGCACAGCTGGAGCTGCCACGATTGAGGATGCGCTTGTGGCTCCGCATGCTTTTGTTCAGACAGATACTCAGAGTTTCGCACAGAACCCACAGCAGGAGGCACCTGCATATCATACCCCTTCTCACGGTTGGGATTCTCACCCGACATATCAGGGCCAGCAGGATTCACATCAGTGGGCCCCTTGGCCCCCACAAGCTTTTCAGGATGCTCATCAACAGCCTCACCAGTGGGGCTACCTGGTTGACCAGATTGGCCTTCTGCGCCAAGACGTAGGAAGTTAGTCGACGGTGGTTCAAAACCAAGATAGAGTGCAGAACCAGATTCTCCACCAGCAAGCCGACATCCTAGAAGGCTTTGGCGAGTTCAGAGGTATGAGGGAAGAGCTTCGCCGCATGCGAGAGGATTACTCTCGCCACTATTCACCCCCTCAGTGAGTCCTTCTGTTTCCTTTCTCCCTACTTATTTCTGTCTTCTTTCACATCGAGGATAATGCTTCATTCAAGTATGGGAGAGGGAAAGGATTTACATATCTTGTACATATTTCATTTACGCATTCTTTTTGTATAGATTATGCACTCGTTATTCTAAAAAAAAAAAACAATCAAAATCCTGGGATGAGTTGAAAACCCGAAAGGGCGACTCAGACAAAAAGCAGGTAGTCTGGCGAGCTTTAGGCTTTGGCAATATGAGACTTGAGGGAAGTGAGAATGTTTATATGAGCACCATCTTTGAAAAAAAAAATAAGTGGCTTGGTGAAAACCCCAAAAGGGCACCTTGGCAAGATGAGCGTTTACTTTGAGTGTTTAGGATTGATCTCTTGGCGAAGGCGACATAAGAAGTGGAGTGATAAGGAGGTTTTCGGGTAAGCCACTGGGAGCTATAAGGTGTAGATGGTTGAGATATAATTGTAAGTCTCATTTCCTATTTTGATTGTCTTTTGTGCTGATTGTTGAGATGGTGGAAACTACTAGTACTTAGTGTTCATTTTCCTTGTATTGTCTGTGAACCTTTGAGATTTATGGTGAGAGTAGGCTTAGCTTCTATGCTTACTCGGGACGAGTAAAGGTTTAAGTATGGGGAATTCTATAGCGTATTTAGTAGTTTTTGTCATAATTTACATGTCATTGTGAGAGATATTTGTATGAACTTAGTGATTCGGAACTTGTTGAAGAAGTTAAAGAAATCATAGGATCATGCAAGTTATAGAAGAGTTGAAGTGAAGAAATTCAGAAGCAGCTGGAATCAGGCGAGTTTGGCGCGGCCGCGCTGCTACTGACGCGCCCGCGCTGCTAGGAGGGAGGACTTGCGTCGTTGCCCTAGAGAGAAGTAGCAAGACATTCACTGAAGCGCTCGCGCTGCTACATGACGCGCCCGCGTCAGTCCCTGAAGACGGATTCTTATCCGATTTTCCGCTATCTTATTAGTTGTTAATTTATATTTTTACGGGATTAAAAACCCTTTTAATTAGGTTATATTATTTCCGAGGAGGAAGCCAGTTGTTTTAGGTTATTTTCCAGAGACGTATTTTCTTTTCCTTCATCTCACAAACCCTATGGAGAACTAACTCTCCTTTGTTACACTTGGTTCTTTGAAGCCTTCGATTGAATTGGTTGTGAGTATTCTACTCTCGTTCGTCCTTTGTTAATTGTTTCGATCTCTTGAGCTTATTGCTTGATTGCTTATTATTGGTTAATCTGGATTGATCACCTAGGTTTATCGATACTAGTCATATTGCTAGGGTTTCCAGTTCTAGGTTTGGGGTTGTAGACCCATTGTAGCAAACACAATCAGCATAAGTAGGTTACTTGTGTTAGATTGTGAAGGAGATTCGATTACAGGTTATTTTAACGGGTTGTTATAATCGCTTGTATCTCATTATAATTCATGTTTGAATGCTATTGCTTTATTATTTGGTGAAGGTTTTCCCTTGTAATTTGGTGATAAGCGCTTTTAGGACTGGTAGGACTAAAAGCTATTACACGATCTGAATTGAGAACAATTACTGGACATTAGAACTTGAGACTCATAGAATTCGATGATGAACCATCTCAATTGTTGTGCGGATAATTACCTGGTGTAATATTTTCCATCATATATTTGCAACTTGTTCTGTCACTATTGCTTACACACAAAACTCCCCCTTGAATTGGTTACTTTTGGGTAATAATACTTGCTCTTACAATTGATTCTGTTTCCCTATGGGTTCGACCCTAACTTACCTACTATACTTGTTATAGTTTGCACCTTAGGAATTTACTTTGATTTGGCATAACGACATTAGGCCTGTCACTCCGACATATCCAAGCTTATGTAAGGAGTTTTTAACAACTTTGAGTGTGGGGCGTACATCTATAGATTTTCGATTGTTTGGGAAAGATTTCACGCTATCGAAGGAGAGATTGACACAGATTTTTGGTGTTACTGTTGCGCCTACTGTTGGTTGGCTTGATGTATGTAAGGGAGAGGGCCCTGTGGCTTTTTGGATGACGTCTAATAGGGTGCTTTTTGAGGCCAAGAAGGGTCAGTACAATTTAAGGATTCGTCATCCTGCATTACGACTGATTCACAAGGTTCTGGCGAACACTTTCTTTGCACATGCTGAGGTCAACAAGATCTCGCTTAAGGATATGTCACTTTTATGGTGTCTGACGCGCAGAGAGCCCAGTGATTCCAGGTTGGGTAGATATGTTTCTGATGAACTGCAAGGACATCCTAGACAAGCGCAACAAGGCGACAATCAGCTTTGGGGGTCTTATCACCCTCATAGCTCGAGCATGCATCGATGTGAGCGCTGTCTATGATGCTCAACATGGCTCATTTCTGTATGATGAAGCTCAGTTGAGGAAAGCTGGTCACCTGGAGGGCAGGGTGCTGGTGTGGATCTGGAGGGCAGGCCATCAGGGAAGGATTCGGTTGAGATTGCCCCGACATCTCCCTTTTGACCCTACAACAACCGATTTTTACATGGGGATGGGATGGATGAGGATTCTGATAATGCTGAGGAGGAGGAGGATGCCCCTGATCCTGAGCAGGAAGGTGCTGATGATGTTCACAGAGTTCAGACGGATATTGGAGGTAGTGGTGTTGGACCTTCTGGCACAGCTGGAGGTGCTGGTCCAGACTACTACGCGCTGGAGCAGAAGATGGCTGATATGTATCTCCGTCAGGACACCATGTGGGAGCATCAGCAGATGATGTCGCGTCGTCAGGGCGCCATGTGGGAACACCAGCAGCAGATGTCCCAGCGCCAGGACGTGATGTGGGAGCAGCAGGCTTGACTTCTCACCTGGAGGATGTCTCTGAGAGCCAGGCAGCGATCCGACGGATGCAGGAGCAGATGTGGCAGCAGCAAGAGGACTTCTATCGATATGCGTATCCCCAGTTTCCACCGTACCCGCCGCCGTCACCACCTTATCAGTGAGCATGTCAGTCATTTATTTTCCATAAGTGTTTCATTTGCAGGGCTTTATTCATTTCCTTTGTTTTATGGAGTCCCAATCCTCGCTCCTAGTTTCTTTAATTTGCAGATTTTGTCCCATTCTATTAATGGTTTGTAACTGGGATCCTTGTTCCAGAAAAAACATCTGTTTAGTTTATCTATGTCATTATGGACATTCATCGGGAGCATGAAGTTTTGTATGACATAATTTGGTTTGGCTAGTAGGTTCGCTTTTATAAGAACTGTCCTACCCTGCTCGGACAACGTATTCGCTTTCCATTTTGTTAGTTGCATTTTCGTTTTCCCTATTACGTCTTCAAATGTTTCATTGTTCACCCTACCATTAATGATAGGGCAGCCTAGGTATTTGTCCATAGCCATTTGGTTCATTATAAGAAGAATGCTTTAGATTCTTTGTCTTTGGTTGGACGAAACCCCTTTTGTTACTTGAAAAACAGATTTATGAAAATTCACCTTTTGTCCCGAAATCAGACAATATTCGTCAATTATTTTTTTAACTTTTGTACACGATTCCTGGGTTGCTTTAGCAAAAATCATAATGTCATATGCGAAAGATAGGAATGGGATTCGTGTTCCGTTTGGGGTCATCTTAAAGCCTATCGAGTTTGTTGTTTCATTGCACTGTTGTTGTAGTTTTCTTGCTAGGATTCCCCCCCCCCCCCCCCCTAAAATGAAAAGGTAAGGGGAAATTGAGTCACCTTGCCTTAGCCCTCTTTGTGGTCGAAAGGTCTCAGTGGGTTCATCATTGACTAACACAGAGAAAGAAACAGTTTGGATGCATTCTTTAATCCAACCCAAGAATTTTCCAGAAAAAATGAATTTTTCCATGACCGCTAGCAAAAAGCTCCAGTCCACTCTGTCATAGGCTTTTTCCATATCAAGTTTTATTGCAATCCATCCTTGTCTTCCTGTCCTTGTTCTAAAGGAGTGAAAATTTTCGTGAGCTATAAGAACATTATCTTGAATAGCTCGATCAGTACGAACGCTCCTTGAAGAGGGTGAATAATTTTCGCAAGAATCGTTTTCATTCTTTCTGCAACTATTTTTGCAATCGCTTTATAGATAGTGAAACACAAGCTAATTAGTCTATAATTGTTCGTTGTTGACGGATTATCACATTTTGGGATTAAAGAGATAAATGTCTAGTTTATTTGGCGTAACATTCTCCCTAATCTGAAAAATCCTTTAATAGCCTTAGTGACTGATGGTCCTACAATGTCCCAATATTTTCTATAGAAATCTGCCGTCATCTCATCTGGGCCTGGGGATTTATCTTTTCCAATAGAAAAGAATGCATATTTTATCTCAAGATTGGTCACCTCTTTTGTGAGGTTTTTGTTGTCTTCTGCCGTGATCTATTTGTCTATTAGGAGTAGATACTCTTGAATCTTTTTTCAAAATCGTCTTTGATTTCCTTTCTAATATTTTATTCGCCAATTATTTATATGCCTTCTTGTGTTCTAATTTCCCTTATTATTTTTCTATTTCGTCTTCCCGACGCAACCCTATGGTGGTATCCAGTGTTTGAGTTTGATAGTTTCAAATGTTTTGTCTTTGCTCGTTGGCTCCAATATTGTTTGTGATAATTCAGTAATTGTTCCTTTTTCTTTATTAGTTGTTGTTGATGTCTAATATTATCATTTTGTTGTCCTTAGTTAGTGTCCTTTTGCAATTCTAGTAATTTATCTTCTGTTTCCCTTAGTTGTCTAAAGATATTGCCGAATGTTTTCTTGTTCCATTATTTCGTAAGTCTTTTCAGTAACTGAGTTTTTTTCATTACATTAAACATGTAGGACCCCTCATAGTTTGTTCTCCATGCTTGGGAGACTATGTTCTTGTAGTCTTTCCTAGAAAGCCACATCTTCTCAAACTTAAAAGGTCTAGCCTTTTTTCTATCATTTGTTTAGAGTTGTATAGAAATTAGGCAGTGGTTTGAGGTCGAGAATGCGTGGTTCCTTGTAGCGATATTTGGGTACCATTGTAAAATTGTAGTATTTGATCTTGTATCAATGTTCTGTCCAGCTTTTCATAAATACTGTTTACATCTGTCTTGTTCTTTCTCCATGTGAAAACATTTCCACATGAAGGAATATATATCTAGCAAATTACGTTGATCCTTGAAGGATATCAATCTATCAAAACGGGAAGGGTGAGGAGCAGAACCACCCGCCTTTTCACTAGAGCATTGAATCTCATTGAGATCTCCCATCATAATGATCGATATCGTCTGGTTCTGAACGTAGGATGTCAAATAAAGCCAGAAAGAGACCTTATCTCTCTCTTGAGGAGGGGCATAAACAAAACAAACCGCGAGATTTATTCCTCTATCTTTGTTTTCAATTTTTAATGTGATAAAGCATTCGTCTTTGTTGGTAGTTTTTTTCATAACACACAAATCCCTCCAGCCCTACCGACAACCGGGGCAAAAAAGATTGAGTCAAACCCGGCCTTTTTCCAAATTGCATCCTGAGGCTGGACATCAGTTTTGGTTTCCAACAGAGCTAAAATTTGGATATTTTCGATTTTGCAGAGTGTTTTAATGTCTATCCATCTATTTCCTTTTCCAATTCCGTAGCAATTCCACGAGCATATCTTCATCCTGGATACAATTTGTAGTATGGGGTCATGGTTTCTGTTTTCCAAATTCTTTCATTTCTTTCTTCATAGTCGATGTTAGTGTGGTGTTCACTTTTAATTTGTCACTTATTTTGTCGAGTCTTAGCCAACCATTTTAGCCCAGCAGCCGCCCAAACTCAGGAAGTCGGGTAAGAAAGGAAGAGAGTTGTTCATAAGGGGGGTTTTGAATTTGCAAGCTCCACCATTATATTGATGAGGTGCGTTTGTTCCAATCTGCACATATACGTTCTTTGTTATATTAGTCTTTTGCCATGGTTCCTGTTTTTGTGCCTTCATTTGTTCAATTTGATCTTGGTGGTGTTGTTGAGATTCTCCGGGTGCAAGTTTTTTCCAATCAACATAGAGTTGTGGGTATATATTTAGTGATAAAATTTAGAAATCCTTTGACATATTTTAGGAAATTAATAGTTTTATTAATATTTATGCGAGGAGCTAAACTAACTATTTATATTAATGATTGGAAGGAGTATTATTTTTATTTCATAATGGATTGAGGATTAGGATATCTTTAAACTCTTAACAAGTTCCATAGATATGTGCTTTGTACAATTCACCCTTTCATTCTTCATGTGCTCTGTCGTGAAGTTGTGTTATGTAGCATTGATGTGGAAGCAGGGGATTGGAAATTAAGAACGATCTAATAGGTGATCACCTCATGTCAGAATTATGCACAACAACTAGGGGTGGGCACAAATCCCGCAAATCCCGTCCCGTCCCGCATCCCGTCCCGATCCCGGTGGGATTTGGGGAAAAAAAATTCAATCCCGTCCCGATCCCGTCCCGCAAAAAATACGCGGGACGGGACGCGGGACGAAGAATTCTCATCCCGCAAATCCCGTCCCGTCCCGCATATATATAATAAAATTATTTAAAACATAAAATAATATCATTATATATATATATATATATATATATATATATATATATATATATATATATATATATATATATATATATATATATATATATATATATATATATATATATATATATATATATATAGGTAAATGTTCAAATGAAAATGGGGCTTAAGATGAAAATACTCCTTAAAGTGAAAATGGTCCAATTTAAAGGTAAATGGACCTAATTTAAAGGTAAACTAGTATAATCCCCGCGCCATGGCGCGATAATATAAGAAATAAATAACAACCATTATATATAGTAGGTAGGTTATACTGTTAATTCTAGATTGTTAATGTTCCTGATATCGGGAGTGTGAAAAAATATCAATGTTTTGCAATAAATTAAAAATGAGGCAATTATTGAAAAATAAAAGATAAAAGATAAAACCGATTTTTTATAAAATAATGTGAAATTATCATGCTAGATAAGATGTTTTTTATTATCTACAAAAGATAAAAATTTCATATATATATCTCTACAATAATTGTATCTAAATTTTAATTTTAAGTTAGATTAATCGTTTCATGTCATAGGGGAAAAAATAAATAAAAATGATAAAACCGGATAAAAAGATAAGATATAGGAAAAAATTAAAAATTAAAAATCAAATTTTATAGATCTTGAAGTTAGTCTCGCGGTCGCCGTGGTTCTTTTGTAGATAATAAAAAAAAAACCTTATTTTATATATCACTAAAATAATTTTAATTAGCTAAGAAAAAATTAAAAATTAAAAATTAAAAATTAAAAATTAAAAATCAGCTAGGAAAGATTGCAAGATCTTTAAAAGGTGAGATATTAATTACTATAATTTATAGATTATATAGATATAGAATACTCCGTATAGATGAGGAGTAAGGTTTGCTTGGTAAAAATGTTTATTTGATGGGTTATATATATGGTAATTAACTCGGCTTATTAAATTATTAATATTTGAATTAGAATATTAGTTATACTATTGTCATGCTAACTTTTAGTAGTGAAAGCTTGTGATTTAAAATTATCATGGCAGTTATATTATTATCTTAGTAGATTTAGATATGATTTATCACTTAAAATCTCTAAATCGTATCTAGAAGAAAACTGTACCATTACCAAAAAACACTAAATAAAAAGATAATTATATTCAATTTAACCAAAAATCAAAACAGACTTAGTTATATTTTCTTCAAAAATTACGGAAAATAAATAAAAATAAAATAAAACAAAGAGACGAAGCACCGTACGTAATGTGAAGATGAAACTGTAACCCTCCCGGAGAACTGCAAGAAGAAACGAAGTTCGTCTCCACATGAACGCAATAAAGCCATTTGACATGTACACCTGCTCACCCGTTGCGAACTCGGACCGTCCGATTTCGCCTCCGGCAAGTGGCAGTAGAAACCTAGGAAAACGCACCGCTCGTACGCCGACCGATCGGCGGCGACGATGAGCAAGTGGTTGATCAGCGCCCGAGCTAGTCCCCTCGCCGAGCCAGAAGCTCTCGAGAAAGAGGTCGAGCATGTTCGACGGCTAATGGTCGTCGATTCGCTCCACGTAGGCTTTGTTGATGATCGCGATTATCACCGTCTTGTTGTTCCCCTCCGCCGCCTTCTGTAGCGCCACTGGTAAGCCGTCGCAATCGGTGTCCTTCGCCGGTGGCGCCTACTTCGCCTAGCACCAGGAAAACGCGTTTTAATTGATCGATTGATGAAGAAACTAATTGACAGAGGAAAGGGATTGGATTGAAGTAGTTACAGGAGGATGTGAATCAGGTTCCATTGCAAATAGAAGGCAAGTAGAGACGACTGTAGAAGTGTAGAGTAACCCTAGAATACGGTGGAGAGAAGGAAGTTGTTTTTATAAATTAGAACTAAAATCAAGAGGAGATAGGAGGGAAAAAAAATTACTATTGGTTGAAATAACTAAATTGAAGGTGGAGAAGACACGTAGGCAAAAGTCTTCTGATTTAAAGTATTATATAGATGGGCCTAATTAAATGAGTAATAGATAAATGGGCATATTTAATGTGTAAATGAGCCTAATTTTATGGGGTAAATAGATAAATGGGTAAATGACCCTAAATATGAGATAAATATCACCACCTCTCCCATATTTTCTATTTCTACCAATATCGCCCTTATTTCAATTATAAAAATTACATATTTTAGCCCGTAATTTTTATTTGAAATAATATTATAAGGTGCATCTACAAGATTACAAAATGCAACAAAATATGCTACATCACATTTATTGTCTTTATTTTAAAAAGTGAAAAATATGAGATAACAAAATATAAAGTACACAAATAATACAATAAAGATTATTATTAATAAATGTGATATTCCTAATGTAAAGTAAGTTTCCTACCAAATATTTTCTTTATGGGTTGCTATTTTTATGACGGTTTTGTACTTTAATGCGACATGTGTCATTAAAAGCCTATTAGCTCAAAATGGTATAACGATGTGCCCATGCACAAAGGTTTGAGTTCAGAATCTCGCACATGCTATTTATGATTGTCTTTTTTTTGTTCTCGTTCATGAATAAGATTATAAAATACAATAATAAAATGATAATGTGCACAAATAAGATGATATAATGCATATATAACATTATGGTGAGCAAATACAATATTATATTGTGCAAATATAAAATTATGTTGTGCAAATATAATATTATGTTGTGCAAATAAAATATTATGTTGTGCAAATATAGTATTATGTTGTGCAAATATAATATTATGTTGTGCAAATAAAATGATAAGTGCAAGAATAAAATGATTAAGTGCAAGAATAAAATGACAAAGTACATAAATAAGATTATGAAGTGCAAGAATAAAAGCCTATTAGCTCAATTAAAAATGGTATAGCGATGTGCCAATGCACATATGTTCGAGTTCAAAATTCCGCATAAGCTATTTATGGTTGTCTTCTTTTTGTTCTCGTTCATGAATAAGATTATAAAGTGCAATAATAAAATAATAATGTGCACAAATAGGATGATAAAGTGCATATATAACATTATGGTGTGCAAATATAACATTATATTGTGGAAATATAACACGATGTTTTGCAAATATAACATTATGTTGTGCATATCTAATAATACAATGTTACTTTGTGCACATATAATATTATGCTGTGCGAATATAACATTATATTGTGCAAATATAAATTTAGGTTGTACAAATATAATATTATGTTGTGCAAAATAAAATAATAAAGTGTAAGAGTAAAATAGTGTATGAATAAAAAAATATGAAGTGCATGAATAATATTGTGAAATGCACAATTAAGATTATAAAATGCATAAATAAAATGATAAAGTCTATTAATAATAATATGAAGTGCATGAATAAGATTATGAAGTGCACACTTAAGATTATAATGTGCAAGAATAAAATGATAAAGTGTATGAATAATAATATGAAATGCATGAATAAGATTATAAAAATCGAATTAATTAGAAAGTCGAAAATAAAAATCGAATTGACTCATTTCGTAAACGGAATTGACTTATTTAATTCAATTAAAAATCGAATTAATTAGAAAGTCGAAAATAATATCATTACGGTCTTCTTTGGTATCTACACTCATTATGGATGGGTAAAGATTTGATGATAACGGTGCGGATTAAGGAGATTATGCGAGTTAGAACAACATCTAAAACTGCGGGATAATTTCTATAATTTTAGAAACTAAAACAGGGGCATATTTTACAAAAATGAGTATATGGGGAGGTTTTGTGTAAATACCCACAAATATAACTCAGCCCGACAGAAGCTTTTCGCAGCTTCAACAGTTATTTTCAGAGATCTTCCGGCCACTCGTTCTCTTTGGACAGAGCTCCTTTTGATGCGTACGACCTATCAAAATGACGAGTGCAATCTCTACTTTAGTGTTGTTGTGCTGGATTTGTCAAAGGGTGAACGATGATGCCGGTATAGGTGTCTATAATGGGGCTGCGAACCAGCTCCCCTTGAAGGTCCAAGGTCCCCAAAAATGGTGGTTTGCGTTTTTTTACATATTTGATAGGGGTTTTTATACGAAAATGATCCCTGAGAGGTAGGGAACGTGATTGAATGAGAAATCGATGTCGAAAACAACCCATCATTGAGTTCATCGACATCCCCGACGGCGTCGATTCTTGTGGCGACTACATCGTCGATCCCTGAGAGGAGGAAGATGATGAGAGGTGTTTATTGACGGAGATGGAGAGTTGATTCTTGTGGCGCGACCAGTCAACGACTACAACACCTTGATCAATGGCGGGGACGATTGGCGATCTGCACATCGAATCATCGATGGCGGTTGGTGGCTTGGAAGAGGGGAGCTCCCACGCGTGGTGTGTGATCCGGGATTAATTAAGAGGTTAATTGGGCCTGATTTTAATTTTTCTAAAATTAGGCCCATTTTCACTTTAAGGAAAATTTTCATCTTTAAGCCCCATTTTCACTTTAACCTCACCCTATATATATATATATTGATACACATTTAAATAAGTTAGAATACAGATTGATTTATGAATCAAAAAGAATACAGATTGATTTACTGTAAGTATACTTATACAGTTATACTGTTGTAAATAGTAATATTAATTTCAATAAATTGTCCATTGCTTTGCTACTGTATTTGGATTCAACTTAGCAATTTAGCATAACTCCATGTATTGCTACTGTAATAGTTTTTTGTGTTTGGAATGCTTTTTTTAATACTTACTTCATTGCTATATATTGTATTCAACTTAATTTTTTTTTTGTTTGAAATTGCTATTTTTTAAATTTCTTAAACGAGGGACAAGGCCCGTCCCGTCCCGTGAGGGATAAGACCCGGTGGGATTCAAAAAAAAAAATCAAATCCCGTCCCGTAAAAAATACGCGGGACGGGACGCGGGATGACCCTAATCCCGTCCCGTCCCATGCCCACCCCTAACAACAACAGAAAAATCTCATTCCATAAATCTATATACTTCTGTACTAAATTAGTTGAGCAGTGTGAAATGGCTCTATTATTTCATTATAATTATATGTTATGAATCGCAGTGGTAATGTTTATGAACAAACGGCCTTTGTTATGGATCTGAATCTGGCTAGCTAGCAATGGTGCAATTCATAGGAGCCTAAATGAGATAGCCACCAATTTTTTTAATCTTTTATTGGCCAATGCCGTTAACATATATAGTGATTGCTTCTAACCAAAATCATCTATCAATTTTCTGGAATACATTATAAATATATATATACATTTTATTTCTACTGCATGCTCACTTATAATGAACGCAATAGGGTAATTTGTTTCATTTGTCGTCCCCTTTGCTATTAATTCTTGCAATGTCAAGTTTCTTAACATTTGTATTCATATATGTAGAGAGACAAAGTAAGTAGATTTGGTTTTGTCTGAAGGCCCCTCCATACAAGAAGAGTTTTTCTAGTGGAGGTAATATTTTTGGTTTTGGTTTTCAAATTCCCAGAACTATAAAATGATTTTCTTTTCTCATTATCCTTTGTTAAATGTATACTAACTACTCAATGCCGTGTTGTCCCAGATGTCCTCAAGCAACCGAAGCTCCGAGTTTGGTTTGATAGTTAATGGTAAATCCTTTACCTTTGAGGTAGATACACATATTTAGGAAACTTTCTTAGATCTTGTGATTAGTTCTGCTTGTGTCATTTGCTGGTGTTCTTCCCTCAAACACAAGGCTGATATTGGTGATGGGGCAAACAATATTGGAATTCTTCAAGAGGTTATTAATTGGCATTAACACCCTGTTTGGAAGGTGGGATTTGGTGGGATTTTTAGGAAGGGAAGTGAGGGGAAAATAAAATTGGTGTTTGGGTGGACAATCAAGGGGAAGAGAAAGGATCACAAATGTGAGTAACTGCTCAATTTGATGGGATTTCACACCCCATCAAAACGGTGGAATTTGATGGGAAAGTGAAATCCCTTCCCTTTCTTCCCCTTCCTTTCTCTTTTCTAATTTCCTACCCTTTCCCTCTCCTAAAAAAACCAAGTGCCAAACAGACTGTAAGAGTAGTGGTGTTGAAGGAATATAGATCATATTAATTTTAAGGCATTTTATAGTTGGTAAAAGAAGTGACATTTAACCATGTTTAGTTTTGTCGTATCTTTAAGGTATTAACATTTATATTGGATCAAAAAAAAAAAAAGGTATTAACATTTATCGTCATTGGCTTATGTTTGCAGGCGGACTCGATGGTACCATTTCATATTAGTCTGTCCTCATTCTTCACCGCCTGTCATCGCTTCCTTTGTGAAGCCGTCTCCAATTTTCACAATTCTCTCTTCCTCTTCCTCTCAATCTCTCATGGCTTCCGGTTCCGGTCCTCGGCGCTTTTCCCTTCTCCAATAGTTCGATCCATCGAGATGTTCGAAGAGCGAAGGGCGTTGGCGTCATCATCGGTGGATCTTCGACCGCCTATGCTATTCGCTCCATCGTCTCCAATCCCAGTCGCCTACCATCACCGCAAGCATCTACCTACCCTTCTGGATTTGGGTTGCAATTTTTTTTTCAGACTTGCGAAATCAGGGCTGGGAGAAAACCACGACATGCCGACTCGCACCCGGCAAGCCGCAGGCGAGTCTTCCCTCGCTGACGCCGCCGCCATGTTGGCTCCACCCTCCCACTGGTTGTCGGCTCCGGGCTGCTGCAGTGCACTGTGCACACCAAAGGTCAAAGGCATTGTTGTTAATTCTTCCCCAAATCTCAAATCCGAATTGAAAAGGTTCAATATATCATACTTTATACTTTGTGAATTCTTCCTATAACTTTTGATTTTGTAGATTCGATTTATGAGTAGAATATGAGAATTCGTTTAGGGTTTTGATTTTGGGGAAAACCAACTGGTGAAACTAGGGTTTGAGTTTGAGAATCAATTTTGTGAAATTTTGATTATAGTTTGTGATTTTTGGAATCAATTTTGTCATTTAATTATTGTGTATATGTGATGATGATAATGAAGTTTATGAATTTGTGAATGATGTGGACAAGTTTGTTGATCGCTCCAAGTCATTTATTCCGACTTTTTACTCCTAAGAGTCCGGACAACCCCCAATCCACATAATTGGTTAATAAGTGCTCCCAACTAAATGAAATTAAATTACGAAGAGACAATAAAGTAGTTAGAATTCTTCTGAAAATCTGTTTAATGACTATGAAGAATGGAAGGAAGTTGAGTTTGAATCCATTGTGAAGACATTCAAGTCTTGAAGGATTTCAAGTGACATAAAATTGGCATGTGCAAGGTCAACACCGAAGTGCATGGCTTTATGTACTTGGCATGAACCAGGACCTTTCAAGTGAAATTAATCTTATGAAGAGATCAATCAAGTAGTTAGAGTTTTATTGAAGATGTTAATGATAACGAAGAGTGGAAGAGTTTGAATACATTGTGGATACGTTCGAATCTTGAAGGATTTCAAGTCACTTAGATTTGGCATTTGCAAGGTCAGCACCAAAGTGCATGCCTTTATGTCCTTGTCATGATCTTTCTATATTTCTGAGTTCGTTTGGTTTTGTTCAATTCGTGAATCCAGAGGATGCTGGAGAGGCTAAATATCAAATGGATGGCCAGATGTTTCAAGGTCATAAATTGACTGTTGTTCTTGCTGAGGAAAACAGGAAGAAACCCACTGACATGAGGCAAAGGGAGCGCGGTGGAAGGTATTATAAATAGTGGTACTCGTAATTATTTGGTTGTACCTTGATGTATAATATTTTTCCACCTATTTTTTATTCTCTAGATTATATAATTTGATGATAGTTAATGCTTTTCACAAATAGAGACCATACTTGTGGCTGTTGGGGACTTATGAAATGGCAAATTGCGCGATATCCATGATATTGAGCCTTTAAACAGTCTTCCTTGCATGTATGATTCTGCAAAGATTTCTTCATTATAGTTATCCCTTATCAAGAGAACACACTATATGAATTAACCCATTAAAAAAAAGAGAACACACTTGCTTTCTACTGGTTATACCTTCCGGGAGATGAGTATTGGTATTAGCTATGGTGGAGGGGATGTGGGTCACTATGTGGTGTGGGTTGTCATGTTTTTTGCCTGCAATATAATTGTTAAATACTAAAATGTATTACTGTCATGCTTTTTTACTGCAGTTGTTAAATCTTTCCCAACTATTCCTCTACTGAAATATTGCTTAGTGGAGCTTTTACATGGAACTTGTTTTGTCAGTAATATTATGTTAACTGTTCTCGGCTCGTGGGTATTGTGGTGAGTGTGTTTGTTTTGATCTGGACAGGGAATACAAGGTCGTCACTTATGGTGTTATACCAGGTTTAAGGCCAGTTGGTTACTCGTTGAGTGGAGTTGTTGAGGATTTTGAAAATGAATTTCAACCGCAGGAGTAGGAGAAGCCTGGACAAGATTCCTGGGTATATGAAGATGCAGAGTGATCGCTTCTCTAGGTGTAGTGCACCATACAGGGACTCACATCAGGGTTTCAGGTTTCCTCATGTTTAATTTACTACATTATTCTTAACCTTTCAGAAATCTAGGTGGCATGCGATGGTGATGGTTTTATACTTTTATGAGACCTTAGTTTCCCAAGCATTCTTGCCATTCTCTCTATGAGGCCTTAAAATCCAGTTTCATGCTTGCGAATCACATTTTATTATCTCTGCCTGGTCTTTCCTACTCGTCTCTTTTATGGCATGGGTCTCAGGGTGGCAATGGTGGATTCACCATTAATACAGTCTGCCTTGATTTTGTGAAAGATGCCTTCTTTCTCCCTCCTACTTGATTGTCTTCTAACTCTTTTCATTTTCCTCTCAATTTCTATTGTTTTTCCGTGTGTAATTGTGTTTTATGTTTGTATATTATTTCCCTCTTTGTACTCTTCATGCTCAACTTGATTAAATGACAAGGCTTTAATCTCATATAGTGGTCCGTCATCCGTGCATGGATTTGTAGCACATTTTATGTGCTTATGAGGGATAAACCATCTCTCTGTGCATTTTTATATGCTATTTGTGGCACATTATTATCAAAAACTATAATTCCCTAGCTAGGATTGGATATGAGTATGTTTCCATCATTGTTTCATTCCATCAAATCTTCCTTCTGGATGTTTGCCTGCATTCTTTCCATCCTTTCATTACTTTTGATATGTCAAAGGCGACGCGTTTGTTGCTCAATGCTACTATGATCTTTCTCTTCACATCAGATGCGGCATTATCAGTTTTGCTGCTCCATACTAAATTACTTTAATTGCAAGGGTGCTGCTCGATTTTATCCCATAGATCCATCGTCATGCATGATAGAAGTGAGCTTGTCCTCTTCGTGCCACGTTTCAATGTCTTCACCAGATTTTTCTGATTGGAGATGGTTTTGAATAACTCCACTGCACTCTCTAAGAACACTTGCTGCGTTTGTTACAGCTGACTGTCTCCTACGAAGTCCCTCAAATCCTATTTCCAGTAGCGTCGGTAAGTGGTCTCATAAATTAAAATCAGTGGTTGGCTGTTCATTTGCTACCGTAACATGGTTTCTGATCGCATTGTTCCAATGATGCGCAGGCACTGAAACTGTTCCTTGAAAACCTACTCCTAAGAGGTCTGGAAAAGTTTTCAAGATTCGCAAAACAATATGAAACAGGCGGTTCTCCCACCTCTTCTCCCAGTTGACTCAGCTTGATGAAGTCTCCAGCAACTAAAAGATTCACCATTTCTCTTACTCTATCCCTGCTCTTTAAATGCTTATTTGCTTAACCTTCCTTTTTCCTTTGTGCCCTTTTGACTTTCACTGTTATTCCTTCGATGGCTTTCGAACGGAACAAAATAAACAAAATGATTTGGTCAATTGGAATGTATTTGGCTATATGACATGCATGGAAGAATAGAGTTCATATGTGAAAACACAGGATATCATGTATGAGAGCTGAGCAGATTTTTTTGTTTAGTTTCGTGTTTCTCTTGCTATTTTCTTATCATCTTGCCCAAAACATTAATAATATCACATTCTAGCTAGGCCTACTTTTGATTTATTACCCACATTCTTGCAAGACGTACTTAACATCTTGCTTCGATTTTGGTTTAGGCTTATAAGGAGCTGTCATATGTGTATTTGTATGATAACACAAGTTCCGTCTAATGGGTTATCTTAAATGTTGTTTGTATGATTTCCACTAACTGATGTCATGTTCTGCAAGAGAGGCTATCTTCTGTCATTGCCTGCAATTAAATTAATTTTTAATGAAATTTCTACATATCCTTCCTCAATTATTTATTTGGTTGATCTACTTTTTGTATTGTAATGAAATCAAGGAAGGAACAAACAAGGTTGAGTTGAATGATATGGATGGATCAAGGTGATACTAAAGAGCTAGGCGTTGTTTTATAATGAATCTTTTGTTTACAAGCTACAAGATTTCAATATAGCGTGTGGAGTTGTAAATATTTTAGGCAGTTGTATATTTTTTTGGTAATTACTTTAAGTGAGACAATGAGTGTGTATGGACAACCAAATAAGCGGTTAAAAATGAATTATTTGTGGATATTTATTTTTTAAACAACTTTTTTGGTTGTGTTAAAAAATAAGCTACAAAATGAAGGTTATTTGGGTGTTTATTCTTCCTTTTATCTTATTTTGTTTGAAAGTGTCGCAATACTCCTAATAACAACCAAATAAACTCAACTTTTTTACAAATGAATTTTTTTTCTCTCCATACGGAGATTATCTTGTTGTTTAAATTTTTAACTACTTTTACCAACAGTTTATAAATTTTACTTTGTTTATAATTTTAGTCGGTTTATTAACTCCGTCCATACAAACCCAATATTGTACGTATTTTTCCGTTAAACTTATAAAGTTGGTTTAGATTAGTTGAAAGTGTATTCAGATTATAAAACCAATAAATCCTATTATATATAAAAGGCGGAGTTGGGCCAAAAGCTGGGTTACCAAATTGCCCCTTATTTTAACACTGTTACTTTACAATTACAGAATTGCCACTATCTCCCAAATCCCCTTCAATCGAAAACCTCTCACTCTGTTAACCCTAAAGAACCTCCATCTTCGCGTCTCTTCTTCCTATTTTGATTTCGACTTTACAGCAGCCCGGAACCTCCATCCATTCCCATCTCCATTTCCCGATGTTTTAGCAAAATTTTCAGGTTGATGGTTTGGTTTTAAATAAAGATGTATAGTGATATAGTGATGTTTTAACTTCATTCTTGTACTGATTTTGTTCTTCTCTTCCAGTTTTTTGCAGCCAATTTGAGGGGTTATTATCGGCATAAATGGAGCTCTTTGTTCAAATTCAAAAGGAGGTGCTTCGATGACTATTATGGTATCATTAATGAAGCTAAAGGGTTGTTCAAAAATACTAAAGGGTTAGTTTGAGTCGATTCATGCTCTTTCTATTATTACTTGTGTTTCTTATTGTTTGTTTGTTTTTCAAATCAAGTTGTATTTCTAATTGTTTGTTTGTTTTTCAAATCAATTTGTGACTCATCGAATCGGCGTTGAATGTTTTGAAGCAAATTGTACATTTTGCAATATGTTCTGAATTTGGTAGGAAGTGTGTGCTTCTTTCTTAATTGACATTTATTACTCAAAAGTAACAAGGGGAAAAATATACTCGTCCAAAGCATACGTTAGTTAACTTTTTATCACATCTTATAGACGATACCGGAATAGACGGCGTCAGGGGTTCAGGATGCGCTCAAAAGTTCTCGCCGACATTCTAGGGCCTCCAAAAGTAGGCATCAGCAACGTGCCGGCCCCACGATACCACAATAGTCATCAGCAACGTGTCGGTCCCACGATATCAGCAACGTGCTGGCCCCACGATGGTGGAATGGACGTTTGGGGAATTAGAGGAGGACCCCTTACAGCCCCGAAGTACGCTACTTTTTGGTGGAGGCAAGCTGGTGGGCGTCGAAGCGAACTTGGTGAAAAAACAACCTCATACTTTTAATGTTCTCCTCCAACACCCTTAGCTCCGCATCCAAGATCTCTATGGTGTCATTTTTCTCACTGATCTCACGATTTAAGAAATGAATCGTCTCTATTAGCCTCTTGTGTTTCAACCCCTTAAGGAATTCCTCTCCATCCAATCCCTAAAGGATTAGGGAAGTTGATTATGAAGGTGTTCGTTGTCGTGGTCATTTTTTTGCTCAAGTAGTTCAGCAAAAAAACGACCCGGACAACAAACATTAATATCATAATCAACATCCGTCTTGTCCTCTTCTTGCTGATTTTCGCTATTGCGACAAGCCTCGTCAGCTCTCGATTACTGCGTACAGAGGTTTCTTCTATTGCGAAGAGGTGCTCGATCAGATCCCTTCTGAGATCTTCAAGCATTCGTTGATTCTCAACAGACGTGGTGAAGTCTCCCATGACGTACATGGGCATAAACGGAGGAGATAATGTCGAGTTTCAAGAGTATTCGGGCTCGAGAGGACATCCGACGCCGGAGTGGCTCTTGACTCATGCGTCGGATGTCTTCTCGAGCCTCCTCGGCCGAATACTCTTGAGGTTCGACATTATCTCCTCCATGGACGTCATGTGGGACTCCACCACGTCCGTTGAGAATCAACGGATGCTTGAAGATCTCAAAAGGATATGATCGAGCACCTATTCACAATAGAAGAAACCTCCGTACGCAGTAATCAGGAGCTGACGAGGCTTGTCGCAATAGCGAAAATCAGCAAGAAGAGGATAAGACGGATGTTGATTATGATATTAATGTTCATTGTCCTCGTCGTTTTTGTGCAGAACTACTTGAGCAAAAAAATGACCACGACAACGAACACCTTCATAATCATCTTCCGTGATCTTTTGAGGATTGGATGGAGAGGAATTCATTAAGGGGTTGTAACGGAAGAGGCTAATGAAGACGATTCATTTATTTAATCGTGAGATTAGTGAGAAGAATGACACCATAGAGATCTTGGAAGCGAAGCTAAGGGTGTTGGAGGAGAAGATAAACCACCAAAAGTACGAGGGCTTCTTCACCAAGCTCGCTTCGACGCCCATCGACTTGCCTCCACCAAGAAGTAGCGTACTTCGGGGTCCAACCAGAGAATTCACTACTATTAGTTTTTCTTTAGTAGTTTGATTAGATTTGTGCATTTTAAAACTGCTCCAGATTCCGGACCTTCTTTTGGAGTTTGAGGGACACATAACTCATTACATTTGGAATGGTTAGTAAAATCTTATTCGCGTTGTTTACTGCATATACGCATGTTAAATTTCATAAAATAGAGATTATTATTAATGTAGTTTGAGTTTTTAATTAATTTGATAGTCTAACTTTTTCAAGTCCGATTTTATATAAACATTTAAGTCTGATTTTTTAATTGATTTGATATAGTGTAAAACATTCCAAATGATTGTATATAAAACATTACTTAGAAGACTACAATGTTCTCTAGTATATGTTTAACTACTTAGCTTTTATAATCGAAAATAAGATTTTATGTGTTTTTTCCTTCTCCTCAGTAAGTGTTTGTATTTGATGTTAATTCTATTGTTTATGTTTTTGGAGGTCATAAGTAAACGGAACCAAAGCAATGGGACGAAAAATTCCAACCCTATGAACCACCATTCGGGGTCGAAACCCCTAATTTATAGGGCGGATGACCATTATAAGACTCGGGATCCGGCTGCATTTTCAGGCTACGATAGATGCGTATCAATCATGTCCTAACGGGAAGGAGAAAGTGGTGAGTGTAGTTGCTTATTATGTCGGTTAAAAATGTGAACATATCTTTACTTTAAATAAATTGTGTCATCTTTCAATTTGAATGACAGGAAAGTTTGAAAACTTCATATGCGATGCTTAGACAAATGTGGAGTCGCTTGTATATGTGGCGGCGCAAACCGGAGATTCTACTAAATATCAATTCAATGGTAGATTGGATACAAAATATTTTGTATCCAATCTACCATTGCATTGATGGCGCAAACCGAAGTACAACGAGGTAACATCTTTGTTCCCTACTCCATTTTGATAATACTGTTCGTTAACAAACCGGAGATCCTACTAAATCCCTTGTAAGTTGTAACCTGTAATATTATCCAGAAATGACCAAAGTAATATTATCCAGAAAGCACTTTAAATTGCAGAATTTTCCGCTCATTTTATATGTATTTTTAATTGTCTAACTTGTATTATAACTTAGACTATACTTCGACTTGTATTTTAACTTGTATCACTTGTATTTTTAATTGTGTAACTTGTATTAGAAATCTGAAAACTTGTCTTATAAAGGAAAAAGTAGAAGAACAAATAATAGAATAACAGTAGTAAATAATAATCGGTTTAAGTTTTATAACTATGTTTAGGAAACTGAGTTTTGTAGACTTGTATAACTGAGTTTAGAAAACATAGTTTTAAAACCATAACACAATAAAATAACTTGTATCATTAAGTTTAGAGAACTAAGTTTTATGAGTTTTATAAAGCTTACAAAACTATAAAAATGGAAAGTTATTTCAGCCCAAAAAATGGAAAGTTAAAGATCTCTTAAAGTTTATAAAATTGAAAAAACTAAAATCAGTTTTAAGCTTCAGTTTAGAAAACAGTTAAAAATCTCTACAAGTTTAGAAACTTATAAAACTAAAATTCCAGAAAACACTTAAAACTTAGAATTAGTTTAAGTTTCACTCATCATAAACTTAAAAATCTCTACAAGTTTAGTTATCTTAAAAACTTAAAAATCATTTTTAAGTGCATCACATATATGATGAGTGAAAGTGTGAAACTTATAAACCTAAAGAATGAAAATCTCTACAAGATTAGAAAACTAAAATCAATATGGTTTATCTATAGTACATGATCATAATTTTTTTTTTTATGTTATCTTGTCTAGGCAACAAGCTAGCTATGTATAATTTTGCAAGCTATTTATCTTCACAGAAATAGATTTTGGTTTCTTTCAGCTGATTTGATTTTGATTTCTTGTGTTTATGCGCCTTTGGTTTATGTCAACCTACCACAGAAAATTCTTAAATAGAAAGTTTCTGAATATAATACATTCTTTTTTCCTGTTTTTGTGTTTATGCCTTTCAAGCTAGTTGTCTTCACAGAAATAGATTTTGGTTTCTTTCAGCTTAATGGATTTTGAGTTCTTGTCTTTATGTGCCTTTGGTTTATGGCATACAACATAAAATTCTTAAGTAGAAGGTTTCTGAATATATTATACATTCGTAAATAGAAGGTTTTTGTATATATATAATACAACAGAAAATTCTTAAATAGACGGTTTCTGAAGCTATTTGTCTTTTATCTCTTTCTCTAATATATATATATATATACCCTTCAAGTATATATTATACATTCCATTTTACAGAAAATTCTTAAGTATAAGCAACAAGATGAATGTGTTGGTCAAGTCCATGGTAATCCATCTCAAATTTCCAAAACTTTGTGGAATAAAAGTAAAAGTTGGTTTGATGGATTGAAAGTAAAGAAGAAGAATAGTTAGCAAGATAAAATCTTTATGTGGGAACCAAGATCACAGCCACTCTTATGATCTTATCATGCATGAATGTTTTGACCATTTGTTTTATTTTATCCCTTTTTCCTTTCCATTAGCAACAATTATTCAGGCTGCATTGTTTTATGTATCACACAACTCACTATCTCATCCTCTCCATTTTTTCTCAGGCTTTGTGCAAAAAAATCAGGCCAACCGAATATAGAACCCAAACCCTGTCAACCACCACTATGGCCCATAGGGCTATATCAGGTTGGCCCGCTGTGGACCTTCTCAAGAGTGGCCATTCGGTTCCATTTGTGCATGCCACGGTAGATGCCTACCTCCCTAGTGTGAATGTCAAGGATCAAGTAGTAAGTTTCAACCGTATTAGATATGTAGTCCTGTTTTTTTTCCTGGCCATTTATTCACTTTGTCCATTAGAATTGTATAAGTTATATGCTTATCGCTGCATATATTTCCTTTCTTAGCCATATCCGTTTATTCACTTTGCTCATGTATTTATAAGTTTTCTGTCAAACAAATTTTAGAAAACACTGAGAATCAACTAAGAATTTAATGAAAGTATAGATTCATATTATACAGATTCATATAAGTAGAGATTCATCTATAAAAAACTGAGAGAAATCTGTCAAACAAATTTTAGAAAAAACTGTCAGATTTTGTTAGGAAAATCAGTCAATGTTTTGTTGAAACTCAGTGAGAAGGATTGGTCAGGGAATTGTAACGGGTCGGTTGTGTCGTATCCTCATGCTGCTCCTCCTAGTGACAAATGAGATTGCATCTATATATGCAAATGCTGGGAAGGTGAGTTGCTTCCAAATTATAATAGATTAGGATTTTAAATTTTAGTTATTGATATGAATTGAAATGTCATATTCATGGTTGGGTCAATCCGTAAATGTGTTAGATTGTCTTATGGAATACCATATTTATTAGAGATAACCTCTCAGTAGCTTTAACCCTTGTGTTTATCATTTTGGATTGGCTATGACAGTGCACTTTTTTTGAGTCAATAGTGTCTTTTATGGTCTCTTCGTATAATTGGATGTTTCTCATTGAACATTGAACTGTTTGTTTGAAGTTTAAGTAATGTGATTTGTCCTGCTGGGTTTTGTCTATCTTGGATGCTGAAGAATCAGAATTGTTCCCAAATGTTGCTTGTTTCCGATAACCATTTGTTAACTCTTCTGTCTTTTAAACATATGATCTATCCTTGAGCTGATAATCCCATAACTTTTGTATTGATTGTTCTTAAGATGATAAACTAGGAACTTAATGAAAGTATATATTCATTTCACAGGACAGGTCTACTACCTACATATGTAGAAATATTCTTGTTCAATGATGTAAAAATATTAATTCATGGATTCAAGGTTTTGTGATGTTGTTTTTGGTCTAGTTTTTCTTCTCTCTCAGATGTTTATGGTTTTCCTATTGATCGATCAACATCACGAGTCACTAAATTTTGATGCTATTTTATTTTCAATTTTTGCAGTTCGTGCTTGAAGGATAAAGATGATAGAAGTAGAGCTATTGGGTTGTTCAAAAATTTTGTATCAGCAAGCATTCAATTCATTATTGTCCTGCGTTTCTCATCATATAAAACTAAACATATCGATTTTCTCATACTTGTTCGATGTTAATGTAATTTGGAACTTCTACATTGCTGTTTATCATTCTCCGTTGTTTAGCTTGCATCTTCCAAGCCACCTGTTCAAAAGAAAGCAAAATAAAGAATTAAGAAAGATGTTCGTTGTTTAGCTTGCATCTTCCATTGCCACCTGTTCAAAAGAAATCAAGATAAAGAATTAAGGAAGATGGTATGATGACAGTGTCTAGCATTAGCAACAAGCCAACAACAAGTATTCAAAGACCTAGTTATATATATATATATATATTTTTTTAACCGAAAAGAATTTGGAAGATGGCAAAGCAACTATCCAAGGACATTCCGAAGGATGATGATGCGGAGAGCAGCGTCTGAAGGGAGAGAGGTGCTGGAGTGAGGAGATAGGAGATGCAAGAGAAGGGAGAGAGGTGCTGGAGTGAGGAGATAGGAGATAGATGCGAGAGACTATCAGCAGTACCATTGGCTTCCTTAAAGATGTGAAGAATCTCACGATCAGAGAAGAACCGGAGAGAAAGAAGACAGTCCGATAAGATCATCTCGATCTCGCTAGAACACGAGAATCCAGTCAAGAGGCTGGTGATGATGCAAAGATTATCACCTTCAATATAATAATTTTATTTAAGTTAAGGTTTAATGTTGTAAGAGTTACTTTCCAAAGGTCGAAACCTTCCGCACCAAATACCGAAATCAACAGGGAACAACCAGCCTCAGAGAAAAGAACATATCCGGTGAAATACCCCGATTATATTTTTCCCTTTTTAAGGCATCGTGTAAGTTAATAAAACGTCGAGGATGAAGTTTTAAGGTAAAATTATACGAAGCCTTATCAAGCTTGAATTTAGAGAGATCCAGTGAAGATCTGTTAGCATGTCAAGGTTAAGTAAAGAGGGTATAAAATTTAGTGGATGTTTAAGACATGCTCAAGAATAAGTTAGTAAAATATTCTTAAAGTGGTGGAATGAAAAATTGTTGGAATATATTTAAGAAGGATAAAATATATAAACTTAAGAACGTTGGGTTGTTTCTGGTAAGTATCAGATGAAGTGGGCTAAAATTAAAATTGAAGGCCACGTTTCCATGTTGATTAGCTTGAATTTGCCTTGGCAAGTTGGCATCCAAGGACTTGTATAATTGGCTGGACACTTGTATATAAGGAGGTGATTGAACAATAAAGATCTCCTACTTGAATGCTTTCGTTTTCAATTTGCAAATCGACATTAGCAAAGACGTACAAGCTATATACCGTAAATTCCGTTTTTACCACCTCGATTCCGGGTGGCGTTGATTATTATTCAGTCGTTGTATTTTGGGACGATAAGATATTATCCCACTGGTAAAATTTCTCTCATTTATTTTAAGATCTTGGATATTTTATATCGTTATAATACTCGAATATAATTTAAGGTATCTCCTTATTAGCCGTTATAAGGCTCGTTATTATTAAGAAATTTGAGTATTTCTTAATACGATATACCATTGGATAAACCAGATATTTCTTTTAAATCGTTATAATGCCCAATTAAATTTAGGAAAGGAAATCATAAATTAAAATTTGCAAGTCTTAATATGGATATTTTAAAAATAGTGTTGGACAGGTGATTATAAAAAAGTAGAGGATATAAGTTTTATCTGGTTGGTTGATTGAGGATTATTTTAAAAGAAGACTTTGCCGAAGCTTAAGAGTATATATATAGTTGGTGACGACGTGGTTGGAAATAAGCTAATTAAATTATTATTTGTCTGCTATGTCCGACGTGGTTGGATGCGCCTATATATATAGTTGGTGACGTCAGTCATGATCCTACGTCTTCAGAAGGAATTAAATCTCTTGGTTGATCATAATCTTTTTATCCGCAAACTTCGGGTCTATAACCAAGGCAAGTGACTTTGTCCCATTTGCTCTTCTTAAAATACTCAATGTCTTTCTTTTAATATGTGTCAGTTGTTAATTATCAAGTAGATCTATCTGTTGAAAATAAATTGCGAAGTCTATTTATTGTTGCAATTTCTTTTCATTCCTTCTATGTTCAAGCTAGTGAGTTTTACTATATCATATTCTTGCAATTTCTATTCGTTCCTTCTCTATTCGAGCTAGTTCTAAATTTTCCAGGTGTGGACTTTGATTGATTTTTAGAACTAATCCTTATTTACTATGTAAGCTGAACATACGTATAAATTAGTGCTTTAACGGCTAACGAGATAAATTTATATAGTGGGAAAGTACACGGGTTCATCTACTGAATCCTTATAATGTGACACATGTGTGTTACTAATCTATTAACAAAAGAAATGTACGTTAAGCATGTGTGTAGATATACGTGATCATAACAGGTCAAGACTTGTTACGTTTTGTCTATTAGCTATTCATGAAAAAATCATTTTGAATATTATCAAAATGATACATTTTACCAAGAAGTGTGGTAAAATAGGCATGTGCCGGTATGACGTTGCTACTGTTATGTCAAGTACAACGAAGACATAAATGAGTGATAAATAAATATTTCATAAAATAAGTATTAATTAATGCCTTGTAATGAGGATTAAGTAATCATTGTTTGATATTACCCGAAGTATATATGGTACGTGTTAACTAAATCTTTCTTTTCTTACCCATTGTGGAACCAATGCCTAAATTAATAGAAAGTCGTGTATTGTAAATATTCTATATAATTTTCTACTTTATAAATTATATATCTCCTTAAACCTATATCATATTACGGACACTGGTTTGTAAGTTGTTTCATTCCGTCATTTCCTAGTTCTTCACCGAACTAACCGACCATGTTGTGAAATGGTTGGCTGGTGTGCCTCGTCTGCATACGATGTACATCAGTAAAAAAAATTTGCAGGTTAGGTAAGGAGGCCTTGAAGAGTTAACGTTTTGTTGTATAATAAAGTCTTTCACATTTCTATACTTTATGTATGAAATTTTACTTTATCTTGCAAGATTACGGAAAATATATGTAAAAGTTTTGCACCATGTTTAATGATAAAAATCGCACTCCAAGTCTTCTGATATAATATATTACTTATCGCCTTGTTTATGGGAGCATGGTTGAATGTCCCTATAAGGCTAAGGTAATTATGAATACATTTAAGTCTGAATAATTACTGGCGCTGCAACATCCCTTTTGAATTATAAAAGGGGGTGTTACATCCGGTGTCATTCCGAATAATGAATCCATAAGAAGCAGAGCTAGAGGTGGATATAACTCCATCAAAATTCAGTTTGCACCATCCTAACCTAGGTTTTTTCCATCGACTATGTTTGCGAGAGGTCTTATTATTTGTTTTTTATTCTGCCATATGTTATAGTTGTTATGTAAATCTTCATCTAGTTCCTTGGATTGATTCCAATTGTAAATATGTTCTGTTGTGAAAGGTAAGATTGCGTTAGGGTTTGGGTTTATGTTGTTGAAAACCTTTTTGTTTCTAAAGTCCCATATACTCCACCAGGCGACAACAAGAGTGGAGAATCCCTGGATGCCGAGTTCATTTTGAAGATTTATGAATGCTTGTGATATAGTGGTTGTGGTGTTATAGGCATGGTCAACCTTATCAGAGATTCTGGGGGATATTAGTTGAAGTGTCATTTTGGAGATAGGGCACTTGAATAATAAGTGTTCGGTATCTTCGTAGCACGAATCGCAGAGGGGGCAGTTTGTGGGGATTCCAACACCACGTCGGACCAGCCTGACCGTGGTGGGAATACCATCGTTAGTGATTCGCCAAAGAAATTCTTTTACTTTTGGAATACAGTCTAATTTCCAAATCCAGCTAAAGTTTGATTTAGTGTGTTGTTTGTTGTTTTGAATCATTTCTATTGTCGAGGCTGTAGAGAACCATCCATTGCAGTCGGGTTCCCAATATAGTCCATCTTGGGATATGTATTTGGGAATTGGAATTTGGGCAATAGAGTTGATGACATTATGGGGTAGGTGGTTTTGCAATGTGGAGTGTAGTTTTCCAATATCCCATTTTTTTTATCAGTTGTAATGAATTCTCTTATTAGCAATGTGAGTTTGTTGCTTGTGTCCATAGGGGTTTTGATTCAAACCGGTTGTCATGCCAGAAGTTAATGGAGGAGCCATCAACAATTTTCGAACACAAACCCTTTTTAAATAGGTCAAGAAGTTTGGTTAACTTTGCTCGCTGCCAGAATGTGTTACCTTTTTTGACATAATTAAGAATATGATTTATTTTAAGATATTTTTCTGTAACGAGACGGACCCATGGGCTAGATGGTTCGACAAGTATTTTTCATAGAAGTTTTAGTTGTAGTGCCTTGTTCATTCAGAGGATCGCAGATCCAGGCCCCCATTACGTCGTGATTTGCAGACATCAAACTAGCAGATGAGAGGACGGTGTTTTGGTCCTTTATTCCAGAGAAAAGTTCTATTAATTTTGTCGAGTTCTTTATGTATTGATGTGGGTAGCATGAAGCATTGCATGATATGTAGGGGTTTTGCTCCTAAGTTAGATTTGATTAGCGTGATGATATTAGAGCATCAAATGTTGAGTTTGTCACTTTCTTAGAGATAATGGGGCATCCAAGATAGCTTCCCAAATTACTGGTGTTTGGTATTTGAAGCTCGTTTTTTATAATATTTTTTATGTTGTTTTCTATATTATCAGTGGTTTGGAAGGCAGATTTGTTACGGTTGATTTTTTGACCAGATGATAAGTTGTACCAGTATGTGATTTTATTTATTTGGTCGCATGTTGTTTTAGTTGCCTTTGCAAAGATGATGATGTCGTCTACAAATGTTAGGAATGGGATATTTTGACATGTATGGGTGAGAGCGATGCCTATATGACTTTGGGGTTGATTTGCTTTGTGTTGGAGCCCACAGGCAAGAACTTCCGAAACTAGAAGAAAGAGGTAGGGGGAAGAGGGTCACCTTGTCTAAGGCCTTTGAAAGATTGAAACATGTGTATAGGTTCGTTGTTGACTAGAACATAATAGGAGACGGTTGTAATGCATTCTTTGATCCAGGATATGAATTGGTCATAGTAGCCCAATTTTTGCATTCTAGTAAATAGGAACTAGGAAGTCCCAACGGACCATATCGAAAGCTTTTTTCATGTCAAGCTTGACAACCATCCAACCAAATTTACCCCTTTTTTGTTGGAAGGAGTGAAAATTTTCATTTGCTATTAAAATATTGTCTTGTATGGATCGTTTTGTTATAAAGACACTTTGAAATGGGTGGATGATGTTAGCCATAGGTTCCTTTAATCTGGTTGCTATTATTTTTTAGATGATTTTGTAAAGAGTAGTAAAAAGGCTAATAGGTCTGTAGTTTGCTGCTGACAGTGGGTTTTTGCATTTTGGTATTAGCGTAATGAAGGTGTGGTTTATTTGTTTTAGAATGTTTCCACTGATGAAGAAACTTTTGACCGCCTTAATGACAGAGGGGGCAACGATATGCCAGAAGCGTTTGGAAAAACCCGCAGGGTATCCATCGGGGCCCGGAGATTTGTCATTTGCAAGGTTGAAAACAACTTTTTTGACCTCATCATTAGAAATAGGGCGTATTAATTTTGTGTTTTTTTCAGTTGTAATTTCAGTGTTAATGTGATCAAGAAGAGTGCAATGTTGCATAGGAGTCACTGGTGCCGCAAAACGTTTAGTGAATTCCTTTTTGAATTCATTATGGATATCTTTGTCAAGGGTTAAAGAAATACCACACTCAGACCGAAGAGATTTAACAATATTACGGTTCCTTTCGGGTGGGTGATACTTAAATCCTATTTAAGCTGCTAGGTTACTCGGCATTGAACTTAATCAAATGGGAGTATAAGATACTGTTTTGTTGGAATTATTCAATTTGGTTTCCAATATTTAGTGGGCAATCTTTCTTTTGTAGTTACTGAACTTAATCAAATGGGAGTATAAGATACTATTTAAATACTTTCACAGAGTAGCAACTCTGTGAAAGTATTTTGTGTTTGTGTCTCCAACTGTGAGGTGAAAGCGTTTTGCTCTTTGGGCCCAATAGGTGGTTTGGAAGTTTATCGTTTTTGTATATTTGTGTAGTAATCATTTGTGTTTTATGTCAGTCACTTGGTCATAATTTTGGATTAATTGTTCTTGAAGATTTTGTAATACATTTTCTGTTTTTGTAACTTGGGATAGAATGTTGCTTGTGGTTTTTTTTAGGGGTGGGCACAAATCCCGCAAATCCCGGTCCCGTCCCGATCCCGGTGGGATTTCGGAAAAAAATAGTAAATCCCGTCCCGGTCCCGTCCCGTAAAAATTATGCGGGACGGGACGCGGGACGACTCATCTCAATCCCGCAAATCCCGTCCCGTCCCGCATATATATACATAAATATTATAATAATATATAAATAATATATTATCTTATACAGTATATATTATATATTATATATAATAGATATATAGTGTATATATATTAATTTGATTCATATGTACAGTGTGTACATAATACATATATACACACTGTAAACAGTATATAGCCATATAGATATACGAAGGGTGTAGTTCAACTGTACGTTCTTAATTAGTAATTACTAATTAGCAATTTGATTAGGGTACATAACTATATTCTATACAATACAGTGTATATATATTATATATTGTGTATAATTATATGTATAATGTGTCCAGTGTATATATATATATATAAAGAAAATTGTAAAATATAAAAAATATTATAAATTTTTATATGTTACATCTTTAAAACCGCAAAATGTATAAGAATTTTAGATTTTTTTATAATATTTTTTTATTTGAGGGACAAGGCCCGTCCCGTCCCGGTCCCGTCCCGTCCCGTGAGGGACAAGGCCCGTGCGGGATTGAAAAAAAAGTAGTAAATCCCGTCCCGGTCCCGTCACGCGAAAATTACGCGGGACGGGACGCGGGACTACCCCAATCCCGTCCCGTCCCGTCCCGCGCCCACCCCTAGTTTTTTTGCACCGGATTTTACTCTTTCTTTTTTTATCTTGTAATTTTTTTTACTAATTTGAATGTGGTAGATCCATCAGGATTGACTCGTCAAGCTTGTCTTACCAGTAGTTCGCAGTCCTTATGTTTTCCCCAGGCAAGTTCGTAACGAAAAGGTTGCATCACAGGTGTTTGGAAAAAGCTCCAAAGTTATTTGGCAGTGGTCTGATGTAGTGAAAGCATGGTTTTTGGTTTTTAAATGAGGTAGTTTGGAAAATAAGTCTTTGTGTACGAGAACTCGGTCTAATTTTTCATAAGTGTTATCTGGCCCAGAGGCTCTTTTCCTCTAGGTAAATTGGTTGTCGTATGTTGGTATGTCAACCAAGTCATGTTTAAGTATGAAGTTGTTAAGTCGTTGTAATATGTACGAAGACAGCGAGGAACCCCCTATCTTGTCTTCCATTGAGAGAAGGTCATTAAGATCACCTATAATCATGTATGGGAGTGGGTAACTTTGCATGACAGATGAGATGTCATTCCAAAATCAGTTTTGTCTTGTTGGTGTGGTGGTGTATAGACAAAACCAATAATGAATTGAAGGTTATGTGCTAATTAGTTTTGATATTTTGTGATAATGTATCAGATTGTATCTTTGATTAGTTTGCAGAATTTCGAAGGTTTCATTATGCAGGTGAGATGATTTCCAATAAAGATATAGGCCTCATGAGAGTCCTGTCGATTGACGGAAGCAGAAATTTTGTTTCCGCTTTGCGCCATAGGTTTTCTTTTGGCGGTTGTTGCAATTTTGTTTCTGCAAGAGCAAGTATGACTATGTGTTCTATTTTGCAGGTTGAGTCAATTTGAGTCCAAATATTCTTCCTAGCCAGACCACATACATTCCAGTAACTAATTTTCATAGATAGCTATTTTGAAATAATAAGTAAATGTGTTAAGCTCAACGGAGCCTTTAACCTGCTTAAAAGAGGCAGAAGTGTGGGTGTTGGGTTGTGAAGAGCCCGAAGGCCTCTTGAGTGATGGTGAACTGATTTGGGGTTCGCACAAAGGCTTCCCGGAAGTTACAATTTGTGGGTTGTGGTTTTGGGTGTCATTCCCAGGGGAATTTCCCATGTGATTATCCATTAATGACCATAAGCAAAAATAGGAAGAATTATTGAGAAAGATACTGAAGTCACCATCAAAGTAGAGATGGATCAAATTTAAGGTGACATACAATAATAATTTCATAGTGTTGTTTTGCAAGAATAAAAAATCAGCAGTTGATAGCATAATGGTATGTAATGCCGGCCGTTGATTTGAATAGAAGGGCGGTTTAATGTCGAGGGCAGGTCTCACAACTAGGTGTTGAAAGACACAGGTTTTGCTGCAACATTTTCTTATGGACTGACCGGAGCCAAGCTTTAAATCCTGTAAAGGCCAAGTAGTTATAAAGCTACAATAATAATGCGAAAAACGCAGGCAAACCCAAAGATACACGTCTATAAATGACAAGTAGTTCATGAGATGAGTAAACCAATTAGTGATCCAATAAGCAACTGTTATGGCCCTCCGATGATGGGCAATAACAGTGGAGCTCAGCTCCTTGAGAACTAGAATGAGTTTGGGATGAGAGGTAGAAGAGAGATTGGGTGAGAGGAGAATATAAAGATATTTGGGAGGGAAAATATGAGTGTGTATATTCATACCCATCCTCAAGGATCCAAAGCCTATTTATAGGCAATCCAGCCAAGGCCTTGTACAATTCATCCGGCCAATGGTTTAGTCTAATGCTTAGACAAACAAAAGGCTAAGACCATGAAAACAACTAAGGATGGCCTTGAAAGTTAGGAAACTGGTGAAGAATGTGAGCTGCAGCTTCCCATGTAGCTAGCCTTGTCTGGTGGGAGGTTCCTCCATTTGATCAACCATTCAACTACTGGATCTCCATTGGCAAGTCTCTGGCTCGGCACTAATGTGTCCCTCCTCGTCAGTTTCAAGTGCTTGTGTACACACATCTACCACTGGACCCTTCTTTAGCTTCAATTGAGACACATGAAAGACTGGATGAATTTTGGAATTCGGGGGCAAGTCCAGCCTATAAGCTACTTGACCAATCTTAGCTACCACTTGGAATGGACCAAAGAACTTGGAACATAGCTTGACAGATTTACGGATTGCTACTGATGACTGGCGATATGGTTGCAATTTGACAAAAACCCAGTCTCCGATGCTTAGTGATCGATCTGTCCTATGTGCATCTGCAAAATTCTTCATTCTGGCTTGAGCTTTCTGTAAATGATCCTTAAGCTGCCTCACCATTTGTTGTCTAGTCACAAGCCAATCATCCACTGGTGATCCTGAAGCTGACAACGTAGGCAATCCCAACTGAGAAGGAGGAAACCCATAAAGAGCCTCAAAGGGTGTCATCTTGATGGTTGAATGGACAGTTGTTTTGTACCACCATTCAGCAAGGAACAACCAATGTGAACACCTCTTTGGGTTACTGGAAGTCATACATCTCAAGTATGTTTCTAGGCAGCGGTTCACTCTCTCTGTCTCGCCATCAGATTGTGGATGATATGAGGTACTCATATCCAGACTTGTGTGTAAGGATTTGAAAAGATGCCGCCAGAAATTACTCATAAATTTTTTATCCCTGTCTGACACTATGCTCTTGGGAATCCCATGGAGTTTGTAAATATGTTCCATGAATAAGGAAGCTACTTTAGCTACTTTAGCTGCAGTGTAAGGGTGTGAAAGAGAGATGAAATGGGCATACTTGGTAAGTCTGTCCACCACCACTAGAATAGTGTCTTTGCCTTGGGATTTAGGAAGCCCTTCCACAAAGTCCAAGCTAATATGGCTCCAAGCTCTGTCAGGTATAGGGAGGGGTTGTAATAAACCAGGAGAAGCAATGCTCTATGTCTTGCTGCGTTGGCAAGTGTCACACATAATCACAAATTCAGAAATTTGTTTCTTCATGCCCTGCCAGTAGAATAGACTCTTTACCCTGTGGTAAGTGGCATGTATTCCTGAGTGCCCCCCTACAGGCTCTTCATGTAAAGCTTTTATCATTCTATTTCTAGTATCTGAGTTGCAACCTATCACCAACCTGCCCTTGTATCTGAGCACCCCTTTTGTCAATGTGATTGGTCCCGGAGTAGCAGATAGTGCCTGCAGCATCCACTCCTGCACACTCTTATCTACCTCATAACTAGCTAGCACCTCAGATACCCATGTAGGTTGAACCATGGTTAAAGCACCACACTCACCTTGCTCAAAAACTCTGGACAAGGCATCAGCTGCCTTGTTGTCTATCCCCTTCTTATAAGCAATTTCATAAGAAAGCCCTAATAATTTCCTTACAACTTTTCTTTGAATCTGAGTTGACAGTCTTTGATCAAGCAAGTGTTTTAGTGGTTGATGGTCAGTTTTGATTATGAAATGGTTGCCCTCCAAGTAATACCTCCACTTCTCCACAGCAAGGAGAATAGCTAAAAGCTCTTTCTCATATACAACCAACAACAAATGTTTCCCATGTAAGGCTTGGCTGAGAAAAGCAATTTGTTGACCCTTCTGCATAAGTACTGCACCTATCCCGGAATCACAAGCATTAGTTTCCACAACAAATGGAATCACAAGCGCGTAATTCCTCAAACTTCTCATTGTATTCCTCCAGATCGTCCAATTGCTCCAGCTTGTTGAATTCTCCAACGATTTCTGATTCCCGCCTATCCCCAAATCGGACACAAATCGCATCCGAGAATTCCGACCAAGAAACCCGAGGATGTTGCATCAGGTAGCCCTGCAACCATGTGTCGGCCTTGTCGGTGATGTACATAGCATCTATATCGACCTGATGATGCTCTGGCACTGCAAAAATACCGAAGTACTTCTCGCACTTACGGATCCAATTTCTCGGTTTCTTCCCGTCAAACTCGGGAAAATCCAGCTTAGGCAGCCTCAAGAATCTGTTGTCTGATCCACTCATGCCTGCCAACGGTTGTCCTCCATTGAAACTGTGATGCCACCTTGATCCCGGAATCTCTTGTCCTGCTGGTCCGTTTCCCATCACTGATTCCCTTCGCTGATCCGATCTTGAACCCGAAGCCATACCCCGGAAATTCATGCCTCTGTCGGACTCCGATGACTGCTCTTGATGACGTTCTTGATGCGGAGGATGACGCACGAACTCAGCTAACTGTTCCATTCGTTTATCATTCGAGGATTTGAATTCCTCAAACAATTTGGCTTGATCTTCTCGGTACTTCTGAGAGTCGGCAATGAATTTCAGTGTGGAAGTCATGAATGACTTTGTATCCTCTCTGAATTCATGGAACTGCACCTCCAATGTCTTCGAGCGAGTTCCATCTGCCATAGCGCTGCGTTTGTTGTCTCGAACCTAAATCTGATACCAAATCTGTTATGGCCCTCCGATGATGGGCAATAACAGTGGAGCTCAGCTCCTTGAGAACTAGAATGAGTTTGGGATGAGAGGTAGAAGAGAGATTGGATGAGAGGAGAATAGAAAGATATTTGGGAGGGAAAATATGAGTGGGTATATTCATACCCATCCTCAAGGATCCAAATCCTATTTATAGGCAATCAAGCCAAGGCCTTGTACGATTCATCCGACCAATGGTTAAGTCTAATGCTTAGACAAACAAAAGGCTAAGACCATTACAGCAACCAGCTGAATGAAGGTAGCCATTGTGTTTAAAGTAATGCTTGGTGGAATGTAAGTTAAATATAAATCAACTGTAATGATACTAGGATGTAGATTTGTGTTGCAAACAAAGAAATGCTCAAATCGTATATTAAACAACACATATGTAATCAGAATAGTTAAAGAAGCTTAGCATGCCAATATAGGTTTTAGTGACAGTAAGATTGGTAATGGAGGTAGAGGTTTGTTTTAGAGTATAGGTTATCAAACTAATTGAAAAAGGATCGTAATTCGTAAGCAATAAACAATAAAGGAAAGATCAACACATAGAGTAAGATCCTGAGGGGCATATCTGATTGGTAATAGAAATAAGAAGGCATTGGGGGTACATGGCCATGGCCTGTACAATTTAGAATGCAATCTGGTAGGGTTTTGCAATTGGATTTAAATTTTGTGAGTATATTATAGTAAGCCATTAGTATGAGAACATCAATAATTAAAGAATGACTCAAGCCATTGAAAGTATGATTTATAATATTGGTCAACCCTTAAACCCAGCAAGCAAAGTAGATTTAATAGAGAGAATTCTGTGTGATTTAAGACAACACATAATAGACTTGAAAAAGAAGTTATGGTTAGTAAACTAAGGTCCAGGAGGACACATTCATAGATAAGATGTTATGATACAAAGGTTTTAGAAGCCAAGATCTAGCATTCAACTTAGTTACAGTAACCAACAGTTTGGGTTTTGTGATTGGTTTTAAATTTGAGTATTTGGGTGTAAAATGATTGAATATCAATAATGTAAGTTTCTGAATTTCATTTGTTTGAAATATACCATAGTTTGAGGTAACCTTCCGCACGATAACCTAATAGCGTCTATTCTAGCATTGTCTTTGAGCACTCTTGGGTAGAGTTTAGGGCATTTTACTAGAGTATTCTACCTATTTCTTAGCCCTTTGTGTTCCATTTCGAGGAATCGGTGTCTACCGCTAGTTTGTTGTGATTTCAGGTACTTTTGAGCAGTTTTGGAGCCGATTCAAGAGCTAAAGGATAAGGAGGTGATTAGAGGCGCTTCCATGTGGAAATAAATCATCAAAGACGGGCTAAAGGGGTCGAAAGATGAGCAAAAATATGAGACAAGATGCAAGCATATCAAGTGAATCACTCATAGGAGCTCAGACGATGTAGCACGACTCGCGTGATGGCCTTCACAGGGGAATTTGTGCAATTTTCAGCTTCAACATCACGACTCGTGGGAGGCCTTCACGAGTCGTGACAGATAAACTCATCTCTTTGAGGCGTTTGCAAGTTGTCACGACCCGTGACAGACTCTTCACGAGTCGTGATAGTGCCAGATCAGCCAACCTTTCACATTTCCGTGTTTGTTTTGATGAATTAAAAACCTTTGTAATTTCCATGTTCTGGGAGGAGTTACGTTTTGTTTTTTTGGAGAAAGCTCAGGCCGAACTTGGGGAATTGGGGGTTGAGCTTTTGGTGAACTTTGGAGACTAGGACTTTGGAGAAGACAACTTGTTCGATCTATCAAATTTCGGTAAATTCCATTTTCATCTCTATTGTTCTATGTTTATCTTGCCGAATTTGATTGAATCAAGCATGTACTTTTTCATGAGTGGCTAGATCTCTTGTTCTAGGGTCGGGGTGATCCCGGCGATGCAGAAATAGACTTGTTCTCAGTATCGTTTGATTGATTTCTGATTTTGTTTGGTGATTTAATCCTATTGCGCCAGCCCTAATCGACGAGAATTGGTTACTGATTTTGGGTTTGAAATCGAAAGACTAAAACCCTAAATTGGAATTTAGATGGTGAATTTAGGTCGAAAGGCTATTTGATCCATTGGAACCATAGGATTAAACTCGAAGTTTAGTGGATCGAAAGTGAAATTGAACTTCTTGAGGATTTATTGATTGTTATAGATATTCTAGATGACCGTTATATCAATTGAGACCGAAAGGCGAAATTGATGTGATTTTCATTTAGAATTCTAAGCACTTAAGGGTTCTAAATTGGTTGCTTGAAACCGAAAGGAGATCGTTAACCAATTTAGACACATTCGCTTCGATTCCGAAAGGAGTTTTGCGATTACCTTAGACAATCTACTTTCACTTTTGAGTTAGAAATCATTCAAGCGAGAATATATTTTGGTCTATTGACGATGCATCGTTGGTGAATCCCTAGCCCTAGAATATCTTCCATACATATATTTCTCATTATTTTTCACCAGTGTTTTCTATTTTTATACACACATTTCCCCTTAAATTGTTAGTTACTTTTGGGCTTAGTCGAACTAGTTTGAAATTGACAATCGATATTCCTCCGGTCCTTGTGGATACGACACTTGATTACTACAACTGAATCTCATACAATTGTGGGTGTAGGTTTTATCCTATCATAACCCCATATCAATGGACCTATGTACGTGACCGAGGTGTAATCACTGTGCCACCTACGTATTTCTCCGATGAAGAGACTGCCAAACCAACCTTTAAAACAAGGTATTTGATCTTTGCTAGCATTTACATTCATGTCTTCGAACTATGCGTCTTTCCCCTTGGAAATCCCTTAAATCTTTATGTTTATATCTCATACCTTGTTGTATTGTTTGTTCTTAAGATGATAAAAACTAGGAACTTAATGAAAGTATATATTCATTTCACATGAATGTAGAAATATTCTTGTTAATTAAATGATGTAGAAATATCCTTATTTGTTGAATCTCCTACCTTGTGCTGCACTTGTTATATGTAGTCTAGTTTTATACGTGACTTGATATATTTTATTGTGTACTTTTGTAGGGTGTAGAAACATACCTCGATCTTGGTGCAATTGACCGCTTTGAAGTACAACTCATGAAGGAGTGTATTTGAAGTATTTGAGGCACCAATGACGAAGAATTCCATGGATTCAAGGTTTTTGGGATGTTGTTTTTGGTCTAGTTTTTCTTCTCTCACATGCAAGATGGTATCTTTATAGAGATTATGCAGTATTGGTGGTGTTCTCACTGGTTACATCATCAGCATTGCCATCTGCATCTCTATTTCATTTATAACCGTTTCTTCTTTATGCATTTTGTCTTATTGTAATAAAGCTAGCTGTCCAAGAGCTGTGTCACGTGATATACACATGCTCTAGACTATATATAGTTGCTTTCCAAAACCTTAGTTTTGTAGGGTTTTGATCAATCAAAGAAAGGGCCTCTGACGGCTTCTTTTCATCAATTCCAAAATGGATATCTTGCTTGAATGTCATCATCATTTACTGTTCCATTGATTCCAGATTTACAGATTCTTCTTTAATTCTTCTGTCACTCTTTTGCACCTGTGTGTGCTTGATATTCAGGTGATTGTGGCTGAACTTTAAGCGATAAGCCATCGGGTAGGCTTACTCAAACCAATAAAGACTTGCGCAACTATTAATAATACAAATATGTGTAAAAAATGGAATTTCACCCAGCATATCATATACTGGCTTAACTAGTACGTAGTGATTGGACATATCTATCAATTAGGAAGAGGATAAGAAGATCGCCACTCCAATACTAAAAAATCCTTTAAAAAATTGGTCATTAAGGAGCTATAGTGGATATCGAAACGAACAGTTGGCCCAATGTATATATAACTGGGCTTAACTAATAGTTGGACATCTGGGCCCAATTCTAAAAAAATCACCTAAAGATGAGTATAAAGAGACCACTCTAGTTTTTAGGGTTCTATCTTGTGCCGTCAAGAGCATAAACTCTCCAACGTGTGAAAAGGTCAAAAACTTGGATCTGAATCCATTCCCATCAACTTCCATTTCCGGACGTTTTGAGCCAAATTCTTGTACTGATTTTGTTCTTCTCTTCCAGTTGTTTTGCAGCCATTTTGAGGGGATATTATCGGCATAATGTGGAGCTCTTTGTTCAAATTCAAAAGGAGGTGCTTCGATGACTATTATGGTATCGTTAATGAAGCTAAAGGGTTGTTCAAAAATACTAAAGGGTTAGTTTGGGTCGATTCATACTCTTTTCTACTATTACTTGTGTTTTTTTTTTCTTCAAATCAAGTTGTTACTCATCGAATCCGGGGTTGAATGTTTTCAAGAAAACTGTAATTTTGCAAATGTTCAGAATTTTTCAGGAAGCGTGGGCTTCTTTCATATTTGACATGTCTTAATTGGCATTTATTATTAAATTTATAAGGTACTTAAAAGTCAAATGGCATGCATGTAGTAGGGATTGGGGAGTAGCATGTATTTTGTGAGAATTCCTTGACTAGCTATTTTATACAAGGATTATGTGAAATCACTGATTAGGTTGAAATATATTTTAGTGTCAATTTCTAATTGGGAAAATGGCAGAAAATCACCCCTTAAATATGACCTTTTTGTAGAAAAACCACCCCTTAAAATTGAAATTGCAGAAAACCACCCCTTAAACCCATTTTGCCTATAAATCGCCACCCACAATTTTTTTTTTTCCGTTAGTTTTCCGTTAAAAATGGTGAAAAGTCATTTTTACCTATTTCTTTTAATGTTATTTTAATGAGAGAGAAATGTATGAATTGAAATAAATTAATAAAATCTATTTATCCATCCCTTTTAATATTATTTTAATATAATAACATACTTTTTCTCTCATTAAACGGGATGGATAAATATGTTTTATTAATTTATTTCAATTCACACATTTTTCTCTCATTAAAATAACATTAAAAGAGAAGGGAGGGGTAAAATGATTTTTCACCGCTTTTAATGGAAAACTAACGGAAAAAAAGATTGTGGATGTCGATTTATAAGCAAAATGGGTTTAAGGGGTGATTTTCTGCAATTTCAATTTTAAGGGGTGGTTTTCTGCAAAAGGTCATATTAAAGGGGTGGTTTTCTGCCATTTTCCCTTTCTAATTTGGATATGAATTCATTCAACTCATATTGATAAATTAGGGTGGTTATAATTGTTACCTTTTGAAATATACGAGATTATAATTGATTTATATGAAATTTCTTGAATTTGTTTTTCATTTGATAACTTAGATATATATGAGTTAGACCCTTTGTCGCTCGCTTATGCTTGTCTCCAACACTACATACAGCGCAGGAACACTCCTCACATCGCCATCTATGAGGGTAGTATGGTGGCCGTCCTGACCATCACCTCGAGGTCCGCATCAACCGGTACACTCACTATGTTGTTATTGATGTCCATGATTCGTTATGACTTTTATATGTGGGGTTGAATTTTTGAGATTTGTTGAATTATATTTATTTTGGGTTATTTACATGCTTAATTTCTGTATATTGTTAATGGATTCAAGAAAATGATATTTATGGGTTTATGATTTCATATAATTTCTTGAATTGACCCTTAATTGATAATTTGAATATATTGTTCTTCGAGATTGATTTAACTCTTTCTCTTGGGCATGATATTTGAATTCTTCCAGGATTAACAATATGAACTTGAGTAGAGTTTATTTATATTTCATGTTAGGTTCAGAAATTAAGTATGGGTCCTTGTATGCATTTATACTTATTGTCAAAAACTTACCTTAGCTAAAAATTTCCTTACAGATTATTATGGATTGACGAGAGGGTTTCTCGATCAAATAAATTTATAGTTAAGACTCTGCTATAGGATAGTAGAGTCAGATTCGTGTTCAGGAGAAAAGTCAGCGGTTATAGGTTTAGGGATTCTGGAATAGCGGGAAACAGTGATGAGGGTTGTTGACGATGTCGGCCAAGGATGGGTCGATGTCGAGGGATAGATAGGGAATGGTGGTTGGTGTTGGGTAAAATTTGTGCAGAATGTAAATATTACCTCCGTCCAAAAATACCTGAACTTTACTATTCATGCACGCTTTTTTAAGAAAGTAAAAACTATATAAAATATTAACTTTTTTATTAATTTTTTTAAATAATTACAAACTTATTATCAATAAGTTTGCAATTATTAAATTTTTTTTTAAAAAAAAGTTAATATTTTATATAGTTTTTAGCTCCTAAAAAAGCGTACATTAATAGTAAAAGTCCATGTATTTTTGGACGGAGGGAGTAATAAACTAAAATAATAAAGGTACAAACTTCAAAGCTAAATGATAACCGCAACGATAATCAAACACACAAAAGACAAGATAGAATAGTTATGTAATCACATCAAAGGAGCAAGTTTTCGTCTTTTCCAACAATTAAAGTTCTAAAAGGCGCTAATTTGTTAGGTGCTGGGGATGCACTTCTGTACCACCCTCCATCCATGGAGGAGCTGGGGATGCACTTCTGGATGATCCAGGGGTTCGGTTGGCTAGATGCCGACCGTCTGATTGGACCCTTAGACCACCACTACCCGACCTTGGCAGGAGAGTACCTCGCAACTCTCCGGATCCCAGAATCCCCTGCCTCCACTAGCCATGTCCACTTTCAGCTTGCCAACAGGCAGTTTACCATGACTCTGGAGGATATGAGCACCGTCTTTGATTTCCGCCACACCACCAGTTTCTTCCACATTCATGATACAGGTGTGATGTGGGGCTACATGTCCAACATGCTGGAGCCTACCCAAGACCGTACCATCACAACCAACATAGTCAGTCCTCCATTCGCTACCATCCTAAGGATCCTGGGTAGCACTATTTGGGCCCGCATAGAGCTGAGGCGACCCATCCAGCCGGAGTTAAGAGTGTCAGAACCCCTGCCGCTCGCCTACACATGGCTCGAACACTGCATTACCCGTCGGAATCGACCACGGGTAACCATCTACGACGGTAGCATGGTAGCTATTTTAGCCATTCGCTTACTGCGGCGCCCGCCGCAACCCCCTGCGGTGCCCGTCGCCAGAGACGAATTTCACGCGGCGCCCGCCGCAGGTGAAACCCAGCGAGTTGCGGCGCCCGCAGCTCCCTCTGCAGCGCCCGCCGCAACGGTACCCGTGACTAGTTTTTTTTTAAAAAAAAATAAAAAATAAAAATAAAACACATCACCAACATCACGGGATTTTTATGTAAAACCCTACCTCATCTTTCTCTTTCCTCTATGCTCTTTCCACTGCCGCCCCACACCCCCATTGTCATCTTCCCCAACACCTTCTTCAACCTCCAAACCCTCCATAGCCTCCCAAGCTCTCTCTTTCTCTTCCCCACCACCAAATCCAACCACCTTGCCACCTCTTTCCACCTAATCCATCTCCTAGAAGGCGGATCCAAGCCCGACAACCGCCACCTGCTCGCGCCGAATCTGCGCCTGCCGCTGCCGCTGTCTTCTACTAGATCCGAAGCCGAGAGCCCTAATCTCCTAGCTTTTCAAGGTTTCCCCCATCCTTTAAACTCTCAAGGTATGATTTTCTTCCCTCTTCTCTCCAAATTTGAGATTTTTAAATGTGGTTGAGAACTAGGTAGAGATTTGATCTTTGAGTGTTTTGTTTAAAGGTGGACCTTTGTGTTGAATAAATTGTTTTTAGGGGACTGATTTTTCTTAATGTATATAAGGGCTGATTTTGTGGGATTATGAGAATTGAGGTTGGAATTTTAATTTTACATGTGGTTATTTGAGTAAGGTGGGATATTATTGTTGTTCTCTAAGGGTTGAATTTGTGGAAGCATGAAATTTGGGGCTAATTTTTCATTGCTAATGGGGCTGATTTTTGGTTGTTAATATTAAAGTTAGAGCTTTGGTGTGAATTGGAAATTTGAGGTTGATTGTTGATAAATTGTGAAGTATTCTTGAGTTGGGGCTTTAAATTGAGATTCTTGATTCCTTATGGTGTGCTTAGTTTGTGTATGTTATTGATTGGCTTGGGTTGTGTTTGAGTTGTGCTTGTTTGTGTTGAACTCTGAATCTGTTTGGGGTTGTCGATATATACTGCTGGAATTTGTTACAGATGGTGCGCCGACTAAGGAATGCATCCGATGAACAGACGAGAATTTTTAGGAATTTCGATGCACGACGCTTCGTTCAGACGAAGTTCTTTCACACCCAGCCCTGCAGACGCTGGGGATGTTGGATGTTACCCACCAGATGCTCACCCATGGCGGGTTGGGGGGATTTCTAAATCGTGGTGCCCCGACATACCCCGAGCTAGCATGGGAATTCCTGGCTACATTTGAGAGGGTGGACGATTCGAGGATTCGGTTCAACTTGTTGGACCAACCTCATGTTTGCACACTTGACAACCTCCGACAGCAGTTTGGGATATCCCAGGCGCCCACCCCAAATTGGTCCTCCATGACGACTGAGCAGCAACGCCATGACGTGTGGTTCAAAGCGACTGGAGCCGCTTTTGATAGCCACAAGTGGGAGTACAACTACAGTTTTGTCCACCCCTGCTTCCGTCTGGTGCACAAGGTCTTGGCCATGTCCTTTAGCGGCCGAGACGACGTGAACAAGGTATATGCTGCTGATCTGGCCTGGTTATGGAGCTTCGCTCCCGAGTCTCGTGGTACACCAGACTGGGTTGAGATATTTATAGAGAGCTCTCTGAGGATCCAGGGGACGACGTCCGGAAGATTTGGCTTGGGAGGCATGATTAGCCTCATAGCCTACCAGTACTTATCGCCTGACCAGTGCGGTGCACCTATGTCTGGTGGGTACACCTACACCACAGAGCAGCTTAGGAGGGCATTTGTGCTTGAGGGTGCCGACGGAGGGGGCTGGATTTGGAAGTCTGGACACCGTGGGGAGCACCGATTGAGTATGCCTAGGCTCTTACCTTATGGACCTTCAGACAACACCCTCTACATCGCAGGCGATCAGGAGCAGGCTGAGGAGGAGGTACCTGAGGATGATGAGGAGGAGGATGCCCCTGCACCGGCAGATCATCATATGGGGGATGCACAGCAGGATGCTGGCCCGTCTGCGGGACATCGCTTCTCGCCCGATGAGGACGACTACTTGCGGGACTACCTGGCCAATGAGTTCCATCGTCTATCCTTACGCCAGGATGCAGTTGAGTTCGCCCTTAGCGACATCGGTCGCACTGTGAGGGAGACGGACTACCTGGCCAGGATGCAGTTGAGTTCGCTCTTACTATGGAATTTGATGGTCAAAGAGTTGAATATAATATTTATGATTCCATGAAATTCCCATCTGATGATCATTCTCTATGCTTTGTGGATGTTATTGATACTATGGCTCAGGATTGCTTTGATTTGGAGTGTGTTGATGAGATGAAAGTTGCTTTACAGGCTCCTATAGATGAAATTGCTAGAGATTATGTATTGTCATCTGACTTGTAGGAGGCTATAGTAGCTTTATACCATCGATCTTCCACGTATGTGCCACCAAGGGGAGACCGCATCGAGCTGACCATACCTACTGAAAAGCTTTTTCCATCTATTATCCAAGCGTCTGATGTTGAATTGAAACAACTCCCTAATCACCTTAAATATGCTTTTCTTCAAATTTGACGGAGGGGAAACCTGTCGTTGATTCCGCCAAAGAAAACTCAAACCTAAAGCAAGTATAGCAATAAGCAAGAGGTCGATCCACAGGGAAATTTATAACTCAAGTATGATTTTAATGCCGCTTAAGTAACCAAAGGGGGGTTTTAGTGTGAAAGTTTTGAAGCAAAGTAACGAACGCAGAGTAAGTGAATTTGTTTTAGACAGATGAGAGAAGCAATTCCACCTACAATTTTCCACTTTATTGGATTGAAGCGATCCTTGTAACTTCTTCTCGTCCTATTATGTTTCCTATGAATGCCCTTGTCCCGACCTAATATAGTTACTAGTCCAATCAATCCTAGAAACCCTTATCAAACGAACAGTCCCTAAAGAAGGATTTAACCCAATTGATAGCTTTAAGTTCAGAGATTAGCCAAGGTATTTGCAGTCCCTAAAGAAGGATTTAACAACACATTCAACTTCCTACTCATTCAATTAGTTCAATCAGCCCTAAAGGAACAAGTTTGCCACTTAGGTTAAGGTTCACAATCAGGGATCTACAAAACCTTAGGGATTGAATTGATCTAACAAGTTGGCCAGACAAGATAGAACAAAACAATAATCAATCAAGCACAAAGAAGTTGAAGCATTCACAAATAGGAAACTAGGAGCGAGAATTAGAAACTCACAATCAATCCGAATAAAGCTTCAAATTGCAGGCAGAATAGATGAGTTTAGTTCCTAATGGAAGACATAGCTCAAAATCTCCAAAGTGTCTAATGGCAGTAAGAATAGAATCAAAAGTGAAAAATAACATAAAAGTGGCCTAATAAAACATCCAAGTCGGCCTCAAAACAATCATAGAAAAAACTAGGGTTTTTCCAAAACGGCGCGGATTGCTGACGGTCCGAGCGGCGCCCGCCGCAAGTGCTTTCTTCACACCCCGCTGCGGCGGGCTCTGCTGCGGCCGCGGCACCTCTACTGCGCCCGCGGCACAGTGTTCTGCCGTGGCCTATGCTTCCTTTGCGGGCTTCTCCTCTTGTCTTGCTTCTTTTCTTCCTTGTTCCTTCCCATGTATCTTGTGTTCCTCTTCGAGATATTGCATCTCCCAAATGTGTTCCGATTCAATCTGCGAGATAAACACAAAATTGCGCAGAATCCGAACTTTTCTAAAATAAACACAAGATGCAATTTAACAACAAAGTACGCAAGAAATGCAACCTAACTAAACTAATTATATCTATAATGCCTATCTAAAATATGCATTATCACTTACAGCTCCCCGTCCACCGATACACTCCGCGGAACGTGATGAGGATTGACATCGGGTCCCTACAGAGGGAACATATCATCACCCGCCGCCACGATAGATGGGTCCATTTTAGGACGGGGGTTCCCATTAGGCAGGATTTGATGGACCAACACCACCCTCGCGACTGGTACACTACATGGACAGGGATTGATTACCTCCCCGAGATCATACCATCCGTTGACCCCACCCTCAGGGACCATCCTCTCCTCTACGACCACCTTGATTCCGATCCTATGGCCGTAGACCCTCAGCCAGATCCTGTAGGGGACGACGACGACGACGAGGCTGACAGCCCACAAGCCTCCCACCACTCTTACCACTCCCCACAGCAGATCCCTTCCCACCATTCTTACCAGCAGGTACCCTTCCACCAGTCTCACCATACCCAGCAGACTCACCATGCTGGAGGATATTCAGAGGAGGTGCTCTCTGAGTTTCGTCAGGTCCGGGGGCTACAGACAACATTGTTCGACCAGATGTCCTCTCTGTCACTCAGAGTCGACACCATTGACAAATGATATGCGATATATTCTATAGCGCATTTAGTAGTTTTTGTCATCATTTACATGTCATTGTGAGAGATATTTGTATGAACTTGGTGATTCGGAACTTGTTGAAGAAGTTGAAGAAATCATAGGATCATGCAAGTTATAGAAGAGTTGAAGTGAAGAAATTCGGAAGCAGCTGGAATCAGGCGAGCTTGGCGCGGCCGCGCTGCTACTGACACGCCCGCGCTGCTAGGAGGGAGTACCTGCGTCGTTGCCTCAGAGAGAAGTAGCAAGACATTCACTGACGCGGCCACGCCGCTACATGACGCGCCCGCGTCAGTCCCTGGAGACGGATTCTTATCCGATTTTCCCCTATCTTATTAGTTGTTAATTTATATTTTTACGGGATTAAAAACCCTTTTAATTAGGATATATTATTTCCGAGAAGGAAGCCAGTTTGATTAGGTTATTTTCCAGAGACGTATTTTCCCTTCATCATCTCACAAACCCTATGGAGAACTAACTCTTTTTTGTTACACTTGGTTCTTTGAAGCCTTCGATTGAATTGGTTGTGAGTATTCTACTCTAGTTCGTCCTTTGTTAATTGTTTCGATCTCTTGAGCTTATTGCTTGATTGCTTATTATTGGTTAATCTGGATTGATCATTTAGGTTTATCGATACTAGTCATATTGCTAGGGTTTCCAATTCCAGGTTTGGGGTTGTAGACCCATTTTATCAAACACAATCATCATAAGTAGGTTACTTGTGTTAGATTGTGAAGGAGATTCGATTACAGATTATTTTAACGGGTTGTTATAATCGCTTGTATCTCATTATAATTCATGTTGCATTCTTTAGAGCGGTATCTGGAGAGGAATTCTTAACCAGTAACGAGTACAACAGCAGGATTACTCATCCTGTCTTCCGTATGTTGTGCAAGATCGTCGCTGGGACATATTATGGGCTGACCACAGATACCAAGCTCTCCATGACACACCTGAGGTTTGCTTACAGCGCTGTGCCTACTGCAAACTATACTCCTGACTGGCTTAGGCTTTTCTTCGATGGGCTCGACAAGGTCAGAAGGGATCGCAGTGTCGCTGGACGAGAAATGGTCCAAAGCGGACTTATTACTCGGGTAGCCATTGCTGCAGGCGTTGAGCCAGGTGGTTTGCAAGAGTTGGAGGAGCAGGTCATAGCAAGGACCTATACAGTGGAGTATCTGCGGAGGTTTTTGATGCTTGACACTGCGCCGGATGGGGGAATCATTTGGTGTACATGCAAGAAGAAAGAGCATCAGTTCAGGCTCCCTAAGCCCCTTCCTTGGTCTGAGACTTGAACTGATTGGTATATTGATGCTGATTATTTTCTGACATCAGTTCTGAGTAGACGGCATCGCCTAGAAGTGGGTAGCAGTAGTGGCACAGCTGGAGCTGCCACGATTGAGGATGTGCCTGTGGCTCCGCAGGCTTTTGTTCAGACATATACTCAAGGTTTCGCACAGAACCCACAGCAGGAGGTACCTCCTTATCATACCCCTTCTCATGGTTGGGATTCTCACCCGACATATCAGAGCCAGCAGGATTCACATCAGTGGGCCCCTTGGCCCCCACAAGCTTTTCAGGATGCTCATCAACAGCCTCACCAGTGGGGCTAGCTGGTTGACCAGATTGGCCTTCTGCGCCAAGACGTAGGAAGTTTAACGACGGTGGTTCAAAACCAAGATAGAGTGCAGAACCAGATTCTCCACCAGCAGGCCGACATCCTAGACAGCCTTGGCGAGTTCAGAGGTATGAGGGAAGAGCTTCGCCGCATGCGAGAGGATTACTCTCGCCACTATCCACCCCCTCAGTGAGTCCTTCTGTTTCCTATCTCCCTACTTATTTCTGTCTTCTTTCACATTGAGGACAATGCTTCATTCAAGTATGGGGGAGGGAAAGGATTTACATATCTTGTACATATTTCATTTTCGCATTATTTTTGTACAGATTCTTCACTTGTTATTCTAAAAAATAATAATAAAAATAAATAAATAAAAAATGAAAAGAGGCAATCAAAATCCTGGGATGAGTTTAAAACCCGAAAGGGCGACTCAGGCAAAAAGCAGGTAGTCTGGCGAGCTTTAGGCTTTGGCAATATGAGACTTGAGGAAAGTGAGAATGTTTATGTGAGCACCATCTTTGAAAAAAAAATGAGTGGCTTGGTGAAAACCCCAAAAGGGCGCCTTGGCAAGATGAGCGTGTACTTTAAGTGTTTAGGATTGATCTGTTGGCGAAGGCGACATAAGAAGTGGAGTGATAAGGAGGTTTTCGGGTAGGCCACTGGGAGCTATAAGGTGTAGATGGTTGAGATATAATTGTAGGTCTCATTTCCTATTTTGATTGTCTTTTGTGCTGATTGTTGAGATGGTGGAAACTACTAGTACTCAGTGTTCATTTTCCTTGTACTGTCTGTGAACCTTTGAGATTTATGGTGAGAGTAGGCTTAGCTTCTATGCTAATAGGTGTCCTTGATCTCGACTAGGGTTACTCGATATCGAGTAGGCTTCGTCGACGTCGAGTTGAGCTTTGTAGAGTACCTGCACACAGAAGCTACATCGATGATAGATCGAGAATTAGTACTCGATATCGAGGAGTGCAAGTCGATATCGAGGAGACAGAAACTAAAACGAAACGAAAGAAAGTAAAAACAATTGCTTTGGGATTTCAAACTAAACTTAATGTAAAAGACTTCCAAGATTGGGGTTTGCAACAACGATAACCAAGCATGCGTAAGGCAGAGATAAACAAATAATCATGTGAATTGAATCAAAAGACTAAGTTTTTGCCTTTTCCAACAATTAGACAACTCTTTCAAGAAACCCTAATTGTCTCTACCGATTTTATGTTTACAATCCAAATTGTTAGCATGGACCTCCCTTAAATGGGTAATAGACACATAAACAAGTAGTAGATGCTCAAAACATGATAAAGGTCGGATCTTTACCTCAAACACGTAGGGCTATCGTCGGGCTCGCCCCAACCCTAGAAGTGAGTGGACTACTCGCGCTTCATCGCAACTTCAGACATTGATTGAAAGAAAACTAATTGCATTAAAATAAACCAAAGTTTACAACCGCTTGAAGCCAATTCCGCTCTCGCTTCACAACTCCAATCGGCCGCTCACTCTCTCTCTCTACTTCTCCTACTTACTTCTCTCTGGAATTGAATCGAATAAAAATCAGCCACAAGGGCTTTATTTATAGACTTCTAAACCTTGCTACTCAAGAATAGAAACATCTATCTATATATAAAATTATATCTAAAATGCTTAATGATAAATAAAAGCAACAAAGAAATTAAACCTAAAAGGGAAATATATCTAAAAGTCTTAAAGTGGATAGATCTCTCTCTTCCATGATGTATCTTGATAGATCGGATAGAATCGGCAAACTTCGAGCCCAAGGAATCCCAATCCGAGTAGAATTGCGTCGACGCGTCACACGGCTTCTGGAATCGTCGTCGATCTCGACAAGGATCTTGTCAATCTCGAGTAGGATTGTTGTCGACTGGGCTTGGCTCGTCGTCTCGGCTAGCTGGTCCTCGACATACTCGGACATGACTCCTGGCGTTAGTCGATCTCGAGGAGAGCTCCTCGATCTCGACGAGTGGTGTGTTATCGACTTGATCTTCCGAGGTTGTCGAGCAACCCTTCTCGCCCTGCTCGGTGTGGGCTTGTCGAAATCGAAGACGCTCCTCGATCTCGAGTAACAATGGATCATCGACTTGGCCGACTTGGTGTATCGGGTAGCCTCTTGTCGACATGCTCGGACACATGCTCCTAGGGTTCCTCGATCTCAACGACAGTCTTGTCGACCTCGAGAAGAAGTGTTGATAATGGCGTGGCCTGGTGTTGTCGAGCAGCATCTCTTCGACATGGCTCGGGGAATGTGGTCCGGCACTTGTCGATCTCGATGAGAACTTAGTCGAAATCGAGTAGACTTGCTGCTTCCGTCTTTGTTTCTTGGTTTTCTCTCGAAATGGCTCCATATTCTGTAATATTAAACATAAACTTATGTAGATCTCTATTTCCGACAAATAAGCATATACTACATAAATTCGACATATTCCCAATCCGAAATATGCAAAAATATAAAGAATATGAAACTAAAATATGCATAAAAACATGGCTACTTTGGAGACATCAGTGCTTAGGCGGACTTAGAACAAACTTGATTAATTCCTTATATTTTGACCAATAACACATGTCAATAACTGATAATGCATATTTTAGATAGGCATTATAGATAGTTTTAGTTTAGTTTAGGTTGCATTTCTTGCTTGCTTTATTGTTAATTTGCATCTTGTGTTTATTTTAGAAAAGTTCGGATTCTGCGCAATTTTGTGTTTATCTCGCAGATCGAATCAGAACACACTTGGGGAGATGCAATGTCTCGAAGAGGAACACAAGATGAATGGAAAGGAACAAGGAAGAAAGAAGCAAGGCAAGACGAGAAGAAAAGCCCGCAGAAAGGAGCCAAGACCACGGCAAAGCTACCTGCGGCGGGCGCCGCAGCTAGTGCCGCGGCCGCCGCAGCGGGTAGCTGACAAGGCAGTTGCGGCGGGCGCCGCAGCCCTTGCGGCGGCCGCCGCACGTACGGACAGCGCGGATCCGTTTTTTGGAAAACCCTAGTTTCTATCTATTTTGTTTGGGGCCGACTTTGGGATGTTTTAATTAGGCTTTTATGTTATTTTTCTTTAGCATTCATTCTATCTATTCAACCATTAGACTTTTTAGAGATTTTTGGAGCGATGTCTTCCATGAGGAACTAAACTCATCGATTCTGCCTGCAATTTGAAGCTTTATTCGGATTGATTGTGAGTTTCTAATTCTCGCTCCTAGTTTCCTATTTGTGAATGCTTCAACTTCTTTGTGCTTGATTGATTATTGTTTTGTTCTATCTTGACTGATCAACTTGGTAGAATCAATTCAATCGCTAAGGTTTTGTAGATTCCTGGTTGTGAACCTTAACCTAAGTGGCAAACTTATTCCTTTAGGGCTGGTTGAACTAATTGAATAAGTAGGAAGTTGAATGTGTTGTTAAATCCTTTTTTAGGGACTGCAAATACCTTGGCTAATCTCTGAACTTAAAGCTATCAATTGGGTTAAATCCTTCTTTAGGGACTGTTCGATTGATAAGGGTTGCTAGGACTGGTTGGACTAGTAACTATATTAGGTCAGGACAAGGGCATTCATAGGAAACACAATAGGACGAGAAGAAGTTACAAGGATCGCTTCAATCCAATAAAGTGGAAAATTGTAGGTGGAATTGCTTTCCCTAAATTGTCTAAAACCAATTCCTTTACTTTGCTTTGTTTAATCCGCTCTGATAAAAGGCGGACCTTTCACATTAAAAACCCCCCTCTTTGGCTACTTTAATCAGCATAGAAATCACGCTTGAGTTTATAAATTTCCCTGTGGGATCGACCTCTTACTTATTACTATACTAGTTTTAGGTTTGAGTTTTCTTTGACGGAATCAACGACAGGTTTGCCCTCCGTCAATAACACTTATGTGTTGAATGTTTAGGGTTTGAAATTTGTGTGGAAAATTGTTATTTATGATTAGGGTTGCTATTTTTGGTAATATTTATTTTTGGTGGGCTGATTTTATATTTGATTCCATACTTAGTTCATTTATATTATCAAAAGAAATTTATGAAATTTATTGACCAATATTATGCCATATATGGAAATTTCATGGATTTTGTGGTTTTTATTTAAATTCATATATAAGTCACATTATTGTTTCCTTATATAAATTATTTCATGCTTTGATAATATAAGCTTCCATATACTTATTTGGTACATTTTTAGGATAGTTCATGAACTAAGTATGGGGTTATTTGAAGTGGTTCTCTCATAAGGGGTATTTTTATATGGCAGGAATGGACCACTTACATATTCCGGAAGCGGACAAGTTAGATTTCGCCTGGGATATTGCAAGGCGGGCTGAAAATGCCCGTTGGTATGACCAGCCTACCTTGGACCAGCTGGGTATGCATTACTGGTTGGAGCAGGCTTTTGGGTGGCTCGATGCAGAGCGATTATTACAGCCGCTAGATTTTCATTACCCAGTCCTGACTAGGGAGTTCTTGGCGACTCTCCGCCGGGTACCTGACTCGCCGGCCTCAAAGCAGAGAGTTCACTTTCAGCTGGACAACGTCCCCCGCACATTGACTTTACAACAGATCGGCGGGGCATTCAACTTTCACCACACCACCCAGCCATTCAACATCCGCGACACAGCGGAGATGTGGCGATATTTGACAGGGGTTCTACATCCGTTTAGGGCGACCATTCGCACCTCCTCCATCGCCAACCCCCTCTTCGCTACCATCCTTAGGATTCAAGGTAGCACTATATGGGCCCGGCCAGAGCTAAGCCAACCTGTCCAGCCAGAGCTCGAATGCCTCAAACGGATGCTATTCCTGTCTGACCCATTACCACTCACCCACGCTTGGCTCCATCACCGCCTGTCCCGTCAGAGAGACCTCACAGGAGCGATATATGATGGGTGTATGGTGGCTATTCTAGCTCGTCACCTAGATGTCCCAGTCGCGGCATACTCTTCATGGCCAGTCATGAGGATCGACATTGGGTCCCTACAAAGGGGTCATATCATAGCTCACCGCAACAACACTTGGGTCCACTACACCCACAACACTGTTATTCAGCGGGAGCTGATGAACCCTTACAGAGTCCGCAACTGGTACTCCACCTGGACAGGGGTGGAATATCACCCCACTATTAACCCAGCTGTCGACCCGACGCTGAGGGATGAGCCACTTTTCACCGCAGATATGGAGGAGGATGACGACGACAACGAGGCAGACAGTGTCCATGCCTCCCACCACTCTCAGCACTCCCATCATCCTTCCCAATCCCCACATCAGCTCCATTCCCAGGATTCCTATCATTCACAGCAGCAGCATCATTCTGGCGGACCATCTGATATAGTGTTCGCAGAGTTGACATTCCTCCGGGAACAGATGACCAACCTACACTTGAGCCATGACGCGATGAGAGCAGAAAATGTTGCGATGAGGACAGAAATACGAGAGAGCCATGCTGCAATGAGGACAGAAATACGGGAAGGCTTTCAGGGACTGCACCAATATTTCCAGCAAGGGCCCAACTATCAGCCTGGTAGCTCTTCCCACGGAGGAGCTTCTGACTATCAGGCTGACCCTCATTTTCCCTACTATGGTCCACCCCCAGATCCCCAACAGTGACACCTCTGTGAGTCTCTTTTTCCCTCCCTTTGATTTTCTTTATTTAACAGTGAGGACACTGTATGTTCTAAGTATGGGGTGGGAGAAAAGGACTGTACAAGGAACTTTTATGTGGTTATATGCTGCTAGAAATTTATGTGTATCTTTTAAAAGTCTTGTTTAATGGTTTGTAATAAATTTCTAGGACATGGCACAACTTTGGTATTTAAGTTATTAGTTGCATTTTATTTGTTCCTTTTTGCATGTTTAAAATTTTATGCTTACTTTAGTTTTTTTTTTTATAAAAATATATAGAAAATGTCGAAAAATGAAAAAAAAAATGCATGTTTATATTTTTGCATTATTTTAGTTTTATACCCTAACTTAGATGTCCCATGATGATAAATAATAACTAACTTGATCATGTAAATCCTATGGCGTGTTTGGAAGGTTTAGCCTAAGTCTTCAAAATGGTTTTTATGTGGATTGTGAACATGTGATGAAATTGAGCACATATGATCCTAAGCTAAAGGTAAAAGTCATATGTGGATTGTGAACATGTGATGAAATTGAGCACATATGATCCTAAGCTAAAGGTAAAAGTCCAACAAAAATTGTCCCAGTGAGAATTTTGGCTTTATAGGGAGAACATTAAAAACCCCTCTGCTTTCTTGAGTGTATTTACTCTTCCTATGCATCTCTAAATATTGTGATAGTTATTCAAAGCCAATGCATTTATATGTTTATGTTGATGAGAATTAAATGATGGAGGCACCTTTTAAGCCAATTTTATCCTCTCTTTACCTACCCTGCATTATCCCTGCTTGAAGTCAGAACATTAGCCTGAGACTTTTATTGTAAACTCCACAAAATTATCCTTAGCCAAATTGAGCCTGACCCCCATTTGAGAATTAAAACTTAGAGTTGGTTGGAATGATGATTTGTGGAAACAATGAGCTTATGTTGCATTTCAAGAAGGATCAGGGTAATTGTAAAAATATGGGTTGGTTGTACATTTTTTTTATCTTGCTAGACATATTATGTAAAAGGATTTTTGGCTCACATTATAAATGCACCTCTAGTATTATTTTATGTTTTCGTCAAAAAAAAAATCCGAAAAAAGAAAGAAGAAAGAAAAAAGTACATATTGACAGGCCTAAGGTCGTTATGCCAAATCAAAGTAAATTCCTAAGATGCAAACTATAACAAGTATAGTAGGTAAGTTAGGGTCGAACCCACAGGGAAACAGAATCAATTGTAATAGCAAGTATTATTACCCAAAAGTAACCGATTCAAGGGGGGGTTTTGTGTGTAAGTAATGGTGACAGAACAAATCGCAAGTAAAGGTTGCGAATATATGACGGAAAAGTATCACACCAGGTAATTATCCGCACAACAATTGAGATGGTTCATCATCGCATTCTATGAATCTCAAGTTCTAATGTCCAGTAATTGTTCTCAATTCAGATCGTGTAATAGCTTTTAGTCCTACCAGTCCTAAAAGCACTTATCACCAAATTACAAGGGAAAACCTTCACCAAATAATAAAGCGATAGCATTCAAACATGAATTATAATGAGATACAAGCGATTCTAACAACCCGTTAAAATAGCCTGCAATCGAATCTCCTTCACAATCTACCACAAGCAACCCGCGTATGGTGATTGTGTTTGCTACAATGAATCTACAACCCCAAACCTGGAATTGGAAACCCTAGCAATATGACTAGTATCGATAAACCTAGGTGATCAATCCAGATTAACCAATAATAAACAATCAAGCAATAAGCTCAGGAGATCGAACCAATTAACAAAGGACGAACAAGAGTAGAATACTCACAACCAAATCAATCGAAGGCTTCAAAGAACCAAGTGTAACAAAGGAGAGTTAGTTCTCCATAGGGTTTGTGAGATGAAGAAAAGGAAGATACGTCTCTGGAAAATAACCTAATTCCTCTCTTCTGCGTTCTCCGCAATAATATAAACTAATAAAATCGGGTTTAACATCCTGTAAAAATATATAAAAATATAATATTAAAACTAATAGGATAGGGGAAACTCGGATAGGAATCCGACTCCAGGGACCGACGCGGGCGCGTCAGGTAGCAGCGCGGGCGCGTCAGCCTTTGACTTGCTTCTTCTGTCTGGTGAATCGACGCGGCCACTTCCTCCTAGCAGCGTGGGCGCTCCGGGTAGCAGCGCGGGCGCGTTGGGTGCAGCGTGGGCGCGCCAGACTCAACAGTCTTCCAGCTGCTTCCGAACTTCTTCACTTCAACTCTTCTGTAACTTGCATGATTTCTTCAACTTCTTCAACAGGTTCCGAATCACCAAGTTCACACAAATATCTCTCATAATGACATGTAAATGATGACAAAAACTGCTAAATGCGCTATAGAACATATCGCATATCAAATTCCCCCATACTTAAACCTTTACTCGTCCCGAGTAAGCATAGAAGCTAAGCCTACTCTCACCATAAATCTCAAAGGTTCACAGACAGTACAAGGAAAATGAACACTAAGTACTAGTAGTTTTCACCATCTCAACAATCAGCACAAAAGACAATCAAAATAGGAAATGAGACTTACAATTGTATCTCAACCATCTACACCTTATAGCACCCAGTGGCCTACCCGAAAACCTTCTTATCACTCCACTTCTTATGTCGCCTTCGCCAAGAGATCAATCCTAAACACTCAAAGTAAACGCTCATCTTGCCAAGGCGCCCTTTCGGGTTTTCACCAAGCCACTCATTTTTTTTTCCAAAGATGGTACTCACAGAAACATTCTCACTTCCCTCAAGTCTCATATTGCCAAAGCCTAAGGCTTGCCAGACTACCTGCTTTTTGCCTGAGTCGCCCTTTCGGGTTTTAAACTCATCCCAGGATTTTGATTGCTTTTTTTTTTTTTTTTTTTTTTTTTTTTCAAATAACAAGTGCAGAATCTGTACACAAATAATGCGGAAATAAAATATGTACAAGATATGTGAATCCTTTCCCTCCCCCATACTTGAATGAAGCATTGTCCTCAATGTGAAAGAAGACAGAAATAAGTAGGGAGAAGAGAAACAGAAAGACTCACTAAGGGGGTGGATAGTGGCGAGAGTAGTCCTCTCGCATGCGGCGCAGCTCTTCCCTCATCTCTCTGAACTCGCCAAAGCCTTATAGGATGTCGGCCTGCTGGTGGAGAATCTGGTTCGTCACTGTCGTCAAACTCCCCACGTCTTGGCGCAGAAGGCCAATCTGATCAGCCAGGTAGCCCCACTGGTGAGGCTGCTGATGGGCATCCTGAAAAGCTTGTGCGGGCCAAGGGGCCCACTGATGTGCATCCTGCTGGCTCTGAAATGTCGGTTGAGAATCCCAACCGTGAGACGGGGTCTGATAAGCAGGCATCTCCTGATGTGGGTTCTGCGCGAAACCCTGTGTATCTGTCTGAACAAAAGCCTGCGGAGCCACAGACGCATCCTCCATCGTGGCAGCTCCAGCTGTGCCACTACTGCTACCCACCTCCAGGCGACGCCTTCTACCCAGAACTGACGTCGGAAAGTAATCGGCCTCAATGTACCAATCAGCCCAAGTCTCAGACCACGGAAGGGGCTTAGGGAGCTTGAACTGATGCTCCTTCTTCTTGCCCGTGCACCAAATGGCTCCCCCATCCGGTGCAGTATCCAGCATCAAACACCTCCACAGATACTCCTCTGTATAGGTCCTTGCTATGACCTGCTCCTCCAGCTCCTCCAACCCATTTTGCCCAACGCCTGCAGCAATGGCTACTCGAGTAATAAGTCCGCTCTGGACCATTTCTGGTCCAGCGGCACTGCGATCCTTTCTGATCCTGTCGAGGCCATCGAAAAAGAGCCTAACCCAATCAGGCGTATAATCTGCAGTAGGCACAGCGCTGTAAGCAAACCGCAGGTGCGTCATGGAAAGCTTTGTATCTGTGATCAGCCCATAATATGTCCCAGAAACGATCTTGCACAACATACGGAAGACAGGATGAGTAATCCTGCTGTTGTACTCGTTACTGGTTAAGAATTCCTCTCCAGACACCGCTCTAAAGAATGCAACAAGGTCTGCGTCGGTTGCGGCTGTTACCCATCCATCAGTTGGGGCTTTAGTGACTCCCAAAGCTTTTCGCAACCTTGCTGCAGAAGCCCTGTAGGTAGTGCCATTGTATCTGAAAGCAACCCCTCTAATTCTGTTCTCCCCAAGGTAAAGCTGATATGTTGCGAGGAACTGCTTGCACAGTTCCGGGTATCCTACCGCTCTCAATTCCAAAAAGTCACTAATACCAGCGTGAGCTAGACACTTCTGCATACAATCTAGCATCTGAAGTCTCTGAAGTGTCTCTCTATGCAAATACTTCGTAGAACTGACACAGCTAACCTTATTGTAAATAGCCCATTCCTCATCAGACATTTCTAACCTATTATCAGATCGACTCGCCTCCTCCTCCGATGAACTCATACTCGATAGATAATACGATTAAATCGGAATCGAAATAAGGACAGCGGAAGTAACTCACGAAGAACGGCGGAGTCTCGGCGCAGGGGGCAGACGCGGGCAAGTTGGAGCACAAAGCGGGCGCGTCGAGGAGCAGCGCGGGCGCGTCGGGTGGCAGCGCGGCCGCGTCGGGTGTGTCAGCTGTTTGGTGGTTTCCTCTGACAGGCGCGGGCGCGTTAGGGGTGGCGCGGCCGCGTCAGCGATTTCTGCAGATCCGGAAATCGTCGAAAGCAGCTTGTCGATGTTGTTGTCTAGGCAGGAGGATGGTCAAGTATGGAATGAATGTAAAATAAAGTTCAGACTGAGTTCCCTGTCTCAGCAAATAAATACAAGACTTCCTCCCGTTGTAGTAAGAGAAAAGTCAGGATCGAATCCACGAGGAAACACGTCAGCAGTTCTCAGGTAGCTGTAAATTCTCACAGAAGCAGCAGAAAGACAGAAACAAAGAAAGGATCTTCAGAACCAGAAGAAGCAGCAGAAAGACAGAAACAAAGAAAGGAAAGAAACAAATAAACCCGGCAAGGGCAAACAAAATAAAAGCAAAGAACAAAGCAAGAAATAAAGCAAAGACAAAGCAAAAACGAAAAGTAAAGGCAGAAAGTAACTCGAGGACACAGAAGCTAATCGATCTCGAGTAGCTGTCCTCTAGATCGATTAAGGTAAGTCGACTGCAACAACTCAGAAACAGAAAACAAAGCAACTCGACAAAACAAGCCAACTCGACCTCGACAAGAGGTCCTCGATCTCGAGTAGAAAAGTAAAAGACAGAAACTTGAAATCGATGAAAACAGAAAATAACCAACTCGACCTAGACTAACTCCCACTCGACCTTGACAAAGGTGTACTCGAGATCGACAAAGGCTGGTCTATGTCGACAAGAACAGAAAACACAAAATCGCAGATTTTCAACAGAATTCAGAAATTTGACAGAAAATAAACTCAATATATAAAAAGACCTCCAAGGCCAGGGTTTCAACACCACAACGATAACCATGCAAAACAACACATAAAGGCATAAAAGATCATGCTTTCCATCAAATAACTTTCGTCATTAACAAATAGGCATATAGAGGCTCTCGCATAAACCCTAATTGTTACTAACCCTTTTTCACATAATTAACCCAAGTTGCATTAAGATCACTTTCGCTTCAATAATACAAACAAGGGCACCTTCAACTCTCGCAAAAGAATCATGCTCATAGGGATAGAAGATGAATCGCACAAAAGATCTGACCTTTATCGCATCGCCTCACATGGCCACCGTCGGGCTCACCCCAGCCCCAGAAGTGGGTGGACTACTCACGCCTCATTGCAAGAAAAGACATTGATTGATGAAAGGAACTGAATTGCATAAACTAAATTCAAAGCCTTTACAATCTTGACAATCAACTTTCGCTGTAAGCCAAAAGCCTAAAAACCTTAGAACTCCTAAACTGTATCTCTGAATGGAACTAACTACTTCTCTCTGAATGATCTGAACTGGAATTGAATGAATAGAACTGAGCCCCCTAGGGCCTTATTTATAGTCTTCATTCCCTAGCTAATCTAGGAAAGAAGATATCTATCTATATCTAAAGTGCTTAAAAGATAAATAAATGACATAATGGAATTAAATCAACTAGGAAAAAGATAATTCTAAATAGGGTAGGTCTTCATGATGTGATAGATCTTGTCTCATTGGATAGAACTTGATAGATCGGGATAGAATTTTCCGCCTTTGCGACTAAGGAACTCCAACTCTACTCGGACAGGGCTACGTCGAGAAGATTCTGGACACGGCCTTACTCGACCTCGAGTAGGTCTAGTCGACCTCGAGTAAGGTGGCTCGGCTTGGCTTGACTCTGCTCGATGTGGCTCGGACTCTGGCTCACTGGTGCTCGTCGATCTCGAGTTAGCCTAGTCGATCTCGACAAGGGTGGCTCTGTCGGCTAGCCTCCTCGGGTGGGTGTGCTCGACTGGCTCGGACATGCTCGGACATGCTCGCTGGCGCTCGTCGACCTCGACAAAAGCTCCTCGAGGTCGAGTTGGGTGTTGCTTCCGCTTCCGCGAGCTGGCTCTTCCGCTGCCAGCGAGTGACTTGGTCCGCGGCAGCGAGTCCTCCTTTCCGCGGCAGCGAGTGGTGTCGCTGGCAGCGAGTGGTGTCGCTGGCAGCGAGTCCTCCTGGTCGTCCTCGGCTTCATCCTCGGCCAGCTCTCCTTGTCGACTCCGGGTGTGGGCGTCTGAGCTTCGTCGACCTAGACTAGTACTTGTCTAGGTCGAGTAGGGTCCGGAGTCTCGGGTTGCTGGTTCTCTCGACCAAGGTCTGCTCGGCAAGTTGGTGCCCGGACATGCTTGTCTAGGTCGAGTAGACCTACTCGATGTCGGGTAGACTTGACTCTCCGACTTGTTCCGCTGCTTTGACCTTGGACTTCTGTAGTGATTTTCCGAGCTTTTCCGACTTTTTGTAGAACTGCTGTAAACGCCTCGATTTCTGCGATTTAAACAGAAACTGGTGTAGATTCCATAATTTGGCAAATAAACATAAACTACATAGATTCTGTATTATTTAAACCCAAATCACTGCAATGTATACAGAAATCGATATAAAAGTTACTGTAAAACATGGCAGATTCTGCTCACAACAAACACCCCATACTTAAGCTTGCTTGTCCTCAAGCAATACTTTTATTTGTCATTTAGGGGAAGTAATCAATACTCTCAACATATTAGATTCATTCTCATATGTCCCTGCAATCAATTACCATCCTCGAAAAGGTACTAGTGTCACAGATTCATGCATGTGCAAATATATCAAAGCAACATCTACTCACAAAAGGAGGGTTATGCACAAATATTCATAAGTGACGAAGCATTGATAATCAAGAAGATTTTAATTTAAGCTCATGAAGGAGTAGATTGGTAAAAGGCTAAAAGGTGGGCAATTTTTGGCAATGTGGTGCTTTTGATCCGGGGAAATGGATCGCTTTCAAACTTTAGTTTCATTCCACATTCTTTCTTTCTTTGATTCATCACCTTTCATATTGCTTTTTTTTTCAATAATAATGCTTTTACCTCTCTAACCTCAGCACTGCCTTCTCGCGTGTCGCAAACATGGGTGTCATGAATGGCCCCGGATACTTAGTGCTTTGGACTCCTCACAATGTGTCCCATCTCTCCAAACTATTATCTCAGAGAGCAGGGTCAATCTACCTTTATCTCCTGAGGTGATTGGATTTTCTTTCACTCATTAAAATTTCCATATATTTCCAATGACTTTCCTTCCAAACTCCAAATAATGGTAATAATCACAAAACACTATATGATATCTCCATAATGTAACATCATTCTCAACATAATCCCCGGATAAGGTAAAGAATGGCAATATTTAGATCATGTGGAGCAATATTTGAAATAAGGCATATTTATGGCTTTTGTGATGCATAAGCATAGGTAAGGCTAGGATTTAACAATATGAGCATTATATGGAAATATAAAGTCCTCAATCATCTTATCATGCAACATGTCAAAAGCAATTTCAAATTTTACCTCCTTTCATGGTTTTCATAAAAATATGCACTTCATTGTGACTTCCCTTTACTAGGCAATTTCATGCTATATCTCTAATGAATCCAATTTTGCATCGTCGAGTTCAATATAAGCTTCCATGACATTATTCAAAAATTTCAATGGGGATCATTTTTCTCAAATTTTGGAAAACATGCATATAAGCATATAAATCAATAATGAATTCCAAAAATAGCCATGTAGCAATTCTAAGCAATAATGCACAAAGTAATGTCAAATATGGAAAATATGCATAAAGTAAGCCCTTCCCCCACCCCATACTTAAACATTACAGTGTCCTCACTTTATATAAAAAATAAGGTAAGGGTAAAGAAAGAAACTCACAAGACATGTGTGCAGAGCCTTATAATTTCGACTGGGGCACCTCCTAGGCCGAGTATTAATGTAGCTTTGTTCCATCCATTGACCTGAAAAGTAGAAGACATATACCCATAATAGCAAAACCAAAAGTTCAAAACAAAACAAAGTCTCAAAAAGTCCTAAAAAGTCTATGTACATGCTCTAGATTTTATAATCGCTAGGCCGACTTTCCATTTAGCTCAAGGTGGCATCTGCAGGGCCCATGTAGCTTGGGCTTCAAATAAGACTCCATTCTTGTCCATCAGCTGTAATCCTCCAGAATGGATCTTGTTCACCACGAACGGTCTCATCCGCTTCTTGTTGAATTTGTTAGGAAACCAATGATCCTTTGATTTAGAGACATAGAGTTTGTCTCCAACTTCATACTCCTTAGGCTCATCATTGGATATTCTGCACAATCGCACATACCAAGACAAACCTCTTCGATGTATAGATAAATCTTTAATGGAAATAGGAGAAGAAAGATCCATACCTTGGCTCACCTTCGCAGAAACGGAATCGGGGACCACAGTGTTTGGTCGATCTCGACTAGGGCTAGTCGAGATCGACGAGGCTGCTGGCTCTGGTGGTGGTCTGGTCGAAGAGGCAGAATTCGATGAAGAAGGCGGCTCGTCGACCTCGAGTAGGCTACTCGACATCGACAAGGACTCTGCTCCTGGTGGCTTGCTCCTCGAGAAAATAGGGTTTGGTGGTGCCGACTGGTGGTCGATCTCGACTAGGGTGGTCGAGGTCGACGAGGGTTTCCCTCCTGGTTGCTGTGGCGTCGAGGAAGCAGGGACTGGTGGCTCCGAGTTGTGGTCGACCTCGACAAGCCTTGTCGAGATCGACGAGGCTGGTCCTGGCTCTGCTGGTGTGCTCGAAGAAAGCCGAGTCGACTTAGGGTTCTGGTGGTCGATCTCGACGAGCCTCCTCGAGGTCGAGTGGGGCTGTTCCTCTGGTTTGCTGCCCGATGAAGCCGGCTCTGGTGGAGTCTCCTTGGTCTGGTCGAGATCGACTAGGGTTCTACTCGAGGTCGAGGAGCCCTGGTCGATCTTGACCCCATACTTAGCTCATTTGTTCTCCTTGAGGATTGCCATGATTTCCTCCACCTGGGCCTCCATATCCCTCTTTTCTATCTCCTCCGGGGTCATATTTCTGACTTTGGGTTCCCCGCAGGTGATGTAGCCAACTGAGATAGATTTGACCTCTTCCATTGGACCAGTATGCCTTTCAGTTTTGTTAAAGGAATACTCAATGACCTCATCGCTGATGTTGAAGGTGAGCACTCCTTTCCGTACGCTTATGTTGGCATCCACAGTTGCCAAGAATGGTCTCCCTAGAATAATTGGACAAGCAGGATCTTCTTGCATATCAACAATTAAGAAATCAGCAGGAACGGAGAATTTACCTACTTGTACTGGGACATTTTCCACCATGCCTGTTGGAATGACCACCGTGTTGTTGGCCATATAAAGTCTAGCATCCACAGGCTCTAGGCCACCTATCTTAATCTTGGACCAAATTGTTAAAGACATTATACTTACACTAGCTCCAAGATCACATAGGGCATTAATTTTGTAAGGACCAAATCCAATAGTTATAGCAAACTTACCTGGATCCGGCCTCTTCTCCAATATGTCCAGATGGCTGCATTCCTCTGTGATTTCCGCCATCGATCGCTTTTTGCTCAGGATCTCCTTCAGGAACTTGACATAGGATGGCATTTCATTGAGAGCTTCTGTGAAGGGGATGGTGATGTTCAGCTTCTGAAGCATCTTAATGAAGCGCTGAAACTTTTTCTCCGCTGGGTCCTTTAGAGATTTTGTTGGGAAAGACAGCTTCTTTTTCTGAGTCGGAGCCAGAACAGATGTCGGAGGTGCTGCAGATTTCTCGTCCAAGGGCTCCTCGATGTCGACTAGAGTCTTGTCGAGATCGACTGGATTGGGTGCAGTCGAGTTGCTGTTCGGCGCAAACGAAGATTCTGGCAATTTCTCCTCGAGGTCGACGAGAGTCTTGTCGAGGTCGAGTACGGCCTTGTCGAGATCGACTACGGCCTTGTCGAGGTCGACTTGCTGTTCTTCGTCGTTCTGCTGCTTTCCAACCTCTGGCTCTTGCAGTTGATGGCCGCTTCTGAGTTTTACAGCAGCGACGTGCCCAGTTTTTCCCTTAGGATTTGGTTCTGAAGATCCTGGAAGTGTCCCTGACTGTCTGGGAATTCCTGCTGCTAGCTGACCAATCTGTGTATCAACTGATTTCCGCCAGATATCAATTTCCCCAAGCCTAGAGTTGACACCTTGCATCTGAGTATAGACGGAGTTGAAGGACTGCCTAGTTTCTGAGTGGTTTCTCCGTATTTCTTCCAGGACCAGCTGTATATCATCCTTTTTCTGTTCCCTTTCTGGATGTCCTGGAGCTCTGTAGGGCGGGGGATTCCTAGGGACACCTTGGTTCCACTGTGGTTGCTGAAACCTTTGGTCCCCCATGTAGCGATTGGGTCCCCCTACGTAAGCTGCATCCTCATGGTGCTCTGCCAGCCTGACTTGCTCTGTGTGTGGGCACTCAGGAGTGGTGTGCCTTTGCGATCCGCATTCTATGCAAGGCTGGTTGACAGAGAGATACTTTACTTGCTTGATGAGCTTTCTGTTCTGATCTCTGTAGTATTGCTCCCTGACATCTGGATCAATCTCCTTTGATGGCTCATAGAGTGGCATGGATGGTGCTGGCCTGGCGTATGGGTTCTCTTCATAAGTTGTAGTAGACCCATACTTGTTGTCGTAGGTAGTGAGCTTCTCTAGCACTCCCCATGCGTCACTTGGCGGCATTGTCAGATACTCGTAGCGAGTATAATTGTTGATTCTGTCCTTAGTGACTTGATCAAGAGAGTTGAAGAAGATCTCCTGAATGATGTAGGGTGGCTGTCCATGAGTAGGGCAAGATCGCAACAGTTCCTTGTAGCACTCCCATGCCCTTGCCAGCGGTTCCCCTTTTTGATGTTTAAAGGCGGTGATTTTCTGGCGGAGATGTGCTGTTTTGGCAGGTGGGAAGAATTTGTTCAGAAACTCTTGCTCTACTTGGGCCCAGGTTGTGAGCGATCTTGCCTTTAGCCCTTCCAGCCATTTCAGTGCAGGCCCAGCAAGAGACCAGCGAAAAGATTTCATCTTGACATATTCCAAGGTTGTACCTTCTCCAAGAGTACGGCACATATCATGAAAATTAGTAATATGTTCAAGATGACACTCATTAAATCTGCCGTAAAAGGCATTATTTTTAAGCTCTATAAGAAATTGAGTGCGAATTTCAAAAGAGTTTTCAGGGATTAGAATCGCCGATTCAGGCACGACGAGAGTTGGGTGCATGTAGTCCTCTGCCGTGGTTGGATACTGGGCAAGCTCAGCCTGTGCTTGTTCCCTTGCTGCTCTCTCAGCGGCGATAGTAGCATCTTTAGCGTTGATAGCGGCATCCCTTGCGGCTAGTTCCCTGGTAAGCCTAGCGATCAGCTGTTCCTGTGTTTCAGCGGCCGACATGATCCTTTTGAGTTTGGAGTGGATGTGTAGGTAGCGCTCCGGTTCGTCTAAGCTGTCAAACTCAGGTGTTTGACCAGAACGACGCATACACCTGCAATCTAACTCAAAGAGACAGTGAGAACTGACTACCTAAGGCGCGATTGATTGCTTCCCCGGCAACGGCGCCAATTTGTTGTCTAGACAGGAGGATGGTCAAGTATGGAATGAATGTAAAATAAAGTTCAGACTGACTTCCCTGTCTCAGCAAATAAATACAAGACTTCCTCCCGTTATAGTAAGAGAAAAGTCAGGATCGAATCCACGAGGAAGCACGTCAGCAGTTCTCAGGTAGCTGTAAATTCTCACAGAAGCAGCAGAAAGACAGAAACAAAGAAAGGATCTTCAGAACCAGAAGAAGCAGCAGAAAGACAGAAACAAAGAAAGGAAAGAAACAAATAAACCCGACAAGGGCAAACAAAATAAAAGCAAAGAACAAAGCAAGAAATAAAGCAAAGACAAAGCAAAAACGAAAAGTAAAGGCAGAAAGTAACTCGAGGACACAGAAGCTACTCGATCTCGAGTAGCTGTCCTCTAAATCGATTAAGGTAAGTCGATTGCAACAACTCAGAAACAGAAAACAAAGCAACTCGACAAAACAAGCCAACTCGACCTCGACAAGAGGTCCTCGATCTCGAGTAGAAAAGTAAAAGACAGAAACTTGAAATCGATGAAAACATAAAATAACCAACTCGACCTAGACTAACTCCCACTCGACCTCGACAAAGGTGTACTCGAGATCGACAAAGGCTGATCTATGTCGACAAGAACAGAAAACACAAAATCGCAGATTTTCGACAGAATTCAGAAATTTGACAGAAAATAAACTCAATATATAAAAAGACCTTCAAGGCCAGGGATTCAACACCACACCGATAACCATGCAAAACAACACATAAAGGCATAAAAGATCATGCTTTCCATCAAATAACTTTCGTCATTAACAAATAGGCATATAGAGGCTCTCGCATAAACCCTAATTGTTACTAACCCTTTTTCACATAATTAACCCAAGTTGCATTAAGATCACTTTCGCTTCAATAATACAAACAAGGGTCACCTTCAACTCTCGCAAAAGAATCATGCTCATAGGGATAGAAGATGAATCGCACAAAAGATCTGACCTTTATCGCATCGCCTCACATGGCCACCGTCGGGCTCACCCCAGCCCCAGAAGTGGGTGGACTACTCACGCCTCATTGCAAGAAAAGACATTGATTGATGAAAGGAACTGAATTGCATAAACTAAATTCAAAGCCTTTACAATCTTGGCAATCAACTTTCGCTGTAAGCCAAAACCCTAAAAACCTTAGAACTCCTAAACTGTATCTCTGAATGGAACTAACTACTTCTCTCTGAATGATCTGAACTGGAATTGAATGAATAGAACTGAGCCCCTAGGGCCTTATTTATAGTCTTCATTCCCTAGCTAATCTAGGAAAGAAGATATCTATCTATATGTAAAGTGCTTAAAAGATAAATAAATGACATAATGGAATTAAATCAACTAGGAAAAAGATAATTCTAAATAGGGTAGGTCTTCATGATGTGATAGATCTTGTCTCCTTGGATAGAACTTGATAGATCGGGATAGAATTTTCCGCCTTTGCGACTAAGGAACTCCAACTCTACTCGGACAGGGCTACGTCGAGAAGATTCTGGACACGGCCTTACTCGACCTCGAGTAGGTCTAGTCGACCTCAAGTAAGGTGGCTCGGCTTGGCTTGACTCTGCTCGATGTGGCTCGGACTCTGGCTCACTGGTGCTCGTCGATCTCGAGTTAGCCTAGTCGATCTCGACAAGGGTGGCTCTGTCGGCTAGCCTCCTCGGGTGGGTGTGCTCGACTGGCTCGGACATGCTCGCTGGCGCTCGTCGACCTCGACAAAAGCTCCTCGAGGTCGAGTTGGGTGTTGCTTCCGCTTCCGCGAGCTGGCTCTTCCGCTGCCAGCGAGTGACTTGGTCCGCGGCAGCGAGTCCTCCTTTCCTCGGCAGCGAGTGGTGTCGCTGGCAGCAAGTCCTCCTGGTCGTCCTCGGCTTCGTCCTCGGCCAGCTCTCCTTGTCGACTCCGGGTGTGGGCGTCTGAGCTTCGTCGACCTAGACTAGTGCTTGTCTAGGTCGAGTAGGGTCCGGAGTCTCGGGTTGCTGGTTCTCTCGACCAAGGTCTGCTCGACAAGTTGGTGCCCGGACATGCTTGTCTAGGTCGAGTAGACCTACTCGATGTCGGGTAGACTTGACTCTCCAACTTGTTCCGCTGCTTTGACCTTGGACTTCTGTAGTGATTTTCCGAGCTTTTCCGACTTTCTGTAGAACTGCTGTAAACGCCTCGATTTCTGCGATTTAAACAGAAACTGGTGTAGATTCCATAATTTGGCAAATAAACATAAACTACATAGATTCTGTATTATTTAAACCCAAATGACTGCAATGTATACAGAAATCGATATAAAAGTTACTCTAAAACATGGCAGATTCTGCTCACAACAGATGTGGAGCCCGCCGATGTCCCTCCGGTGCCGGTTTGTGGGGGTCCTAGTGGGGGCTCACCGGTGGCTGAGTGCGACAGGAAGTGAAGGGGACGGGGTGTTTGTGGGTGTGAGGAATGGAGTAGATTGGGTGTGAGAGGAGAGGATGTGTGGTGAGGGAGGAGAGAGTGTGATGTGTGGTGAGGGTGATGTGGGGAAGGGAGTGTGGGGGTGTAGGGTTTTGATGATGGTGATGGGCTTGAAGCTGGCGGGCTGGCCCGAAGTGGGTTTTCCAGCCCGTGGTCGGAATTTTATTTTTTTATTTTTTTTTGACGAAAATTAACACTGCGGGTGTAGTGGGTCCGAAATGCGGGTGCAATTCGTCACCAGAAACTCCGTCTTTATTACCTACAAGTTAGAATAAAATCGAGTTAAAGGAAAGAATGCAATACCTTGGGTTGCCTCCCAAGCAGCGCCTTTGTTTCATGTCGCTGGCTCGACTAAGCCTTTTTGATTATTCTAACTCTGCATTTGGCTCCTCCAAAACTAACTCGTCCATAGCCTCCTTTGGAAACCCTTCATAGTATGTCTTAAGCCTTTGACCATTTACTTTGAACTTCTTGTGGCTATCCGGGTCATATAACTCTACAGCTCCATGTGGAAAAACTTCAGCAATAATGTATGGTCCCCCACTTTGATCTGAGCTTCCCAGCGAAGAGTTTCAGGCGAGACTGAAAAAGTAGGACTTTGTCACCAACTTTAAAGTCCTTCCTATGGATGTGCTTGTCATGCCATGCCTTGGTCTTCGCCTTGTAGATTGCCGCATTATCATAGGCGTCCAACCGTAACTCCTCGAGCTCACCTAACTGTAGCTTCCTGTGTTCTCCAACCCCGTCACTCTGCATATTGCATTGTTTCACAGCCCACCAAGCCTTGTGCTCCAGCTCAACAGGAAGATGACATGCCTTCCCATAGACAAGTCTGAAAGGAGACATCCCAATTGGAGTTTTGTAAGCAGTGCGATAAGCCCACAAAGCATCATCAAGTCTCAAACTCCAATCCTTCCTGTTAGGATTCACAGTCTTCTCGAGAATGGCTTTGATCTCTCTATTGGATACCTCTGCTTGGCCATTCGTCTGTGGATGGTATGCGGTGGAAACTCTATGTGTGACATGATATTTCTTAAGCACGGCAGTCACAGTTTTGTTGCAGAAATGGGTACCCCTGTCACTAATCAGCGCTCTAGAAATACCATGCCTGGCAAAAATATTGCTTTTCAAGAACCCTGCCACAACTTTAGAATCATCAGTTCTGGTGGCCTTCGCTTCCACCCACTTGGAAACGTAGTCCACCGCAAGTAAAATATACAAGTTCCCACAAGAACTAGGAAAATGTCCCATAAAGTCAATGCCCCAAACATCAAAGATTTCGCAAAAAATCATTGGTGATTGTTGCATTTCATTCCTTTGAGAGATATTCCCTAATCTTTGACACCTATCACATGCCTTGCAGAAAGAGTAAGCATCTTTAAAAATATGTGGCCAATAAAATCCAGATTCAAGTACCTTTCTAGCAGTTTTATTGGCACCAAAATGTCCCCCACATGCTTGAGAATGACAAAATTCAAGAACAGATCGTACCTCATTATCTGGAAGACAACGACGAATTACCTGATCAGCACAATGTTTCCAAAGGTATGGGTCATCCCAAATATAGTGGTTTGCTTCTCTTCGAATCTTCTCCGTCTGGGCTTTGGTATGATCCGGAGGAAATTCCCCACAAACTAAGTAGTTCACAATGTCCCGGTACCAAGGGCTTACAGAGTGAAGTCCTAGAACGGACTGAGTTGAGCTGAGAAGCAATGGCGTGGGCGCGTCAGGGAGCGACGCCATTGCTCTACAGCTCCATGTGGGAAAACTTCAACAATAATGTATGGTCCCCCCCACTTTGATCTGAGCTTCCCAGCGAAGAGTTTCAGGCGAGACTGAAAAAGTAGGACTTTGTCACCAACTTTAAAGTCCTTCCTATGGATGTGCTTGTCATGCCATGCCTTGGTCTTCGCCTTGTAGATTGCCGCATTATCATAGGCGTCCAACCGTAACTCCTCGAGCTCACCTAACTGTAGCTTCCTGTGTTCTCCAACCCCGTCACTCTGCATATTGCATTGTTTCACACCCCACCAAGCCTTGTGCTCCAGCTCAACAGGAAGATGACATGCCTTCCCATAGACAAGTCTGAAAGGAGACATCCCAATTGGAGTTTTGTAAGCAGTGTGATAAGCCCACAAAGCATCATCAAGTCCCACTTCCTTCTTCACCACATCCATCATGGGAGGATTGAGCCTTCTCTGTGGTTGGCGTGATGGCTTAGCTCCATCCTCCAGCAGGATCCTGTGCATGCATGTAGATGGACTAATTCCCTTGATGTCAGCGATGGTCCACCCCAATGCAGTTTTGTACTCCTTTAGAACCTCCACTAACTTTTCCTCCTGCTCCGCTGAGAGCTTACTTGACACAATAACTGGTAAAGTGTCATCAACTCCTAGGAAAGCATACTTGAGATGACTAGGAAGTTGTTTGAGTTCAATTTCAGGTGCCTGCACAACAGATGGAACAAGCACTTCGCTTGGAGTCAGTAGATTGGGGCCAATGCCCAAAAGAGTAGGGGAATTACCTTCTACATCCATCTGGGCTACTAATTCCTGCATGTTAGATGAAATTGAAAAATCTGTATAGGACTCGTCAATATCATTCTCAATAATTGACTGTAACTCATCTTCCCTAGAAATATCAAATAGATCTTGAGCTAATGGTTCAATCACATCAATAGAGCACAGAGAATGGTCATCAACAGGATGTTTCATAGCCTTGTAGAGATCGAATTCAACCTTTTCTCCATCAAATTCCATTGTTAGTGTCTCAGAGACACAATCAATTTTTGTCCTAGCTGTTTTAATAAAAGGTCTACCTAACCGAATAGGCGCATCATGCTTATCATGTTCCATATCCAGGACAAAGAAATCTGCAGGAAAAATCAGTTTATCGACCATGACCAAAACGTCTTCTACTACTCCTTTAGGGTATTTATTAGACCTATCAGCTAGTTGCACAATTACTCCAGTTTCATGCAAAGGTCCTAAATCTAGCGATTTGTAAAGTGAGTAGGGAAGCACATTTATGGAAGCACCCAAATCAAGCATAGCTCTATCAAATTTTACATCTCCAATGACACAAGGGATAGTAACCATACCTGGATCAGTGCACTTTTTCGGCATTCTCCTCTGAAACATAGCTGAGACTTGCTCACTTACTTTCACTTTCTTTTTTCCTTTCAGCTTCTGATTCCTCTTCACTGTGCAAAGCTCCTTCAAGAACTTGGCGTACTTGGGCACAGTTTTTATCATTCTCAGCAGAGGAATGTTCACCTGACACTTGCTAAATGTCTCAAACAGCTCTGAATCATCGATTATCCTCCTCTCCTTGAGTGCCTCAGGGAACGGAGGTTTTGGTTTCTCCGACCCGAGAGGGGGGAAAATTCGGTCGTACATATGTATCGACATAGGGCTCAGATTCAGGCGAGATCGGACTCGCCGTGGGCGCGTCAGAAGGCAGCGCGGGCGCGTCAGACTGTGGCGCGGGCGCGCCAGTGTTAGGCGTGGCTACGTCGGAGATTGGCGTGCTTTCCTCCTCATCTTCCTGACCTTTCAGCTCTTTTCCATTCCGAAGAGTTATAGCACTGACGTTTTCCTTTGGATTGATCACCGTTTGAGATGGTAGACCCCCTGACGTCTTTGCCTCTATTCTCGTGATTGCTTCAGCCATTTGCCCCATTTGTTTCTGTATATCCTTTATGCTCGATTCAGTTGTCTGAACATGCGCAGTGAAGTGCTGTGTCAGGGTATTGAGCATGGACTCAGTAGATGGAGCGTTACTCTGCTGCCTCTGATTGTAGGGAGGTGGTTGTTGCTGATGTGGTTGGTTTGGTGGATCCCTCCATCTGAAATTTGGGTGATCCCGCCAACCTGGGTTGTAGGAGTTTGAGTAGGGGTCATGTCTGGGTCTCTGAGGTCCATTTCCACCTATAGCACTTACTTCAGCGGTGTCTTCCTGGAGTGTAGGACACGCATCAATTGGGTGGAAGTTATCATTGCAGATTCCACAAGCCTTGATTTGTTGAGGAGTCCCTTGCAGAGTGAGCCTCCTAACCATATCCTTCAATTCAGCAATAGCCTTGGCTTGGTTAGAGTCTACCGAGTTGACCCCTTTCTTTCTGGTGGACTTCCCAAAATTTCTAGTCCCCTCAGCCATTTCCTGAATCTTCTCCATAGCTCCCTCTGGCGTGGCATTCAGAATATTTCCTCCGCAGGCGGCATCAATCATCCTTCTATCAGATTCCAACAATCCCCCATAGATGTATAAGACTAGGTCCTTCGTGCTGTAGCCATGGAAAGGGCAATTAGCACAAAGCTTCTTGAACCTTTCATTGTAATCATAGAGGGTTTCATCATCTTCCTGCTCTATATTGCTGATTGCCTTCTTCAAGGTGTTCTCCTTCTTAGCAGGGAAGAATTTCTCCAGGAAGGCCTTGTGGAGCTTAGGCCATGTATCGATGCTCCCTGTAGGAAGACTGTAGTACCAGTCATCCGCAGCATCGACCAGTGTGAACCCAAAAGCTCTCATCTTTATCTGTGCTTCGGATATATTGGCTGGTTTCATGCTCATGCACACATTATGAAACTTCCCCATGTGCTTGATGGGGATCAGTAGCATGAGTGCGAACCATGCAAGAGGTTCGCACCCAAACAGGTAATAAGACAAACAAGAACAAAGATTAACCGTCTCCCCGGCAACGGCGCCAAATTTGACAGGCCTAAGGTCGTTATGCCAAATCAAAGTAAATTCCTAAGATGCAAACTATAACAAGTATAGTAGGTAAGTTAGGGTCGAACCCACAGGGAAACAGAATCAATTGTAATAGCAAGTATTATTACCCAAAAGTAACCGATTCAAGGGGGAGTTTTGTGTGTAAGTAATGGTGACAGAACAAATTGCAAGTAAAGGTTGCGAATATATGACGGAAAAGTATCACACCAGGTAATTATCCGCACAACAATTGAGATGGTTCATCATCGCATTCTATGAATCTCAAGTTCTAATGTCCAGTAATTGTTCTCAATTCAGATCGTGTAATAGCTTTTAGTCCTACCAGTCCTAAAAGCACTTATCACCAAATTACAAGGGAAAACCTTCACCAAATAATAAAGCGATAGCATTCAAACATGAATTATAATGAGATACAAGCGATTCTAACAACCCGTTAAAATAGCCTGCAATCGAATCTCCTTCACAATCTACCACAAGCAACCCGCGTATGGTGATTGTGTTTGCTACAATGAATCTACAACCCCAAACCTGGAATTGGAAACCCTAGCAATATGACTAGTATCGATAAACCTAGGTGATCAATCCAGATTAACCAATAATAAGCAATCAAGCAATAAGCTCAGGAGATCGAACCAATTAACAAAGGACGAACAAGAGTAGAATACTCACAACCAAATCAATCGAAGGCTTCAAAGAACCAAGTGTAACAAAGGAGAGTTAGTTCTCCATAGGGTTTGTGAGATGAAGAAAAGGAAGATACGTCTCTGGAAAATAACCTAATTCCTCTCTTCTGCGTTCTCCGCAGTAATATAAACTAATAAAATCGGGTTTAACATCCCGTAAAAATATATAAAAATATAATATTAAAACTAATAGGATAGGGGAAACTCGAATAGGAATCCGACTCCAGGGACCGACGCGGGCGCGTCAGGTAGCAGCGCGGGCGCGTCAGCCTTTGACTTGCTTCTTCTGTCTGGTGAATCGACGCGGCCACTTCCTCCTAGCAGCGTGGGCGCGTTGGGTGCAGCGCGGGCGCGCCAGACTCAACAGTCTTCCAGCTGCTTCCGAACTTCTTCACTTCAACTCTTCTGTAACTTGCATGATTTCTTCAACTTCTTCAACAGGTTTCGAATCACCAAGTTCACACAAATATCTCTCATAATGACATGTAAATGATGACAAAAACTACTAAATGCGCTATAGAACATATCGCATATCACATATGTTTGTGAATAAAGTGCATGAGCCAAATTTACCTTATTTTCTTTTATTATTTGAAAGATACATATTTTGGAGAGATTTAGGAAGTTTGAAAGGTTATGTACTCCAATGAGACAAATTGGAGAGTTTGGTTGATGCATACGATTGGAAAGTTATGGTTTGGTTGTGTTTGAGATTTAGGTGTCTTGATTCCCGAATTTTATTTAGCACCACATGGCCAAATAATTCCATACCTTATTATCTCTTACCAAGCCCCATTACAACCCCGCCGAATGGAATCTTCTTTGAAGACTTCTATTGAGCGAAGTCCTCCTGATAATTCTTGTTGCATTTTCATAATTGTTGCGAAATGGATTCATATTTAAATTGCAATGTTTATGAGATTGTGTATGGAATTGAGTTGAGAGTTGATATACATAGCCTAAACACATTGAGAGCTGAGTATAAAATACATTATTCCTGTGAGGTTTGATTTACACTGCCTATGCCTATGGATCGCTCATATATGTGTGATGACGTTAAATTCACTTGTCTTACATTGCTACTACTTAAGATGTTGCTTTTGACAAAGGCGAAGACTTGAAGGATGTGTTGTAGGTCTTGGTTATTGTTTGGTTATTGCTTGAGGACAAGCAAGTCTAAGTATGGGGTGTTTTGATGTCTCCAAAGTAGCCATGTTTTTATGCATATTTTAGTTCCAGATTCTTTACATTTTGCATATTTCGGGTTGGGAATATGTCGAATTTATGTAGTATATGCTTATTTGTTAGAAATGGAGATCTACATAAGTTTCTGTTCAATATTGCAGAATATGGAAACATTTCGGGAGAAAACCAAGAAGAAAAGACGGAAGCAGCAAGTCTACTCGACCTCGACTAAGTTCTCGTCGATGTCGACGAGCCAAGTCCGGATACACTGGAGTCGAGGAGGGACCTGACCAGACAACGCGGAGCAGAGCAAGTCTACTCGATCTCGACTAAGGTCTCATCGAGATCGACAAGTGCCAGACGACATTCTCCGAGCCATGTCGAAGAGATGCTGCTCGACAACACCAGGCCCAGCCATGATTTACTCGAGATCGACAAAGACCTTGTCGAGATCGACTAAGCCCACGAGCCAGTCTCCGAGCATGTCGACAAGGGCTACCCGACACACCAAGCTGGCCAAGTCGATGATCCATACTCGTTGAGATCGAGGAGAGTTATCGAGGTCGACAAGGCTGAGAGCCCATATCCGACCCGACAACCTCGTCGAGATCGAGGAACCCTCCTCGAGATCGACTAACACCAGGAGTCATGCCCGAGCCTGTCGAGGACTAGCTAGCCGAGACGACAAGCCAAGCCCAGTCGACCAACTTTCCTACTCGAGATCGAGAAGACTCTTGTCGAGATCGACGACGATTCCAGAGGCCGTGTGACGCGGTTTGATCAACTCTACTCGGATTGGGATTCCTTGGAGCCGAAGTTTGCCAAAGTCTATCCAATTTATCAACATCTATCATGAAGAAGAGTGTTTTATCCACTTGAGACAATTTAGATATATTTCCTCATTTTATATTTAATTTCATTATAGCTTTTATTTATCTTTAAAGTCTTAGATATAGATATAGATATTCTATCCTTGAGTAGCAAGGATTAGAAGCCTATAAATAAAGCCCATGGGGCTCAGTTTTATCGATTCAATTTCAGAGATACAATTACACATAGAGATTTAGGAGTTTAAAGGTTTTAAGGTTTTGGCAGTTTACGAAAGTTTATTGCCGGAATTGTAAAAGCTTTGAATTTAGTTAATGCAAGTTATTTCTTTTAATTCAGTGTCTGCGATCGCGATGAGGAGTGAGTAGTCCACCTACTTCTGGGGTTGAGGTGAGCCCAACGGGAGCCATGTCGGTGGATTAGCGATTGCAAAAGGAGGTATTTTGTCGTTATCTTAATCTATTCCCTATGTGCTTCATCTTTGATTGAAAAATTGAAGAAATCATGTTGCGAAACATGGGTAGTAATTAGGAATTCTATTCGAAAGATTATAAATGCTAATTATGAAAAGGAATAGATGCAATTAGGATTATTTGTCGCGAGATTTATATTCCTACTTGTCAGATTAGGTGAAAGCCTTTTCCTTTATCGATAAAGCTGCCGCCTTCTCTGATTTATATTCCGCTTGCATGGTAATCGTTGTCGCAAACCCTGATCTTGGAAGTTCTTTTAATTCATAAAGTTACAGAAACCGAAACTGCTTTGTTTTTACTTTTCCACCCTTGTCGATCTCGACCAGCCTCTGGTCGATCTCGACTACTAATCTCCGATCCCAGATCATCGTAGCTCACTTGTGCATGAACTCGACGAAGACCAACTCGACCTCGACAGAGCCAACTCGATATCGAGTAGGGCCCACTCGATCTCGAGTACGATTTGCTGGTGACTGTTGCGTTGTTCGACTGCCTGATCTCCTGTCGACTAACCCTAGTCGAGATCTAGGTCCTGTTGTCGACTTTTGTTCGTGAGATTCCACTGCTGCCTAGGATCCGCTGACCAGCTTCCTCGAGGATTCGAACCTGACTTTCTCTTACTACATTGGAGGGAGTCTTGAACATTATTTGCTGGGATTTGATCGGTTTGCTTTACTTTGTTTACTTACTGTTTTGCATTCTCGATTCTCTCTTACAACAAGGTTTACCTTCATTAGACGAGAGAGTGAGATGCTTAACAAGGATGCCCTTTCGTAGGGGGAGCTTTCCCTTTACGAAAGATAAATTCTACTCAGTGTCAAGACCTTTGAGAATTATGTCAAGGTTTGTGAACTGAATGGTAGATTACAGATATCAGATCATATATATTTGGTCAATATCTTTTTAGATATTTGATCAAGTATATTCTTAACGAATTTTAAAATTCTATTTGTTACATATTTTTATCCGTTGAGATATTTTTGGAACAAAATAATTTCGGATATTTCCCTCCTATTTTAAAATGGTTAAGAAAAAAATTTGAATTTTGAATTGAAATTTTTTTCAAATTGGCAATGTTATGATTACTATCCTTGGAAATCTAAACCCGTCCAATCAACTCCATCACCTCACTCTACTTAAACCCAAATCTGTACCCGACTCCCTCACCAATTCAGACATATCCAAACCCTTCTAAATTCTCTTTCTTCAACCTTCCAAACTGTTCTAAAAAACCCTAGCCGATTACCTCCATGGCTCCCAAATCAAAGAAAGCTTCCACACCCAAAAGACTTGGCGCCACCCCCAAGGGACGCCAGTCACTGCTACTTCTCCTACACCTGAACCCACTTCTCAAGCTATTGTCCCTGCTGTTTTCCAGAGCACCATCGCTGAGGGCAAGACTACATTAACCAAGGGCTCTAAAAAATGCTCTACTAAGAAGCCTCTCAGTGCGAAGCAGAAAGGGAAAAAGAAGGTCATCGCTGAGAAGGTGGATGAGGAAGAAGAAGAGGATGATCTTGATGCTATTCTGGAAAGGGATGCAGCCAACGAAGCCGAAGAAGAAGCTTTAAGGAAGAAAAAGGCCGAGGAGGAGGCCGAGCTTGCAAGGAAGCTGGTCGCGGAGGAAGCTGAGAGAATCAGGGAAGAGGCCGAGGCAGAGGTTCCCACTGAGGAGGAACCAGAGGAAGAAGAAGAGGAGGATGATGAGACCGGTGATGACGAGAATGCTGAAGGAGACAACAATGAGGGGTCTGCTGAGGACTCAGGGTCTGAGGACGAGGAGGAAGAGGAGCCAGAACCTGTTGCCTCTCCTTCTCCTTCTCCTCCTCCCCCGTCTCCAAAGAAGTGGAAAGCCTCAGCAGCTGTCAAGCCTCCTTCTCCAAAGCGTACCAGGAAGTGTACCCTCAGAGGCCTTGAGGCGCCTGCCAAGAGGACTGCTCCAACACAGGCTCGAAGGAAGAATGCTGATTCACCTGCCTACATCCAGGTAAACCAATCCTTACCCTCTTCATGGTTTGAATATGCTGAAACGGCTGGAAAGTGGGTAGATGAGTTTCGAACTCGTTGGATCTGTTGTTCTGATTTTTTGGATATTGCGTTCTTTGAAGCTTTGAACTTACCTTGCATTGCTATCCTTAAAAAATCCCCAGCCTGGACCCTTCTCAATCTTGAAACCGTCTATTATCCCCAACTCACCCGCCTGTTCTATATAAACATCAAAGCTAAACACGTTGACGATGGTTGGTTCTTGGAATCTGTTGTCAAGGGAGTTAGAATCTCTTTCAACTCCTTTGACTTTGCTGATTTCCTTGGCCTACCAAGCCCTTGTCCACCCTCTGAAGAAAACCCCTCTAAAGAAGATTGCTTTACCCTTGCCCGATCCAAATACCTCTTACCCGAAGCATCCACTAGCACCTCAAAGCAGCTAACCCACTCATCCCTTACCCTGGAGGCAAAGATCATATTTAACATCATTGTGTGTTGCCTCTTACCCCGTCTAAACTCCGGCTCTCTCCTGACCGACAATGTCATGGTCCTACTTTACCGAATCCTCAACGACCTTGATCTTGATCTGGCCAACACCATTTTAGGATCCATGGCTCACACTAGAAAAGCCAGGAAAGGAACTCCCCTCCCCTTTGCCACCCTTTTGACCCTAATCTTCAAAGCTTCTGGAATCGATTTCAAAAATGAAGAACAACAACGTCATATGGGTAAGTTCGACTCCAAGAGCCTTGAAAAGATAGGCATCACTCGGTCCCCCTAAGGGACTTTGAGTCTTGCCTCTCCTTCAAAAGCTCTTCCCACTGCCTCAGCTGTTGATGAGCGCATGGACAACCTGGAGTTGGGCTTGGAGGAAGTTCGCCTGGATATCAAGGAGCTGCACAAGGAGTTCATGACGGAGATGAGCGGGGTAACCAAGCTGTTGCAAGGTCTGAGGTCGCTGCTCACAGATGATGCTCCGGACAATGAACCTTAAACCTATCCTACCCTACCCTTACCCCAAAACTGAAACATTGCTGGTTTTTGGAAACTGTTTCAAAACTTTTGGCGACTGTTTTACCTCCTCCCTTTGTTGAAAGACAAAAAAGGGGAGATGTTCTGTGGTGTTAGACTTTTTAAAACTGTTGCGATTCAAAGGTCTTGGAAGACCTTGGTTTTGTTTTTGGTTGGATATTTTCATCTTTTAAAATTATGATCCAACATTCGTCTAAACCATTCAGGTACTTAGTCCGATTTTGGCTTTATTATATATGTTTGACTAAGTTACAGGGATGCACAGGTTTTGTCTTTCATCAAGGGGGAGATTGATAAATCCACTCCCTTGATGAAAATCGGAATAAGTTTCAAAGGCCTTGACAGTCTGTTCGTGTCAAAGGTCTTGAAGCTTTAGCAGTGTTGATGAAACACAAAACCTGTTCTTTATATTATTATGCTCGAATATTATTTTATGATATTATATGCTTCCATATTATTATTATATATTCACTAACCTTTCAGGAAGCTATTTAAATTTTATATCCTTCCTTAAGCGTTCAAAATTGAGAGAATTCAAATTGGAAGATCATGACGTCCAAGTTTCCAAGAATAGAAGATCTCGAAGATTGCCATGATCAAGCCTAGCCATTGAAGAGAAAGATTCATCTTTGGAGAAAGATTCATCTTTGGAGCCGTTGAAGAGAAAGAATAGAACAACTCATCGAGTCCTTTATTTACTGCTTTACCTTATTTCCGCACTTGGTTCGATTGTTTAACTTTATGATTCAGGTTTTCAGAGAAAAGACTAAGTCTAATCTCAAAGGGTTTCGCACGAGTTTCAAAAGTCTTGAGACTATCTGCGAAAAACCGGCATACTCTATTCAACCCCCCTTCTAGAGTATCTTTACATTACTTAGTTTTACATTATCGAACCTTCAGTATTTAATTTGCAATCTCGATTTTCCTCCTTTCAACAATTTTTTTTTTTAAAATTTGTTATTTATCAATGGATGGATCGATGCTGACCACTTGATAGAGCCCCTGAATTACCACTACCCGACCCTGACAGGGGAGTTTCTAGCGACTCTCCGGATCCCCGACTCACCTGCCTCACACCGTCGGGTCCACTTTCAGCTAGGCAACATGCTGTACACTAGGACCTTGGAGCAGATCAGCGCCGCTTTTGACTTCCGCCACACCACCAACCCTGATGAGACCCGAGGACCGGATCGACCAAGGCTCGAGATTTCAAACACTCTTTTTGTGGGGCTAATTTTTGTGGTTTATGAAAACTGAAAAGAAGGGATATGTGGAGCAAGATTCGCAGGCCTCTCACCCTTGAATCTCCTACACTCGATCTCAATCCTCTCGGAATCGCACTCCGAGGATCTCGACCCTTTGACACCTTCGCCTCTCACTAGGGTGTCACCCTCGGCCTCTCACCAAAGGGTTCGCTCTTAGCTTCTCACCAAGAACTCGATCCTTTACCCGGAATCATAGGAAGCTATTAGTGGCTCAAACTTTAACTAAACTCAACTTGACTTCATTTAAAATGAAGTTCTTACAAGCAATATATAGGCTGAAAATATAGCCCCCAAACATCGCTAATTGATGTGGGATTTATTTTAATAGAAATAAAAGCATGAAAATCGTCCAGATTTGAGTTACTACAAAGAATGTCGAATTTGAGCATCTTCAAGGCTGATTTAGGAGAAGTGTTCTGCATGGAAGTTGTAGCCGCTTAAAATAGCTTTCCAACAAGTGCTCAACGGCTTCAATCGAAATTTTATACAGCCCGAAAGAGCCAAAATACCACGGTGTCGCCATGCTGTTTTCTCAAACAGGAGTTGATATTCGGCTCCAGCGACAATGCTTTGTAAGATAAATGAGTCGAGCACACCGACCACTAGGATCACATCATCCTCCTTCCCTTGAAAAGGATTCGTCCTCGAATCCGTGATGGAAACGAGAGACTTCTTTGAAAATGCTTCTTCTTCCTTGAATGAGTCTTGAATTTCCTCTTCTTCTTGAATCGTGAAAGGCAAGCAAGACGGAATGAATGGGGTCGCATCCGACCACTTTGTTGACATGGAATTAAGAAAAATAGGTACCTCGGTTGACACTCGTTTCTCTTTCATGAAAATCGCAACATTAGGAAGTTGGATGATTTCCTCGTCTTTCTTAAGATCAGGCATGACCTTTGTAGTTTCAATCGGAATATCCTTGGACTTTCCTTCCTTGATCTCAAGTATCTCACCCATGGCCATAGATGATGTTGTCGTTGAAGAGGGAGGGGGTGGTTTTTTGGGCTTTGATAGCTTCGACCCCAAAGAGATGACGACTTTTCGCATTTCTTGTACTTGTTGCATTGAGTCTTCCGCGAGCTTGCGGATCTCTTGCCAAGGTGGTTCAACCTTCTTCTTTCGCCAAGCCTCATCCTCTCGAGCCCTTCTCTTTCGATATCTCATCCGGAGCTCTTGATCAACTACATCATATGTAGCATCGTCCATGTCGCTCCAACGAAGATACCCATCATTATAGGCTCGAATGACCCATCGGATGTACTCTTCGGACAAAGGCTTGAAACTCGTCTTCTTGAACATTTTGACTAAGAAGAAACAACTCGGATATCGAAATCTCGATGGACTCGGGTCGATTAGCTCTGATACCACTTGATGTGCTCGGGAACTCTCCGAGCCGCCAGGATCGACGACGAGGTTCTTCCTTTATTTGAATAGATGAACTTTCTAGTTGTAACCCGATATGTATGGCAAGATCCGCAGGCCTCTCACCCTTGAATCTCCCACACCTGATCTCAATCCTCTCGGAATCACACTCTGAGGATCTCGACCCTTCGACACCTTCGCCTCTCACTAGGGTGTCTCCCTCGGCCTCTCACCAAAGGGTTTTATTTTTAGCATCTCACCAAAAACATGATCCTTAACCCGGAATCAATGGAAGCAAATGTGCTCAACTTTTAACTCAAAAATTCAACTTGTATTAGAAAATGGCAAGCCTTACAAAATATATAGGAGAAAATTGTTGCCTCTTAAGAGTTTACAACCAATGTGGGACATTTTTTTGATAGAAAAATAAATGAAAAATCTACGAGTCTAGATCACATCAAACCCTTTCCACATCCATGACATAGATGTGATGTGGTGCTATATGTCTGGCGTGTTACAGCCTACCGGGGACACCACCTACACCACCAACATTACCAGCCCTCTTTTCGCTACCATTCTGAGGATTCTGGGCAGCACTATTTGGGCCCGACCAGAGCTGCGGCGGCCCATTCATCCAGAGATAGAGTGCCTCTGGCGGATGCTATTCCAGTCTGACCCCCTACCGCTCGCCTATGCTTGGCTTGAGCTCTGTGTCACCCGCCGGAACCAACCTCGGGTAGCCATCTATGATGGTTGTATGGTGGCTATCCTAGCCCTCCACCTAGGGGTCCCAGTCCATGAGTACATTGCGTGGAACGTGATGAGGATCAACCTGGCGTCCCTGCAAAAGAGACGTATTATTACACGTCGCCACGACAGATGGGTCCATTTCAGATCGCATATACCCATTCGGCAGGAGTTAATGGATCTGCACCGTGTCCGTGACTTGTACACCACATGGACAAGGGTGGATTACCACCCTACCATCGACCCAACCGCTGACCCTACACTGAGGGACGAGCCTATCTTCGACGACCAGGACATGGTCTTCGACCCCTAGCCAGAGCATGCAGAGGGCGAGGACGCAGGGGATGACGACAACAACGTGGCTGACAGCCCACATGCCTCTCACCATTCCTACCACTCCCCACAGCAGCTCCACTCCCACCACTCCTACCACTCCCCTCAGCAGATTCCCTCTCACCACTCTCACCATACCCAGCAGGCTAACTATGCTGGAGGATATTCAGAGGCGATTCTTTTTTAAACGCAGGAGTTCCGGGTGGCCGTGATCGATCAGATGGCATCCCTGTCACGCAGGGTTGACACCATTGACAGACGCCAGGAGGAAATGTATCCAGCTACCCGGTCTCACCACTCCTATGTCAAAGATACTTTCGGTGGCATGGATCAACAGCTCTGGGGCCGTCCGTCCTAGTTCCAGAGACAGGGGAGCACACACGACGCTGGTGGATCTTCTTCACAGCAACCTGGTAGCTCTTCCCATGGAGGAGCTCCTGACTATCAGGTTGGATTCCATTTTCCATACTACGGTCCACCACCGCCCCACCCATGAAGTCTTTTTCCCTCCCTTTTGGTTATATTTCTTTGACAGTGAGGACACTGTCTATATCTATATCTATATCTATATCTATTTATCTACTTACTTAAAGATTAAATAATGGAATAAAAGAAATAAATCAACTAGAACTGTATCTATTTACGGATAAATCCTCCACGGAGTTGATAGATCTTGATAGAAGTGGATAGAATTTGATCTCGAAAATATCTCCATCGGCTTCGGGATAGAAACTGAACAAGATTTCAGATAACTTCTCGTCGGCTTCTGGGATTTCCTCGATAAGAGTAGAATTCCTTGATATCGAGTAGCACTTTTCTCGTCTTCTGCTCAGCAACTCGATTCCGGCTTCTGGACGGCACATCCACTACGTTTTTACTCGACATCGACTAGAGTTTGGTCCGTCTTCAGCGTCTTCATCGATATCGGCTCCAGGATGTGAAAATCGACTAAGTCTTCCTCAATATCGAGTAGATTTCCTCGATATCGAGTTGCATGTTCAGCTCCTAGCTTCCTTGTCGATTTCTAGAACTCAACTCGATTTCGGGTTTACTCGATATCGAGTAAAACAACTCGATATCGACTAAGTCTTTCAGCTTTCTGCTCTGTTCTTGAAACGCACTTTCCCGAGTCCTCGTTCGTCGGATTGACGCATATGACCATGCGTTGGAAATTTCTTTTCGAGGGCTACAACTCTCATGAAGACTTCAAAGTTTGATTCAGAATGATGAATGGCGAAAAATGGTCTTTTCTCCAGCTACACCATTCTTAGCTTCTCCATGAGTTTCCTTTAAGCTCCAAAGTGCGTTCGATTTTTGCGAAATATAACAAAAACTTGTATATACCTCCATATATTGCAAATAAACATAAATTACACAAATTATGTATTATTCTAACCCAAATGTATAAAATGCATGCAGAAATCGTTATAAAAGTAAGTGCAAAACATGGCAATTTAGGCTCACATCAAACACCCCATACTTAAGCTTACTTGTCCTCAAGCAATACTTTTAATTGTCATACAGGGGAAGAATTCAAACTCTCAACATCATAGATTCATTCTCATATGTCCCTGTAGTCAATTACCATCGTCGAAAAGGTATTTGTGCCACAAATCCGTACATGTGCAATAAAAGCAATATCTACTCACAAAAGGAGGCTTATGCAAAAAAACAATTTATGTGACAAAACAACAATAATCAAGAGGACTTTAATTAAGCTCAATAAGGAGTAGATTGGTAAAAGGCTAACGGTGGTCTATATTTGGGAACGTTGTGCTAAATCCGGGGAGAATTTCTTCAAACTTTGCTTTGATGCACTTTCTCCTTTTAATAATTTCCACATCACTCACTCACTCTTTGCTTTTTTCCAATAATATGCTTTTACCTCTCTAACCTAAGCAATGCCTTCTCGCGAGACGAAAACATGGGTGTCATGAATGGTCCTGGATACTTAGTGCTTTGGACTCCTTACATTGGTCTCCCATCCTGCGAAACTATTATCTCAACGCAGGCAGGGTCGATCTACCTTTATCTCCTGAGGTGACCGGATTTTCTTTCACTCATTAAATTTTCCACATATTTCAAACAATTTCCTACCAAACTCCAAATATGATAACAACAACACAACAACCATATAGTAATCTCCATAATGTAACATCATTCTCAACGTAATCCCTGGATAGGAAATAAGGTAAAGAATGGAAAATATTTAGATCATATGAAGTAATATATGAAATAATGCATATATATGGCTTGTGTGATGCATAAGCATAGGTATGGCTAGGATATAACAATATGAGCATTATATGGAAATATAAAGTCCTCCATCCTCTTATCATGCAACATGTCAAAAACAACTTCAAATTTTACCTCATTTCATGGTTTTCAATAAAATAATGCACTTCATTGTGGCTTCCCTTTACTGGGCAATTTCCTTCTATATCTCTGATGAATCTAATTTTGCATCTTCGAGTTCAATAAAGCTTCCATGACACTATTTCTTTTGAACAATTTACAAGCAATGAGAGATGTCTCACAGAATTTTGAGTTTTAGCCTTATGCATAAAAATTTTAAAATTTTACTCAAAATTTCACAATGTAAAACCAAAAGCAAGAATAAAATATATAATAATGATAATGAGCTCTTCCCCCACCCATACTTAAAATATACAGTATCCTCACTGTATAAAATAATATAAAACAAAGGTAAATGAAGGAACTCACCGAATAACGCGTCGTATAGGCAAAACAGGGCCGTCGAGTAAACTGTGGTAGTCGACGTCGAGTACGCGTGGTCGACGTCGAGTACGGATCTGCTGTGTCGAGTGAAAGATGAAGTCGAGGATGCTCCTGGGTGGTCGACGTAGAGTGGCCTACTCGACGTCGAGTACAGTGTTGTACTCGATCCTCTTCGTAGTCGATCTCGACTTGGCCTAGTCGATTTCAACTGCTGGCAGAGTGTTGACAGAGGAAATCGAGAGTGCAAACAGAATGTAATTAAAGTAAAGCAAACCGATTGAACCCCATAAAATAATGTTCAAGACTCCCTCCCGATGTAGCAAGAGAAAGTTGGGTTCGATCCTCGAGGAAGCTGGTCAGCGGATCCTAGGCAGCGGATGAATCTCACGGACAGAAGTCGACTTACAGGTTGCTCGATCTCGACTAGGGTTAGTTGACAGAAGATCGGACAGGTCGATTCACGCAGCAGCAGTCACTGGATTGTTGTCGATATCGAGCAGTTCTACTCGATATCGAGTAAACTTGTCGACGTCGAGGAGTGTCTTGGTCGAGTTCCTGCAGTTCAGAAGCTATGGCAATCTGGGATCAAAGGTCAGTAGTCGATATCGACCAAAGGCATTCATCTTATATTAATAACATAAAACAAAATTTAAGACTGAGAACATTCAGCCGAGTTCCGAGCAATGCAGTTTGAAGCTCGTAAATGAATCTCATTGTGGAAAACTTTTACCTGATGCCTGGTACGATGGTTGCTTTTTCAATTGTATGCATCAACTGTGAGTCTGTGTTTGATCAAATCTCATTAATAAATCAGGGTTCATGAAATCAGCAAGAACATTTAAGGATTGTCAAGATTGAAACAAACTGATAAAATCTGATACAATTAATGGTTATGATTGTCCGTCAATAGGGTAATTAGTTTGAGGCTTCAGTTGGTCTATGATCATACGATGAGTGAGCGCTTCTCCATTATATAGTGTCATCCTTTGAGGTTTTGCTTACAGTTCTTTTGTTCACCTTGATTTCTCATTCTTGTCTATTTAAAATCATTTTCAGACAGTACGATTCAACGCATAGGACTGGAAGCTCATTGGTTCAAGGCTAGTAGAAGACTATAGGCTTACATAAGCTGCAGTGCATAACGAGAATTTGATATATCAAAGATCTTGAATGAGATTCTACATAAGCTGCAGTGCTTACATTGCAGTTCAAAATCATTTTCAAACAGTACAATCTCTTTCCGATGTCTTTTATGGGTTAAGAAATCTAACCGATTACCGATAACCCATACTGAATTTACATGTCACCCATACCGGATTTACATGGCACATAATGTATTTTACTTGACACATGAATGTTTTGACTTGACACCTAAATTTCAGACATATTATATTCCTTTTTACTTGAAACCTAAAAATCAGTTTACAAAGAAAAATTTTATACATAATTTTAGATTAGCTTATGCGGGATTTGAACCCACATCTTTGTGCATGAGCACATCCCTCTTCCATTTGAGCTAATAGGCTAACATTGTGATGCTATATATTGCTATTTACTAACATTGGGATCCCGAGCTTGCAGTGTCAGCGGCTGAGCTAACTTCTCTATTTGTTTTTTCAAGAACGGGCAGTTCAGGTTGGACCCGTGGAAGATTAATTAATTGTTGAACGTTCTCCAACAGCAGCAACTTCAGATTCCTTTAGTTCTCTCTTCAAAAGATGCTACATGGCCAACTTTCTCTTTCTTTCTTTTTTAGTTAGTGCTGAGCTTATATGTCCTTCATTGATTATATGGTTGTAATCTTGGACTCAAGTAGAAGAATCAGGATTCACAGGTCATTCTTTAGGGAACTAATTCGATGCAAAAGGAGGTTGAATAACATGTTCAGGTGTAAGTTTAATATTTAAATTAACAGATTTTAGAAACTTGAATTTCATTGACAAATTTCAGCACCTTAAATTTCAGGTTGAACTTAATAGATTCAAATTAACAGATTTAAGTAGGTTAACAAATTTAGGTTTGAGATTGATTTGATACGACATTCGAAACTAAGAGGCCCTGCACATCTGTCTAGTGAGTTTCTTTCTTTACCCTTGTTTTTATACAGTGAGGACACTGTAATGTTTAAGTATGGGGTGGGGGAAGGGCTTACTTTATGCATATTTGATTTTATTTGACATTATTTGTGCATATTTAAAATTTTGGAACCTACATGGCTATTTTGGAATGCATTATTGATTTATGAGCTTATATGCATGTTTTCCAAAGTTTGAAAAAAAATGACCCCCATTGAAATTTTGAAATAATGTCATGGAAGTGTAATATTGAACTCGACGATGCAAAATTGGATTCATTAGAGATATAGCATGAAATTGCCTAGTAAAGGGAAGTCACAATAAAGTGCATATTTTCTTGAAAACCATGAAAGGAGGTAAAATTTGAAGTTGCTTTTGACATGTTGCATGATAAGAGGATGGAGGACTTTATATTTCCATATAATGCTCATATTGTTATAATCCTAAGCCTTACCTATGCTTATGCATTACACAAAAGCCATAATATACCTTATTTCAATTATTGCTCCACATGATCTAAATATTTGTCATTCTTTACCTTATTTCCTATCCGGGGATTATGTTGAGAATGATGTTACATTATGGAGATTATTATATGGTGTTTGTGTTGTTTTTTATCATTATTGGAGTTTGGCTGGAAATTGTTTGAAATATATGGAAAATTTAATGAGTGAAAGAAAATCCAATCACCTCAGGAGATAAAGGTAGATTGACCCTGCTCTCTAAGATAATAGTTTGGAGAGATGGGACACATTGTGAGGAGTCCAACGCACTAAGTATCCGGGGCCATTCATGACACCCATGTTTGCGACTCGCGAGAAGGCAGTGCTGAGGGGAGAGGTAAAAGCATTATTGTTGAAAAAAGCATTATGAAAGGTGATGAATCTTATGAGAAAGAATGTGGTATGAAATTCAATTTGGAAATACTCCATTTCCTCGGATCAAAAGCACCACATTGCCGAATATAGCCCACCTTTTAGCCTTTTACCAATCTACTTCTTATTTGAGCTTAAATCAAAGTCTTCTTGATTATTAATGCTTTGTCACGAATGAATGTTTTGCATAACCCTCCTTTTGTGAGTAGATGTTGCTTTTATATATTTGCACATGCATGGATCTGTGACACAAGTACCTTTTCGAGGATGGTAATTGATTGCAGGGGACATATGAGAATGAATCTAAGATGTTGAGAGTTTTGATTTCTTCCCCTGAATGACGATTAAAAGTATTGCTTGAGGACAAGCAAGCTTAAGTATGGGGTGTTTGTTGTGAACTGATTCTGCCATGTTTTACACTTAAGTTTATATCGATTTCTGCATACATTTCATGCATTTGGGCTAAGATAGTACAGAACCTATGTAGTTTATGTTTGATAGCATGCATTTAGGTAGGCATAATAGGTTGCATTTAGCTTATTTAAGATACATATCATGCATGGTTTATGTATAATTTGCATATTTGTTCTCTGTGTGGCTGGAGTCGGAATCTACATGCTTTTATTGATTATTTCAGGTAATCGTGGATCCGAGGAGGAGACATGGGTTGATAACGCATTGGATGAGAATGTCTAGTTGATCGAAGAAGCTTACCTGAAGATCTCAAGAGGTCCTGAGAAGAAGAAGCGAACCTAAACGAAGAACAAGTCTGCAGAAGTTGTCGCCAGACATGCTGAACTTGTTTTGCACTTTCTGGAGGCCTCGGTTGTCCGATCGACTATTATGACCATGCGTTGGAAAGCTCTTTCGGAGGGCTACAACTTTCATGTTGACGTCGAGAGCTGATTCAAGACGGAATTTCCGTGAAAGACCAATGCAGCGCCCGCCGCATGGTTTGCTGCGCCCGCCGCAAATTTGCGGCGCCCACCGCACGGGTCATCAGCGCTGCGCCGTTTTGAGAAAAACCCTAGTTGTTCTATTTTGTTTGGAGGGCCGACTTGGATGTTTTATTAGGCCACTTTTATGTTATTTTTCATTACTTCCATTCTATTCTTACATTCTATCAGACAATTGGAGAGAGAGCGATGTTCGCCATGGGCGACTAAACTCTCTTCGTTCTACTTGCAAATTGAAGCTTTATTTGGATTGATTGTGAGTTTCTGAATCTTGTTCCTTATTTCCTATATTGAATGTTTCAACTTCTTTGTGCTTAATTAATTATTGATTTGTTCTATCTTGTCTGGCCAACTTGTTAGATCAATTCAATTGCTAGGGTTTTGTAGATTCCTGGTTGCGAACCTTAACCCAAGTAGCAAACTTGTTCCTTTAGGGCTGGTTGAACTAATTGAATGAGTAGGAAGTTGAATGTGTTGTTAAATCCCTCTTTAGGGACTGCAAATACCTTGGCTAATCTCTGAACTTAAAGCTATCAATTGGGTTAATTCCTTCTTTAGGGACTGTTCGATTGATAAGGGTTGCTAGGACTGGTTGGACTAGTAACTATATTAGGTCGGGACAAGGGCATTCATAGGAAGACTAAAAGGACAAGAGGAAGTTACAATATCAATTCAAACAAATAAAGTGGATAGTTGTAGGTAGAGCGATCTTCTCTAAATTGTTTTGCATCAATTTTGTTTATAGTTTATTTTGTTTTCTTTTCAATCTCAATCAACCAACCCCCCCCCCTTCTACTAATTGGTAAATACACATTGTTGAGAAATACTTGGTTCTCTGTGGGATCGACCTCTTACTTGCTTGCTATACTAGTTTGTAGGTTTGAGTTTTATTTTGATACGGTTTATGCGACTAAAAACCGTCCATCAATGTTTATTTGCCAAATTATGGAATCTACACCAGTTTCTGTTTAATTCGCAGAATTCGAGGCATTTTACAGCAATTCTAAGGAAGGTCGGAAAAGCTCGGAAATCCAGTACAGAATTCCAAGGTCAAAGGAGCAGCGGAACCAGTCGAATCGAGCCAAGAACCCAGGCTACCCGATCTCGAGTAGACCTTACTCGATCTCGACGAGTATGTCCGAACACAGCCTTGTCGACCAGGAGCAACGTCGAGAGCCAGACCAACCCAGCTCCAGAAGTCTACTCGATCTCAACAAGACCTGGTCGAGATCGACGAAGCCCAGTGCCACACCCGGAGTCGATTAAGCCATGCCGAGCCGAGAAGCCGAGGACGAAGACGCCGAGCACAATCCTACTCGATCTCGACAAAGCCCTAGTCGAGATCGACGAGCCACCCAGTGCCTTCGAGTCCATGCCAAGGAGAAGTTGCTCGACCAAGAAGTCCACACCCCAACTCGACGAACCCTTGTCGAGATCGACGAACCCTTGTCGAGGTCGACGAAGGCGAGAGCCCAGATCAAGCTTGTCGAGCACACCTACCCGAGAAGACCTAGTCGACAGAACTTTTCTACTCGAGATCGACTAGAGTCACTCGAGGTCGACGAGCGCCAGGAGCCAAGTCCGAGCCACATCGAGCACCAGTTAGCCGAGACGACGAGTCCTAGTCGATATCGACTAACCCTTGTCGATGTCGAGTAGACCAAATTCCAGAGACGAGTCGACTTGAGCAGTCCGAGTAGAATTGGGAATCCTTGGGCATGAAGGAATCCGAGAATGGCCGAGATCTATCCAAAGTTGATCAATTCTATCCATGGAAGACAAGATCTATCAACACATGAAGACTTACTGACAAGAGGAAAACCTGTCGTTGTTCTTGCCAAAGAATACTCAAACTCACAACTAGTATAGTGTGTAAGCAAGAGGTCGATCCACAGGGAAATCTAATAAATTCAAGTGTCAATTCTAATCGCTAGTAAGAATATGGGGGTTTTTGATGAGTAAAAGATCCGCCTTTTATCAAAGCGGAAGCAAGCAAACAAAGTAAATAGATTGTAGAATTCAGTGGAGATCAATAGGTTCACCTACAATTTATCACTTTGATTGATGAAATTGATCCTTGTTTCAGCCTCTAGTTCTTGTCTTTTCCTATCAATGTCCTTGTCCAGATCTTAGGTAAATTACTAGTCCTACGAGTCCTAGCAACTCTTATCTCTAAATAACCCTAACACGGTTAAGATTCAACCTAGAGATAGCATTAAGATTATGAATTAACCAAGGTACACATAATATCAAGCTACGAGTCGATATTCAACATGTATTCAACTTCCTACACATCCAATTAGTCCTACGAGTCCTAAAGGGATATGATTGCCACTTGGGTTAAGGTTCGCTACGAGGAATCTAAAAAACCCTAGCAATTGAATGAATCTACTCTAAATAGTTGATCAGGCCAGAGAGAATAAAACACATTCAAGCAATTAAGCACAAGGAAGTCAAAACATTGCAATAGGAATAAGAACTAGATTAAGAAACTCACAATTCAACAATCAAAGATCCAAATCGTAGGCGAAACCTTGAGAGTTTAGTTGCTCATGCTCAACGACGCTTTCCAACGCATGGTCATAATAGTCAATCGGACCACCGAGGCCTCCAAAAAGTGCGAAACAAGTTCAGCATGTCTGTCGACAACTTCTGTTGACTTGTTCTTCACTTAGGCTCTCTAACTTCGATTCCGCTCCCGGGCTCTTCACTTTTCCTTCTCCTCTTCACTCTTCCTTCATCCATGAGCCTCCTCATTCCTAGTCGGATCCACATATACCTGAAATAATCCATAAAAGCGTGTAGATTCCGACTCTACCAACAAAACGAGTATAAATGCAAATCTAGCTTAAACTATGCATTATGCACATCTAAATCATGCTAAATGCATCCTAATATTCCTACCTAAATGCATGCTATCACTTACCTAGTATAGATTTATCTTTTTCCTTTAAAGATTTATTTCCTTATGCATTTTATTTATCTTTAAGCTTTAAGTAGATATAGATAGATGATTATTTCCTTGATTAGCGGGGTTTGATCACTATAAATAAAGCCCTAGGTGCTTAGTTTTATTCATTCAATTTCAGAGACAATTAGTTAGTTACATAAAGAAGAGATTGTAAGTTAGAGTTTATTTTATGCAATTTAGTTCTTTTCATCAATCAATGTCTGCGATTGCGATGAGGCGTGAGTAGTCCACCCACTTCTGGGGCTGGGGTGAGCCCGACGGTGGCCATGTGAGGTGATGCGATAAAGGTCAGATTTTGTTATGCAATTCGTCTTATATCCCTATGAGCATGATTCTTTTGCGAGAGTTGAAGGTGATCCTTGTTTGTGTTATTGAAGCGAAAGTGATCTTAATGCAACTTGGGTTAATTATGTGAAAAAGGGTTAGTAACAATTAGGGTTTATGCGAAAGCCTCTATATGCCTATTTGTTAATAACGAAAGTTATTTGATGGAAAGCATGATCTTTTATGCCTTTATGCGTTACTTTGCATGGTTATCGTTGTGGTGTTGATACCCTGGCTTTGAAAGTCTTTTATCATATTGAGTTTATTTCTGTCGAAAATCTGAGTTCTGTGTTTAAATTTGCAATTTAAAGTTTCTGTCCCCCAGTCGACATAGAGTAGAGCTTGTCGATACAGAGTAGGCCGTAGTCGATATCGAGTAGGGCCTGGTCTATCTCGAGTTGAGCTCCTGCCTTCTGTTGTCGATTTTCAGTTTCTGTCTTTGCTGTTTCTAGTCAATCTCGAGTAGGTAGTGGTCGAGATCGAGTTGATTGTTGTCTGCCTCGAGTGTCTGTTTGCTTTTCTGAGTTTCTGCTTTCATCACTTCTTGTCGATATAGAGGACTGTTACTCGAGATCGAGTAGCTTCTGTGTCCTCGATTTAGTTTCTGCATTGCTTTGCCTTTTCTGTCTTCGTTTAATTCTTTGCTTTTGTTTTCTATTTTATTTCTGTTTCTTTCCTTGTTTCTTTTGTTTTTGTCTTTCTGCTGCTTTGTCTGTGAGAATTTACAGCTACCTGAGAACCGCTGACGTGCTTCCTCGTGGATTCGATCCTGACTTTCTCTTACTACAACGGGAGGAAGTCTTGTATTTATTTGCTGAGACAGGGAAGTCAGTCTGAACTTTATTTCATATTTATTTCATACTTGACCATCCCCCTGCAACAACAATAACTTGATTAAAAAATTAAGAGATTTAGAGCACCTCCATTAAGAAATTAGGGTATTCAGATAAGAAGGAGAAGAGGACAACATATGAAGAAATTAGAGCGAACCTAAGCCTGGAGGTGGCGAATCCGACGAGGCATTGAGGCTAGAGGCGGCGTGACGACCGATGGGATGTCGGGATCTGCAGACCGTGAGAGATTAAATGTAGAACGGTGTGATAAAGGCATAAAAGAACATAAATTACAGTAAATACGGGTAAGATGAGAGCGAACCTTATGCTAAAGGCAGCGTCTTCGACGAGGGCACTATGACCGGTGGTGGCGACGACGATGAGAGCGGATCTGTGAGAAGGGTACGGTGTGTGACGGTGTTGCATGGGAACTCAAAAGACGAGGGAGGAGAGGTCACCGACTACCGGTTGAAACTTGAACCGGATTTCCAGTTTTGTGCAAAAAAAATTCGGATGAGATTAGACATGCAAAGATTGCAACCAAAAGGGTTATTTATGCAAATGGCTCTAGTTGTTGTTGGTTTTTTTATCATTAATTAACTAGAAATCCATAGTTATCAACTTGTGTGAGGCTTTAGACAAGATTTCAAAACGACTATTGTCAAGATAATTTTAACTAAATTGCGCACAAGTCCTTCTCATTTTTTCCAAACACATTGCAAAATAGGCTCAAAACTCTGATTTAGCATGCGAATCAATTTAACCTAAGCATTGAAGGCGGTGATGAATTGGTTGATGTTGGGCAGCCGAAGTATTGAAGGCGCGCGGTGTTGAAGAAAGGACGTTTAACCTAGAGGATGAAGTGGAATTCGACTGCTGATCCTTGTTCTGGTGCCGCTGTAGTCTTTGTGGGAAAACTTAACTGGTCGAGGGGCTGATTTGCGTGAGGGAGAGGTCAAACTTTTCTATCCCGTACTTCACTTTCCTTCCAAATCTGAAAATTAATTTGCCGATAAAATAAATTAACCCAGTATCCTCAAACTTCAAGAGCTCAGATTTTGGGCTTTCGATCTGTTTTAGCTTGAAAATTGTTTTACCAAAAATTACTATTCGACGGTTTGCAACCCCTCCTATTGCTATTATTCTGGGTCGGATGATTTGAACGAACCTTTACTTGTGAATGGTTGATTCCTCCTCGATCAAATCCCGGACTTGAATTCCGTCAAAACCCTAATCCGTTTTCCGTCCCTCACTTTGAGAATTTCGTCTCACCTGTAATTTGTTTGATAAAAATGAAAAGGACTTATGTGTAATTTAATTGAAATTATCTTGACAATAGTCGTTTTCGAATCTTGTCTAAAGCCGCTATGTATCAACTTTTGTTATGAATGGAATCAACTGGTATAAGGATAGATTCTTTGTACACTAAAATCAAGTTTTCGATCCAAAATGAATTACCTTTGCAGATCTTGTGCCGAGGATTCAAAAGTGGGGATGCAGATGCCATCTTCATCTCTGATTATAAGCTAGTTGTGGTTTCGGTTTCTTTAAAATTTGTTCTTTTTTAGTTTCATATTATTGTTGAATTTTTAGTTGTGTTAGATTTTTAGGTTAAATATCTAACACTCCATCCGTTAAAAAATATAAGTCATTTTAGGCTCAAATTTTTTTTAAAAAAATATAAGTCTCCTTAATTAGTGTGCAAATGTCTAAAGTATCTTATATCTTGAACGGAGGTAGTATGTAAGTATAAAGTTCAATTCATTGTAATGTAATTAATGTTTCCTGTTGCTTAGGTTCCTGCACTAAAAAGAGGTGAGATTGTTAAGTGATGCCTTGAGAAATAAACTCCAGTAAAGTTCACCCAAAAAAAAAAAACTCCAGTAATTTGGTCGGTTAGTGGCCCTTGATAAGTGATGACTTGTTTTCTTTTGACTGTGAATTGTGATAGATTATTATCATTACCTTGTGCAGTTTTGTTAATTCTAAGATGTTGCTTATATTTTGTTTCAATGAGTAAATTCAAAACTGAGTAGCTCATTAGCGAAGGTAATCACCATCTTAGTGTGTACGGAGCTGTGAAAACTAGATTTGGGGAAAACAATTTTGTGCGAAGTGGCCCTTGTATTCATGTGCACTAGTACAAAAATCACCTTTTAACACGATGTATAATATCACGATGACGATGTTAAAGCAGCTTAACGTTCCACAATGGCAAGTCACCACCTTGGGATAGATGACGCAAAGAGCATTGTTTATTTGTTATCAACATAAAATACTTTTGTTGCTGGCATGCTAGCAACAAAAATATATACCATCAGATTACATTAGGATCGGCCCCGGACCTCTATTACATTAGGATCGGCCCTGGTTACCACAAGGAATTGAAGGTGGAACAAACTATCCTCACGAGTTTATGAATCATCTATTGATCCCTTGTAGATGCGCAGACGCAGAAAAACAAAGCTAGACATCAACGGGTAATGTATATACGATTGTACTAGTTCTCCTTATTTTCCACCTTATCACGTAGTAATTATATAAGTTGTGGGTCAACTACTGTAGTTGTCATAGACTTCGTAATATGAGATGTGTGTGATTTTATCTATTTCATAATTTTCTTCAACTTTATTTTTAGATTTATGATAAAGGATCTATACATATAATATTAACTTTTTAATAATATTTTTTAAATAATTTCATACTTATTATATTAAGTATGAGTTTATAAAATAAATGTAAAGAAATTTGATATTTTATATACTTTTTATCATTCTAAAAAAGTGTGCATGAATAGGAAAAAGTATGCATGAATAGGAAATGACATATTTTAATTAATATATTGAGTATTATTTTTGGTTAATTTTAATGTTTGTATTATTTTTTGTTTATAATTGATAGTTTATATTATTTTAAGATTTTTTAGTTCGTATTATTTTTTTGTTCATATTTGATAACTGGTATTATTTTCAGTCATTTTTCCTTATAAAAATCAATACTCCTATAAATTTGGCTAAGTTTTTTTGTCCACGTCAATTAATGAATATCCAATAAATTTAAGTCATGTCATACAACGATCTAATCTATTTATCTATGTGTCATCCTATATTTTCATCTTAATTGATGACTAATTGATTTTTATCATTTTAGTTATTTAAGTTGTCTTTTGACTATAAATACTAATGCCAATTTTAATAAATTAATTAATTTCTAATATAAATATTTAACCTCATATCTTAATTAGTTGCAAAACTTATCATTTAATTAAGAGTATTTTACCTTGAGTTACTTTGCAAATCTTATAATAATAATAATAATAACAACAACAACAACAACAACGTCAACCTGTAGATTGAATTTTATATAAAGAATATATAATAAAAATCTTACCCAATGTCTACATTGATATTTTGGGATTTAATTGCCTTTTTTTATCAAATATAATATATTAAGAAAAACACTCGTGTTTATATTAAAAAAAATAACACAATTTGAAGATATAGAAATTTATTTACTAAAGAAAACATGGGTAAAGAATTTATAATTTCCTTATTAATTTAGGACTCTCCTTTTTAGAACAAGGTAATTTTTTTTTCAGAACATGACCAAAATACCCTTAAAATTAACCCAATTTACACCGCACTACCCACCCAACCCCAATCTCTCTCTCCCTTGCAATTTACAGAAATCGTGCTTGGAATTGGAGTACCCTGGCCATGGAGATGCCACTGGAAGGAAGAAAGACAACACCAACGAGCCACCACTCCCGAAGTGCAGACAATAGAGCCCTCCGGGGCCGCCTGATGGCTCTTGTTTTTATGCTCTTGACAAACAAGAAAAGTTGGATGTGAGGCTTCAAGGCAGACAAAAGGAAATTCGAAATCGCAACACACAATCAACCGCACAAATTTTCATCCAGAACAAAAATTAAACAAATAAACAGCGAAATAAAAGGAAAGTAAATTAGTAATTTGAGCTCAGCGGAGAAAACATGAAGAATGGAGAGGAAAAGACAAACTAACGTAGACTTTTTGCATCGTTGGTGAATCTATAATATATATATCTAGTAAAAGTTGTGTTCAGCCCCCACCATAAATACTATAGTTGTGTTCTCGATTATCCAATCTATAATATTCTCGGTTATCCATTTAACCGGTTATCCGTTTAATAGAATCATACAAATTGAAATTCAATAATTATATAGAGGCAGTAATAGCCTGTCATTGAAAATCCAATTGATTACAGAGGACTATAACCGATTTTTTTAATTTGCCCCACAAATTAACAAATTAGCCATTTATTGTATAATGTTGTCATCCCTCCTCTACTGTAGTCTGTTAGTGTCAATCCAGCATTGAAAATTAGGCGTTTGCAAATTAATTCACAGAACGGTTTCATGACCGATGGTTTCTTCCTCCTTCGTATATATACAGGGGTTCTGCATATGTAGGTTTTTCAGATTCAAGGTCGACTGTGGGCGAGAGAAGCAGCATCGTCGAGACCAAAGGAGTAGGGCGAAGAGCGAGGGTTGCTCCGGGCGAGGGCTACTGTGCTGCTGCGTTGGCGCCGCTACTGCCCCTGGCTTCGCTGCTGCAGGCGAAGGGGAAGACCGCGAGACCTAATTGTAAGTTTCTCCTATTTTAGGTTTGATCTTTTGTCAATAATTCAATTAATTCGAGATTGATGAATGTTAATACACGTTATTGAATTGATTTTGTTGAAATGTTAAATTGATTTGGGAAATTGATATGGAATTGTTAAATTAGGTGTGATCTAGACTTGAGATTCGAAAGATGAATTTGGGGTTTCAGGGTTTGTGTTTTAAATCAATCTGTTGGAATCGCGGACGGGTTATATGCCCGGAGAACGAAGCACTGGAGGATTACATTTGGAGTAGGTGGCAAAGCATGTCGCAAAACCCTAAGCCATTGTCCGAGAACAGTAATAAGGCTATTCAAAAGGTGTACTTCAACGTATGTGGCTCTAAAACCCCAATTCTAACCCAAGGACTTATCCTCTGTCAAGTAAGTACCCCTTATTCGACAGAGCTTTTTGTTGTAGTTCTTGATTAGTTCTGTAATGTGATGTTTGGGTGATTGTTTTTTCTGCATATGATGTCCGTTCTTTATTGCCTATGTTATTGGTCGTGGGAAGTATCTACAATCCCAAAAATGTCAGTTTTACATGTGCTACTTAAAATTATGATTTTGAAGAATTCAGGCGGTTGCATTGATTCCCCTTATCATCGTGTTGCATTGGAGTCGAAATGATAAGTGATAAAGGTGAAACCTTTTTACTTAAAAACAATGGTTGAAGTGGAACTATAGAGGACGGTGAGTAGTATGAATTGTATGTATTTGTTATAGGAAGGGTTCATTTACTGGTGAATATAAGAATGTGGGTGGTTAGGGTAGAATTTGGAATTGGAGAAATTCATCGGGCTGCAAGGTTTTGGTGGATTATATGGCAATTTATGATAGTTTTAGTGTACATTTTAGTTTGAATTAACACATAACATACCATCCCGAGGAGTGGATGCATTAAGTTTTGCCTATCTTCCAGGTCTTGCTTTTACCTTCTTTTTGCATCCTGGAAGGGAAAAGCATCAAGGTTTTCCATGTTTTGTTGCACTGTGATTGACCTACGGTTAGCTTGCTTTTTCAATGTGGCACATGCTTTTTCTGTGTAAACCTTTTGGATTGTTTTTGTCAGGGGAGTGGGAAAATGGATCCTTAAACTAATGCAAGGATTTTTCATTGATAATAATCACGATGCTGCTGTGGATGCTGATTTGGCACAAAAGGGTAAGAAATCCAAAGGATCTAGGCGTTATATGCCCCAAAAGAATTCTGTGGCATATGCTTTGCTAATTACCGTGTATAGGTATGGACTGTCTTATGTCTCTATGAAGCTCATTTACTAGGTTACTTTTGTGCTTGCTTTATTTTGAAGTATTTGAAGAATTCAGTTGGACTAGATCACCATCATTAAATGATTTCTACCACCACATATTCAATCAATTTGAAGTATGAATCGAAAAGCCTTCATTTACCAGGGGGACTATGGAAGATTGTGAATTTATGCAGAAACAGGACCTCATTGATGCAGCTGAAGCAAGTGGGCTTTCCCGTGCTCCTATAGCGTAAGATAATACCTCTGAACAAGCAACTTCTTTTTTCCTGCTTTCTTGCAAAAACCCTATTGCTTTATTTTCATAGTTTGACTTTTCATATCATGGACTTGATTCATACGACAGGGTTCTTGGATGGTTGGATTGATTTCCTGTTGCTGGACTTCATCCTGTTCGGTTGGGACCGGATTCTGAGGCCCGGAGGCTTGCTGTGGGTAGATAGGTTTTTCTGTAACAGAAATGACTTGGAAGATTACAAGTACATGTTTAGGAAGTTTAGGTACAAGAGACACAAATGGGTGGTTGCTCCTAAATCCAAAGATGAGGTTTACCTGTCTGCATTGTTAGAGAAACCTCGGAGATTCTTATGATCTCCCTTCACTTAGCTCCTAAACCATGTCCATGAAGTATGAACACACATTGTACTCATTTATATCAAGTTCCAAACGGTAAAGAAAGAAACAATGTATTTTGCCAATTTATAGAATTTCATTAGCAAAAGCTTCTATGAAATCCCAACCGTATATGATAATATGGTCCATATTTGATTTCTGGATTGGAACGGTTGTTATTAATCAATACATCCTCAAATAAAAATTCAACTTAAATAAGCTCCATGTTAAATTCAACATCAGGGAGCTTCTACTGCTACAATATCACAATCCATACCATGATCCTGAGGAAGAAGACAGTACTTACCACAATCCATACCGGGAACATATTATGCAGGATTGGGATGTGAAGAATGCTTGTCATGAGAACTCTTTCTAGACTTGTGCTTCGATTGCTTATCCCTCTTCTTACTGCTCAAATCAATCAGATATCAGCAGAGACAGAGAAGAATAAGATTGAATGCTAGATCTAGATTAAACCGGGTATATGAAAAGAATGGACAGTACTCTTCATGTAAGCTGCCATCTTGACAAGATTTCAGCTTCCGAGCTATTGTTTCCCATTTCTTTTTCATCATAGACTTAATTAATTTGACCCCTTTAATCTGCAGAGGTGTGCCGTAAAAAGAAACGAGGACATATACATCATAACAATCAGTGCTAATTCAAATACTAGCTGTACTATTCAGGGTATTTGCATATGTACAATAGTTGAACTTAAGTTTGCTATTACAAATGGTATAACATGCTTAGAGTGTCCAGTATAGTAGCCAGTCTAGGAAAAATGAAATAAAACATGTAAATCAAATTACATTTAACGAGTCGGTTATGCCCATTAAAACATTTGTTGGTTGAAGTCTTTGCGCTCCACTCCGGTCTAAATACTATCAGAGACTTGAGCTACCAACGAATTGCGCTTGAAGGCGATAGCCTTATAGTGATTAACTCTTTGTCTGGTGTGTTGTAGTGTTGTACTGCCCCTGGAAATGGACAAAAAACTTAGCTAAAACATGTCCCGTGCATCGCACGGGCATGCTTACTAGTAAAACAAGTAATTAACAACAAATTGAATTACCTGTCAAAGATTGGAAAGGAATTAAAAGAAAACCAAATCTGATTCTCTTAAAGTGCTCGCGAAAGCGAATCCAAGCCGCCTCGTCTCCAGAAAGCCATGAAATCGAAGCTTTTGGATGGAGAAATAAGAGGAAGATGAGAGAGACGCGTCTGCCGACGGAAGAGAACAGAACAGGGACTGGACCGAAGGAGATGGTGTTGTTGCAATAGGATGGTCAAGTATGAAATAAATATAAAGTATAGATCAGACTGACTTCCCTGTCTCAGCAAATAAATACAAGACTTCCTCCCGTTGTAGTAAGAGAAAGTCAGGATCGAATCCACGAAGAAGCACGTCAGCAGTTCTCAAGTAGCTGTAAATTCTCACAGGCAAAGCAAAAACTAAAAGCAAAGCAAAAGGGCTCGTCGATCTCGACAACAGCTCCTCGAGATCGACAACAGCAAATCAGAAATCACAGCAGACAGGCAAACCCGGCAAGGGCAACTCGATCTCGACAACTTCTACTCGAGATCGACAAGAAAAGCATAAACAGAAACTGAAAATCGACAAGAAAAGCAGAAAACCAACTCGACCTAGACTGGCCATACTCGAGATCGACAAGGCACAACTCGATCTCGACAAAGCTTCCTCTAGGTCGACTAAAAACAGAAACTTAAGTTTGCAGAATTTCGAACTAAACTCAGATTTTGACAGAAATTAACTTCAATATATTAAAAGACTTCCAAAGCCAGGGTATCAACACCACAACGATAACCATGCAAAGTAACACATAAAGGCATAAAAGATCATGCTTTCCATCAAATAACTTTTGTCATTAACAAATAGGCATATAGAGGCTTTCGCATAAACCCTAATTGTTACTAACCCTTTTTCACACAATTAATCCAAGTTGCATTAAGATCACTTTCGCTTCAATAATACAAACAAGGATCACCTTCAACTCTCGCAAAAGAATCATGCTCATAGGGATAAAAGATGAATCGCACAAAAGATCTGACCTTTATCGCATCGCCTCACATGGTCACCGTCGGGCTCACCCCAGCCCCAGAAGTGGGTGGACTACTCACGCCTCATCGCAATAGCAGACATTGAATGAAAAGAAATAACTTGCATAAACTATATTCAAAGCCTTTACAATTCCGGCAATCAACTTTCGCAGAAAGCCAAAACCCTAAAAACCTTAAACTCCTAAACTTCTCTGTGGAACTAACTAATCGTGTGTAACTTGGAATTGTGATATGGAATGAATAAAACTGAGCCCCTAGGGCCTTATTTATAGCCTTCTAACCCTCGCTAATCAAGGATAGAATCTTCTATCTCTATCTAAAATTATATCTAAAGCTTTAAAAGATAAATAAATTGTTTTATGGAAATAAATCTAAAAGGAAAAGATAAAACTAAATAGGTAAGTCTTCATGATGTTGATAGATCTTGTCTCCCATGGATAGAACTTGATAGATCGGGATAGAATCGACTTCCTTCGGCCCCAAGAAATCCCAATTCTAGTCGGATTGTTCTTCGTCGAGAAGCTGCTGGAAACTGGTCTACTCGACCTCGACGAAGGCTCGTCGACCTCGAGTAGGGTGGTTCGTCGACTGGACTTCCCGACTAGCTCTGCTCGATGTGGCTCGGACTTGGTTCACAGTGCTCGTCGACCTCGACAAAGCCTTGTCGATCTCGAGTAGGCTTGGGTCATCGACTAGGTCTTCTCGAGTGGCTCTACTCGGCAAGCTCGGATCTGGACTCAGGAGTTCCTCGACCTCGACAAGGCTCATCGACATCGAGTTGGGTTCTTCCTTTCCGCTTCCGCGAGTTGCCTCTTCCGCTGCAGCGAGTCGAGTCGCTGGCAGCGAGTGCCGTCTGGTCGTCCTCGGCTCCGTCATTGGCTTGTCGACCAGCTCTTCTTTTCGTCAACCCCGGGCGTGGCGCTGAGGTGTCGTCGATCTCGACCAGTGGTCCTCGAGATCGAGTAGGGCTCCGGAGCTGGGTTGGTCTGGCTCTCGACATTGCTCCTAGTCGACAAGGCTGTGCTCGGACATGCTCGTCTAGGTCGAGTAAGGTCTACTCGAGATCGAGTAGGCTGGTTCCTCGGCTCGATTCGACTGGTTCCGCTGCTTTGACCTTGGACTTCTGTAGTGGTTTTCCGAGCTTTTCCGACCTTCTATAGCATTGCTGTAAAGTGCTTCGATTTCTGCGAATTAAACAGAAACTGGTGTAGATTCCATAATTTTGACAAATAAACATAAACTACATAGATTCTGTACTATCTTAGCCCAAATGCATGAAATGTATACAAAAATCGATATAAAAGTTACTGTAAAACATGGCAGATTCAGCTCACAACAGATGGTGAGGTTGCGATTGCGAATCCAAGCAGTGAAGATGAGGAGGCAGCCGCGAGCAAGACGCGTTTGGGGTTAGTAGACAGAAGTCGGAGACAACTTCTACTGGTCGTTGCGACCGTAACGCATTTGGTCGTTGCGACCATAATGCATTTGGTCGTTGCGACCAGGTGTATTTGTAAAATAAAAATTGGTCGCAACGACCAATTGATATTTGGTCGTTGCGACCAAGTGGTCATGCGCTAAAAGAAAATTTTACCCTGTGCTAAACGGAAATCGTGTTAATTTATTTAAATCAATAAAAAATTATTTTATATAAATAGAAGTTATAAAAATGGCATACGACGCGGATAATAAGACTAGTTTAAAATAAAGTAGAAATTTACTTAAACCTTTTTTTTGTAACGTGAGGGTTCCGATGTTGTCGACCAGTCCCCCACGGGTCCGAGTTCTAACCTACAAAAGACGCGAACCAGTAAGTTCAACGACAAGCCACCGGGTAGGTTCACCCAAGCCGATGAAAACTTGAGCAACTATTAATTACGCAAAAATGTGTAAAAAATGAATTTCAAATCTTGACCTCTTGCGGTCATGAAACTAAAGTGGATATCAAAATGAAAATTTCACCCCGCATATCATATACTCGGCTTAACTAATACCGTAGTTATTGGACAAATCTATCAATTAGGGTGAGGATAAGAGAGACCTCTCTTTGATCGCCACTCCAATACTAACAAATCCTTCAAAAAATTGGTCATGGAGCTATAGTGGATATCGAAATGAACATTTGGCCCAATGTATATAACTGGGCTTAACTAATAGTTGGACATCTGAACCCAATACTAAAAAAATCACCTAAAGATGAGTATAAAGAGACCACTCCAACTTTTAGGGTTCCATCTTCTGCAGTCAAGGAGCATAAACTCTCCAACGTGTGAAAAGGTGAAAAACTTGGATCTGAATCCATTCCCATCAACTTCAATTTCCCGACGTTTTAGCCAAATTTACAGGTTGAAGTGTTGAACGTTTGGTTTTAATTATACTAACATAGTGATGTTTTAACTTAATTCTTGTACTGATTTTTTTTCTTCTTTATCAGTTTTTTGCAGCCAATTTGAGGGGTTATATATTATCGGCAGAATGTGGAGCTCTTTGTTCAAATTCAAAAGGAGGTGCTTCGAGGACTATTATGGTATCATTAATGAAGCTAAAGGGTTGTTCAAAAATACTAAAGGGTTAGTTTGGGTCGATTCATACTCTTTTCTACTATTACTTGTGTTTTTTTTTTTTTTTTTTTCAAATCAAGTTGTTACTCATTGAATCCGGGGTTGTATGTTTTGAAGAAAACTGTACATTTTGCAATATGTTCAGAATTTTTTAGGAAGCGTGGGCTTCTTTCACATTTGACCTGTCTTAATTGGCATTTATTATTAAATTTATACAGTATTTAAAAGTCAAATGGCATGTGAGTAGTTCATGAACTAAGTATGGGGTTATTTTATTTATCTATGTGTCATCTTATATTGTTTCTTTATATGAATAATTTAATTATTTGATAATATAAGCTTCCATATACTTATTTGGTACATTTTTAGGATAGTTCATGAACTAGGTATGGGGTTACTTTATTTGAAGTGGTTATCTTATAAGGTTATTTATCTATTGCATGAATGGACAACCTACAGATTCACGATGAGGACAAGTTAGCTTTGGCCTGGCATATTGCAGGACGGGTTGCAAATGCTCGTTGGCACGACCGACCTTCCATGGAACAGCTTGGCATGCAGTACTGGCTGGACCAGACCTTTGGGTTGATTGAGGCAGGGGGCCTATTAGCACCTCTAGATTACCATTACCCAGTCCTGACAGGGGAGTTTTTGGCATCACTACTGCACCAGATCAGCGATGACTTTTCTTTTGGCCTCACTACTGCACCATTCCACATACGCGACACGACAGAGATATGGCGTTACTTAACTGGGATTCTACAGCCAACCACCCGCTCCTCCTACATCGACAACCCACTCTTTGCTACCATCCTTAGGATTCTGGGTAGCACTATATGGGTCCGGCCAGAGCTAAGCCACCCCATCCAGCCAGAGCTCGAGTGTCTCAGACGGATATTATTCCAATCTGACCATTTACCACTCGCCTACGCATGGCTCCAGCATTGCATTTTCCGCCAGAGAGACCTTACAGGAGCCATTTATGATGGGTGCATGGTGGCTATTCTGGCACGCCACCTGGATGTACCACTCGTGGCATACTCTTCACGGCCACTCATGAGGATCGACATTGGGTCCCTACAAAGGGGCCATATTATAGCTCGCCGCAACAACACATGGGTCCACTACACCCACAACACAGCTATTCGGCAGGAGCTAATGAACCCTTACAGAGTCCGCAACTGGTACACCACTTGGACAGGGGTGGAGTATCATCCCACCATTGACCCAACTGCCGACCCGACACTGAGTGATGAGCCTCTGTACACAGCAGATATGGAAGAGGATGATGACGACGATGAGGCAGACTACTGCACCATTCCACATATGCGACACGACAGAGATGTGGCGTTACTTAACTGGGATTCTACAGCCAACCACCCACTCCTCCTACATCGCCAACCCACTTTATGTGTATCCTTTAAAAATCTTGTTTCATGGTTTGTAATAGATTTCTAAGATATGGCACAACTTTGGTAATTTAGTTGCATTTTATTTGTTCATTTTTGCATGTTTAAAGTTATATGCATACTTTAGTCTCGTTCTTTTTGTAAAAAAAAAATAGAAAAAAAATTGAAAATGTCGAAAAATAAAAAAATATGCATGTTTAAATTTTTGCATTGTTTTATGTTTTTATACCCTAACTTAGATGTCCTATAATGATAAATAATGATTGACTTGATCATGTAAATCTTATGATGTGTTTGGAAGGTTTAGCCTAAGTCCCAAAAATGGTTTTTTATGTAGATTGTGAACTTGTGATGAAATTGAGCACATGATCCTAAGCTAAAGGTAAAAATCCAACAAAAATTGTCCCAGTGATAATTTTGACCTTATAGGGAGAACATTAAAAATCCATCTGCTTTCTTGAGCATATTTACTCTTCCTATGCATCTCTAAATATTGTAATAGTTATTCAAAACCAATGCATTTATATGTTTATGTGTAAGGGTACCCATATTAGGAGGACATATTAGGAGGAATATGGAAATAGGGGAGCTAGATGGGAATTAGGCAAGAAGTGTAACCGGAAGATACAATTGCCTATAAAAGGCCCTTGTAACCCTTCTGGAGAATCATCCAATATCACATTGCAATTACTTCTCTTACCTCTGTCTATCCCCTCAATCTCTCTCGTCTAAACTCTCATTCTCACCTCTTTCCTTTCACTTCCTCTCAACTAGATCGATCTCTAATCAATCTTTATCCCGGAACATCACAAATTGGTATCAGAGCGAGACCTTCTGCAATGGCCGAAGGAACACGAATGAAGTCAATCGAGGACACGCTTCGGCGCCTCGATTCCCAGAGCCAGAAATTCGAGACACAATTCATTCAGATCCAGCAATTCATGGCAGAATCCGTCCAGAATCAAGCGAGGTATCAAGAAGAATTGCAGAAGCAGAACAACCGGTACGAAGATCGGTGGACCGAGCTGGTAGAACAAATGAGAGAATTGCGCACAAGAGTGGACGCAATCTCTCCGCCTTCAGGCAACGCAACACCGACGGGTGGACAAGAGTCCACGACAGGTCTGTTAGGTGCGGGAGACAAGGATCGCGAGATTCGAAGATCCTCCAGCAACGATTCACAATCAAGGACCAAGAATGTACACACCGGAGGCGAATCTAATCAGAAATCGGGGAAATTAGGGGAAGGTGCCAATTCTTGGAATCCAGAAGCAAGATTCCAAGGAAATCGCTTCCCAAAGTTAGATTTCCCAGTGTTCGACGGCAAGAAGCCCCGCAGTTGGGCACGAAAGTGTGAAAAATACTTCACCGTGTTCTCAATCGCCGAAGGCCAGAAGGTGGAGATCGCGGCGATGTACATGATTGATCGCGCAGACGTATGGCTCCAAGGTTTCCTGATGCAGAAATCGTCGGCAACCTGGACGGAGTTGGTCGATGCTGTGTGCGTGCGATTCGGTGAAAAACAAGGCATTGAAGTGGTCGAAGAATTCAACAAACTCTGTCAGGAGGACGACTTGGAAGAGTATCAAGAGAAATTCGAAGAGTTAAGGGCGTGTATGCTGTCGCAGAATTCAACCTTGCCGGAGTCATACTTTGTTTCAAGCTATATAAGCGGCCTAAAGGAGGAGATAAAATCGCTTGTGAAATTGGGAAGACCGGAAAACCTCGCGGCGGCGTTCGAGCAAGCGAGACTGCACAACAACGCGGTGCAAGCCATCGTCAAATTAAGTAAACCCCCTTGGAAGCACAATCAGTTTAGTCCTCATCTTGCACATTCATCTCCAAGTGGGGGTCGATCGGAAACAAGAAACTATAAGAGCTTCAAGCCGCCCAACACCATCGGTAAGGGAAGTGACCCAACAAGCCTGAGTACTGAAGTGAGGAAGAAGTCTGGGTTGTGCTATAGATGTGTAGAGAGATACTTCGTGGGACACAAATGTAGGCAACCTTCTCTATTGTGTCTATCTGCCGGATCATCGGAGGCACAAGATCAAGAAGGTGCGACAGAGGTGTGGGGTGCACTGACAAAAAGGGAAGAGCTTGAACTGGAGGAGTCCGAAGGGTATGTTCATGCTCTGGCAAACAACAGCTCCATGAACACAATTCAAATCAGGGCGGAGGTACGAGGTAAGGTCATCACCACACTAATTGATAGTGGCGCTACCCATAGCTTCTTAAATCCCAAGATAGCTCTGGAAGCGGGATTTGAGATTAAAGAAACTCCATTGATGTCTGTGTACGGGGTTAATCGTCACAAGATGCGTAGCACACATATCTGCAGGGGGTTTGAGTGGTCGATACAAGGAAACACCTTTCAGTTTAACATTCGACTACTCGAAATGGAAGGTTGTGATTTAATATTAGGAGGAGACTGGATGCGAACCTTCAAAAGAGTAATGCTGGATTATGAGAAGGTGCAATTGTCATTTAGGAATGAAGGCAAAAGAGTAGTTTTACAAGGGTTGACAAAAGAGGAAAAAGCTGAATTTTTTTTCAAGAGTCAAGCTGAACAAAAGTGATGGGAAAAGGGGTGCCTATAGCATGTCCTACTTGCTGTCATACTTGTTGAAATTCTTTACCTGGGAGCTCTAGTTGAGTATGTTGGCTTCCAATTCACAATTGTTGAAGGGGGCTGCACAAATAGGTTGAGCAAAGTGTGATACTTTTGCTGTCATACTTTGGAGCATACAAGGGTGGCGGCACTTCTATTTTGGAGCTCTAGTTCAAGCATTTTCCTGTTGTTTTTTTTTGTTTTGTTTTTTTTCCCTCTATAGTTTGAGGTGTTATAGCATGTTTTCTGGTGTAAGTGTGAGTGCAGTAGTTTCATTTTAAGCCTTGAGACAAGGCTTTCATAGGGGAAGGCAATGTAAGGGTACCCATATTAGGAGGACATATTAGGAGGAATATGGAAATAGGGGAGGTAGATGGGAATTAGGCAAGAAGTGTAACCGGAAGATACAATTGCCTATAAATGGCCCTTGTAACCCTTCTGGAGAATCATCCAATATCACATTGCAATTACTTCTCTTACCTATGTCTATCCCCTCAATCTCTCTCGTCTAAACTCTCATTCTCACCTCTTTCCTTTCACTTCCTCTCAACTAGATCGATGTCTAATCGATCTCTATCCCGGAACATCACATTATGTTAATAAGAATTAAATGATTGAGGCACCTTTTAAGCCAATTTTATCCTCTCTTTACCTACCCTGCATTATCCCTGCTTGAAGCCAGAACATTAGCCTGAGACTTTTATAGTAAACTCCACAAAATTATCCTTAACCAAATTGAAGTCTGACCCCCATTTGGGAATTAAAACTTAGAGTTGGTTGGAATGATGATTTGTGAAAAGAATGAGCTTATGTTGCATTTCAAGAAGGATCATGGAAATTATTGAGATATGGGTTGGTTGGTTGTACATTTTTTTATCTTGCTAGACATATTATGTAAAAGGTTTTTTGGCTCACATTATAAATGCACCTCTATTATTACTTTATATTTTCGTTTCAAAAAAAAAATCCGAAAAAGAAAAAGAAAGAAGTATATATATTTGAGAATAAAGTGCATGAGCCAAATTTACCTTATTTCTTTCATTATATGCAAGATACATATTTTGGAGAGATTTAGAAAGTTTGAAAGGTTATATACTCCATTGAGACAAATTGGAGAGTTTGGTTGATGCATATGATTGGGAAGTTATGGTTTGGTTGTGTTGGAGATTTAGGATTCTTGATTCCCGAATTTTATTTAGCACCACATGGTCAAATAATTCCATACCTTATTATCTCTTACCAAGCCCCATTACAACCCCGACGAATGGAATCTTCTTTGAAGACTTCTATTGAGCGAAGTCCTCCTGATAATTCTTGTTGCATTTTCATAATTGGTTGCGAAGTGGATTCATATTTAAATTGCAATGTTTATGAGACTGTATATGGAATTGAGTTGAGAGTTGATATACATAGCCTAAACATATTGAGAGCTGAGTGTAATCACATTATTCCTGTGAGGTTGGATTTATATTGCCTATGCCTATGGATCGCTCATATATGTGTGATGACGTTAAATTCACTTGTCTTACATTGCTACTATTTAAGATGTTGCTTTTGACAAAGGCGAAGACTTGAAGGATGTGTTGTAGGTCTTGGTTATTGTTTGGTTATTGCTTGAGGACAAGCAAGTCTAAGTTTGGGGTAATTTGATGTCTCCAAAGTAGCCATGTTTTTATGCATAGTTTAGTTCCATATTCTTTACATTTTGCATATTTCGGGTTGAGAATATGTCGAATTTATGTAGTATACGCTTATTTGTCAGAAATGGAGATCTACATAAGTTTCTGTTTAATACTGCAGAATATGGAAACATTTCGGGAGAAAACCAAGAAGCAAAGACGGAAGCAGCAAGTCTAATCGATCTCGACTAAGATCTCATCGATGTCGAAGAGATGCTGCTCGACAACACCAGGCCAAGCGATGATCTATTCGATATCGACAAGACCCTTGTCGAGATCGACTAAGCCCAGGAGCCAGTGTCCGAGCATGTCGACAAGGGCTACCCGACACACCAAGCTGGCCAAGTCGATGATTCATTGTCGTCGAGATCGAAGAGCGTCTTCGAGGTCGACAAGGCTGAGAGCCCACATCCGACTCGACAACCTCGGAAGACCAAGTCGAGAACACACCACTCGTCGAGATCGACGAGTGCTCCTCGAGATCGACTAACGCCAGGAGTCATGTCCGAGCCTGTCGAGGAGTAGCTAGCCTAGACGACGAGCCAAGCCAGTCGACAACTTTCCTACTCGAGATCGAGGACGCCGTACTCGAGATCGACGAAGATTCCCGAAGCCGTGTAACGCCTTGATGCAGTCCTACTCGGAGTTGGAGTCCTTGGAGCCGAGGATAGCCTAGTCTATCCGAATTATCAACATCTATCATGAAGAAGAGAGTTTTATCCACTGAAGACAATTTAGATATATTTCCCTATTTTTAGATTTAATTTCATTATAGCTTTTATTTATCTTTAAATTCTAAGATATAGTTTTAGATATAGATATAGATATTCTATCCTTGAGTAGCAAGGAATAGAAGGCTATAAATAAAGCCCATGGGGCTGGTTTTAGATTCATTCAATTTCAGAGACACAGTTACACATAGAGATTTAGGAGTTTAAAGGTTTTGGCAGTTTACGAAAGTTGATTGCCGGAATTGTAAAGGCTTTGAATTTAGTTAATGCAAGTTATTTCTTTTAAATCAATGTCTGCGATTGCAATGAGGAGCGATTAGTCCACCTACTTCTGGGGTTGGGGTGAGCCCAACGAGAGCCATGTGATGGATTAGCAATTGCAAGAGGAGGTATTTTGTCGTTATCTTAATCTATTCCCTATGTGCTTCATCTTTGATTGAGAAATTAAAGAACTCATGTTGTGAAACTTGGGTAGTAATTAGGATTTCTATTCGAAAGATTATAAATGCTAATTATGAAAAGGAATAGATGCAATTAGGATTATTTGTCGCAAGATTTATATTCCTACTTGTCGGATTAGGTGAAGGCCTTTTCCATTATCGATAAAGTTACCGCCTTTTGTGATTTATATTCCGCTTGCATGGTAATCATTGTCGCAAACCCTGATCTTGGAAGTTCTCTAAATTCATAAAGTCACAAAACCGAATCTGCAATTGTTCGACTAGCCTGATCTCCTGTCGACTAACCCTAGTCGTGATCTAGCTCCTGTTGTCGACTTCTGTCCGTGAGATTCCACCGCTGCCTAGGATCCACTGACTGGCTTCCTCGAGGATTCGAACCTGACTTTCTCTTACTACATTGGAGGGAGTCTTGAAAATTATTTGCTGGGATTTGATCGGTTTGCTTTACTTTATTTGCTTACTGTTTTGCATTCTCGATTTCCTCTTACAACAAATTGGCGCCGTTGCCGGGAAAGCTATCATTCGCGCCTTAGGTTGTTAAAATCTCACGTTTTTCTTGAGTTACTTTGCATGTGTATGCGTCGTTCTAGTCTACCACCTGAGTTTGACAGCTTAGACGAATCGGAGCGTTACCTACACATCCACTCTAAACTCAAAAGGATCATGGCGGCCGCTAAAACACAAGAACAGCTGATTGCAAGACTTACAAGGGAGCTAGCCGCAAAGGATACTACTATCGTCAATGAAAGGACGGCGAGGGAACAAGCAGCTGAGCGCGCAAGGCAAGCAGAAGCTAAGCTTGCCCAATATCCAACCACTACTGAGGATTATATGCATCCAACTATCGTCGTGCCTGAATCGGCGATTCTAATCCCTGATAACTCCTTTGAAATTCGCACTCAATTTCTGATAGAGCTTAAAAATAATGCTTTTTATGACAAATTTAATGAGTGTCCTCTTGAACATATTACCAATTTTCATGACATGTGCCGTACTCTTGCTGAAGGTACAACTCTGGAATATGTCAAGATGAAAGCTTTCCGCTGGTCTCTCGCTGGACCTGCACTGAAGTGGCTAGAAGGACTGAAACCAAGATCCCTTACAACATGGGCACAAGTAGAGCAAGAGTTCCTGAATAAATTCTTCCCTCCTGCCAAGACAGCATTCCTCCGCCAGAAAATCACTGCCTTCAAACAGAAGCCTGGGGAACCACTGGCAAAAGCATGGGAACGCTACAAAGAACTGCTGCGATCTTGCCCTACTCATGGACAGCCACCCTACGTCATTCAGGAGATCTTCTTCAACTCTCTTGAACAAGTCACTAAAGACATGATCAATCAGTACACCCGCTATGAGTACCTGTCGATGCCACCAATTGACGCATGGGGTGTGCTAGACAAGCTCACTAACTACGACAACAAGTATGGGGCTCCTACAAACTATGATGAGAACGCCTATGCCAGACCAGCCCCATCCATGCCTCTCTATGAGCCATCTAAGGAGATAGACCCTGATGTCAAGGAGCAGTACTACAGAGATCAGAATCGCAAGCTCCTCAAACAAGTCAAATATCTCTCTGTCAACCAACCCTGCATCGAATGTGGTTCACAACGGCATACTACTACTGAGTGCCCGCATACGGAACAAGTCAGGATGGCAGAGATTCATGAAGAGGCAGCTTACGCAGGGGGTCCCAATCGCTATATGGGAGACCAAAAGTTCTATCAACCTCAACGGAACCAAGGTCCTCCTAGGAACCCCCCGCCATACAAAGCTCCTGGACATCCAGAAAGGGATCAAAAGAAGGATGATTTACAGCTCATCCTTGAAGAGATGCGCCGGAATCAAGGCACCATCAACAATCAGTTCTAAAATATCAATGCAAAATTTGGAGAGCTAGACATCTAGAAAAGGAACATTGAGACTCAGATGGGTCAGTTCACGGCGCAGATTCCACAACCATCCGAGCAGATCCCAGGACATACAGAACCAAATCCCAAGGGGCAGCACGGACATGTAGCTGCTGTAAAATTGAGGAGCGGTCACAAACTGCACGAGCCAGGAAACGGAGAAAGGAAGGGCAAAACTGTCGTCGACATTGACAAAAGCCTAGTCGACATCGACAAAAGCCTAGTCGACAAAGAGGAGAAAAGGAGCTCTGACGCAGCTGCACAGCCAGGCAAGCCGAAGTCGACTACCCAACTCGAGATCGACGAGACCTTTGTCGAGACAGACGAGACCCTTGTCGAGATCGACGAGCCTGTTGTCGAGATCGAGAAGGAGCATGCCAAGATCGATGAACCCTCACCACCTCCGGAAGCTGTTCTGACTCAGAAAACTAAAAAGACGCTCCCATTCCCTTCCAAAAACCAAAGAGATCCAACAGACGGTAAGTTTCAACGTTTTGTGAAATTGCTTCAGAGTCTGAATGTTACAATTCCTTTTACAGAAGCACTACACGAGATGCCAGCCTACATCAAGTTCCTCAAGGAGATTCTCAGCAACAAGTGATCGATGACTGAGATTGCTAAGGAGTGCAAAAAGATGGATTTCCTTGAGAAGCGACCTGACCCAGGTAAGTTTGCTATCACTGTTGGACTTGGTCGTCATAGATTTAAAGCACTGTGTGACCTAGGAGCAAGTGTCAGCATCATGCCCCTATCCATCTGGTCGAAGGTGAAGATAGGTGCCCTGGTGTTGTAAGAGGAAATCGAGAATGCAAAACAGTAAGTAAACAAAGTAAAGCAAACCGATCAAATCTCAGCAAATGATGTTCAAGACTCCCTCCAATGTAGTAAGAGAAGGTCAGGTTCGAATCCACGAGGAAGCTGGTCAGCGGATCTTAGGCAGCGGTGGAATCTCACGGACAGAAGTCGACAACAGGAGCTAGATCTCGACTAGGGTTAGTCGACATGAGATCAGGCTAGTCGAACAGCGCAGAAGCTCTCGACAAAGTCTACTCGATCTCGACCAGGGGCTACTCGAGATCGAGTACGGTCCTCGTCGACTTCGGGTTGGTCTTCGTCGAGTTCCTGCACAAGTGAGCTACCACGATCTGGGATCGGAGATTAGTGGTCGAGATCGACCAGAGGCTGGTCGAGATCGACGAGAGTGGAAAAGTAAAAACAAAGCAGTTTCTGGTTCTGTAACTTTATGAATTAGGAGAACTTCCAAGATTGGGGTTTGCGACAACGATTACCATGCATGCGGAACATAAATCACAAAAGGCGGTAACTTTATCGATAAAGGAAAAGGCTTTCACCTAATCCGACAAGTAGGAATATAAATCTCGCGACAAATAATCCTAATTGCATCTATTCCTTTTTCACAATTAGCATTTAAAATCTTTCGAATAGAAATCCTAATTACTACCCAAGTTTCGCAACATGAGTTCTTCAATTTCTCAATCAAAGACGAAGCACATAGGGAATAGACTAAGATAACGACATGGCTCTCGTTGGGCTCACCCCAACCCCAGAAGTAGGTGGACTACTCACGCCTCATTGCAATCGCAAACATCATTGATTTGAAAGAAATAACTTGTAATAAACTAAATTCAAAGCCTTTACAATTCCGGCAATCAACCTTCGTAAACTGCCAAAACCTTAAAAACCTTAAACTCCTAAATCTCTGTGTAATTGTATCTCTGAAAAGTTGAATGAATAAAACTGAGCCCCATGAGCTTTATTTATAGCCTTCTAATCCTTGCTACTCAAGGATAGAATATCTATATCTAAATCTAAAACTATATCTAAGACTTTAAAGATAAATAAAAGCTATAATGGAATTAAATCTAAAAATAGGGAAATATATCTAAATTGTCTCGAGTGGATAAAACTCTCTTCTTCATGATAGATTCGGATAGACTTTGGCAAACTTCGGCTCCAAGGACTCTACTCCGAGTAGGACTGCATCAATGCGTCACGCGGCTTCGGGCAATCCTCGTCGATCTCGAGTACGACTTCGTCGATCTCGACTAGGAAAGTCGTCGACTGGGCCGACTTTGTCGTCTCGGCTAGCTGGCGCTCGACAAGCTCGGACATGACTCTGGCTCTGGTCGATCTCGAGGAGGGCTCTTCGATCTCGACGAGGGATGTGTTCTCGACTTGGTCTTCCGAGGTTGTCGAGTTGGATGTGGGTTCTCAGCCTTTTCGACCTCGAAGACGCTTCGTCGATCTCGACGAATGGTGTTGTCGACCTGGCCAGCTTGGTGTGTCGGGTAGCCCTTGCCGACATGCTCGGACACTGGCTCATGGGCTTAGTCGATATCGACAAGGGGCTTGTCGATCTCGAGTAGATCTTGGCCTGGTGTTGTCGAGCAGTATCTCCTCGACATGGCTCGGGGAATGTCGTCTGGCACTGGTCGATCTCGATGAGAGCTTAGTCGAGGTCGAGTAGACTTGCTCTGCTCCGCGTTGTCTGGTCAGGTCCCTACTCGACTCCAGTGTATCCGGACTTGGCTTGTCGACATCAACGAGAATTTAGTCGAGGTCGAGTAGACTTGCTGCTTCCGTCTTTGCTTCTTGGTTTTCTCCCGAAATGTTCCCATATTCTGAAATTTTAAACAGAAACTTATGTAGATCTCCATTTCTAACAAATAAGCATAAACTACATAAATTCGACATATTCCCAACCCGAAATATGCAAAATGTAAAGAACATGGAACTAAAACATGCATAAAAACCATGGCTACTTTGGAGACATCAAATCACCCCATACTTAGACTTGCTTGTCCTCAAGCAATAACCAAACAATAACCAAGACCTACAACACATCCTTCAAGTCTTTGCCTTTGTCAAAAGCAACATCTTAAATAGTAGCAATGTAAGACAAGTGAATTTAACGTCATCACACATATATGAGCGATCCATATGCATAGGCAATATAAATCCAACCTCACAGAAATAATGTGTTTACACTCAGCTCTCAATGTGTTTAGGCTATATATATCAACTCTCAACTCCATTCCGTACACAATCTCATAAACATTGCAATTTAAATATGAATCCACTTCGCAACCAATTATGAAAATGCAACAAGAATTATCAGGAGGACTTCGCTCAATAGAAGTCTTCAAAGAAGATTCCATTCGGCGGGGTTGTAATGGGGCTTGGTAAGAAATAATAAGGTATGGAATTATTTGGCCATGTGGTGCTAAATAAAATTCGGGAATCAAGACTCCTAAATCTCCAACACAACCAAACCATAACTTTCCAATCGTATGCATCAACCAAACTCTCCAATTTGTCTCAATGGAGTACATACCCTTTCTAACTCTCTAAATCTCTCAAAAAATATGTATCTTGCAAAATAATAAAAGAAATAAGGTAAATTTGGCTCATGCACTTTATTCACTAACATATGTATTTTTTTTCTCTTTTTTTTTCGAATTTTTTTTTTTGAAACGAAAATATAAAGTAATAATACTAGTGCATTTATAATGTGAGCCAAAAATCCTTTTACATAATATGCCTAACAAGATAAAAATGTACAACCAACCCATATCTCAATAATTCCCACGATCCTTCTTGAAATGCAACATAAGCTCATTCTTTCCATAAATCATCATTCCAACCAACTCTAAGTCTTAATTCCCAAATGGGGGTCAGGCTCAATTTGGCTAAGGATAATTTTGTGGAGTTTACAATAAATGTCTCAGGCTAATGTTCTGGCTTCAAGCAGGGATAATGCAGGGTAGGTAAAGAGAGGATAAAATTGGCTTAAAAGGTGTCTCCATCATTTAACTCTCATCAACATAAACATATAAATGCATTGGCTTTGAATAACTATCACAATATTTAGAGATGCATAGGAAGAGTAAATACACTCAAGAAAGCAGAGGGATTTTTAATGTTCTCCCTATAAGGCCAAAATTCTCACTGTGACAATTTTTGTTGGACTTTTACCTTTAGCTTAGGATCATATGTGCTCAATTTCATCACAAGTTCACAATCCACATAAAAACCATTTTGAGGACTTAGGCTAAACCTTCCAAACATGCCATAGGGTTTATATGATCAAGTCGGTCATTATGTATCATCATAGGACATCTAAGTTAGGGTATAAAACTAAAATAATGCAAAAATTTAGACATGCATTTTTTTTTTCATTTTTCGACATTTTCTATTTTTTTTATTTTTTTTTATTATTATTATTATTTTAAGACTAAAGTATGCATAAAATTTTAAATATGTAAAAAAGAACAAATAAAGTACAACTAATAACTTAACTACCAAAGTTAGGCCATGTCTTAGAAATCTATTACAACCAATGAAACAAAGCTTTTAAAGGATACACATAAATTCCTAGCAGCATATAACCAAATTAAAGTCCCCTGTACAGTCCTTTCTCCCACCCCATACTTAAAATATACAGTGTCCTCACTGTTAAATAAAGAAAATGAAAGGGAGGGAAAGAAAAGACTCACAAAGCAGCTCACTGAGGTGGTGGTGGTGGACCATAGTAGGGAAAATGAGGGCCAGCCTTATAGTCAGAAGCTCCTCCGTGGGAAGAGCTACCAGGCTGATAGTTGGGCCCTTGCTGGAAATACTGGTACAGTCCCTGAAAGCCTTCTCGTATTTCTGTCCTCATTGCAGCATGGCTCTGTTGTATTTCTTTCCTCATTGCACCATTTTCTGCTCTTATCGCGTCATGGCTCAGGTGTAGGGTGGCCATCTGGTCCCGGAGGAATGCCAACTCCGAGAGCACTGTAGCAGATGATCCGCCAGAATGATGCTGCTGCTGGGTGTGATAGGAGTGCCGGGAATGGAGTTGCTGTGGGGACTGGGAATGCTGATGGGAGTGCTAAGAGTGGTGGGAGGCATGAACACTGTCTGCCTCATCGTCGTCATCATCCTCCTCCATATATGCTGTGTTCAGAGGATCATCCCTCAGTGTCGGGTCGGCAGTCGGGTCAATGGTGGGATGATACTCCACCCCTGTCTAGGTGGTGTACCAATTGCGGACTCTGTAAGGGTTCATTAGCTCCTGCCGAATAGCTGTGTTGTGGGTGTAGTGGACCCAGGTGTTGTTGCGGCGAGCTATAATATGGCCCCTTTGTAGGGACCCAATGTCGATCCTCATGAGTGGCCGTGAAGAGTATGCCGCGACTGGTACATCCAGGTGGCGTGCCAGAATAGCCACCATGCACCCATCATATATGGCTCCTGTAAGGTCTCTCTGGCGGAAAATGCAATGCTGGAGCCATGCGTGGGCGAGTGGTAAAGGGTCAGATTGGAATAATATCCGTCTGAGAGACTCGAGCTCTGGCTGGATGGGTTGGCTCAGCTCTGGCCGGGCCCATATAGTGCTACCCAGAATCCTAAGGATGGTAGCAAAGAGTCGGTTGGCGATGTAGGAGGAGCGGGTGGTTGGCTGTAGAATCCCAGTTAAGTAACGCCACATCTCTGTCGTGTCGCGTATGTGGAATGGTGTAGTAGTGAGGCCAAAAGAAAAGGCATCGCCGATCTGGTGGAGAGTGCATGTGTGGCGGGCGTTGCCTAGCTGAAAGTGGACTCTCTGCTCTGAGGCAGGCGAGTCCGGTACCCGGCGGAGAGTGGCCAAAAACTCCCCTGTCAGGACTGGGTAATGGTAATCTAGAGGTGCTAATAGGCCCCCTGCCTCAATCAACCCAAAGGCCTGGTCTAGCCAGTACTGCATGCCAAGTTGTTCCATGGAAGGTCGGTCGTGCCAACGGGCATTTGCAGCCCGTCCTGCAATATGCCATGCCAAAGCTAACTTGTCCTCATCGTGAATCTGTAGGTTGTCCAATCCTGCAATAGATAAATAGCCTTATAAGATAACCACTTCAAATAAAATAACCCCATACTTAGTTCATGAACTATCCTGATAATGTTCCTGTTAAAGTTGGTAGATTCTTTGTCCCTACAGATTTTCTTGTAGTAGAAATGGCAGAGGATCCAGCTTGCCCAATCATCCTAGGGCGACCTTTCCTGGCAACTGCTGATGCCGACATTGGAGTGAAAAGAGGAATCCTTACATTCACCATCGGAGATGAGATTATTGAATACTTCTTCAACCCAGACACAGAAGAGGTAATGGAAATTAAAGCTATATATTCAAATTTTCATTTTATCTCCTGTGATGAACCTGCAGAACAACTCTTGATCCAAAAAGAAGGTAAGGCAGAATCTGTACTAGCAGAGGAGGAGCTGGCTGCAGTAGAAGCAAGCGAGGAGGAGATATTCGACGACGCATTATCGGCGGAGCTGAACGACTCACCCGACGCCGAGCAGATCCAGTCGACCTCCACATATCTCCTCGATCTCGACGAGCCCAACTCGAGATCGACAAGCACCAGCCCTCCAGGACCTGTAAGTCTTCTGAACCTACTCGATATCGAGCAGTCATCCTCGATATCGACTACCTTGCTCCCTGCAGGCACACCAGAAATCGACGAAGCTGACTCGACGATCCTCCTCGAGATCGAGGAGCCCAACTCGAGATCGACCAGCCCTGTATTCAAAGTAAGTTCTGATTTTTTGGTCGATTTTGATCTTTCTAACCCATTGTCGAGTAGCTTCTTGCAGTACAGTCTTATGTCCAATCCAGCGTTGTCATCGATGTATGCCTGGTCGACGCCAACTCCTGTAGCTGATTTGGATGCTTCTTCTATAAGGATTGAGACGGATTACCTAGCGGAGATTATGAAGACGGAGGAAGTTGAGCCTATCTTGATTCCACAGGGCCCTTCTCCGGTGCTGAAACCCTTACCTGACACCCTTAGGTATGAATTTCTTGGTCCTAACTCTACTTTTTCCTGTAATTATAAATGCTTCATTGAACCCACAGAAACTAGACAGGCTAGTAGATGTCCTTCGCACTCATAGGAAGGCCATTGGCTATTCCCTAGAGGACATAAAAGGTATTTCACCCATTACTTGTATGCATAGAATTCTGTTGGAAGATGATCACAGGGCAACAATTGAGCATCAAAGGAAGCTTAACCCCAACATGAAGGAGGTTGTCAAGAAGGAGATCCATCGCATGCTGGATACAGGAATCATTTATCCAATCTCCGACAGCAAGTGGGTTAGCCCTGTTCATGTTGTTCCTAAGAAGGGTGGAATGACCGTCGAGGAGAATGAGAATGGAGAGCTTGTTCCTAAAAGGATTACTACCAGCTGGCGGATGTGCATAGATTACAGAAAGCTCAACACCGCCACCAGGAAGGATCATTTTCCACTCCCCTTCATTGACCAAGTACTCGAAAGGTTAGCTGAACATGATTACTTTTGTTACTTGGATGGATATTCTGGCTTTTGGCAGGTTCCCATTCATCCTGATGATCAAGAAAAAACTACCTTCACTTGCCCCTATGGAACTTTCGCATATAGCAGGATGCCCTTTGGCCTTTGCAATGCCCCTGCTACTTTTCAGAGGTGCATGATGGCCATCTTCTCCGACATGATTGAGGACATAGTGGAGGTATTCATGGATGATTTCTCAGTTTATGGCACTACTTTCGATATTTGTCTCTCTAACCTACGCAGGGTACTCAAGCGCTGTGAAGAGACAAATTTGGTTCTTAACTGGGAAAAATGCCACTTTATGGTAAATGAGGGGATCGTGCTAGGCCACAAGGTGTCCAACAAAGGAATTGAGGTGGACAGAGCAAAAATAGAGCTAGTGGAGAAATTGCCCCCACCTTCTTCCATTAAAGAGATAAGGAGTTTTCTTGGTCATGCTAGTTTTTATAGAAGATTCATTCAAGATTTTTCTAAAATTTCCAAACCATTGACTAACCTGCTTATGAAGGATGTTAAGTTTGTATTTTCTAGCGAATGTCTTGAAGCCTTCAACAGGTTAAAAGAAGCTCTTATCTCAGCTCCGATCATTCAATCGCCGGATTGGTCACTACCATTTGAGATCATGTGTGATGCCAGCGATTATGCTGTGGGAGCAGTTCTAGGACAACGGAATGACAAGAAACTGCATGCCATCTACTATGCAAGCAAGACTCTGGATGTGGTTCAGGCTAAGTACACCACAACAGAGAAGGAATTTTTGGCTGTGGTTTTTGCTTTTGAAAAATTTCGTTCCTATCTTGTTGGTTCTAAAGTTATTGTCCATACTGACCATGCTGCTCTTCGTTATTTAATGACAAAGAAGGATGCAAAACCAAGGTTACTACGATGGGTGCTCTTACTTCAAGAATTTGACGTTGAGCTAAGGGACAAGAAGGGCGTAGAGAATTCAGTCGCCGATCACCTATCCAGGCTCTCCAAAGACATGCTAGAGGAGGCCCAGGACGCCATACCAATCGACGACTCTCGCCCAGACGAGCGCCTAATGCAGACCGACACTGTCTTCCTCGACATCGACGAAACCTCCTCGATCTCGACCAAAACAGGTGAGTTATCCGTTGATCATTCTTCTTTGCATGGTTTGGAGCTGCAGGGCTACTCGATCTCGAGTACACCTTCATCGAGATCGACAAGGACCAATGTCGAGGAGCACCAAGAACCGAGCACGGCACAGGCAGACACCACAGTTGTACTGGAGATCGACGAACCCTCGTCGAGATCGAGTACGGTCGACCACCAAAAGCTGTGCCCATCACCAGTCGACACTGCAGCCTCCTCTATATCGAGTAGCTCTTCTCGATATCGACTACCACCATGTGAGATTTCAGGTGAGGTTCTTCGATTAGATTCCGGTGACGATTTCTTCTTTATGCCTCCTACTAGTCCTATTCATGATATATATGCTATAAAAGGACCAAAGGTACCCTGGTATGCGGATTTTGCTAACTACCTTGTAGGAAATGAGATTCCGTCAGGACTATCCTCACAAGGAAAGAAGAAATTCCTCCACGACGTCAAACAATACTATTGGGATGATCCTTACCTATTCAAACAAGGGAAGGACCATATTTTCAGACGTTGTATTCCGGAGGAAGAGGTGGAAAGTGTCATTTGCCATTGCCATACTCTCCTTACAAGCGGACATGCAAAAGGCTTCAAAACCGCATCTAAGGTACTTCAATGTTGTTTTTACTGGTCTATGTCACTTCATGCGACGAGTGCCAAAGATCAGGCAACATTACTTGGAGGAATGAGACACCACTCACGGGAATTTTGGAGGTCGAGCTATTTGATGTATGGGGAATTGACTTCATGGGACCATTCCCTGCTTCAGGACCTTACAAATACATCCTTGTGGCGGTTGACTATGTCTCTAAATGGGTGGAGGCTGTTGCAACTAGAACCAATGACGCGAAGGTAGTTTCAAAGTTTATTAAGACTAACATATTTCCTCGCTTTGGTGTTCCTAGAGTTCTTATTTCAGATGGTGGCTCACATTTCATCGAGAGAGGATTTGAAGCTCTTTTAGCTAAGTATGGGGTGACACACAGGGTGGCAACACCTTATCATCCTCAAACTAGTGGTCAAGTAGAAGTCTCTAATCGTCAAATAAAGGCCATCTTGGAGAAAACAGTCTCTCGCTCTAGGAAGGATTGGTCATCTAAGCTTGATGATGCGTTATGGGCTTACAGGACGGCTTACAAAACACCGCTGAGAACAACTCCTTACAACTTGGTTTATGGCAAGTCTTGCCATTTACCTGTCGAACTGGAGCATAAGGCAATGTGGGCTCTCAAGGAGCTCAACATGGATCTTGATGAGGCAGATAAGAAACGCTTTATTGATTTACAGGAGTTGGAGGAGTTGCGCTTGAAAGCCTATGAGAATGCTGATATCTACAAGGAGCGCACCAAGAGATGGCACGATAAGAAATTGGTGCCAAAAACATATGAGGTAGGTGACAAAGTGCTTTTATATAATTCTAGACTGCGCCTATTTCCAGGAAAGCTAAGGACAAGATGGAGTGGACCTTTCTTGGTTCACCACATATACCCCCATGGAGCAGTAGAGTTAATTGGCACTGACGGCACCACCTTTAAAGTAAATGGGCACAGGGTCAAGAAATACTATGACAAAGAAGACTCGGAAGAGGAGATTTGCGCCACCCTGGCGTTAGTCAAAGCCTAGAACATGGAAGTGGGTCGAGCTAACGACTTAAACCTTAGCGCTTCCGGGAGGCAACCCGCTTTTCTTACTCTTTTCTATTTTTCTTTATTTTCTTTCCTATTTTCATTTTCTTAAAACTCGTGCATAATCTCTTCTCATGGTTACATTCAGGCATACAAGAGGGATCTATATCAGTCAGGTTTGTCTAAATCGAGTAAGCTACAAAGGTAAGTGGGAGGTTTCAGGTAAGTTTTCTTTCTTTCTAAAAAATAAATAAAAAAAAATATAGGTAATTTTTTTCAGATTTTCTAGATTTTGATTTTAATTTTCCGGAAATCCTATTTACTTTTTACTTTATTTTTTTTCGGAATAATTTTATATAAACACCCCTTACCTTGTTGGAGCCTTCCTCTTCCTTCCACTTACCCGACCTCGACAAAAATAACCCAGCCGACATAGCCTCCATCTTCGCCTTCCTCCTCTCGCTCCCCTCCTCCTCGAGCTCTCGCTGTCCACATCCTTTCCTCGAGTCCAGATCCGTGTCCACCAAGCCGAGCCCGAGTACCAAGCAGTACCGCAGACGCACAACCCCTCTCCTCGACCTCCTCTCCTGCCCAGATCCACCGTCGACAGCCTTCAAAGATCCGGCCACCTTGCTGGATTTCCGGCCTCCTAAGCCCAGATCCACCTCGCCATCCCCACATCCGGCCTCCACCTCCCCGATTCCGGCCCACCAAGGATAGCCGAGCCGGATCCCACATCACCCGAGCCTAGATCTTAACCGGATTCGCCTTCCCCCTTCCCAGATTCGAGCCGGACCCACCATCCTCAGCCACCCTAGGCCTGGATCCACCACCCTTGAACACCACCGCGCCCAGATCTGAAACCCAGCGCCACCACCAAGCTCTCTTTTCGAAATTCCGAGAACAGCCCCTAATTTTACTCTAATTACAGTTTCTACCTTCTACTTTTATTCAAGGTATGATTTCTCCCTCTTTGTTCTCTAAATTTCAGATTCATATATTTTTGAGAACCTAGGTAGAGATTCGATCTTGAGTTATGTGTTGAATGTTTAGGGTTTGAAATTTGTGTGGAAAATTGTTATTTATGATTAGGGTTGCTATTTTTGGTAATATTTATTTTTGGTGGGCTGATTTTATATATGATTCCATACTTAGTTCATTTATATTATCAAAAGGAATTTATGAAATTTATAGACCAATAACATGTTATATATGGAAATTTCATGAATTTTGTGGTTTTTAATTAAAATTCATATATATGTCACTTTATTGTTTCTTTATATGAATAATTTAATTATTTGATAATATAAGCTTCCATATACTTATTTGGTACATTTTTAGGATAGTTCATGAACTAAGTATGGGGTTATTTTATTTGAAGTGGTTATCTTATAAGGGGTATTTTTATATGGCAGGAATGGACGCCTTACATATTCCGGACGCAGACAAGTTAGCTTTCGCCTGACATATTGCATGACGGGCCGAAAATGCCCGTTGGTATGACCAGTCTGCCATGGAACAGCTGGGTATGCATTACTGGATGGAGCAGGCATTTGGGTGGCTCGATGCAAAACGCTTATTCCAGCCACTGGATGTTCACTACCCAGTCCTGACAGGGGAGTTTTTGGCCACTCTCCGACGGGTACCTGACTCGCCTGCCTCAGAGCAGAGAGTCCACTTTCAGCTGGGCAACGTCCCCCGCACATGCACTTTACAAGAGATCGGTGAGGCATTCAACTCCCCCCCCCCCCCCCCCCCCAACACCGAGCCATTCAACATCCGCGACACAGCGGAGATGTGGCGCTATTTGACTGGGGTTCTACATCCGTCTAAGGAGACCACCCGCACCTCATGCATCGCCAACCCCCTCTTTGCTACCATCCTTAGGATTCTGAGTAGCACTATATGGGCCCGGCCAGAGCTGAGCCAACCTATCCAGCCGGAGCTCGAGTGCCTGTTGTGAGCCTAATTTGCCATGTTTTACATTTACTTTTATATCGATTTCTGCATACATTGCATACATTTGGGTTAGAACAATACAGAATATGTGTAGTTTACACTTATTTGCTATATATAGAGGTCTACACAAGTTTTGGTTATATTTCGCAGAAATCGGACACACTTTGAAGCTTAAAGGAAACTCATGGAGAAGACATGAAGACATACTACCTAATTTAGATTTATCTTTTCCTTTTTTGATTTAATTCTTTTATGACATTTATTTATCTTTTAGCAAAATAGATATAGTTTTAGATATAGATAGATATCTTCTTTCCTAGAATAGCTAGGGAATGAAGGCTATAAATAAAGCCCATGGGGCTCAGTTTTATTCATTCCAGTTCAGATTCAATTTCAGAGACAATTAGTTAGTTCCACTGAGAAGTTTAGGAGTTCTAAGGTTTTTAGGGTTTTGGCTTTCTGCGAAAGTTGATTGCCAGGATTGTAAAGACTTTTGAATATAGTTTATGCAAGTTAGTTCTTTTCATCAATCAATGTCTGCGATTGCGATGAGGCGTGAGTAGTCCACCCACTTCTGGGGCTGGGGTGAGCCCGACGGTGGCCATGTGAGGCAATGCGATAAAGGTCAGATCTTTTGTGCAATTCATCTTCTATCCCTATGAGCATGATTCTTTTGCGAGAGTTGAAGGTGATCCTTGTTTGTATTATTGAAGCGAAAGTGATCTTAATGCAACTTGGATTAATTATGTGAAAAAGGGTTAGTAACAATTAGGGTTTATGCGAAAGCCTCTATATGCCTATTTGTTAATGACGAAGGTTATTTGATGGAAAGCATGGTCTTTTATGCCTTTATGTGTTACTTTGCATGGTTATCGTTGTGGTGTTGAAACCCTGGCCTTGGAGGTCTTTTAGCATATTGAGTTTATTTCTGTCGAATTTTTGAATTCTGTCGAAAATCTGCAAATTTACATTTTCTGTTTCTTGTCGATCTAGACGAAGCTTTGTCGACCTCGAGGAGTGTCTTGTCGAGGTCGAGGAGGGGTTGTCTTAGTCGAGTTGATTTGCTTCTGTTTTGCTTTGTTCTTTACTTCCTTTGCTTTACTTTCTGTCTTTAGTTAGATCTTTGCTTTTGTTTTAGTTGCCCTTGCCGGGTTTATTTGTTTCTTTCCTTTCTGTGTTTCTGCCTTTTCTGCTGCTTCTGTGAGAATCTACAACTATCTAAGAACTGCTGACGTGCTTCCTCGTGGATTCGATCCTGACTTTTCTCTTACTACAACGGGAGGAAGTCTTGTATTTATTTGCTGAGACAGGGAAGTCAGTCTGATCTATTATTCTATATTTATTTCAATACTCGATTTACTCCTGCAACAACAAATTGGCGCCGTTGCCGGGGAAGCAAGCATTCGCGCCTTAGGTAGTCGGATCTCACTGTTTCTTTGAGTTACGTTTCAGGTGTATGCGCCGTTCTGGTCAAACACCTGAGTTTGACGCCTTAGACGAACCGGAACGCCTTTTTCACATCAAAACAAAACTGCAAAGAGCCATGGCAGCTGCGGAAACACAGGAACAGCTGATCGAGAGGCTCACGAGGGATCTAGCCGCTAGAGATGCTGCTCTCGCTACTGAGAGGGCAGAAAAGGAACAAGCAAATGAGCATGCTAGACAAGCAGAGGGCGTGATTGCCCAATATCCTCTTACTGCGGAGGATTACATGCATCCCACTCTCGTCGTGCCTGAATCGGCCATTCTTATCCCTGAAAACTCCTATGAAATTCGCACTCAATTTCTAATTGAACTTAAAAATAATGCTTTTCATGGGAATTTTAATGAGTGTCCTCTTGAGCACATTATAAACTTTTCTGACATGTGTCGTACACTTGCTGAAGGTACCACTCTGGAGTACATCAAGATGAAGGCTTTCCGATGGTCTCTCGCTGGCCCCGCATTGCAATGGTTAGTAGGGCTTAAACCACAAAGCCTCACGACATGGGCCTAAGTAGAGCAGGAATTTCTCGACAAATTCTTTCCTCCTGCCAAGACAACACTCCTACGCCAAAAGATCACAACTTTCAGACAGAAACCTGGAGAACCGCTGGCAAAGGCATGGGAGCGCTACAAGGAACTTCTGCGATCCTGTCCCACCCATGGACAACCACCTTATGTGGTTCAGGAGATTTTCTTCAATTCTCTTGATCAGATCACTAAGGACAGAATCAACAATTATACTCGATATGAGTTCATAACAATACCACCAATTGAAGCATGGGGTATCCTGGATAAGCTCACCAATTACGACAACAAGTATGGGGCTCCTGCAAACTATGAGGAGAATACCTACGCTAGGCCAGCCCCATCCAGGCCTCTCTATGAGCCAGCAAAGGAAATTGATCCTGATGTTAGGGAGTAATACTACAGAGACCAGAATAAGAAGCTCATCAAGCAAGTCAAGTATCTCTCTGTCAACCAACCTTGTATAGAATGCGGATCGCAAAGGCACACCACTCCTGAGTGCCCACACACAGAACAAGTCAGGATGGCAGAGCATCATGAGGATGTAGCTTACGCAGGGGGTCCCAATCGCTACATGGGGGACCAAAGGTTTCAGCAACCACAATGGAACCAAGGCGTCCCTAGGAACCCCCCGCCATACAGAGCTCCAGGACATCCAGAAAGGGATCAACAGAAGGATCAGCTACATATAATCCTTGACGAAATGCGCCGAACTCAGGGCACCATCAACCATCAATTCCAGAACATCAATACAAAACTTGGAGAAATTGATGTCTGGAGGAAATCAGTAGATACCCAGATCGGAAAACTAGCAGCAAGTGTCCCTAGACAATCAGGTATGCTCCCTGGATCTTCATAACCAAATTCGGAGGGAAAGACTGGACATGTAGCTGCTGTAAAGCTCAGGAGCGGACATCAACTACGCGAGCCAGAGGTCGGAAAGCCGCAGGACAACGAAGAACAGTTAGTCGACCAGGGCCCAGTCGATCTCGACAAAAGCCTACTCGACCTCGAGGAGAACCTGCCAGAATCTTCGTCTGCGCCGAACAGCAACTCAACTACACCCAGTCCAATCGATCTCGACAAGACCGTGGTCGACATCGAGGAGCCCCCAGTCGAGGTAGAGAAATCTGCAGCAACTCCGATGTCTGTTCTGGCTCCGAATCAGAAAAAGAAGCTACCTTTCCCCACAAAATCTCCAAAGGATCCAGCGGAGAAAAAGTTTCAGCGCTTCATCAAGATGCTTCAGAAGCTGAACGTCACCATCCCCTTCACAGAAGCTCTCAATGAAATGCCATCCTATGTCAAGTTCCTGAAGGATATTCTGAGCAAAAAGCGATCGATGGCGGAAATCACAGAGGAGTGCAGCCATCTGGACATATTGGAGAAGAGGCCGGACCCAGGTAAGTTTGCTATAACTATTGGATTTGGTCCATACAAAATTAATGCCCTATGTGATCTTGGAGCTAGTGTTAGTATTATGCCTTTATCGATATGGTCCAAGATTAAGATAGGTTCCCTGGAGCCTGTGGATGCAAGACTTTACATGGCCAACAACACGGTGGTCATTCCAACAGGCATGGTGGAAAATGTCCCAGTACAAGTAGGAAAATTCTTCGTCCCTGCTGATTTCTTAATAGTTGATATGCAAGAAGATCCTGCTTGTCCAATTATTCTAGGGAGACCATTCTTGGCGACTGTGGATGCCAACATAAGCGTACGAAAAGGAGTGCTCACCTTCAACATCAGCGATGAGGTAATTGAGTATTCTTTTAATAAAACTGAAAGGCATACAGGTCCAATGGAAGAGGTGAAAGCTATATCAGCTGGCTACATCACCTGCGGGGAACCCAAGGTCAGAAATATGACCCCTGAGGAGATAGAAAAGAGGGACATGGAGGCCCAGGTGGAGGAGATCATGGCAATCCTCAAGGAGAACACAGAAAATCCAATCGACACGGACCAAGGTAAGTCGTTGTGGATTAATTATTTTTCGGATGCCTTGACAGGAGCTAAGTATGGGGTCAAGATCAACCAGGGCTCCTCGACCTCGAGTAGAACCCTAGTCGATCTCGACCAGACCAAGTCGACTCCACCAGCACCAGCATCGTCGAGCAGCAAACCAGACGAGCCAGACTCGTCGATCTCGACAAGTCTTGTCGAAGTCGACCACCACTCGACGGCTTCGGCTTCTGCTTCCTCGACGATGACGACACCAGAGCCGGGACCCTCCTCGACATCGACCACGCTACTCGAGGTCGACAAGAGCGCTGCTGACCCGGCTTCGTCTCCCTCGACACAGACTCCACTAGACGGACAACCTCCGTCGACCTCGACCACCCTTGTCGAGATCGACCACCAGACGAGGAGCCCAGCCCCGCCTTCCTCGATGAGCCAACCACCAGGAGCAGATGCTCGGACATGTCTCAAGGTCTTCGTCGATCTCGACAAGAGTTCGTCGAGATCGAGTTGGGTCTTCTTCCGCTTCCGCGAGCTGGCTCTTCCGCTGGCAGCGGATGGCTTCGTCCGCGGCAGCGGATCCTCTCTTCCGCGGCAGCGAGTCTCCTGGTCGTCCTCGGGTGGATCTCCTCGGCAAGCTCGGCTCTTCTCCTTGTCGACTCCGGACATGGGGACTGGGCTTCGTCGACCTCGACCAGGGCTTGTCGAGGTCGAGTAGGGTCAGGAGTCTGGGTGTCTGGCTTGCTCGATCAGGGTGTGCTCGACCAAGGCTGATCGGCCATGGCTCGTCTAGGTCGAGTAGGGTTACTCGATGTCGACTAGACTTGACTCTCCGATTTGTTCCGCTGCTTTGACCTTGGACTTCTGTAGTGGTTTTCCGAGCTTTTCCGACCTTCTGTAGAATTGCTGTAAATGCCTCGATTTCTGCGATTTAAACAGAAACTGGTGTAGATTCCATAATTTTGGCAAATAAAAATAAACTATACAGATTTTGTACTATCTTAACCCAAATGCATGAAATGTATACAGAAATTGATATAAAAGTTACTGTAAAACATGGCAAATTCCGCTCACAACAAACACCCCATACTTAAGCTTGCTTGTCCTCAAGCAATACTTTTACTTGTCATTCAGGGGAAGTAAACATAAACTCTCAACATCTTAGATTCATTTTTATATAACCCTGCAATCAATTACCATCCTCGAAAAGGTACTAGTGTCACAGATCCATGCATGTGCAATTATACAAAAGCAACATCTACTCACCAAAGGAGGGTTATGCAAAAACAATTCATGTGACAAAGCATTGATAATCAAGAGGACTTTAATTTAAGCTCAATAAGAAGTAGATTGGTAAAAGGCTAAAGGTGGGCTATATTTGGCAATGTGGTGCTAATGGTCCGGGGAAATGGAGTATTTCCAAATTGAATTTCATACCACATTCTTTCTCATAAGATTCATCACCTTTCATAATGCTTTTATCAATAATAACGCTTTTACCTCTCTGACCTCAGCACTGCCTTCTCGCGAGTCGCAAACATGGGTGTCATGAATGGCCCCGGATACTTAGTGCTTTGGACTCCTCACAATGTGTCCCATCTCTCCAAACTATTATCTCAGAGAGCAGGGTCAATCTACCTTTATCTCCTGAGGTGATTGGATTTTTTTTTCACTCATTAAATTTTCCATATATTTCAACAATTTCCTTCCAAACTCCAACACAAACACCATATGACATCTCCATAATGTAACATCATTCTCAACATAATCCCCGGATAAGGTAAAGAATGGTAATTATTTGGGAACATGTGGAGCAATATTTGAAATAAGGCATAACATGGCTTTTGTAATGCATAAGCATAGGTAAGGCTAGGATATAAACAATATGAGCATTATATGGAATTTAAAGTCCTCAATCATTTTATCATGCAACATGTCAAAAGCAATTTCAAATTTTACCTCCTTTCATGGTTTTCAAGAAATAATGCACTTCATTGTGACTTCCCTTAACTAGGCAATTTCATGCTATATCTCTAATGAATCCAATTTTGCATCGTCGAGTCCAATATAAGTTTCCATGACATTTTTCAAAAATTTCAATGGGGGTCATTTTTCAAGTTTTTTGGAAAACATGCATATAAAAGCACATAAATAAATAATGCATTCCAAAATAGCAATGTAGCAATTCCAAGAAATAATGCACACATAATGTCAAGTATGGAAAATATGCATAATGTAAGCCCTTCCCCCACCCCATACTTAAACATTACAGTGTCCTCACTGTATAAAAAAAACAATGTAAAGGGTAAAGAAAGAAACTCACAAGACATGTGTGCAGAGCTGCAAAATTTCGAATGGAGCACCTCTTAGTCCGAGTAAGCTTGTAGCTTGGTTCTATCCATTGACCTGAAAGGTAGAAGACATATACCCATAATAGAAACAACAAAAACCAAAGAAATGTTCAAAACCAAAAAACCAAAAAACAAAGTTTAAATGTCCTAAAAAGTCTATGTACATGCTCTAGATTTTATAGTCGCTAGGCCGACTTTCCATTTAGTTCAAGGTGGCATCTGCAGGGCCCATGTAGCTTGGGCCTCAAATAAGACTCCATTCTTGTCCATTAGCTGTAATCCCCCAGAATGGATCTTGTTCACCACGAACGGTCCCATCCGCTTCTTGTTGAATTTGTTTGGAAACCAATGATCCTTTGATTTAGAGACATAGAGTTTGTCTCCAACTTCATACTCCTTAGGCTCATCATTGGAAATCCTGCACAATCGCACATACCAAGGCAAACCTCTCCCATGTATAGATAAATCCTTAATGGAAATAGGAGAAGAAAGATCCATACCTTGACTTACCTTTGCGGAAACGGAATCGGGGACCACGGTGTTTGGTCGATCTCGACTAGGGCTCCTCGAGATCGACGAGACTGCGGGCTCTGGTGGTGTCCTAGTCGAAGAAGCAGAAGTCGAGGAAGAGGGTGGCTCGTCGACCTCGAGTAGGCTACTCGACATCGACAAGGACTTTGCTCCTGGCGGGTGGCTCATCGAGGAAGGCATGTCTGGTGGCACTGGGTGGTGGTCGACCTCGATAAGCCTACTCGAGGTCGAGTAGGGTTTTGGTCCTGGAGTCACCATCGTCGAGGAAGAAGAAGCCGAGGCCGTCGAAGGGTGGTCGATCTCGACAAGAGATGGTGCGTCAGGCGGCTTCTGTGTCGAGGAAGCAGGAGTCGTGTTGGCTGGGTTCTTGTCGACCTTGAGTAGCCTACTCGAGATCGACGAGGGTGTGGCTTCCGTCTGGCTGCTCGACGAAACTGGCTCTGGTGGAGTCTCCTTGGTCTGGTCGAGATCGACTAGGGTTCTACTCGATGTCGAGGAGCCCTGGTCGATCTTGACCCCATACTTAGCTCCTGTCAAGGCATCCGAAAAATAATGAATCCACAAGGACTTACCTTGGTATGTGTCAATGGGATTCTCCGTGTTTTCCTTGAGGATTGCCATGATCTCCTCCACCTGGGCCTCCATGTCCCTTTTTTCTATCTCCTCAGGGGTCATATTTCTGACCTTGGGTTCCCCGCAGGTGATGTAGCCAGCTGAGATAGATTTGACCTCTTCCATTGGACCTGTATGCCTTTCAGTTTTATTAAAGGAATACTCAATTACCTCATCGCTGATGTTGAAGGTGACCTCTTCTTTCCTTACGCTTATGTTGGCATCCACTGTTGCCAAGAATGGTCTCCCTAGAATAATTGGACAAGCAGGATCTTCTTGCATATCAACAATTAAGAAATCAGCAGGAACGAAGAATTTACCTACTTGTACTGGGACATTTTCCACCATGCTTGTTGGAATGACCACCGTGTTGTTGGCCATGTAAAGTCTAGCATCCACAGGCTCCAGGGCACCTATCTTAATCTTGGACCAAATTGTTAAAGGCATAATACTAACACTGGCTCCAAGATCACATAGGGCATTAATTTTGTATGGACCAAATCCAATAGTTATAGAAAACTTACCTGGATCTGGCCTCTTCTCCAATATGTCTAGATGGCTGCACTCCTCTGTGATTTCTGCCATCGATCGCTTTTTGCTCAGAATCTCCTTCAGGAACTTGACGTAGGACGGCATTTCATTGAGAGCTTCTGTAAAGGGGATAGTGACGTTCAGCTTCTGAAGCATCTTGATGAAGCGCTGAAACTTTTTCTCCGCTGGGTCCTTTAGAGATTTTGTGGGGAAAGGCAGCTTCTTTTTCTGCGTCGGAGCCAGAACAGACATCGGAGTTGCCGCGGATTTCTTGACCGAGGGCTCCTCGACATCGACAAGGCCTTTGTCAACATCGACCAGATTGGGCCCAGTCGAGTTGTTGTGTGGTGCAGACGAAGATTCTGGAGATTTCTCCTCGACCTCGAGTATACCTTTGTCGAGGTCGACTAGGCTTTGGTCGAGATCGACGACGGGTTTGTCGACCTCGACTTGCTGTTCCTCGTCGTTCTGCTGCTTCCCGACCTCTGGCTCTTGTAGCTGATGCCCGCTCCTGAGTTTTACAGCAGCTATGTGTCCAGTCTTTCCCTTAGGATTTGGTTCTGTTTGCCCAGGGAGCTTGCCGGACTGTCGTGGGATCTGCGCAGAAATCTGTCCTATCTGCGTCTCAATTCCCCTTTTCCAGATGTCCAGTTCTCCAAATTTGGTGGTGATGTTCTGGAACTGGTTGTTGATGGTGCCCTGATTTCGTCGCATCTCCTCAAGGATCAGGTGCAGATCATCCTTCCTTTGATCCCTTTCTGGATGTCCTGGAGCTCTGTAGGGTGGAGGATTCCTAGGGGGACCTTGGTTCCATTGCTGTTGATGAGGCCTTTGATCCCCCATATAGCGATTAGGCCCTCCTGCGTAAGCTGCATCCTCATGATGTTCTGCCATCCTGACTTGCTCTGTGTGTGGGCACTCAGTTGTGGTGTGCCTTTGCGATCCGCATTCTATGCAAGGCTGGTTGACAGAGAGATACTTCACTTGTTTGTGAGTTTCTTTCTTTACCCTTTACATTGTTTTTTATACAGTGAGGACACTGTAATGTTTAAGTATGGGGTGGGGGAAGGGCTTACTTTGTGCATATTTGATATATTTGACATTATTTGCATTATTTCTTTGAATTGCTACATGGCTATTTTGGAATGCATTATTGATCTATGTGCTTATATGCATGTTTTCCAAAAATCTTGAAAAATGACCCCCATTGAAATTTTTGAAATAATGTCATGGAAGCTTTATATTGAACTCGACGATGCAAAATTGGATTCATTAGAGATATAGCATGAAATTGCCTAGTAAAGGGAAGTCACAATGAAGTGCATTATTTCTTGAAAACCATGAAAGGAGGTAAAATTTGAAGTTGCTTTTGACATGTTGCATGATAAGATGATGGAGGACTTTATATTTCCATATAATGCTCATATTGTTAAATCTTAGCCTTACCCATGCTTATGCATTACACAAAAGCCATAATATGCCTTATTTCAATTATTGCTCCACATGATCTAAATATTTTCCATTCTTTACCTTATCCGGGGGATTTGTTGAGAATGATGTTACATTATGGAGATTACTATATGGTGTTTGTGTTATTTGGAGTTTGGAAGGAAATTGTTTGAATATATGGAAAATTTAATGAGTGAAAGAAAATCCAATCACCTCAGGAGATAAAGGTAGATTGACCCTGCTCTCTGAGATAATAGTTTGGAGAGATGGGACATATTGTGAGGAGTCCAAAGCACTAAGTATCCGGGGCCATTCATGACACCCATGTTTGCGACTCGCGAGAAGGCAGTGCTGAGGTTAGAGAGGTAAAAACATTATTATTGAGAAAAGCAATATGAAAAGTGATGAATCAAATGGAGAAAGAATGTGGTATGAAACTCAAAATTTGGAAAATACTCCATTTCCCCGGATCATTAGCACCACATTGCCAAAAATTGCCCACCTTTTAGCCTTTTACCTATCTACTTCTTCATGAGCTTAAATTAAAGCCTTCTTGATTATCAATGTTTTGTCACTTATATTGTTTTTGCATAACCCTCCTTTTGTGAGTAGATGTTGCTTTTACATAATTGCACATGCATGAATCTGTGACACTAGTACCTTTTCGAGGATGGTAATTGATTGCAGGGACATATAAGAATGAATCTAAGATGTTGAGAGCTTTGAATTCTTCCCCTGAATGACAAATAAAAGTATTGCTTGAGGACAAGCAAGCTTAAGTATGGGGTGTTTGTTGTGAGCCTAATTTGCCATGTTTTACATTTACTTTTATATCGATTTCTGCATACATTGCATACATTTGGGTTAGAACAATACAGAATATGTGTAGTTTACACTTATTTGCAATATATGGAGGTCTACACAAGTTTTGGTTATATTTCGCAGAAATCGGACACACTTTGAAGCTTAAAGGAAACTCATGGAGAAGACATGAAGACATACTACCTAATTTAGATTTATCTTTTCCTTTTTTGATTTAATTCTTTTATGACATTTATTTATCTTTTAGCAAAATAGATATAGTTTTAGATATAGATAGATATCTTCTTTCCTAGAATAGCTAGGGAATGAAGGCTATAAATAAAGCCCATGGGGCTCAGTTTTATTCATTCCAGTTCAGATTCAATTTCAGAGACAATTAGTTAGTTCCACTGAGAAGTTTAGGAGTTCTAAGGTTTTTAGGGTTTTGGCTTTCTGCGAAAGTTGATTGCCAGGATTGTAAAGACTTTTGAATATAGTTTATGCAAGTTAGTTCTTTTCATCAATCAATGTCTGCGATTGCGATGAGGCGTGAGTAGTCCACCCACTTCTGGGGCTGGGGTGAGCCCGACGGTGGCCATGTGAGGCAATGCGATAAAGGTCAGATCTTTTGTGCAATTCATCTTCTATCCCTATGAGCATGATTCTTTTGCGAGAGTTGAAGGTGATCCTTGTTTGTATTATTGAAGCGAAAGTGATCTTAATGCAACTTGGATTAATTATGTGAAAAAGGGTTAGTAACAATTAGGGTTTATGCGAAAGCCTCTATATGCCTATTTGTTAATGACGAAGGTTATTTGATGGAAAGCATGGTCTTTTATGCCTTTATGTGTTACTTTGCATGGTTATCGTTGTGGTGTTGAAACCCTGGCCTTGGAGGTCTTTTAGCATATTGAGTTTATTTCTGTCGAATTTTTGAATTCTGTCGAAAATCTGCAAATTTACATTTTCTGTTTCTTGTCGATCTAGACGAAGCTTTGTCGACCTCGAGGAGTGTCTTGTCGAGGTCGAGGAGGGGTTGTCTTAGTCGAGTTGATTTGCTTCTGTTTTGCTTTGTTCTTTACTTCCTTTGCTTTACTTTCTGTCTTTAGTTAGATCTTTGCTTTGGTTTTAGTTGCCCTTGCCGGGTTTATTTGTTTCTTTCCTTTCCGTGTTTCTGCCTTTTCTGCTGCTTCTGTGAGAATCTACAACTATCTAAGAACTGCTGACGTGCTTCCTCGTGGATTCGATCCTGACTTTTCTCTTACTACAACGGGAGGAAGTCTTGTATTTATTTGATGAGACAGGGAAGTCAGTCTGATCTATTATTCTATATTTATTTCAATACTCGATTTACTCCTGCAACAACAGTGCCTCAGACGGATGCTATTCCTGTCTGACCCATTACCGCTCACCCACGCTTGGCTCCGGCACTGCCTTGCCCGCTAGAGAGACCTCACAAGAGCAATATATGATGGGTGTATGGTGGCTATTCTGGCTCGCCACCTGGGCATCCCAGTCGCGGCATACTCTTCATGGCCAGTAATGAGGATCGACATCGGGTCCCTACAGAGGGGACGCATCATAGCTCGCCGCAACAACACTTAGGTCTACTACGCCCACAACACAGCTATTCGGCAGGAGCTGATGAACCCTTACAGAGTCCGCAACTGGTACACCACCTGGGCAGGGGTGGAGTATCACCCCACCATTGACCCAACTACCGACCCGACACTGAGGGATGAGCCTATGTACACAGCAGATATGGAGGAGGATGATGACGACGACGAGGCGGACATTGTCCATGCCTCCCACCACTCTCAGCACTCCCATCATCCTTCACAGTCCCCGCAGCAGCTCCATTCCGAACCCTCCTATCACTCCCAGCGGCAGCATCATTCTGGCGGACCATCTGATACAGTGCTCGCAGAGTTGGCATTCCTCCGGGAACAGATGGCCAACCTACAACTAAGCCATGACGCGATGAGGACAGAAATGTGGGAGGGCTTTCAAGGAATGAACTAGCGGGCCTGGCCATACCCGCACCAATATTTCCAGCAAGGGCCCAACTGTCAGCATGGCGGTCCTTCACAGCAGCAGCCTGGTAGCTCTTCCCACGGAGGAGCTTCTGACTATCAGGCTGGCCCTCAGTTTCCTCACTATGGTCCACCACCAGATCCCCACCAGTGACACCTCTGTGAGTCTCTTTTTACCTCCCTTTGATTTTCTTTATTTAAATAGTGAGGACACTATATATTTGAAGTATAGGGTGGGAGAAAAGGACTGTACAGGGGACTTTTATGTGGTTATAGGCTGCTAGTACTTTATGTGTATCCTTTAAAAATCTTGTTTCATGGTTTGTAATAGATTTCTAAGACATGGCACAACTTTGGTATTTAGTTGCATTTTATTTGTTCCTTTTTGCATGTTTAAAGTTATATGCATACTTTAGTCTCGTTCTTTTGGTAAAAAAAAAATAGAAAAAAAAATAGAAAATGTCGAAAAATAAAAAAATATGCATGTTTAAATTTTTGCATTGTTTTAATTTTTTATACCCTAACTTAGATATCCTATGATGATAAATAATGATTGACTTGATCATGTAAATCCTATGGCGTGTTTGGAAGGTTTAGCCTAAGTCCCGAAAATGGTTTTTTATGTGGATTGTGAACTTGTGATGAAATTGAGCACATATGATCCTAAGCTAAAGGTAAAAATCCAACAAAAATTGTCCCAGTGAGAATTTTGACCTTATAGGGAGAACATTAAAAATCTCTCTGCTTTCTTGAGCATATTTACTCTTCCTATGCATCTCTAAATGTTGTGATAGTTATTCAAAACCAATGCATTTATATGTTTATGTTAATAAGAATTAAATGATGGAGGCACCTTTTAAGCCAATTTTATCCTCTCTTTACCTACCCTGCATTATCCCTGCTTGAAGCCAGAACATTAGCCTGAGACTTTTATTGTAAACTCCACAAAATTATCCTTAGCCAAATTGAAGCCTGACCCCCATTTGGGAATTAAAACTTAGAGTTGGTTGGAATGATGATTTGTGAAAAGAATGAGCTTATGTTGCATTTCAAGAAGGATCATGGAAATTATTGAGATATGGGTTGGTTGTACATTTTTTATCTTGCTAGACATATTATGTAAAAGGTTTTTTGGCTCACATTATAAATGCACCTCTATTATTACTTTATATTTTCGTTTCAAAAAAAAATTCGAAAAAGAAAAAGAAAGAAGTATATATATTTGAGAATAAAGTGCATGAGCCAAATTTACCTTATTTCTTTCATTATTTGCAAGATACATATTTTGGAGAGATTTAGAAAGTTTGAAAGGTTATATACTCCATTGAGACAAATTGGAGAGTTTGGTTGATGCATATGATTGGGAAGTTATGGTTTGGTTGTGTTGGAGATTTAGGAGTCTTGATTCCCGAATTTTATTTTGCACCACATGGCCAAATAATTCCATACCTTATTATCTCTTACCAAGCCCCATTACAACCCCACCGAATGGAATCTTCTTTGAAGACTTCTATTGATCGAAGTCCTCCTGATAATTCTTGTTGCATTTTCATAATTGGTTGCGAAGTGGATTCATATTTAAATTGCAATGTTTATGAGACTGTATATGGAATTGAGTTGAGAGTTGATATACATAGCCTAAACACATTGAGAGCTGAGTGTAAACACATTATTCCTGTGAGGTTGGATTTATATTGCCTATGCCTATGGGTCGCTCATATATGTGTGATGACGTTAAATTCACTTGTCTTACATTGTTACTATTTAAGATGTTGCTTATGACAAAGGCGAAGACTTGAAGGATGTGTTGTAGGTCTTGGTTATTGTTTGGTTATTGCTTGAGGACAAGCAAGTCTAAGTATGGGGTAATTTGATGTCTCCAAAGTAGCCATGTTTTTATGCATAGTTTAGTTCCATATTCTTTACATTTTGCATATTTCGGGTTGAAAATATGTCGAATTTATGTAGTATACGCTTATTTGTCAGAAATGGAGATCTACATAAGTTTCTGTTTAATATTGCCGAATATGGAAACATTTCGGGAGAAAACCAAGAAGCAAAGATGGAAGCAGCAAGTCTACTCGATCTCGACTAAGATCTCATCGATGTCGACAAGTGCCAGACCACATTCCCCAAGCCATGTCGAAGAGATGCTGCTCGACAACACCGGGCCAAGCCATGATCTACTCGAGATCGACAAGACCCTTGTCGAGATCGACTAAGCCCAGGAGCCAGTGTCCGAGCATGTCAACAAGGGCTACCCGACACGCCAAGCTGGCCAAGTCGATGATCCATTGTCGTCGAGATCGAAGAGCGTCTTCGAGGTCGACAAGGCTGAGAGCCCACATCCGACTCGACAACCTCGGAAGACCAAGTCGAGAACACACCACTCGTCGAGATCGACGAGCTCTCCTCGAGATCGACTAACGACAAGAGTCATGTCCGAGCCTGTCGAGGACTAGCTAGCCGAGACGACGAGCCAAGCCAGTCGACAACTTTCCTACTCGAGATCGAGGACGCCGTACTCGAGATCGACGAAGATTCCCGAAGCCGCGTAACGCGTTGATGCAGTCCTACTCGGAGTTGGAGTCCTTGGAGCCGAGGATAGCCTAGCCTATCCGAATTATCAACATCTATCATGAAGAAGAGAGTTTTATCCACTGAAGACAATTTAGATATATTTCCCTATTTTTAGATTTAATTTCATTATAGCTTTTATTTATCTTTAAAGTCTTAGATATAGTTTTAGATATAGATATAGATATTCTATCCTTGAGTAGCAAGGAATAGAAGGCTATAAATAAAGCCCATGGGGCTGGTTTTAGATTCATTCAATTTCAGAGATACAGTTACACATAGAGATTTAGGAGTTTAAAGGTTTTAAGGTTTTGGCAGTTTACGAAAGTTGATTGCCGGAATTGTAAAGGCTTTGAATTTAGTTAATGCAAGTTATTTCTTTTAAATCAATGTCTGCGATTGCAATGAGGAGCGAGTAGTCCACCTACTTCTAGGGTTGGGGTGAGCCCAACGAGAGCCATGTGATGGATTAGCAATTGCAAGAGGAGGTATTTTGTCGTTATCTTAATCTATTCCCTATGTGCTTCATCTTTGATTGAGAAATTAAAGAACTCATGTTGTGAAACTTGGGTAGTAATTAGGATTTCTATTCGAAAGATTATAAATGCTAATTATGAAAAGGAATAGATGCAATTAGAATTATTTGTCGCAAGATTTATATTCCTACTTGTCGGATTAGGTGAAGGCCTTTTCCATTATCGATAAAGTTACCGCCTTTTGTGATTTATATTCCGCTTGCATGGTAATCATTGTCGCAAACCCTGATCTTGGAAGTTCTCTAAATTCATAAAGTCACAAAACCGAATCTGCAATTGTTTTTACTTTCTGCCCTCGTCGATCTCGACCAAGCCCTGGTCGATCTCGACTACTGATTCCCGATCCCAGATCGTTGTAGCTTACCTGTGCAGGAACTCGACCAAGACGAGCCGAAGTTGACAAGGACTGTACTCGATATCGAGTAGCCCCTCGTCGAGATCGAGTAGCCTGTGCTGAGTTGCTGCTGCCCTGTTCGACTAGCCTGATCTCCTGTCGACTAACCCTAGTCGAGATCTAGCTCCTGTTGTCGAATTCTGTCCGTGAGATTCCACCGCTGCCTAGGATCCGCTGACCGGCTTCCTCGAGGATTCGAACCTGACTTTCTCTTACTACATTGGAGGGAGTCTTGAACATTATTTCCTTGGATTTGATCGATTTGCTTTACTTTATTTGCTTACTGTTTTGCATTCTCGATTTCCTCTTACAACAGAACACTTCTCCAACCTGGCCAGCTCGGAGATCGCCAGGCCCTTATTCAGGACAATCCTTCACATTTTGGCTGGCGTCTTCTGGGCCAGACCCGAGCTGCGCATCCCGACTCAGCGGGAGACAAAATGCCTCTGTCGTATTCTGTTCCAGGCAGCACCTATACCACTGGCCCGGGAGTGGATACAGCATTGTCTCTCTCGCCAGCGGAGCAGCGCTGACCCCATCTTGGACGGCGGGATGGTGTCCTTTCTCGCCAGACGGCTCCATGTCCCCCTCGAGAGGTACGTCTCTGCTGAGGTTTCATATATAGATTGTCAGAGCCTCCAGACGGGGAGGATTATTCGGCCATCGGATGACAGAGAGTCTTAGGTCCATCATACTACTGCGGTGACCATCCGAGAGGAGAAGGAGGCGAGAGGCGACGCGGTGGGAGAAGGAGGCGAGAGGTTCATCCGCTATCTCTATTGGGGCAATGATTTTCATGCTTGCTGGTGCCGTCAATATCGACATCTCCATCTATCAGCAGATCACCCCTCAGATCGAGTGGTCTCATGAGGAGCTAGAGCGCTGTCAGATTCTTGTGTTCAACGGGAAGCAAGCCTTCTGCAAGGATAGGTCTACGACGAAGCGCCATTTACCGCTCCCCCTTCCACCGCACCTGACGGTCCAGAATGCACACAACTGGTATGACGGGATTTCGGCCCACTTGGATACTCTCTACGGTGCTGCAGCTACGCAGCCTTCTGATGTTGCTGGGCCCTCTAGAACCTCTTGTGACCCCAATGTTGTTGATTACATGGACGCTGCACCGAGCGATCTTCCTCAATTTACCATCGATAGAGCTTATTTCGATTACCGGTTCGACCAGCTGCAATCTTACTTCGATAGGCGCTTTGATGCTATCGACACCCAGCTACGCAACTTGCAATCTTGATAAGAAGAGGAGCATCAAGAGGACTCTGAAGAGGAAGAGGATGAAGAGCAGAACGACTCAGATGATGAGGTTGCTGATGACTCGGTTGAGGGCGAGTCGGATACTTTTTAGACACTTGCTCTCCACGCTAATCACCAAATTGTGAGTACCCTGTCTCATTTTATTTTTTCTGGTCTCATTGAGGACAATGTTTCATTTAAGTATGGGGTGAACTTCACATTTGGTGTACTATTTGTCTTTTTCCTTTTGTTTTTCATTTCTATTAAGAGTCTGCACTTTTATTATCGTATTTGACATGTGTATATCTTGTGTCATGTATATATTTTTATCATGGGTCATGAGTCTTGCTTCTTTTGAACTTTTGGACCTAAATCTGATTCTGGAATGTTGTGGTGGTTGGAATATTTGATGATTGCTTGAGCATTGAGCTGCTGTCTTGTTTGACTAGATAAGATGTATATCCTCTTGCTCAATTATGTGTATATCTCGCCTCATTCTTGGATACTCGAGCTTGTCACCGCATTATTGGGTTTATGTGCACAAATTAAAATATAATTGAGGCAGTTTGTCAGCCCATTTATCCTTACCTACCCTTACATTTGACCATCTGCTTGAAGCCTTCTGAGCCTTAGAAGCTTGTTTCTTTGGTAGGTCTACAAGATTTTCATAGCCCGCTATTTGCCTTTACCCAATCCGGGATTTTGGGTCATGATAGTGTGTTTTGTTGTGTGGATGTGCTTCAAGTATGAGATGATTTCTCTTGATTGTGATTGAAAAAAAGAAAAGAGAAAAAAAAAGAAAAAGTCTTGGGATAAGAGGAGGATAAAATTCACTCTTGTGCAAAAGTCAAGAAAGAAAAAATACGATTAGTAACCGATCCTGCTTGTGGAGAATAAAATTCACACAAGGAGGAAGAAGTGCAAAGTGAGATGGTCAAGACACTTACTAACCGGGTGCATTCATCACAAATGTTTGTATTCGCGTAAAACGGTGTCGAGACTAGAGAGTGAAGAAAAAAATCTTGAAAAAAAAAGAAGAAAAAGAAAGAAAAAACAGAATTTTTAGTGTGGTTGACAAAGTTAAGATGAAAAAGTTGTTGTGATGGAGCTTGTTTGATGGATTGGTATGAATTTGATTCTTTGAAGTTGGTGTTTCTTCTGGTTGTTCTCGCATGATCCCTTTTCCCGGATTTTAGCACCAAATGACCTAAATTTTTCCATACCTAATTGTTTCTGTCTTAGACCCATCATAACCTTATAAAGTCCTCATGATTTCTTTGTGTGCGAAATTCCAAGCGTTGGAGATTTCTGAGATTGTTCAAGCTTTGTGGATAATGAGTTTTGAGGTTGAGATTAGAAGAGCTAGTCAAGCTTGGTTGTTGGCTATGATATGCAAGGACGGCATTCGTCAAATATTTTGAAATAGTAGATGCTATTTTGTGATTATTGTCTTAGTCTTGCTTGGGTACAAGAAAGGTTAAGTATGGGGTATTTTGATAGCATCTATTTAGCGATGAATATAGGGCATGTTTGCATCGGGTTTAGGGCCTTTGAGTTAAGTATTATATATATTTTTGGCCCTTTTTGGTTTAGTTTGTTAAGATTTCAGGTGCTTTTGAGTGGTTTTGGTGTTAATGAGAGAGCTGATGGAGAATGACAAGCTTTGAGGCTTTTCGGTGCACTCGGAAGGCGTCAAAGATGCACTAGGAGGGACGAAATCAAGGATGTGGAGCACCGAAATCGTGACGAGCTTGGCAAAAGACAAAGAAGGAAAGAAGCCCAGACACCCAATCGAGTGAATGTGAACTCGAGTAGTTGTATGCTCGAGTAGCGCTCAGAAGCGAGAAATAACACCCACTCGGCCGAGTGCCCTATACACCCGAGCAGTTATGGTCTCGAGTGGCCTCCGGTACTTTACAAAACCAAACACTCGGCCGAGTGCCTTTGACACTCGAGATGTGTTATGCCCGAGTGTCGCCCCCTGAACCGTTTTTATTCCGTTTTTAATTTATTTTTATTGAGGGGGTATTTAAGGGACATTTTTTAGAGAACTAGGGGGCGAAAAATCTGACATTGTTGAGGGCGATTTGGAAGAACTTTGTGTGAACCTGAAGGGGAGATTCGAATCGTTTCAATTCAGAATTGGTACTTTTACTCTTATCTCTTGTTTGTCTTTGATTTCTATGCTTAGTCTAATTGAATTGAATATAAAAATCTCCATGCTAGGCTAGTTCTCCTTGTTCTAGGGTTAGGGATAATCCCGACGATGCAGAAATAGACTTGCTCTTCATATCGCCCGAATGATTTCTCATTTGAATTGTGATTTTACCCTATTGTACTTAATCTAATCGATGTGAATTGACTATACCTGATTTAGGGTTTGAGATCGAAAGAAGATAACCCTAAGTTGGAATTTAGATAGTGAATTGAGACCGAAAGGTGATCTGATCCATCAGAACTATAGGATTAAACCTAAAGTTTAATTGTGCGAAAGTGAATTAAGCTTTTTGAGGATCAATAGGTTGTCGTAGAAATCTTAGGTTGTATTGATATTGATTGAGACCGAAAGGAGATATTGATATGTTTATCACCTAGATTCTAAGAGCTCAAGGGGTCTGAATTGGTTGCATGAGACCGAAAGGAGATTGTTATCCAATACAGACACATTTGCATTGAGACCGAAAGAAGATTTGCAATTACATTAGATAACCTACCTTCACCTAGAATTGGAAATGATTCGGGTGAGACTACATTTTATTCTATTGAGGATGCATCGTTAGCAGAATCCCTAGCCCTGGAATGTCTCTCACATATATATTTCTCATCATTCTATTGTTATTTGTCACTTTCAATTACAAATTCTCTTAAATTGTTTGCTACTTTTGGGCTTGGTCAAACTGGTTTAAAGCTAATAATTGGTATTCCACTAGTCCTTGTGATACGACACTTGAATACTACAATTGACACCGTATTCTTGCGGGGTTGGTTTTAGCAACATCAACAAGCAAGCTTAAGTATGGGGTGATTTGATGTCTATGATTTATGCCATGTTTTTATACTTATTTCAGCTTCTTATTCCATCAATTCATGCATTCTGGGATGGGAATATAGCGAATTTGTGTAGTTTATTTTTATTTACAAGAAATAGAGGTCTACACGAGTTTCTATTTAATATTGCAGAATTTGGAGCTCAATCGAAGCAAAACCAAGAAAGACTAGAAGAGCACTTGATGTCTACTGAAGGAGCGCGAAAATCGATGAAAGAGCACCTGACATCAAGCAAATCTGAGCACATAACTAGAGACTATGCAGTGGTCGATTTCGACCCATCCAACTCGATATCGACCCAATCTGGTCGAAAATCCATAGTCAATTCGATATCGACCAGAAGAAAGAAGAGAAGAAAAAGGCAGGTCGATATCGACCTCAGAAACTCGATATAGACCACCGGCCAGCTCGATATTTTCCCCAGAAGCCGAAATCGAGCCAAGTCGGAGAGAAGCTGAAGTGTCAACTCGATATCCACCAAAGATGACTCGACATTTGCCCTAGGAGCCAAAATCGAGCAGCAGAGTTGAAGCCGAAAAAAGTCACTCGATATCGACCTACCTAGGTCGATATTGACTTACACCCAGTGACGTCATCAACTCGATTTCGAGCTTTCCTTAAAGTTTTATCTCGAATCCAATGGAGATATTTTCGAGAGGAGATTCCTTGCACATGAAGACTTGAGAGATTTTATCTTTTTCATCTTTTTATTTATCCTAAGGGTTGAACAATTAATTACCCTAGGATTTATCTTGTTTTATCTAGTTTAGATTTATTTATTTCCTAGTAGATTTATGTCTTTAGATAGAAGATAGATATTGCTTGCCTTGATTAGCAAGGATTAAAGCCTATAAATAAAGCCCATGTGGCTAGTTTTTTATTCATTCAATTCTAGAGAAGTAGTTCAAATGTTCAATACATAGTTTAGGAGTTCAAAGGTTTTAGGGTTTTGGCATTCTACAAAAGTTTTAGTGCCGGGATTGTAAAGACTTTAAATTTAGTTAATGCAAGTTTCTTTTACATCAATGATGTCGATTGCTATGATGAAGAGCGAGGAGTCCACCTACTTCTGGGGTTGGAGTGAGCCCGACGATAACCATGTTGGTGGATTAGCGAACTGCAAAGGAAGGTACTTTATCTTATCTATTATATTCCTTGTGCTTCATCTTTGATTGAGAAATTGAAGAACTCATGTTGTGAAACTTGGGTAGTAATTAGGATTTTTATTCGGAAGATTATAAATTCTAATTATGAAAAGGAATAGATACAATTAGGGTTATTTATCGCGAGATTTATATTCCTACTTGTCGGATTGGGTGAAAGCCTTCTCCTTTATTGATAAAGTTGCTATCTTTTGGGATTTATGATTCCGCTTTCATGGTTATTGTAGTTGCAAACCCCGATATTGGAAGTTTTCTTTTACATAAAGTTTATTCTGAAATCTCAAAAGCTTTGTTCTTTTATTTTCCTACTGTCCCCTACTCGATATTGACCAATCGTTGGTCGATATCGACTTCTAATTTTTGATCCAGAAAGATCGCTGCTCGTTTGTGTTTCTACAGAAAATAGGTCGATTTCGGGTAGCCAAGTCGATATCGAGTTCCACTAGTCGATATCGAGTCAGCCTAGTCGATATTTGCCAACCGTCTGCAGAATCTCGGAAATCGACTGGAACAAGGTCGATATCGAGTTCCACCAGTCAATATCGAGTTGATTCCCTGAGTCAAAATCGACGTGAGATTTCTCCGCTGCCTGAAGTCCGCTGACTAGCTTCCTCGAGGATCGAACTTGACTTCCTTTCCTACATCGGGAGGAAGTCGTGAACATTATTTGCTGAGAACTAAATCGGTTTGCTTATTTTATTTACATTCTATTTGCAATCTCAATTTCCTCTGTCAATAAATTAATCTTGATTTCCTCAGGATCCATTGATGTCCCTCTATGAGCCTCCTAAGGAGATTGATCCAGATGTCAAGGAGCAATACTACAGAGCTCATAATCGCAAGCTCCTCAAGCAAGTCAAGTATCTCTCTGCTAACCAGCCATGCATTGAATGTGGCTCACAACGGCACACCACTCCAGAGTGCCCACATACAGATAGGGGTGTGCATAATCGGGTACCCGACACGACACGGTTAACCGTGTCGGATACCCGAAACCGTTTAGGTTGAAATCCCCAATCCGAACACGACACGGTTAATACTGGGTACCCGACACGAAAACACGAAACGGATCCGTGTCGGATACTTGGTTAACACGCCACGAACCGTTTTCCAAAAAAAAAAAAAACTTTGCTACAAAGTGCAAACAAGAATCAGATCTGGAAGACTATAACAAGCAATGAACTCTTGAACAAGCAACAAATCGAAAACTAAGAGGAACCAAATCTCCATTCTAACAAAAGGCCAGATTGAAAATATAAATCAAACATCTAGATCTTGATCGACCAAACCGAAAATTGAGAGATAGGGAGGGTGGACTTGCTTTTTGCCTTGTCCTTTTGATTGAGAGAGATAAGTTGAGTTGACATTCGCCCATAACCGGAGATTTAGAGAGGATTGAAAGAGAGGACGGGTGGAGCCATGGAGTCACCTAATCCCCTTTCGATTGAGAGAGAAGCGGAAAGATTGTGAGAGAGAGCTCTCTGCCGCCGCCAAATTTGAGAGAGTTTTTCAAATTAGGGTTTTGAATTGGAAAAATGGGAATTGAAGGGAAACGCTGAAAGTTGCTACGTTTTTTGAGTAAAAAAAATCACCAGTGAAATAAAAGAAATCAAAAAGGAAACCGTAAATAAAAGAAAGGTGGTGGTGGTAGGAATCGATCTCTGGTCATTTCCCATTCCCAATGAAACCCTTTAAATACTTAACGAATGAGCCATTCCGTCTTCTTGATATCCCAGGAGTTATATAATACTAATCCTATATTACAAATAGATTTTTTTAAAAAAAAAATTAAACGGTTCGTGTCGGGTATCCGATAAGGGGATATGCCGGATCCGAACACGAACCATTTAATGTCGTGTTTTTTCGGTTCGTGTCATTATCGTGTCGTGTCTTTTCGGTTTTGTATTTTTCCGTATCGTGTTTTCGTGTCGTATCAGTCATGTCAGGTTTTTCTGCACACCCCTACATACAGAGCAAGTCAGGATGGCAGAAACCCACGAGGAGGTGGCTTACGCAGGGGGTCCCAATCGCTATATGAGGGACCAAATGTTCTATCAACCACAGTGGAACCAAGGTGCCCCTAGTAACCCCCTGCCATACAGAGCTCCTGGACATCCAGAAAGGGATCAGCGGAAGGATGATCTACAGATGATCCTCGATGAGATGCGCCAGAACCGAGCAGAAAGCAAGCAAGCCAATAGCGCCATCAACAATTAGCTCCAAAACATCAATACAAGATTTGGAGAACTAGACATCTGGAAGAGGAACATTGAGACCCAGATGGGTCAATTCGCAGCACAAATTCCACGATCGACCGGGCAACTCCCTAGGCAGACAGAACCAAATCCCAAGGGGAAGACCGGACACGTCACGGGTGTAAAGCTCAGGAGCGGGCACCAACTACGCGAGCCAAGTCGATGTCGACCAGACTACTCGACATCGAGTAAGGATACCCAAAGTCGACCAACTCCAAGCCGACGAGGAATCTTCTGCGCAACAACTGAACTCGAAGTCGACTCCTTTAGTCGACGTCGAGGAAGATATAGTCGAAGTCGAGGAAAATCCACTCGAAGTCGAGGACTCTGCAACACCTTCGATAACCGTTCTGGCTCCAAAGCAGAAAAAGACGTTGTCTTTCCCTTCCAAGGCGCTGAAAGATCCCACTCAGGTAGGTTTAAACGGTTTGTTGAGATGCTTCAAGAACTGAATGTTTCAATTCCTTTTACAGAAGCTCTTCAGGAGATGCCTGCTTATGTCAAGTTCCTCAAGGAGATTCTTAGCAACAAGCGATCAATCACAGAAATCGTCGGCGACTGCAAAATGATGGACTTTCCTGAAAAGAGACCTGACCCTGGTAAGTTTTCTATTACTGTGGGATTTGGAAAATTTAACTATGAAGCCTTGTGTGATTTAGGAGCAAGTGTGAGCATCATGCCCTTATCAATCTGGCAAAAGGTGAAGATAGGGTCTATATAGTCTGTGGATGCCAAACTATACATGGCAAACAATACAGTAGTCATCCCTACAAGTATGGTTGATAATGTCCCTGTCCAGGTTGGTAAGTTCTATATTCCCGCCGATTTCCTGGTTATAGATTGTGCGGAAGATCCTACTTGCCCTATTATTCTTGGTAGACCTTTCTTAGCTACTGCGGATGCCAAGATTAGCGTCAGAAAGCGATTGCTTACCTTCACAATAGGCTATGCGGTCTTAGATTTCTCTTTTGGCCCTACAAAGGAGGAAATTCCATGGCTATGATCACTTTCATTAGAGTCAAGAACATCTACGGAATTATTGGCAGAAGAAACAATAGGATCAAATATAGAAAACTCAATCTTTCTACCATCAAATTTCATAGTTAGTGAACCTTCAAAACAATCAATCTTATTCTTATCCATTCACAAGAATGACATTCCCAAGATAATAGGGGTTTCAGGCATACCTTCTTCCATGTCAAGGATGAAGAAATCAGCTGGAAATATCAAATCATTTCCTTTAACCAAAACATCATCAACAACTTCACTAGGCTTAATACTAGAACGATCAGCGAGTTGTATAGTAACACCAGTTTCAGACAATGAATTGAGACTCAAAAACATGTACAAGTTATAAGACATAACATTGATTGAAGCACCTAGGTCTAACATAGCTTTAGTGAAGCTAGCATTACCTATTGCACATGGTATAGTAAACATACCTTGATCTCCGCACTTTTCAGGCAATTGTTTTTGAAGCAAAGCAGAAACATTCTCACTTAAACTTACCTTTTCCTTCTTTCTCATGTTTTGTTTGCGCTTCATCGTGCATAGTTTTTTCAAGAATTTCACATAGCGAGGCACATTTTTAATCTAATTGAATAGTGGAATATTTACCTCACAATGAGCAAAGATGTCATAAAGAATTTTTTCATCTTCCCACTTACGATCAGATCTTAAGGCATGAGAAAAAGGGTGGTGCAGGTCTTGAAACCTCAGAAGACCACTCTTTAGAAGCTTTCTTCGGGGATCGAACAACGTCGGAAGTCGGATCCGTCATTGGAGGGGACGGCGGGCGTCGTGATGAGGGGCGGCGGGCGCCATCTATGCAGTACATCTCCAATTCCGTCTCTTCCTCCTTATTTCCCAAATCAACTTATTCGCTATGCCTCTATTCAACATTTCTAGTGCGTATATTCACTTGTTTACCTCCTCTAAGGGTCATGGCGCTAACATTCTCATTCGGATTCACTACCACCTGCGATGGCAACTTACCCGAATCTTTCGCTTTGAATTCACCAATCTCCTTAGCCATTTAACTCAGCAACTTTTCTTAAACACTCATCTTGTCCAATAACAACCTCAATGTCCCATCTCTATCTTCTTGTTGAGTGTTTCTATGACGATTCTCAAATTGTCCTCTCTGAAAAGGAACTTGTTGCTGCTGACTTCTTCCGTTGAATCCACTTTGGTAATTTGAATTGTAGCCCTGATTATAATTGTTACCAAAGTTGCGGTGAGGTCCATAATCTATAGCATTCACTTCAGTGGTGCCCTCCTGAATCAAAGGACACTTATCATTCAGATGAGTTGGATCTCCACAAACTCCACAAGGTCTAGGCTGATGGGGTTGATTCATTTGCATATCCATCTTGTTCACAATCTCCATAAGCCGATCGATATCATCCTTGTGTCCATCTCTCGAACTATCCAACTTATGAACTCCTCTAACTCTTTGGTGTCTCCCATATTGTTGCGACGCATTAGCCAACCCTTCAAAAATCTGCATTGCTTCATGAGTTGTTTTATCCAAAATATCTCCTCCACTAGTGGCATTGAGGAAACTCATATCGGTTTCAAGCAAGCCTTCATAAAGATACAACACTATATCGTCCTCGGGTATACCATGTTGCGGACAACTACCCTTAAGCTTCTTGAACCGCTTAACATACTCATAAAGACTCTCCGTAGGTGATTGCTCAATAATGGACAACTCCTTCTTAAGTTTGTTGAGGCGAGTCGCAGAAAAGTACTTTTGCAGGAAAGCTTTCTTTAATTGCACCCAAGTAGCAATGCTTTATGAGGGTAGGTAGTAAAGCCAATCGCTTGTAGCATCTTTCAAGGTAAAGGGAAACACTCTCAACATCAATTGGTCCTCAGACAGGCCTTGGGGTCTCAGTCTATCACACACGCTCACAAAGGTAGCAAGGTGCTTGTACGGTTCCTCCCCAGGCAATCCATGAAAGTAGGGAAAAATAGAAGACCAATTCGACTTATACTAAAATCTTGAACCCTCGGGGAGACCAGGAAGACTAATTGCAAGTGGTTGAGCACTCAAATTAGGTTCCTTTAGGTTTCTCAGGGTCTTTCTTGGCGGATTAACAACACTGTCTTCTGCCATCTCCTCGTCTGACTCAAACACAAGCTTCCTCTTCAACCTAAGAGATCTTTCAATCTCGGGATCAAAAGACAAAGGAAATGAATTAGAAGATCTAGTTTGAACCATGCAAAGACACAAAAGACTCAAAGTAAAGAGTAATGGAAAGAGATATAGAAAGCAAACTCCTTTCTTAACCCCGACAACGGCGCCAAGAATTTGGTGCGGAACAAACGTCGTTGGCACTTTCGCCCTTTACCAGATAGTAATAAAATCCAAACTTAAACACACAACCAATAGATTAGACAACCAATCACTTGATAAACCAAATAACTACTAATATAACGATGGAGTCCGGTGTCGAACCCACAGGGAGAAGCGATTTCCTATTCAATAACTCTTAGCAAAGACTCTTATAGCAAAGCAATGATTCGTAACAAGTAGAAAATATGTAAAAATAACCAGATTTAAGATCGCAAAGCAAATCGATATCAAACTAGAAGGAACATTTCACCTGCAATTCTCTGATAATGATTAGAATTCATGGTCCTCAGATTAATCTATTAATTATTCATATTCCTAGGTCTACTTGACTAAAGTTGAGAGATCCACAAATATTCACTCATCTTATTTAATATCACTAAAGAATAACATTAAGAACTCAAGTAATCAAGACCAATTAACACATTGACTCTACACAATTAAGACTAATAGGCGCATACCAAACTCAGCCTTAATCGAATATCCTCAACATAGATCAATTGAAATCATCCACTACAAAGACAAAGAGACATCACTATCATCAATACATTTGTTTGCTATCGAGAAAACAACAACGAATTCATAGCTAAGATGCAATTCCTAACATGTTGATCAGACACAGAAAGGAACACAAATATAAATTAAGCACAAGATGATAACTAAGAACATGCATATTCAAATAGAATCAAATGCTCACAATCCAAACAACCATATCTTCGAATCATAAACGAAACTATGAGTTTAGCAACTCATAAACCAATTCTCTCTCTCTCTCTCTCTCTCTCTCTCTCTCTCTCTCCAATTGTGTTCATAGTCTCACAATAATCCACCTCTCTCTCTAGAACAAACTGGAAAAAAAACTAAATAAGTCTCTCAAGGGTCGGCAAAACCCTAGTAGGAAACATAATAAAATAATATAAAACCGCGTATCTGGAAAACTGAGCCACGGCGGGCGCCGTGCAAGGGGTGGCGGGCGCCGTCTCTGCAGTATCCGACGTTCCTCAATTTCCTTCAATAGATTCCAATGTCGTGCAGCTTTGCTCCTCTTTAGCTTATTCTTAGCCTCCATATGCTCCCAAAACTTGCTTCTTAAGCTCTTCCCAAAGTCCATCCAAGGTCGAAATGTAATTCTGCAAAATAAAAATAAAAATGTATAGATTCCGAACTCGAATACTCCACAAGTAATAAACGGAACTAGACTCAAACAATAGCAAAACCACTACCTAATAGCAATAAGAAACACATATAATGCCTATATGAAATATGCATTATCAATGGCCCCAGCTACCCTTTCCGCCTCCTCCATATTAGAGTTTCTGTAGTTTTTTTTAAGTAAGTTCCCCTTCCCCTTGGATTTTATTTTTTGATAGTGAGAATATTGTCTGTTTTAACTATGGGGTGGGAGATACTTGGTACTTTTATTAACTTGTTCTTGGATTTCTACAATCGATCCTTCTTCATGCTTTCGTTCCGAAATGGCTCCAAATTCTGCAAAATTAAACCAAAACTTGTGTAGACCTCTATTTCTTGCAAACAAGCACAAACTACACAAATTCGCTATATTCCTAACCCAGAATATATAAAATACTAGAATAAGAAGTGAAAATAAGCACAAAAACATGTCATAAAACATGGACATCAATTGGTGTGTTCAATTTTGGCTTTTCATATGCATTTTTCTTTTGTCTACAAAAAGATATTATGGAGAATCTCCTTGAAGCCATAAGGGAATCAAATTCTTCATGCACATATTCGAGCAGTTCGAACATAGGTGGGGCTACCCAAGAGGATTTTACGAGCAAGAACCCTATAAGGGGGGACCCTTCTACTAGGGAGGAGCCTTATATGATCAGGGGGGTCCTTCTACATATCATCCTGACAGTTCCTCCCAGGGAGAACCTTCTGATGGCCAGGATGGACCTCATCCATACTACCCTGGTAGTTCTTCGCAGGGTGGATGGCCAGGATGGTGTCTTTTTTATGTTTATGGTTTTCCTATTGATAATATCGACATCACAAGTGTAACGGCCCAGAATTATGATTTTCGAGTTACGTTTCAAGGGATAAACCCCTTGTTCGGATCTTGCAATCCAGGTACGGGTTGAGTTTTAAAACAAAATATTTGTACTAAAAGAAGGGATTTCGAAACCTTAAAGATCGCGGATCCATTGGGGACCAAATACCTGCCTTAGTCTAATCGTGAAATCGAGCGAAAGCAGAAATGAAGTTGAATTTAAATACAATCCAAAAGGGGGTATAAAAGAGAGGACGTGTGGTGTTCTCTCAACCCCTCGATCTAACGCCAGAAGTCTGAACCCGCCAAGCATCCACATAAGCAACGATAACGGCTAGCGGTTACCTGAATCTAAAAAAAATGAGGGGGATCTGGGTCAATCATCAGGTTGCTCATGCGCGTATGTAAACACACTCTGAGAGGCATATAATATGCATCCTATTCTTAAGATGAAATGCGTAATGCCATGCGTAATTTAAATCACATATATATACTGACAATTTAATATAATGCAGAAATCGATAAATGGATCCACACAGAATGCCAAGTGGCATGTCCCTCTCCTACCTCCACCCCCCTTTCCGATAGGGCAGAGACGGCACGCATGCCATAATAATCGGGAGGCACGCATGCCCAACCCTAAAGCCCGCAGACAGCTCATAGTATAAGTAAAGGAAGTTCCATGACTCGGTTGACTTAGGACGGGACCCGATGGGACTGGGTCGTCCTATGACCCTAGCAAAGACTCTAGTTACTTCACATATAACGGTCGTTCTCTTGCAAGGACATATAACAATCATATGATTTTTATTTTAGCTCCTAAGCATGATTCTAAGTCGTATGGTGCATGGACACTAGCCTACTATATAACACCCAGTGCATAGAGCACCCATCACGAGTAAGTTCAAAGAACTTACCTAGAGTAGCAGATCAGCAAGATGAAAAGCAACAAGATATAAGCAAGCAGGTTACAGATCACCGAGATGTTCGCGGTCGTCGGAGCTTCGATCGGAGTTCTGGGCGTCGTCGGAGGCTCTCGATGGTTCCTCGGACAGGAAGGTTGTTTTGTGATTGAGAAGAGCGGTCGACTTCCAGTGGCTCGGCGGTGATGTTGAGTGCTCCGGGGCTTCCACTGTTGGCCTTCGATGAAAGAGGGGAAGACGATGGTGTTGATGACGGTGATGGTGCAGCGAGGCGTGGTGTGTGGCATTGATGAAGCGAGGAGGAAGAGGTTGTGGTGGATGCGTGATGGTGACGAAGGTGCAACGATGGGTGAAGGATGATGGTGTACGGTGGTTGTGATGAGATGAGGAGCAGGGAGAGAAGACGGGTTGAGACTTGAGAGAGTTGGGATGTGAAAGAATGACAAGGAGGTAGATGGGTTTATAGATAGGGGAGGGGCGGATGTACAGCTAGGAGTAGAGGAAAGAGTCCCGGGTTGTTGCAGGGGGTTAGGTGTAGGGTGGATTGATGGGAGGTAATAAGTGGAATTGTCAAATCCTAATTACCCAATAATAAATCATGAACCTTGCTTTCTGATTTTAACCCGACGCGATTAAATTAAGTATCCAAACCCGAGATAAATAACAAGTTCCGAAAATATTTTCAAGTTCGAATAACAAATTTATACCGGGAGTGGTCTCGAGAAATAAAATAATTTGATTTATTGAATACGCAAATTTTCAAAAAATTTCGGAGTCTTAGAACTTAAATGAATTTTGATTTAGGATAAAATCTATAGAAAATCTCGGTCCTTACATCATCCACCTCTAAAAACAAGTCTCGTCCCCGAGACTAAAATCATTTTAAAGCAAGGGGATGAAGTTTTAAATTGGTGAGTCCAAGGATCATACCATTGATCCCGTAAGTACCTCGTAGGTGCCCCTATAAGATCCTCACAGCATCTTCGTCGTGATCATAATATCCCCATTTGGTCGTAGCAAGAATGTGATATGGGCCCCTATCATATCCTTTCCTCGACTTCTCGGTTATATTATAACTCAAAAAAGCATCATAACGTCCACTAGGTCTTAGCAAGCAATCCATAAGTGCCCTTATAAATGCTTGTATCCACTTCGTGAGGCGTCATAATGTAAATCCAGTCCCGAAAGATTCAAAAGAGTTTTGCAAATGGAAAGATTGACCTCGAAATCGTTAAAATTCTTGATAGGAATTATTCTTTTTGAAAATCCAAGTTAGTCCTTTTTAAAACCATTCAAAATCTTCAAATCCGATGTTAGTCAAGCAATTTCAAATCATGAGAGGTGGAATCATCCACCTCTAAAGGCAAATCTCATATTCTCTTCTTATATTCTCAGTCATTCAACCATCATTATCAACTCAATAGGAATCATAAGCCAATAAACACATCAACTCGATCATATACATATAGCCATCATCTCATCAACCACCTCTCACGTGGTAAGTCTCAAAACATCAACATGATAGTCTCACAAGGCAACATCTCAACCACACAAACATTATAAAACACAACATAACTCATACTAGCATCTCAAAACATGTAAAAAGGGCGACAAGGTCTCAACATGCATCACATCAAGCACACCAGCACACATGCCATGGATTTTGTGCCATGGAGTTAGTATGTCACTACAAGTTAAATCTCACTATCGCATATCAGCACCGCAATCATAGTAGGAACAGTCACAACAAGGGATTTCATTTAACGCATAAATTCACGCCGTCATCCTATCCAAATTCTATCCAGCATGGTCTTATCAGATTTATCATGCCGAACAATTGTATTTTAAAGGTAGTCATATCGAAATTTTCATCATAGGGTCAACGAACCAAACCCATTGTCAACACATCAACACAACAAAGTCATCCTATTACACTTTAGTAAAAGGAAAGATCAAGCAGTATATCAATCGTCAAAACGTCAACATGCTCTCCAGACATCATCTCAACTTATCAGAATACCATACAACGATCATTTAGTAATCAGACACCATTATCTCATTTATACAAGTTATATTCATGCTCCACGTCATATTCGTCATTTACATATTCATCATCATGCTTACTGACCATATAATATAACAACATGCTTTCACTTAGCAACATATCATTATCTCATGATTAATATATCATATTACAATACATCATAACACGCTTCTAAATCAACATAGAAGAATAGCAATACTTCAATATATCATTCTAGTTCATATTAACGATTCACATAACCAAGAAATTTTCCACATCATCATCAGTCAACAAGTCTCAATTTGCTATTATGCTCAAAATTATTGCAAAACACCATATATGAACATAGTCAATTTAAGCTAGCAAGTTTCATCATAACCTTATCAGATAACAATTCAGGTTCCTTAGCATTCGCAGTTCATACTTTTATAGACAAGGGAATTTAGATCATGCTTAACAACTCAGAGTAGCAACACATCAAGACATCATGGTATATAAGAACTGCAAGGCATTGAATCATATAATCATAATCAATGGACCCTCAGGAAACATTCGTTACCAAGTCAGCACATCAACACGTAAATTTCATCGTCAGGTCAGTGCAATATCGCCATCAACTAATTTAGAAGGATTAGAAATTCAAACGGAGGACACTCTTGCTTGTAGGTCATATCGTACTCAATAACCATCATTCTCGAAACGTGCTTGTCATGCCGAAATCGTTGATCTTGAGGCCCGTGGGTTATGGGCCCACGTCTTCGCGGCGTTGCTCTATTGCTATCGGACTTCCCATTTCCTCTTTCATGTCGTCGCTCGTCCAACGTGTTGCGTAGGAGTTCAAGTTAGCGAAGATAGGGGAGGGCCAAGAGTGGACAACCCAATGTTCCTTTCGGAACAAACACAGACCAACCCTAAAGATGACAACTAGAGACGAAACTCCGACCTGAGAATAGCAACGATGCCCTTATGGAAGTCCATTAAGTTATAATCGCGACAAGCAAACACGAATTCATCACGGAGCATGTCAATCACACTAATCCACGCTAACATGTACCTATATCAGGGGAGCAACATTCATATTCATTTCCAACGACACGATCGATTCCTATACTAATGCATGCGAGACAAGATAATAGTCTATTATTCCATGAAAGCAGATATGCCTAGCAACTTAAGCAAGTTATGCGGAATCAAGAATGATCATGCAGGATTCGAAGTCATGTGGGATTTAATGACGATGACGAGTATGATGTATATGAACGAATGCACAAGCATGGTATACGCATCAATAGATGAGGTCAAATATGGCATAGCGAGGTGTAACATAACAACCAGATTAAGCATCATACGAGATCATATAGAAGCAACCTAGTAACTATCTCATCCGAACACACTAGTCATATAATAGGTCAAGCATGGCACATAATCATACAACGAGATACATTTAGAAAGGACAAGTCCTACATGATACTAGCGACACATAATGTGATACCAGCATAGTCAAGAGTCATTAAAAAGGGGTTCAATAGGAGGTTCACGAAACATGAGGCATCATCGAAAGTAACAAGAATGACATCATAGGCAATAGAATATAATAATGCTAGGAACGAATCATCATAGGACACATATAAAGGTACAATAGTTATCACATCATAGAACATGTACAACATGTAATCATTTAGCGAGTCATATTGGAAATCATAAGCCCTATATGATACTACTAGCAGATATCGAATCATGACCACAATCAAAGTAACTCGACTAAATTTATTCTAACATTCATGCATCATGCATATCGAAATGATATAATGTGGTGTGTGATCATGCGAGGTGCCAAGTCATACATCTATGCCAGCACTAGAGGAATTCATAAGGTAATAGGGGAAACACTACCGAGTGATAACATGTAAGCATGCTAGGATAAACCATCATAGAAAGCAATTGATCATCGAATTCAACATCGATCTAATTTGCATGAGTAAGGTATTTCAAGGTGATAGAAAGAGGGAAGGATCACGCTATGAGAGACCTAGCTCGAGAGGGAATCAGCAATAATGCAAACAAGGTATAAATTCGCACAAGTCACACCCAATGGTCCTACGTGATACTAAAGGCTCAACATGACATTCGATACATACATGCGCTTGAATGACCAACACATCGATGTGCAAGAAATCATATTAACATAGCTCGTCGATATAGAAGCATGGAAGGAATATAGCAATGCATAATGCAAGCCAACGTAACAGGCAATATGACTAGCATACAACGTATGTATTCCAACTCGACAACAATTTGAATAAGGCATGCATTTAGCAAGACATCACGTCAAATAGCATGATCACAATTGAACTACTAATTTAGCCAACAAACCACGAGTAACATCGACTAATCATGCAGGGGAAATCAACTTACGACATTCATACAAAGAAAGTGTAGCACACTATCATGGGCCTAATCTAGGGGAAGACAACAATTATATACAGACACTTATCATGCAATTCATGCTTCAATTCAGTCGTTAGTACGGCCAATACAACAGGTCAATTAGACATGCGAAGGCGACATATATGTGAGGACAGGAAGCAAGGTGCAACACGGGACCTAAAAAATGGGGCAAGCATGGGTACAGAATGTCATACAACCACGAATTTACATTAAGGATCATCATCTTAGCATATACTGGGAATTACGTATCATATAAGGCATGTTGGCATCAAGTTGTAACACATATTCATCAAGTATGTAACTCACTATATCATGATACCGGAACTGAACGATCACACTATCATGAACCTATTTACAGAGAGAACATTAATCATGCGGATTCCTAATACATGACATTTACATTCATGCAGTAGTATGACGATGCAACATACTGAGTAGGGCATGTTAGGATGATAGAGACGTAACATGTGTAACTTGGACTCACACAATGGGCATCATGAACATTAAAGCATGCATTCATCAAGACTCAATTATACCAAATATTCCCCATCCAACGCAACTAATCACACAACATTATCAAGTGCAAAACAACCAACAGTCGTTAATCTGACGAATACAAAATAGATGGGAATGTTGTAGATTCTTGTCATAAAACGAGTAATAAGCATCAAGGCGTCATCAGCTAGTATGCTAAGGAGATCATTTACAGGCATTCATACGAAGAAGAGTTTATCACGCTATCATGGGCCTAACCCAGGAGAAAACAATTATCATGTAGGTTCATATCATGTGGTTTATATGCTTCCAATCAATCATTAGTACAATTAATACAATAAGTCAAGTAGGCATGCTATGACAACGTAATCACGATAGAGTGAGGCATAACACAAGACTTGATCAATGTAACTAATAACAGATGTAATAACATGAGCAACATTTTAAAAATGAGCATTTGCAAGGTACATGTAGGAGGTTACAAAATCATGTTATGCAGTCCAGAGAGAGTCACCATTACACCGGAAAGAGATCCCTAAGGGCAACCATTGACATTCCCCAAATGACTCATCACCCCTATTTCTCGTGGGACCTTGGTACGTACGACTCTTTGTGGCAAGAAAACCTCGATTGATCATCATAAGAATCAAGGAAGACAACCTCGGAAACACCTTACTTTTGACTCAAAATGACATCAAGAACTACCTTCTAATAATACTCACTCAGACAACCTTCATATACATACATGAGTTTCTGACGCAATGTGTTTACCAACCCGATTCCCATGAAAGATACTGACATCCGGGAGAAAGACTCGATAGAACCGTCAAAGGGTTAACAAACATAGTGGAAGGGGTTGTTTCACACAAGTTGGGTTGACCACACAGAATTAAGGGTACTCCCACTATCTCGTTTGCACAGATCAGTCGATACATATTTAATTATTAGGCATACCAATCAGACTTTAGCATATCAAGCACTCATCATAGAATCAGTCAATGACAATTATAATGACCTCATTCGAGGGAGATCGTATTCGGTCTCACTATATAATGCACATCAAGCTATCTAATGTCGCTCTTCGAGGAGCGACTGACCGGAGGGGCAAAAACCTCGCGATCCTACCTAACTCGCCACTCCAACCACCTTGGTGCAAATTCCTTGGAGTCTTCCGGACCCTCTGCAAAGAGCAAGCTGGTATTTTGCCTACCGTTCCAAACTACACCCAATAGGGGTGGTCTAGTGCCTTTACTACCCACTCGTGTCCCCGTTTGGTCGGTTTTCCTCATTTAATACAAGTCGAGTTCATTACTTAGTCCAATTTCGGCATCTTAAGTTCATTTTGCCCTTTAAATCCTTTTCAAAAAGTTCTTGAAACTCGTGGGCAGTTTTCAAAACATACACTCGACCCTTGTGTACCCGAATTGCACAACCTGCACTCTGATACCATCTTTGTAACGGCCCAAAATTATGATTTCCGAGTTACGTTTCAAGGGATAAACCCCTTGTTCGGATCTTGCAATCCAGGTACGGGTTGAGTTTTAAAACAAAATATTTGTACTAAAAGAAGGGATTTCGAACCCTTAAAGATCGCGGATCCATTGGGGACCAAATACCTGCCTTAGTCTAATCGTGAAATCGAGCGAAAGCGGAAATGAAGTTGAATTTAAATACAATCCAAAAAGGGGTATAAAAGAGAGGAAGTGTGGTGGTCTCTCAACCTCTCGATCTAACGCCAGAAGTCTGAACCTGCCAAGCATCCACATAAGCAACGACAACGGCTAGCGGTTACCTGAATCTAAAAAAAATGAGGGGGATCTGGGTCAATCATCAGGTCACTCATGCGCGTATGTAAACACACTCTAAGAGGCATATAATAAGCATCCTATTCTTAAGATGAAATGCGTAATGCCATGCGTAATTTAAATCACATATATATATACTGATAATTTAATATAATGCAGAAAGCGATAAATGGATCCACACAGAATGCCAAGTGGCATGTCCTTCTCCTACCTCCACCCCCTTTCCGATAGGGCAGAGACGGCACGCATGCCATAATAATCGGGCGGCACGCATGCCCAACCCTAAAGCCCGCAGGCAGCTCATAAGTGACGGCACGCATGCCATAATAATCGGGCGGCACGCATGCCCAACCCTAAAGCCCGCAGGCAGCTCATAATATAAGTAAAGGAAGTTCCATGACTCGATTGACTCAGGACGGGATCCAATGGGACTGAGTCGTCCTATGACCCTAGCAAAGACTCTAGTTACTTCACAGATAACGGCCGTTCTCTTGCAAGGACATATAACAATCATATGATTTTTAGTTTAGCTCCTAAGCGTGATTCTAAGTCGTATGGTGCATGGACACTAGCCTACTATATAACACCCAGTGCATAGAGCGCCCATCATGAGTAAGTTCAAAGAACTTACCTGGAGTAGCAGATCAGCAAGATGAAAAGCAGCAAGATATAAGCAAGCAGGTTACAGATCACCGAGATGTTCGCGGTCGTCGGAGCTTCGATCAGAGTCCTGGGCGTCGTCAGAGGCTCTCGATGGTTCCTCGGACCGGAAAGTTGTTTCGTGATTGAGAAGAGCGGTGGACTTCCAGTGGCTCGGCGGTGACGTTGAGTGCTCCGGGGCTGCCACTGTTGGCCTTCGATGAAAGAGAGGAAGACGATGATGGTGATGACGGTGATGGCGCAGCGAGGCGTGGTGTGTGGCATTGATGAAGCGAGGAGGAAGAGGTTGCGGTGGATGCGTGATGGTGACGAAGGTGCAACAATGGGTGAAGGATGATGGTGTACGGTGGTTGTGATGAGATGAGGAGCAGGGAGAGCAGACGGGTTGAGACTTGAGAGAGTTGGGACGTGAAAGAATGATAGGGAGGGAGATGGGTTTATAGACAGGGGAGGGGCGGTGTACAGCTAGGAGTAGGGGAAAGAGTTCCGAGTTGTTGGAGGGGGTTAGGTGTAGGGTGGCTTGATGGGAGGTAATAAGTGGAATTGTCAAATCATAATTACCCAATAATAAATCATGAACCTTGCTTTCTGATTTTAACCCGGCGCGATTAAATTAAATATCCAAACCCGAGATAAATAACAAGTTCTGAAAGTATTTTCAAGTTCGAATAACAAATTTATACCGGGAGTGGTCTCGAGAAATAAAATAATTTGATTTATTGAATACGCAAATTTTCAAAAAATTTCGGAGTCTTAGAACTTAAATGAATTTTGATTTAGGATAAAATTTATTATTTACATAAATAATATTTAGAAAATCTCGGTCCTTACAACAAGTCACTAAATTTGGATACTATTTTCAATTTTTGTAGTATGTGCTTGAAGGATAAAGATATAAAAGTGAAGCTATTGGGTTGTTCATATTTTTTTTTATCAGCAGACATTCAAATCATTATTGTCTTGCCTCATGTGTTTCTGATCGTATAAAACTAAACATATCGATCTTCTCATACTTGTTCGACTTTAATGTGATTTGGAACTTCTACATTGCTGTTAAGTTGTGCTGTTATTACTAATCCTCTTTATCATACTAATCCGGAGAGCCACGACAAAGATGATTCTACCAAGATAACCGAAACATCAATCCCAAATTGATCGATTATTTTGGCTTTGCAGCAGTTTGGCCTGCCAACTTAAGCGGCAAACCCGGCAAGAAAAATGGAAGATTCCAAGGATAACGAGAGGATCAAATCAACCTAACCAATATCCTCCATTGTTTAGCTTGCATCTTCCAGAGCCACTTGTCGTTCAAAAGAAAACAAGTTCAAGTATCAAGGAAATATATATATGATGACAATGCCTACCAACAACAATTATACAAATAACTAGATATCAATAAAAAAAAATTGAACCCTAAAACCCAAAATCGAACGCTCGTACGCGCTGAACACGAGCCCTTCATCTTCCTCTCCCACCTGATTTCACCGCTGCCTAAGATCGATTCCTATTTCGCTGCTCCATCAACGGGATTTGTGGGTGGTATCTATTTGTTGTGGAAACAAATCCCCTCTTGCTATTGTCCGTTAACCATATATTTTTTGGCCTCTCGATTTCTCAAAAAATGGTAGGGCTTGATATTTCAAATTATTACTTTGATTAAAAAAATCATAATGTGTTTGTATCCTCAAAATGATTGTACAAGGGGCTGATTAGTACCCAAAGTCCAAATGCCCATCCAAAGCACAGGATTAGCTATCTATCAAGCAAGTTTCTCGTTCATAAGGATGGCTTTGGTGTCGTGTCGATGGAGATTGATCGAGTCATCTTGCAAGCAGGATCTCTAGTGATGGTGGACCCAAGGCCAATATTCCATCTCGAGCTTGCCTCCGACTACAACAATGGATAGTGCTGCAATACCTACAAAGCCCGACCAGTTTATTGCTGAGTTTGCTTGCGAGGTTCGATTTCATGTGCTCCTCCTAGAACACATGAATCAACTCATTTCCTAAATCCATTTATAATTTAGAATGTTTCAAAGTGGTTTCATCAGCTGTACCCGAGTTTATCCAGCGTTATCGGTCGTACAATCATCAATCAACCACTAGCTAGTTATTTCAACTGGTGTTTCGATGGAGCTGCATCCCAAGATTTGAAGGAACAGCTTTTGCTTTGATGATCGATTTGGGTTGCCTGTGAAAGAAACAGGGAGGAAGAACTGAGAAGGGTAAGTGGAAAGAACCGTCCCACATCGGTTGCAAGTGAAGTGGGTGCCGCTCTGTTTCATTTAAATACCGAAAACAAAGACTTAGCAACTCATACCTTTCTCGGCCTTTTGGCTAAGATCAAGTGTAGTATCTGTTCTTATCAGTTTAATATCTGATATGTGGACCATTGGTTCACTTCGATATTAAATTAATTTTTTAAGGGGGTGAGCCCATCAAGGTAGCTTGCTGCTTGGGTTCACGCGTGTCGCCCATGCGCTGCACTACTGCTTGGGCCTGGCGCACCCCACCAAACCTAGTCTAATGTTGCCCATTGGCTCATAAACACTACCGATTATCTGAGATTGAAAATTTAGGGGAATCTGAATGACTTAATAAAATTTTCACATGTTTTCTACTACTAAACTTGATGAAATTAGATAAATGACTACTGAATTTTCATAAGCTTGATTGGACCAGATATATTTGTAATAAATAAGAATTTCGGATATAAAAATCAAAAGAGTTTTGGGTACAACAGCCATTAAATAACAAGGAATTTATCAACAGATGTGTTAACAGCGGAACAACAGAAATGCTATAAACTTATAAAGAGGAGGGAAAGGAGCACTGGGAGCGACGTTTTCATGGCGCCACCATCGGATGAGCCTCCGCTCGTTGTGGGAACTGAGTTGCCGCTACTTCCTGAAGGAACGGCATTTGGAGCTATGGTGGATCCTGTTGGCGATGCAGCTGTAAATCGATGACAATGAATTTATTTTGTGCTCATTTTTATGTTATGATTTAAAATTGAAATGGTGAGGAGCTTCATTGAATTTTGTTACCTGTGGTGCATTGGCTGATGGACGGTGTCTTGACATTGCAAGCGCTCGAAGAGCCAATGCTTATGAGGACGGTGATGTAGCTGAGGCAGGGAGACGAGCTCATGAGGACGTTTGTGCAGCTGGAAGATGATTGGTCCGTTGCTCCTGCAAACAAGGATGCTGCAACCATGAGAACTACCATGATGGTGATGCTTGTTGTCAATCTTTGTTGCTCCATTTTTCGGTGCAGGTGGAAGTGCAGAAATGTGTTTGTAACTTGTAATTCCTGCCCGGCGCTCGCGTTGTTGAGAGCAAGGGATTGTTTGGTTGTTTTATAGTGTAATTAGAGATGACATATGGAAGAACATTTAGGTGACCAACTAACTCGGGCCAATTGCAAGGAGTGACTTTTAGCTGATTTCACTTACAGTTTAAGTAGCAATACGACACAATCTGGCTGAGAATTAATCATCAAACCTTCCATGTTATACATATATGGATGTGTTTCTACCAAGAACATTTGGATTAATTTGATCCTTAATTAACCAGTAAATCCAATTTAAACTTCTTTTAAATCTTGATCTAGCTCCGAAAATGCGGAAGGTACTGATTACTAGATGTGGAAAATTGATGCAAGTTTAAGCTATTCAGGTTCAGTACGTACTTTTGGGATTTTGGGGGAAATGTGCAGTGAAAAAATTGCCTTCAAGGATATCCCACATCGGATTAAGTACGAAATGGCCATCCGGAGAAGGGTATACAAAAGAGAGCGTTAGGAAGGATTAAAAATCACGCAGCCACGCAGTGAGCACATAGCGAACTATTCTTTCGCCTTTTACTAAAGAATACCGTGTGCGCGCTGCATTTAAGTGGCATACGCCAATTTTTGGAGGTTGCCCTCTCTGAGGGCGCCAACATTTCAGTTTAATTTTTGAACGGACTAGTTTTTTAGCTCGTGTGTGTTGATTCAACCGGTTTGTATCGGTCAAGAGTATACTCTCATAATACGGAGTATTGTATTGGGTTTTGTGGGTAATACCCATAGGTTCCCGGTTCGAACCGGAATGACCGCTCTTTATTTACCTATTTACGGTTCGAATCGGATTGTATTGGGTCTAAACAAATGTTTGTTTCCTTAATTAATGCAATCCAAATATATGCTAACACCTCTTTTCAATAAATTTCCAAACCGAAGACTAGGTTGTTTGCATTCACAATTTAATAATAAATAAATTCGTAATTTATAATTATGTAATCGATCCACACAATTTATAGGGATTTTAAGAAGTTTATATTATTTTAATATATTATATATAAAAAAAAGGAGAAATAGTAGTAAATATAATTAGTTTGCAAAAATATCTATTTTTTGAAAACAATAGAATGGAAGACTAAATTGGATCCCCCTAAACATAGGGATTTTAGGTTGGTAAATTTGCTTAAAATATTGATAGTTATCGTTAGGAAAAGATAGATTTCAGTTGAAAAAAAACTCTCCCGTGTGCAGATTGAGGCTGAAGTTCCAGTTGGGCTGGATTCTCTTAAAATGGGCTGGGTGTGGGTAATATATACAGGTATGATGTATCCATAAATAAATACGTGTATGTGTGTGTATATATAAATATTATTGGAGAAAATTTTATTTATTTAAATAATAGTCTCCATTTTTATTCAATTTAAATTACATAAATCAAATATTGATAATGAGAAAATATTTTTATCTATTTAAATCATTCCTTTTTATTTTATATCGAATTGTATAATTATTCTTAAACTTATTATTATACTCCCTCCGTTCGGAAATAAACGATGCTTTAACTTTGGCCACGTAGTTTTAGGAGATAAAAACTATATAAAATCTTTTTTTTTTTAATTATTTTTTTTCATAATATAATACTTATTAGTAATAAGTATTACATTATGAAAAAAAAATAATTAAAAAATTAAGATTTTATATAGTTTTTAGCTCCTACAACTACGTGCCAAAAGTCAAAGCATCGTTTATTTCCGAACGGAGGGAGTATATTTTATGTGAACTAATACAAGTTAACTTTAATTTAATTTCACCTATTTTAATATAAAGAGATTTTATTTATTTATTTTAATTAAAACTTAAACACCCAAAAATATTTTTGGGTATTTCAGTTGTTAGCATGCATAACAACTAATAACCTTCTAGATTCTATGTATTGATATTGATTTGTTTTCAATGGGTGCAACCGTGCAGGTGTTGTTGTGGTATTTTTGTCACCAAGGCGATTGAAGAGCTCTTGTGTTTGGTGGCGATATTTTTGTTTTTACTCAAGATAAACTTTATCGGTATCGCGAACTAATGCGTGTAAAGATCTTTTGAAGGAAACCTGGAGCTTCAAATGTTACTCTTTGTGTTTTAAATATCTGTCATCTGACAAAATTACACTACTGATATTATATGGTAGCTGTATTATGTATATTGTAGGCAAATTAACCATGTTGACAATTATAGTGCTCTTAATATGTGCAATATGATGATATTTCCAACTTTTGTCAGCTTATATTTTCCAGCTACCTGCCCATTGTTTATCAGCTATCTGTCATGGTTTGTCAGCTATATATGGGAATTTATTAGAGAAATATGTGCTGATTATGCTGAAAAACGACTTAATTAGAAAACATGTGCTGATTATGCTGAAAATATGATGGCGGACGATATACAATCGAAATTGTTGTTCGAAGTTGAAAGATAACGGATCGAAGTTATGAAAGAGGACATTCGCGAGCGAAATTGGAGCTCGCTGGATTAGAAAACTCGTGAATATCTGAATTGAGAAAAGCGGGCAACAGGTAGGGGTGACCGGTGGACATTCAATTAATAAATCTTAGTAGAAATTTAATTAATTAGGTCTTATTATATGAACCGTTACTTCTTTGTGACTTGTCAATTAAGTGAAAACTACATTGGACATCTGGGCCCAATACTAAATAAACGTGAAGATGAGAGACCACTCCAATTAGGGTTTGATCGCCACTCCAATTAGGGTTTCATCTTTTCCAGTCAAATAGCATATATATTAACTCTCAAATATCCCATTCCAAACTCCTCCAACGTGAAAAGGTTGATGGTTTGGTTTTAGATCAAGATATAGTGATGTTTTTTTTTTTGGTAAGCAAAACAAAACTAGAACGAGGGAAAGGGCCCTCAAAACCCGTAGAGTAATACAGGGAGCAATTAGGCAGCACCCGAAAGGGTAGTAACGACCCCCTGGGCCTCAGCCTGAAGAATAGAGAGCGCACACGAAGGTGCAGTGACAAGAAAATTACAACCAAGAGAGGAAGAGAGAGCAAAGTTCGCGAGGAAATCCGCGAGCTGATTCCCAGCACGACGCGTATGGCGAAGTTCGACGACCCAACTCCTACAAAAGAAGCCTTGGTAGGTAAGGACCAGGCTAGCGCTAGGGTGCGACGGGGGCACCCCCTTCTTCAGCAAATCAATGGCAACCATGGAATCCGTTTCGCAGATCACCTTCCTGTGGCCAAGAGCCCAGGCCATCTCCATCCCCTTAGTAATACCCCACAGCTCGGCGTTGGCGACAGAACATGTACCAATGTTAAAGGTGAAGCCCGACAACCAGTTGCCCGCCTCGTCCCGACAAACGCCGCCCGCCGCAGCTAATCCGGATCCCTTTACCGTCCCATCAGTGTTAATTTTAACCCAGCCAGCATCCGGCGCCCTCCAACTGCGACCCGTCGAAGCCTTCAACTTCTTCTCTTTCGTGCCCAAGATCAGCTTTCTAGCGCTCTTGACCTCCATAGCGCATCCGCGACAGTTAACCGGGGTCGGCTTAATAGCCTGACCATTGCCGAAGACGCACTCATTCCTCCAATTCCAGAGACTCCACATCGCCATGGCAAAGAAAGCACTCCAGTTGACTTTCTCCATCGCCTCCAGACTCCACACAGCCTTGAAGAAGCTCCTATCAGCAGTCTCCCAATCCTTCAACCGCCCGAGCGCAATGTAACCGGACTTGGGTGTATAGGCACCATCCTTGCAAAGGGGCCAACTTAGGACGTCTTCCCTATCCATGACAGCAGTAGCAGCAATTTTGAGGGCTGTCATCGCGGGGATGTGTGGCGCAAAGGCATCCCAGCGCCAACCCTTATCGGCATCCCACATATCCGCCACCAGGGCTTCCTCGTTACCTGTAGCAGCCCCAGCGAGGGTAACACCGCCCAGGGGAGAATCCTCGATCCATTTGTCCTTCCAGAAGCGAATGTTCTGGCCGTCGCCGAGGCACCACTTAACCTTGGGCTTAAGCACTAGCTCCGTAGCCATCTTGATCCCCTTCCAAACATGTGAAGCCCCAGCCGAGTTCCCAAGGGCCCTGCCAGCATACTTGCTTGTGAGAACATCCGCCCACATACCTTTGTCTCCGTTGAGCAATCTCCAACCAAGCTTGGCAACCAAGGCCAGGTTAAGGTCCTCCATCTTTTTTAAACCCAGGCCCCCGAGCTCTCTGGGCCGCGCAACCACCTCCCAGGCCACCTTGTGCATCCGGCGGCGCTCCGGGGAGGAGCCCCAAACAAAGCTCCTACACACCTTCTCGGTCTTCTTACAAGTCCTTACCGGTAACACCATGGTAGACATCGTATAAACCGGCAGGGCCGAAAGGACAGATCGAGCGAGCGTAGTTCTACCTGCAAGGTTCAGCAGGGAGGCTTTCCACCCAGACAGTTTAGTAGCAAATTTATCAAAAATAGGTGTGAAGGTACCTCCATTGACGCGCTTATGGAGGATCGGCAGCCCTAAGTAACTCCCAAGGTTCTCCTTGACATTCCGCAAAACGAACACTTTAGATTTCGTGAGACTGTTCTTCTGACCAGAAGCACTATAGAACCTCTCGAGGCAGTCCCTAACCACTTTAACTTGAGTAACCGATGCTTCGGCGAACAATAAAATATCATCCGCGAAGAAAAGATGCGAGAGAGCAGGACCGCCTCTCGAGATGCGAATAGGCTTCCAACAGCCTCCAGCAACCTTCTCCGATATGAGGTGGTTCAATCTCTCCATACAAAGGAGAAAAACATACGGCGAAATAGGGTCGCCCTGCCTAATTCCTCTAGACGGCGTGAACTGCTCCGTAACCTCCCCATTCCATAGGACCTGCATACGAGCCGTACGGATGCACTCCATGATCCAGCCGACACACACCTCCGGGAGCCCAGCCAACATCAACGTCTCTTCTATGAAGCCCCAGCTAAGTCTGTCGTAAGCTTTCTCAAGATCCAGTTTAAGGCACATCCAACCCTTGGCCCCCTGCTTGCGTCTCATGGAGTGGACCACTTCCTGGGCGATGACGATGTTATCCGATATGAACCTCCCAGGGATGAAGCTACCTTGGGTAGGCCCAACAAGAGACGCCATGTGAGGTTTTAGCCGGTTAGTCATGATTTTAGTGATGGCCTTGTAAATCACATTACACAAGCTTATGGGACGGAATTGTTGGAGCAGCTCCGGTTTGCCGACTTTAGGGAGGAGAACAATCAACGTGTCATTCACCCCAATGGGGAGCTTGGAAGAGGAGAAGAAATCTCTCACAAATTCTATGACCGACAACCCGACGATATCCCAACACTTATGGAAGAAGATGGGCTGGAAGCCATCAATGCCAGGCGATTTGAAAGCGCCCATCTCCTTGAAAGCATTCCAGATTTCCACACCTTCCGGAACACGAGCGCAGCTCGCCCAGGCATCCTGCCGCAGGTGAGGGAACGACGCCGGCAAGGTGTCCGTCGGATCGCCAGGAACAGGGCAGCTATACAAAGTCTTGAAATACTCAACAGCCATCGCCTCCATAGCCATAGGATCCTCGATCCAAATATCTTCCCCGTTTTTTAATCCCTCCACACGGTTCCTCTTGCGACGAATAATAGTGGAGGCATGGAAGAAACTGGTGTTCCGGTCCCCGAAGGTGAGCCAATTTTCACGGGATTTCTGGTACCACAGAATCTCTTCCTGCTCTAAAGTGCTCTCAAGGGCATTCCGAGTATCAGCCTCCTGCTGCCTCAAATTAGCATCCGGGTTCCTAGCCATGATCTTCTGCAGGTTGTCCAGCGACTTAAGCAAATCACTCTTCCGGGTCTGAATCCTACCAAAAACATCTTTATTCCATTTAGAGAGGTCACTTCCCAGCAATTCGAGAGCAGCCGGGGTACTGTAATTCCTATTCCATTTAGAATTAATGAATTCTGGGAATTTTTTGTGAGATAACCAGGCTGCTTCGAAACGAAAGGGTCTCCTGGCTTTCTTCATCGAGACCTTCGGATTGAGTTCGACAAGAAGGGGGCAGTGATCGGAGGAATACCTGGGGAGATGGCGGACTCTAGCATCCTCCCAAATAAGCCGCCCAGTAATATTCATCAGCACTCTGTCAAGTCTCTTCGAAATAACTCGATCCCCAAGGCAGACCTTGCTCCAAGTAAAGTCCTGACCAGAGAATCCCAAATCAACCAGGTCGCACTTGTTGATGAGATCACGGAATATGTGAGAGTCCTGATGATGTGATCGTAGTTGCCCTTGAGCTTGCATCTTTTTTCCTACAAAGGTTTTTCTTCAGAGCAGAATATCAACTTTCATTTGTGAAGACTATTTGGCGACACCTCGGTATTTTGGCTCGTTCTGGCTGTATAAAATTCCGATTGAAGCCGATGAGCACTTGTTGGAAAGATATTTTAAGCGGCTACAACTTTATTGAAGGATGCAGTCGTCAATTCAGATTGGAATATGGCCGAAATTTAGGATCATTGGATCAGTCCGAAAATCAGGCAGCTTGTCGGAAATGCAATAAATGAAGACGGAATGAATTCAATAAGGTCGGATTAAATGACGGGGCTTTAGGGATTCCCGACCTTCCATCCCTTTGATGACAACCAAGACCATTTGTTTTCCCCCCATTATGGTTGTCCATCTTTCCGTCATAAATCTCGGAAACCCTTTCGTATTATCCGTCATTAGTTTATCAATTTATTTAATTTCTTTTGTTTTTCATAGATTCAATATTTTTCCTATATAAAGGGTTGTAATAACTGATTTGAAGATAAGTTGAATTTGAGAAAAATCTGAGCTTGTGCTTCCTTCGTTTCGGGTTAAGAAACAAAACTATCTTGGTGAGATGCCGGATAAACCCTCTTGGTGAGATGCTAAGAGCGATTCCTTAGTGAGAGACGACGGAATCAAAGGGTCTGAAACACTCGGAGTGCGAGGCCGAGAGTGTCTAAGATCGAGTGTTGGAGAGAGCTCGGAGTGCGAGGCCGAGAGCTATCTTGCATCACATATCCCTCAACCCCCATTCCCTTCTTTACCACCATTCTAAGGCCTTCCACAGCCCCATTATCACCCTCAATCATACCCAAAACGTCACTCCCAAAACAGCCCTCAATACCTCTCAAACGAACCCAATTTCGGAATCGTCTCTGCACAGGCAACGTCTCGGTAAAACTCGATTTCCCGCTTCGTCTGACATCCGATTGACAAGATCTGCCCCAATCCGCGACCGCGACTTCAAGATCTACAAAAGTAGTACTCGCAAGTTTCCAGAAGCCTGCCAAATCGACGGGAAATTGGAATTCTTTGCCGACTGATCTGCAGCTCCAGAACTGCCAACAACTTCCCGACTTCTCGGAACTCTCGTCGCCGGTCCTCTTGCTCGAGCCCGGGTCCGAGCACGTCAAGTGGTATCAGAGCCAGGTTTGACACAATCCAACGTGGGACAATGTTGGTGAATTAGCTTTTGCCTACCCAACGTCATATGTATTAAATTGTTTTCCTACATTGCAATTTCAATTTTTATTCGGGCTAGATCACTTGTTTTGCATTGCCTAAGGATCATATCGGGTTTTGGTAAATACTTGTCGAAAGGCCCTTGTTGAAGTGCTTGAAGGTTGCTCGATAAGCTTACTTGTGCTTGTTATTGTGTTGGTCTTTCGTTGATTGCTATTGTTGGTGCTAGTTGTCGCTAGCGATTATTCAGGTTCTTGAGTGCCGTGCCCTTGCACTGGGAAAATAAGAGTTGAGAGTGTTGCCTGTTGCAACAGAAAAAGGAGAGGTGAGAGCAACACTGAGTGGTGTTGGAAAAGGTGAGTGAGAGGAGAATACCATCTAGAGTAAGGAGCGGAGAGCCAAACACCGAGGAGGTTTGTTGCTGCTAACTGCTATCATATCTGTTGTTTGCTCATTTTGCAGGTTCTGAAGTCTCATTCTGTCTTTTCTGGAATACATTATAGTGATGCAAACACTTTAAACACACGAGCGGAGTGTGTGAGAGAGTGTGAGCGTCCACCAAAGTGAGAGATTTCTCTAACTTGACTTGTTTGCTTGTTTTGTATGATGTCACATCATTTAGGCCAACCTAGTATGGTACATGGTGGAGAAGCTACCACTACGATCAAGGCACTAGCGACCCGAATTGGACGGATGGAGGATGATGTGGCTAAGATCCTACGACGCTTGCCTTCTACACCAAAGAACAAGGTCAGTGACATCGACCTACATGGTGATCAGCATCAATTGGGACGAGACCGAGACGGGCATAATGGAAGTCATCCTGTGCACCATAAGCCTCGACGTGAGTCATCTACATGCTTTGAGAGGACTTCTTCTAGAGAGCACCGCCGAGCTAGGCGTGGAAAAGAGATTGACATTCGGACATCATTGCCACGGATTGAGACGCTAAGACAGGGTCCTCGCTCTCCTGATGATTACTATAAAGATCTTCATGCTCTCCTGCAATGTTCTGGGACAAGGTATGATGAGGCTTATATACTTGCTAAGTTTCTTGCAGGGCTTAATTCGGATGTGGCAGATTTTGTCTTGCGCTCTCGTCATACCCATATTGTTGATGCTTTGAACCATGCTACTCATGTCTATGAGAAAGTTCTTAAGAAGACTATCGTTGCCCCTCCTTCTCGACGTTGCTCTAGTCGAGATAGCACCACCAAGCATCCTTCTGGCCTTAATTCACAACGAACAAAGACATTATCGGCTACCGCTATGAATTTTCTCCCTATCGCTACACCGATCCCTACAACATATGTTGTTAGATCCAAGTCTAGTGGTGTTTATGAGGACCACCCACCTAGCTCCAAACTGGATGTCATCGAACCCCTTGTAAAGGAGAAGGAACTAGGGATCACACCGCACCTTGCTGGAGAGTTATATGAAGCTACAAGGAAGAGGAAGATGGACACTTATTCCCCCGTAGGGCGACAACTCTTACCTGAGGTTGACGATTCTTGCGACAAACGAGATGTTATACAGGGGAGTCGAGTTTGTGTACTTGTTATGCTTCCTAGTGATTTATTTTTGTTGTCCTCATCTTATATGGCTAATTTGGTTGTTAGGGAACACTGCATCGTAGAAAAGGAAAATGCTCGGAGGGTTATAGAGCAACTGGAGCTAGATTTAGGGCCCTCAAAGGACCCTGGGAATCAACTAGTCACTCGTTTGCAGGATGTTAGCCGAGTTACCCAGCGGAGTGGTGTTTCTTACTCTTTTAGTGATGTTTTGATTTGTCAAGTGTTCTTTGGTTCTTCTCCTATGAGTTTTCATGGGATTCGTGCAGGTACATGTTTGCTAGGCGACCCACCGGATTCGAGGTCGAATCCTTTTAAAGGGAGGGGGGATGATGTGATCCTGGACGATGGTAGCTTGGTCGATGAACCTGGAAGAGAATATGATACTGTTGATGGATCTTGGAGGGATGAACATGTGATCCTAGCCTTGACAAGGCAACCTCGGAAGCTCTTACCTTGGACGACATCATATTTCCGGAAGAAGAAGACATCAAAGTCTTATAACTTGATCAACCGACATCTGCTCGCTATTTTGGCTCTAACTGGAGTTGTGTCTGTCCGACGAAGACGCAAGAGGACTCGTTGGAAAACTGATTTCGAGGGCTATGACATTGATGAAGACGTCCCCCATCAATTCTACTCCGAAGATGGTCATAAATCTCGTTCTTTACAGCAGCTCTAAGATGAACGAAAATTTGAAGCCTTTTTTTTTCCCACATCAATTAAAACACATAGAGGTGCCAATAAACTCCTATATATATGTGTAAACACTTTTCATTTTAAAATTAAGTTGAATTGGAGAAAAATCTGAGCTTTGTGCTTCCTTCGTTTCGGGTTAAGAAACAAAATCTATCTTGGTGAGATGTCGGATAAAACCTCTTGGTGAGATGCTAAGAGCGATTCCCTAGTGAGAGACGACGGAATCAAAGGGTCGGAAACACTCGGAGTGCGAGGCCGAGAGTGCGAAAGATCGAGTGTTGGAGAGAGCTCGGAGTGCGAGGCCGAGAGCGATCTTGCATCACATATCTCTCAACCCTCATCCCCTTCTTTACCACCATTCTAAGGCCTTCCGCAGCCCCATTATCACCCTCAATCCTACCCAAAACGTCACTCCCGAAACAGCCCTCAATACCTCTCAAACGAACCCAATTTCGGAATCGTCTCTCCACAGGCGACGTCTCGGTAAAACTCCGTTTCCCGCTTCGTCTGACATCCGATTGACGAGATCTGCCCCAATCCGTGACCGCGACTTCAATATCTACAAAAGTAGTACTCGCACGTTTCCAGAAGCCTACCCAATCGACGGGAAATCGGCATTCTTTTCCGACTGATCTGCTGCTCCAGAACTGCCAACAACTTCCCGACTTCTCGGAACTCTCGTCGCCGGTCCTTTTGCTCGAGCCCGGGTCCGAGCACGTCAAGTGGTATCAGAGCAAAGACAAGGGTTCCTCAAGCTTTTGGGTCAAAATGTTGAAGAAAACGAGTTCCAAGCCTTTGTCCGAAGAGTACATCCGATGGGCTATTCAAGCCTATGATGATGGGTATCTTCGTTGGAGTGACATGGATGGGGCTACATATGATGTAGTTGATCAAGAGCTCCGTAGGAGATATCGAAGGAGAAAGGCTCGAGAGGATGAGGCTCGGCATAAGAAGAAGGTGGAACCACCTTGGGAAGAGATCCGCAAGCTCGTGGAAGATTCAATGAAACAAGTAAAGGAAATTCGAAATCTCGTCACCTCATTGGGGTCAATGCAATCAAAGTCCAAAACAGCCCCATCTCCCTCTTCAAAGATGACATCCTCTACGTCCATGGGTGTGACAATTGAGATCAAAGAAGGCAAGTTCAAGGATGTCCCGATTGAGATTGCGAAGGTCAACCCCAAGCTTAAGAAGGATGAAGAAATCATCCAAGTTCCCAAGGTTGCGCTTTCCGGGAAGGAGAAACGAATCTCAACCGACATGCCTTGCTTTCTGAATTCCATGTCAAGTAAGTGGTTAGATTCAACTTCTTTCATTCCGTCTTGCTTGCCTTTCTCGATTGAAGAAGAAGAAGGGATTCAAGATTCGTTGAAGGAAGAAGAAGCATGTTCGAAGAAGTTGCTCGTTTCCATCACGGATTCGAGGACGAATCCTTTTCAAGAGGAGGAGGATGATGTGATCGTAGTTGCCCTTGAGCTTGCATCTTTTTTCCTACAAAGGTTTTTCTTCAGAGCAGAATATCAACTTTCATTTGTGAAGACTATTTGGCGACACCTCGGTATTTTGGCTCGTTCTGGCTGTATAAAATTCCGATTGAAGCCGATGAGCACTTGTTGGAAAGATATTTTAAGCGGCTACAACTTTATTGAAGGATGAAGTCGTCAATTCAGATTGGAATATGGCCGAAATTTAGGATCTTTGGATCAGTCCGAAAATCAGGCAGCTTGTCGGAAATGCAATAAATGAAGACGGAATGAATTCAATAAGGTCGGATTAAATGACGGGGCTTTAGGGATTCCCGACCTTCCATCCCTTTGATGACAACCAAGACCATTTGTTTTCCCCCCATTATGGTTGTCCATCTTTCCGTCATAAATCTCGGAAACCCTTTCGTATTATCCGTCATTAGTTTATCAATTTATTTAATTTCTTTTGTTTTTCATAGATTCAATATTTTTCCTATATAAAGGGTTGTAATAACTGATTTGAAGATAAGTTGAATTTGAGAAAAATCTGAGCTTGTGCTTCCTTCGTTTCGGGTTAAGAAACAAAACTATCTTGGTGAGATGCCGGATAAACCCTCTTGGTGAGATGCTAAGAGCGATTCCTTAGTGAGAGACGACGGAATCAAAGGGTCTGAAACACTCGGAGTGCGAGGCCGAGAGTGTCTAAGATCGAGTGTTGGAGAGAGCTCGGAGTGCGAGGCCGAGAGCTATCTTGCATCACATATCCCTCAACCCCCATTCCCTTCTTTACCACCATTCTAAGGCCTTCCACAGCCCCATTATCACCCTCAATCATACCCAAAACGTCACTCCCAAAACAGCCCTCAATACCTCTCAAACGAACCCAATTTCGGAATCGTCTCTGCACAGGCGACGTCTCGGTAAAACTCGATTTCCCGCTTCGTCTGACATCCGATTGACAAGATCTGCCCCAATCCGCGACCGCGACTTCAAGATCTACAAAAGTAGTACTCGCAAGTTTCCAGAAGCCTACCAAATCGACGGGAAATTGGAATTCTTTGCCGATTGATCTGCAGCTCCAGAACTGCCAACAACTTCCCGACTTCTCGGAACTCTCGTCGCCGGTCCTCTTGCTCGAGCCCGGGTCCGAGCACATCACCTGATGCACGGCTCCGGTACCACCACACGTCTCCTCAGGAGAGGTGATACAATTAAAGTCGCCCCCAATGATCAGGGGGTCCTTAATGTTGGCGATGCAAGTCGACAGCTTAGTCCAGAAGGCGGCTCTCCTTGCCACCGTAGGGGGAGCATAAACAGCCACCAAGTGCGACCTGCCACTTCCAACCGCCCACGAGGCATGAATGAAATCTCCAGCCCTCTCGTGGACCTCCAGGTTACAAGCCTCTTCATTCCAAAGGAGCCAGACGCCCCCAGCAAAACCAGTGGCCTCAATCCGAACATACTGAGAGAACTTTAACTTCTCGCAAACCTCCTCAGCTCTTGCCCCCGAGACCCTGGTTTCCAACAAAATCAGAACGTCGATCTCACACTTCTTGCGAATAAATCTGATTGCTCTGCCAAAACTTTTCTTCCCTGCGCCGAAACAATTCCAAAAAAGAAAATTAATATTCTTACCCATAGAAAAAAGAAGAGAAAACTAGACAAAGAAAAGGGGAACGAGAAGATCTGCAAGGCCGCTCTAGGCTTCCTGATTTGGCGTGCCACCCGCCGAGGTCTCTTCCACATCTTCCTTGGAGTTCCCCTGTTGCTCCGGAGCCCAGAATTTCCCATCCAGAGGGGAAGCCGATGGCTGAGGATCATTGCTGGTCCATGTCGGGACCTCCTCCTCCATCGATTGGTCATCAGCGGCAGCGATTTGGGTCGTCACATCGCTCGCCAAATTGTTATCTCCTTTCATATCAGGGATACCATCCCCGGGGATGACATTCTTCGACTCCTTCCTGTTCCAGGTCTTTTTGAGGAGTATAGGGTTCTTTTGTTTTTTCTTGAAATTTGAGGCCCGTTGAGTTCTCAGCCTGCTGTCCAGATTGGGCCCAAGCCCATCCATCCTAGGAGTATCCGACCCGGGCTTAGAAGGCCCTTCAGCAACGGTGGGCCCCGGTCCCGTGATAACAGTACTGGCGGTTTTAGAAGGATGGGATAAATCCATCATATCTTCTTCCTCTTTCCTTCCTTGGGAACCCTGCGATTGCTTGGCGGCTGTAAACCCAACTTTAACATCAATTCTCTTCGCCCCGTGGCTCCTCGACAATCCCGTCTGGTTGGCCCTCGTACGTGGCTTCTCTCCTCCATTACTGCCCCCGCCTTTCCAACGGTCCTTTCAGGTCTGTGAGCCCCCGTTCTCGGAGGTGGTGCAGTTCCTTTCTCCTGCGTACCGGCACCCGACTTCGACAGCCCCGGAGTATTGTGTTTGGCGGCGGCAGCGACACGTCTCTTCCGATTGACTACCATCCAAGGCCCATGGTAACCCTCTCCATCCTCCGGTAAACTCTTACCAGTAGTCGGCTCAGAGGATACCACGGCTTGCTCTCCGTCTTTGTCACCCTTCTCAACTCCGGTCTCAACAACAACATTCGGGCACTGGCTCTTCAGGTGACCAACCCTCCCGCAACCAAAGCAGACCTTCGGAATCCCTTCGTACTCAAGCAAGTATCTCACACCATTGATAGTCATGGAACCTTTCAAAGGTTCTTCCAGATCAACTTCAACACAAACCCGAGCAAAATTCCCCCTGTTTGTGAACACTGTTCGATGGTCGACACTAATAGGTTTCCCCAGGCCCTCCGCAATCTTCATCAACACCTCCTCTTGGTAAAGGATCATAGGTAGGTCAAGAATCCTGACCCATGCTGGCGCCGTCTTGATGGCGTCCGACGGTTTGAATTCCGGTGACCAGATCCTGACAATGAGGCAACGGCCAAAGACCGACCATGGACCTCCTGTAAGGGCCCTCATACACTCTTCCTTCTGTTCGAACCTGGCAAGGAAGTTACCAAAAGGCAGGTCAACAACTTGTATTCTTCCGAACTCGTTCCAGATTTCTCTGAGCTTCCTCTCCATCACATAGAGGGGTATCCTTGGCCCCAACATTCTGATAACCAACGAGTTACACCAAGCTCCAGCAAGAGCATCCATGACCAAGGGGTCTATCGTAACAACAGGATCACCGGCCTGACCCTTTGGAAAGGAAACAGCAATCTTGTCCTTCAGCAACCCTTCTGACAGCACCATTTTCCTCTGGTTCCCCCTCCCGCAACAACCATGTCGCGCCATGATGCCTTTCTCTCACCCTGCTCGTCGACCCCTTTCCCACCAACCAGAGCACCAGGGTCAGGGTCACCCGGTGGGGGGGGATCCGGCGCCGCCTTAGTATGCATAACCTCGGGGTCCTTCCCAGTTCCCCGTTTGCTAACCATTAGAGAGTTTTTTGAAGTTTTGTTATTGGTTTGATACCATCTATTCTTGTACTGATTTTTTTTGCTTCTTTTCCAGTTTTTTGCAGCCAATTTGAGGGGTTATATATTATCGGCATAATGTGGAGCTCTTTGTTCAAATTCAAATGGAGGAGCTTCGATGACTATTATGGTATCATTAATGAAGCTAAAGGGTTGTTCAAAATTACTAAACGGTTAGTTTGAGTCGATTCTTGCTCTTTCTATTATTACTTGGGTTTCTTATTGATTGTTTTTCTTTTTTTCAAATGAAGTTGTGACCCATCGAATATATATAATGTTTTGAAGCAAATTGGGTACATTTTGCAATATATTCAGAATTTTGTAGGAAGCGTTTGCCTCTTTCTTAATTGATATTTAGCACTTAAAAATAGCTTCAAACATGACAATTAATAATGAGGAAAATGTACTCTCTCAAATCTAAAAATACAAACTTTTCAGTTTTAAAAGCGAAAAAACTACATAAAAATGAGCAAAAAAGTTATATTTTATATAGTTTTAGCACCTTAAAATAGGTGTTCAAAAGCCAAACGATATGTATATTTTGTAATATATATATATATATAAATAAGGGAATCAGATTCTTGAATCTTGATCGAAATTACTTGTTTGAATTACTAAACGTGATAATGGCTACTAGCATTACTAGTTTAGTGTTAACTCACGAGTATATTTTCAAGTAAAAATTAATATCTATGTATTTATAGGAAACGATGTGTGAATATATCCATGTTATGTGAACTTCATACTGTACTTAAACTTATGACCAGTCTAATAACTCTGTTTGAATTTACCTGCAGAAAGTTTGCTACTAACCGGGCAAAACTTAAGTATCATCATAAAGCAGGATCATATGGAATACATCGTAAGTTATTCTCTTAACATTCAACATTTATATGTAACTATCATCTTATGGAATCCATAGTAAGTTAATTAAGCATGACAACATGAGTACGTACATTGCAAATAATTAACTATATATGTTATCATGTTATATGTCTCAGGATTAAGAACAATTTATTGGACACGTTAGTATTACAAACCTTATCCCAAATTCAAAACATAATTAAGGAATAGAACACAAATCCTTTGCTAATTAAGGAATAGAACACAAATCGATCTCGTCCTAAATAAGTAATCGATCTCATTCTTTCCTAATTCTTAATAATTAGCTAAATCACTTCCTTTAATTCTTAGCTAAATCAGTTTCTTAATTTGTGTAATTAATACATATCACTTTGTTTCCTCCATAATTAGTGGAATGGGTGTTTCAAGTGCGACAGGCAAGGGTCTACCCTGTTAAGCAAAGATGGTGGAAGCACGGTGAAAGATGCACACAAAGGATCTATGATAGGTAGGTTCTTGAAGCGTGTTTGGAGTAGGGTGACCATCTCTTGCATAACTGTGCCCAGGAGGAAAAAGCTTCATGTTCACGCTACGCCAATTACAAATTCCGCCAATGCCGATCAACACAGGAGGAATGAACTCATCATCAAAGAGTGCATTGATTATATTCACTCTTTGATTAACGGTTGGTATAAGTTGAAAAGGCATTTTAGCAAAAACCCAACCTTGGAGGCAGCTTTACAAAACAAACACAAGGACACGTAGATTGACCATTCTTGTGTAACTATTTTGCAAGCAAATGATTCAAGGTATGAAGCTAATTGCTAATGGTTGTTGTTTGATATTCATCTTCCATGCACATGCCTAAATAGACTATACGTATTTTCATTTGCAGCAAGTTTCCCAAAGAAAATCCAAAATAATAGGCAAAACTTAAATATCACCACAAAACTGGTTCAAGATCGTTTCAGTCGCACTAGGAACATTTGGTAAGTTAATATAAATGTCTCTTTATTTGTTGAATCTCGTACCCTTTTGCTTCTACACTTGTTATTTGTAGTCCGGTTTTTATGCACGAGTTAACATATCTTATTGTGTACTTTTGTAGGGTGTAAAAACAGGTTTAATTACCTCTTGACGCAATTGACCGCTTTGAAGTACAATTCATGGAGCGCATTGAAGCATTTTGGATTCGAGGTAGTGCACTTATGGTTTCTTTTGTGATGTTTTTGGTCTAATTTTTCTTCTCTCACAATATGCCATATGGGTTGGTGATCGATTTTATTATGTTTATGGTTTTCCTATTGATCAATCAACATCACAAGTCACTAAATTTGGATGCTATTTTTTTTTCAATTTTTGCAGTACGTGCTTGAAGGATAATATGATAGAAGTGAAGCTACAGGGTTGTTCAAAAAATTTGTATCCGCGACCATTCAATTCATTATTGTACACGATTCTCATCATATCTTCTCTTTACTTGTTCAACGTTAATGTCATTTGGAATGGCTGTTAAGTTGTGTTGCTATTACTACTTATCTTTCATCATATTAACATGGAAAGTCATGGCAAAGCCGATTCTACCAAGATACCCGAAACAACAACCCAAGCCGATTCTACCAAAATACCCGAAACAACTAAAATGAGAGGATCAATAAACCTTAATTAGCTTACTTCGAACAACCAAATACGAATTAGCAAAGATGACGAGAGGATCAAATCAACCTAACCTGCAACATCCTCCATAGCTTTGCATCTTCCAGTTTGTTCAATGGAAAACAAGATGAGGAACTAAGGAAATGGTATTTTGACAATGCATAGCAACAACGATTATACAAAGAAAGTAAGGACATAAAATCATTTCCAAATACCAATACTGAAAATGGAACTAAATACCGTAACTGTACACATTTTTTAATTAAACATCTCAGGGTGTGTTTGGTAACGATATCAAGATAACGATATCGGTATCGGTATCGGTATCGGTATCGATATCAAGATATCGATATCGGGTGATATCTTGATATCAAGATATCGGTATCGGTATCAAGATATCGATATCAAGTGATACCTCCTAAAAAATGGGTATATCAAAATAGGCCATATTTGATATCTAGATATCAACTAATATCGATGTCTGACTCTTACCAAACACAAATATCAGATATCACTCGACATCAAGTGATATATTATGCATATCAAACACTAGATATCGATATCACTTTAACTGATATCGATATCTAGCCCTACCAAACACTAGATATCAGATATCGGGGTTGATATCTGATATCTGATATCTAGATATCATTACCAAACACACCCTCAACAATATCTTAGTTTGTACTATTTTTGAACTTAAAAAATACCTTATTTTATTTTGGTTCATTTGCACTTAAAAATTATACACTAGTAATTGTGGTTCTACATCTCATGTCAAGAGATTCAGAGTTCAAATATCCTTAGAAACATAAATTCATTTGTGAGTAGAAGAGTCGATTCCTTGTAATAGGTTAGAATAATATTTTTAATTATAGAATTTTTTTTTTCCAGATTGTTATGATAAATGATCTGTAAATACAAACTCCCTTCGTTCGGCAAAACATCTTATTTTAGAGTGTTAATTTTGTTCGGAAAACATGTTATTTTAGATATTTTGGACTTTACCAAAATTTCCTTGTATCAATTAGTAGGCTGTTATTTGTAGTTTCAATAAAGTAAAAAAAAAAGTATAATAAGTAAAATAGTATATTTATTGATTTCATTTGTAGTGAAGTTAAAATGACATATTTTTAATAAACAGAGATATTTATTGATTCACAATATTAATACCTCCGATCTAAAATACATATCGTTTAACTTTTTAACACGTATTTTAAGGAGCTAAAAACTATATAATATATTAAATGTTTTTTTATTTTTTTTACAATCTAATACTTATTACGAACAAATATTAAGTTGTTAAAAAATAATTTAAAAAAAGTTGATATGAAACATTGGATTGGAAGTAGTATTACGTGTTAAAATGTCAAACGACGTATACTTATTACGTGTTAAAATGTCAAACTACGTATACTATTTAAATCTCCATGAAAAGTAGCCGGTGGAAGCAATTTGGAGTTTGGAGATATGAAACATTACACAACATATAAGGTATTTGCATTTAATTTGGATATAAACATGAAGGCCCAGATGAAGGTCTCTGAATCTGACTCTCTGAAACTCTCTGAATCCAATTGCAAACAGATGCAGCTACCTAGTGAGATCCGGATCAATTTATACTAAAACTAGGCGGTCTCTACTGCCTGAGATTTCTGTGTCTGGTTTTAAATTGAATTATGAAATTATGAATCAAAACTCTGAGGTTTAATTCGAAAGCTGTTACTCCCTGTTTTCCTCCTTTATCACCACCATCATTACATCTCATCTCTGATCTGCTTGTTCAGTTCAGTCGCCCCTCTCCACCTGGTGTTGGTGTTGGCGTTTGGGTCCCCATTACCTAAATTGAACAGACCACCGTACTCTCTGCAACTTCGGCGTATCTCCCCTCGATCGATCTGCAGGCTGTGGGGATCCCCTTTAACTTCCATGGCTATAAACGCACCCAAATTAGCCCTAACAGAACGCAAGAAATTGAGAATTGAATTATGGATTGTTGGAAGGAGAAGATTTCCGGCTCCGGCAAGGGGAGGGGCCGGAAGAAGAAGCATCCGCCGAGGAGAGGGATGGGGGTGGCCCAGCTGGAGAGGATCAGAACGCAGCAGCAGCAGCAAGACCTTCCTTCATTCCCAAATGTGTGTTGTTGCGCTCATCGGAGCTACTCCGATCTCAACCCCTTCCCTTTCGGTCGCCTTAAGGTACTCTCCATCCACATTTTTTGTTCAACTTTATGAAACTGACGATCTCATAACACACATATATATATGTATTGCAGAAGAAGAGGGTGAATGGGGAAGAAATTGAGGGTCTTTGGGGAGGTGGAACAGAGATCATTTCCTCCCTTCCGATTCACCTGGTATACCTTCATTGATTTGATTCATTCATTCATAAATTAATTGCTTAGTTATGTATGTTGACAAATAATTCAAATACTGCAGGGAGAGGGAGAGGGGGCCAAAGTGTTAGCAGTTCATCAAAGGGGAGGGAAAGGTGCAGATGGTAAGCTGGTGATGGAGTATGGCTTCTTTCCTGCCTCCTCCGCCGCCGCCGGGGCTGCTGCTGCTGCTGCATCTTGTGCTCCTGGAGATTCATCCACTTCCATTGATTTATCTCTTAGGCTATGATCATCTCTATTGCATATATACAGGCTCAGTGTTTAGGTTATTTGATTCCAGTAGGTATTAATTTAGGTAAAATCAATCAGTCCTGCAGTTAGTTACTACAGTACTTACTAGGGGTTTCAATCTAAACATACTGATCGATCAATTCATCAATCTTAGCTTCTTTTTTGTGACATTCGATTTACATTTCAATTTCAGTAATTGCATGATACAGAGTGTTTATGAAAGCTTTAATTTATGCTGGGCAAGATCCAGACTTGTTTAGCGGGTCCGACCCATTGGGTCACGGGTTGATTGACAGAGATAAGCATAGTAGGTCCCATTAGTTGTAGACATCGGATGTACTTTATTTGTCCAAAATCCCTTGTTTAAAACGCTAAGCAGCCCCATCCATGTCTCTGCTACAGAAAGGCGGTAAAATCAGCACTGCATTCCTGCTTTTCACGTCGTATAAAACCTGGCAACTCAACATGTCTTCTCATACGTGTTCACGGTGTTAATGTGATGTGGAGCTTTAAACCGCGATGTGGAGCTTCTGCCTGGTTGCTCTTTCTTCGAATACGTGTATGACTGCGAAAGAAAAAGAAGGAAAGAGGGTACAACATGGGGAGCTAAAAGTCCGATCACCAGTCGATAGGTCTTCCTATTTCACATTCATGTTCGATCATCGTTACATAATCAAATATCCAACTGTCGGATGTTTATCGCTAAAATCACTTGCTGCTACAGTGCTACAGACAACTGGGGGAATCAGTTTTCTGAATTGATCATATGCTGACAGATCAAGTGGCAACATTATCGTCGAATGGGGCTAATGCAGGACTGGCTCCAAGTGGATGCCCCAAAGACGTCAAAACGACGCAAGTATATCTCTGATAGAGAGATGGAAGTTAAAGCAAGAGAATGAAAAGCACCTTGACTTTGACAGACCAATCGTATTTTAACGCGAAACCTGAGAGGAGATTATAACCAACATGGCCAGAACATATTGTCCAGCATCCTTGCTAAATAGAGAGCTGCAGATGCTATCAAATTGATGTGTATGTACCCTCAACACTTCTGCAAATCCTAGGATTCTACGGTTCGATCACAATTCACAAGTACACTCAACGAGAAATTCAACAACATTAAGCACACATGTTCCTCTACACATCAGAAGAGAAAACATGGAACAGCAAGAATCCTAAAGGCTAAATATTAGTCTCATTCTAAGCTGCTTCATAATAGAAAGGTTTATATACTTCTGCATCCCCATAGAACAAACATAGATGCTATACATTTAATGTACAATTGGTTATAAAACATAGTATACAAAGCATTAATATTAATCTTCAAAGGGAAAATCTATGTATGCTTTTGGATTTTGTAGAATCAAACATCAAAACATAAACATCTTATTGATAGTATGGAGATTGATTTCTGTGTGCGCATGTGGTGGTGGGGGTGGGGGAGGGAGTAGATAATCAACTCAAGGGTAAACAATCCCCCAAACATTTCCTTTCTATGAAAGAGAAAAAGAGAGAACTCACAGTTCCACCGCTTGCATAGAAAGACCTCTTCTACGGTTCTACCTTCTCCCGCCGAAATGTTGCAACCTCCTCAGAACAACAGAGTGATAAAATGCCCTTGTTCGGAAGAGCAAAACCAGCGCAAGGAGACACGCTAGTAGACAAACAGAAGCCAAGATGAAAAAAGAAAGCATGAAGCAATTCTTTCCAGTGCATGAACCCCCGGACCCTGCTTGTTGATCATACAAACGGCCTATAACCTGAACTGATAGGCAGTATGAACCCACCGGGCTTGCTATTGCAATGGTGTTGAATATAGTTCCCATATGCAATACCCCAAAGATTTCAGAGGTGATGGTGGGCATCAACGACCACTGTGATCCATAACAAACCCCTATGATAATTGTGCCAATGTACAAATTCCCTGAGAACCCAGAAGCAATAACAATGTGGCCTATGGTCATAGATCCTAGTGTGATGACCATCAAAACTGGTCTTGGCCACCCTTTTCTATGCAAGAAGACATCTGATAAATAACCAGCACCAAACCTGCCCAGACAATTCCATATGCTGTATAGCGATACCAAGGTGTTAATCTCCACAGTGCTGTACCCAAGAGACTGACCTATCTGGCTCAGGTTGTTCACTGTGGCTAGTCCAGAGCCTAACCCACACGCCATTGCTACGAACAGTAACCAGAATTCCAACTTGGTCATGGCCTGTAAGACGTTCAATTTCCTACTATCTGCCTCCTCTGATGGGGTGTTATCAGTTCTCAGCATGAGAGCGGTCCTCTCACTTTCATACAATGATTCTTGTGGGATTGGTTGTGAATCCTCCTCCTTTTGAGCCTGTGTAGCGATTTTGACAGGTGATAAGAGGAATATCACAAGAAGAGTGAATACAGCAATGTAGGCTGATACTGGGAAGGTGAACAGGTTCTCCAAGATGATCACGATTATGAGATACGCAGAGATCAAGAGAGCCACCAAAGAGAAGCCTTGTAAGTACTTTTTGTCCTTGCCGGTGCTCGACGTGTTTATCTGCACCAAGCACATGAGTAGGAGGGACATTGTCGTCGGCAACAATGCAAGCATCAAAATGAAATCACTCTGATGACCCTTTAGAAAGGTGTCATAGACTTGGATCAACATTGCTCCACTCAGTCCCAAGAATCCCTAATCAGAAACAAGCCAAGCACTGGATCAATTACTGCTCAGAAAAATCATTAAATTGATTGAAAGCAACAACAATCCAACATTTCTTCACCAACATGACAAGATGTTCACAGACTTCAACATTACAGTTGGATTACATTTCTTTCAAACTCTCTAATCCATCAGAAAAGAGAAACTAAATCGTTTCCCATAAACTAGGAATTCAGCATCCTCTACAGATTACAACAAGAACATCAAATCTAGCAAAACCTAATCCATCACAGACATCAACATTAAAGTTAGATTACATTTTACTCAATTCAATCCAACATTTCTTCACCAACATGACTAGAATGATATTCACATACTTGTACATCAGAAGTGAGAAACTAAATCGTTTCCCATCAATTAGGAATTCAGCAAAATTCGAAAAGAAATTTTTATCCTATACACACTATATACTAACAAAACCTAATCTTCAATAAGGCAGTAGACATCAACGAAAATCATATCAATTTCGCAGCTAATCAATTGTACTCAATCCAATCCAAAATTGAAATGAAGCAAATGATGGAAATCGAAGCTAGAAAGAGAATCACCTTCATAATCCCGACAATGGTGCCACTGTAATCCGGGAAATTGTGCACAGCAGTGACGACATTCGCGGTATTAAAGAAGGTCTGAGCATGAGCAGCGAGGAACATGAAAAGGCACATAACCGGCACCGGAGGGCGGTCGATGACGCCAGAGACCGAAAGCCACATCAGGAAGTAGCCGAGGAAGCACTGGACGGCGCCAACAGCGTGAACAACCCAGGGGCCTCCGATCCGGCCCCAGAACCGGTGATCATCGCGGGAGGAGGTGTAGAGGAGGCCGGAGAGGACGCCGGCGTTGGCGCCGATGTCCTTGAAGACGGAGACGGTGTCGAGAGTGGACTGGGAGTATTCCTGGGAGGACTTGAGAGCGGAGGAGTAGACGCTGAAGGCGTAGGAGGAGCCGGAGGAAGCTTGGATCCAGATGCTCGCTACGGTTGAAGTCCATTTACCAACCGCCATGGCCGCCGGCTTACAGCGAGAAGATAGGAGGAGGAAGGAGGAGTTCTTCAGATTCTTCTTACTCCCGGTTCGCAGGAATATTAGGTAAGCACATCGGACCGCCTTTTTTCTTTACCGTACACGTCTGCAAGCTCAAATTTAAAATTTAAAAAAAAAATCGAAAGGCCGAAAAGATCCGGATAAATAGTTAATAAATAGGGAGTAATAACAAAATAGATTAGATACGTCTTGTGTAAGATGCTACCGAGGATATGGTTCTTGAAGTGTTGTTGGATATATAGAGTCTTCCAGATTCCTATCATCACCGGGAAAACCATCGGACCGCCTTGTTTACATTGTACCTTTTTTTTTATTATTGTATGGTTGATATCTTGAGGTCATTTTTAAATGACATTGTGTCGGAGGATGCTACCGAGGATATGGTTCTTGATGAAGTGTTGTTGGATATATAGAGTCTTCCAGGTTCCTATCGGCACCGTGAAAACTATCCCTCATAATTGTCGTCTAGCTTTCTCTCAATCATTGAAAGTTGCTCTTCATAAAGTGGTTGCTGCTTGGGTTGAGTTGTTGTTACTTCCCCGTGGCACGTTGCAAGTGTTCAAGTCTAAAACAAACGGGATAGAAGGTTAGGGGTAGGAAGTATCAACATCAACAAATCCTAGCTACAATCTTTGGTTGTTTGAGAGAACATATGGTATCACCAAGGTAGTAGGTGACTTATTAGCTAGTGTTGACCGTGTGTCTTTAGGTCACAATGATAGCAATACTAAGGAGTAAGATGCCGATATAGGGAACCCGAACATCAAACAATGCCTCCGCAAGGTCGCTGATGGGCATTTCACGGATGTTGTTAAGGTTTTGTGTTCTTTAGGGATGGCTTCATATAATGACAATACGGTGACTTTGGAGGCTAAACACCCAAACAAGCCACATCCTTCTAGATCGAATAATGCCTTTCCTGAATATCCCCTTGTGGCGGAGGTCGACACCGTCTTTCAATGTATTAAGTCATTTCTCAAAGGGACTTCGTGCGGAAGAGACGGCTTGAGGGCACAACATATTATAGATGCTATGTGTGCAGAAGGATCAGTTGTAGCAAGAGGTCTTCTACGAGCAATCACCCAAGTGGTTAACTTATGGTTGGCAAGAAGGTGCCCAGTGAATTTGGTTAAGTACGTTTATTACTTTATCACCTCTTACGCCATTGCTAAAACCTGACAATGGGATACATCCCATTGCAGTTGGTACTATATGGAGGCGGTTGGTGTTTAAGGTCGCAATGAAAGGCGTGGGCAAAAGAATTACGAGTTATCTTAATGACTTTCAGTTTGGAGCAGGTGTCTCTGGGGTGCAGATGCGGTCTTACATAGTGTCAATCGCTTATTAAATGAGTGTCACGAAGATGGACCTCTATATATATGCTTATAGTGAATTTTTCAAACGTCATGGATAGGAGTGTATTACTTCATGAAGTGAGAGCGAGATGCTCATACATCTCTTTATGGGTAGAGTTTTTGTATGGTCAAGCAACCCGATTATACCTCAGAGACAGACGTATCTGGTCAGCTACTGGAGTGCAACAAGTGAACAAGGTGATCATTTGGGACAATTCTTTTTGCTCTTGTGTTAAACCCATATGTTAATCAAAGCAAAGATAAATGCAAACTTCTTCTCCATGCATGGTACCTCGATGATATATGGGACTATCATAGGAGAGTCAGAAGAGGTAGCTAAAGCGTTGAATATCGTTCGTGAGAATGGTTAATGAGCTCTTTTGGCCTTCATGTGATGACACGCGACATCTAGAAAGGTTATTTCCTAAGGAGTTGGCAAGGCTGGAATTGAGTGTGAAGTTACTTAGAGAGGTAGTTAGTAGAGATAATGGATTCATTAAAGAGCTGACTATGAAGAGGGTTAGTTTTCCGCAACTAAAAGACCCACGGAGTGAGCTTCTTTTACTCCGTTGAATAGCGATTGGCTTCCTTACACATTCGAATTGGAGTTCTTGGGTTGTACCCCGCATTAGGAGCTTCATCGTATGCTTTTGTAGCATCTAGGGTTCAATCTTGGGTGTTGCATGACCATATATTGCGAGATAGCGGGATAAGTGGTATGGACTCTAATTTTCGTAGAGCTTTGGATAATCTTCATCTTGCAGCTCCTGATTATTACCTTGATAGTTTTGCTAATAAGGATACCGCCCCCCTAAACCCTAACATACTTTGGCGAAGGTTCTTTTTAGTAAAATTATTAAGGAAATGGAGGTGAAGTTTAACACGACGGTTAAACAGAAGACCATTTTTTTGGTGTCTACAAGCAGCACATGGCCAAGGTTTTCTTTTTGTTGTTCCTCTTGATGGGCTTGGATAGCATATGACACCGGTGGAGTACCGCACAATTCTCATGTATCGCCTTATTACGTGTTGATTGCACCCTTTTTCTTTCTTGTATTTTTTGTCTTTATTATATGTTTAATGGTTCATCTGTTAACTATTCCGGAATGGTTCAGCCAGAAAGGACTTGCGGGTAGTACATAAGATTGATCGCTCTTTATTTACCAAATTCAACATGGTTTATCCGTCTGCTGACTTGTCGACCTCTCGAGTTTCAGGCATGTCTAACCTTAAATTATTGTATTTAATAAAAAAACGAAAATTTCGCCTGGTAACCCTGGGGTTTAGCCTATTTCGCGTGGTAAACAAAGGTTTCGAATATTTCGCCTGGTAACCCTGTGGTTTCGAAATCTTTTGTCTCGCGCCCAAAACTTTGAATATGTCCAATAATTGTGTTTTAAATTCATAGGAGGGTTAGTATTGTGATATTAATAACTTTTGGGGAGGCATTTCACAAAAAACAATAAGTTCAACCATCATTCCTGAGCGATTCATCAGAACAGAATCGCAACTCGCGTTAAAGGAAGGAAACAGAGGGAGTGCAGAGGCCGACGGCGAGGAACTCCAGAGGGGCAGTGACCGGAGTCGAGCGGCGCGGCGGTGGGCAGGCGGTGACCGGAGCTGGGCGCAGGCGGAAATTGATAACTCCGGGCTAAGGTGTGTTTTTCTTTCGAAAATTTTCGGTAGGTTTTACCCCAAATTGCAAAATCACATCTATCAAATTAGTTCTTATTGAGTGGGATTAGTGATCTAGATGTGAAATTCCTTGCAGATCATGGCTTGAAGCTTCCAATTTCGATTCATAAATTTTAGGGTTTTGGGATCCGAAATTTTGGGGGTTTTTTGGTTTAGGGGTTTTTGGGGGTTATTTGGTTTAGGGATCCGAAGTTTTCGGGGGTTTTTGATTTGATTTTGTTTTTTCCTTTCATAATGTACAGAAGTGCTAATGTTTTCATAGCATGATTCATCATGTCCTAAATCAATCACTGGTAGTGCAAGGGATTTCTATGCCTTGCTCATATTTTCATAGCAATTTGAATCATAAATTTTAGCCTTTCATAATGTACAGAAGTGCCCATCTTTTGGGGGTTATGTTGAGTAATTGTTGCAGGTGAGTTGCTGATTTTGTTTGTTACACTAGTGTTGCTGATTTTGTTTGAGTAATTGCTGCATTTTGAATCATAAATTTTAGCCTTTCATAAATGTTTTTCACCTTTGCAAGGAAAAGGGATGTTGCATTCAAGAAATCTGTAATCAGCTGGAAATTCTGTAAATCTGTAACCATTCTGTAAATCTGTAAAAAAATCTGTAAAAAATATGTAAACTTTGAATATGGTGTTTATGAGAATGAAGGCAAAAAAATCAGTAATCATAATCTGTGTAAACTTTGAATATCTGTTTACATATTTTTGCTGTAAAATTCTGTAAAATTTGAATAGCTGTAAACTTTGAATCAGTAATAAGAATCTGTGTAAACTTTGAATAGCTGTAAAATTCTGTAAACAAAAAAAAAATCAGTAATCAGAAAAAAAATATATGTAAATTCTATGTAAAATATCTGTGTAAAAATTCAGTAATCAAATTCTGCAAAATCTGTGTAACAAAATGAAGCTTTAAAATATCTGTGTAACAAAATCTGTGTAAAAAAACTGTAAAAAACCAGTACACAGAATAAGAATGTATATCTTTTGAGTTGAATGGAGTTGGTTATTTTTTATTTTCAGTTAGTTGTTGAATTAGTTGCTGATTTTTTTAGTTGAATGAAGATGATTTATATCTTCCATTCAATTATTGATTTGAAGCTTGTTAAAAAGCCTATTAGCTCAAACGGTAGAGCATGTGCTTATGCACAAGATGTGGGTTCGAGTCCCATATAGGCTGATTTCTCAAAATGCAAATGAATTGTTCTTCAAATGAACACAACTTGGTTTAGAGTAGTAGCTAGTTTCTAAATGACGGGGGAGGAATATATGCAAGCATCTAGTAAATTGATTTAGTTGAAGAAAAACAAGCCAATTATCTTTTGAAGACGGATAATGTTCTTCGATCAAAACCTACTTTAATTGGACTGTATAACTCAAGCTACTACTAAGGATGGGGGATGGAACTATTTCATTCTATTGTCTCAAAGCTGATCCTGACTTTTATCACGTATCAAGCATCAATATTATTATATAGTCTCAAATTTGCAATAATCAGGTAGCATGGAATTCATGGCAATTTTAATTGCAATAATTCTATGAGAAACTACAATCTGTAGCCCATGTGGGATTCGAACCCACATTGATGTGTACAACACATTGCTCTACCATTTGAGCTAATAGGCTAATTTTAGCTAATGTATTTGGGAACTTTTAGTATGTCCTCAAATGTAAAATCCGAATTCTCATATTCTAACCAAGATTTTCATGTAACATTGTAACTGATAATGAATAAGCTTTAAAAATAACATAGACATCAGCATCAAAGAGAAATGTCTAAAACATAAGAATATAGGCATTAAAAAGGCTTATGACCAGAAAAAGCAAGCAAAAATCGCACCAAATGTGTTAGGAAAAAAAAACATACAGAATGAACCACACAAGATAAGGAACCTTTATTGTCATCCATAACTGTCTTTGTTGCGATCAGACACGGTTCTAAGAACAGCCGGCAACTAGTGATAGCAAAGAACCCTTGCCATTCGAACATCATTTGTTCCATTGCTTGAAGATTGACCACTCATCGGATCACTAGATTTCTGTAACAAAAAGATTTCAGCAACATTGGATAATGCACATCTGTATTTGTGAAGGTTTTATCGGGTACTTTCTATAGCACTCGGATAATGCACAACACAAACTTCGGATCCCTAAACCAAAAAACAGACAGATTACCTTCATGAATGAAACAGACATCTGTATTTGTGAATGGAATCAGTATTATATATACCCACATCTGTATTTGATTGGATAATGAATGAAACACATAAATTACCTTTACCTCCTACAATGGTGTAGTGCATATTGTAGAAATTTCGGATCCCTAAACCAAAAAACCCCCCAAAAACCCCTAAACCAAAACCCTAAAATTTATGATTCGAAATTGGAAGCTTAAAGCCATGATTTGAGTTGGATTTCACATGTAAATCAGTAATCCCACTCAATAAGAAGTAATTTGATAGATTTGATTTTGAAATTTGGGGAAAAACCAACCGAAAATTTTCGAACGAAGCAAGAACACACCTTAGCCCGGAGTTACCAGTTGCCGCATGCGCCCAGCTCCGGTCACCGCCTGCCCACCGCCGGTCTCCACCCCGCTGGAGTTACTCGCCGTCAGCCTCTGCCCTCCCTCTGCAATCGTTGTCTCTCATGTATCGCGAGTTACGATTCTCCTGCTCGATGAATCTCTCCTTCAAATTATTGGTTTTTATGAAAGGCCTCCACAAAATTTATTAATATCACAATACTAACCCTCCTATAAATTTAAAACACAATTATTGGACAAATTCAAACCTTTGGGCGCGAGACAAAAGATTTCGAAACCACAGAGTTACCAGGCGAAATATCCGAAACCTTTGTTTACCACGCGAAATAGGCTAAACCTCAGGGTTACCAGGCGAAATTTCCGATAAAAAAAAGAAGTAAAAGACTAGACTAGCATAACTATTGAATGAAATCAAGAAAAACTAAATTAGCCGAAACTCTTTATTATGAAAGCACCCTAAAATGATAAAAACGTATGTGACCATACTTATGCTGTTATGCATATTAAGTATACTATTCATCATATCATATTTCAAGAATTACCAAAACAAAGTCTAATATCGATGTAACGTATGTCATGATAAATTTTAAACAAAAACAAAGATTTAAAAAAAAAAGTGATTATATTTAATCTCCGAAATAAAAATCAATTTTATGCAAAATACGTGCCTTTTATTAGTCATTTTTTTTATAAAAAAAGTCAGATTTCATATTTTAAAAAAATATTAATATTAATCCTATATCATATAAATAAATAAATAAATAAATAAATAAATAATAAAAACAAAAGAAAAAAGACCAAATTTCCGCAATAAAAAAACAAAATATAATGAATCTGATTACAAAACTCGGGCATGAGCATTGCGTGTGAAATTACAAAGGTGGGAGAGGAAGCATATTCCTTCGTTTTCCCCTGTTGAATCAACCACCGCCAGCAAGCGCCCACATCAAATTCCCACTTTTCCTCCTCATTTGTACCGTCTCCATTTCATTTTCTCCATGTGGGTCTCCGATTGAACCTTCAAACCGTGTAGTTTCCTCTTCGTTTGATCCATTCCAGTTTCCAAGGTTCGTTCTTTTCTTCAAAACGCTTTCCCCCTTTTGGGGTTCGATCGTTGCCCCACATTTGGTTCTCTTTGTTGTTTTCTTCACAAATCCGAGGTATTGCAAAGGGCATTGGCATTTGATTCCCCCTGACGATAAATTAGGGGTTGTGGTGTTCTTCAGCCTCTCTCTTCTTTGATCCGCATCCCTCGACCGGGCTGCAATATAAATTCTGGTCGATTTTTACCCTAGTAGGGGCAGGTATCATCTCGTTCTCATTCCTCTTTACTCGTTGTGCACTTGGCGATTCTTGTGGATTTCAAATTTGGGTGGAAAATCAATTGCTATATTGGGGTGAATCAAATTGTTTGATTGGTCTTTGCTCTAATTGCATATTTGTTGAATTTGAGTTCTGATTGCATTTGCTGTTGCAATTTGGCTTCATTGATGGTTTATTTAGCCTAAAAATAGTAATCAACTTCGCTTATAATTGGTGCAGTGAAGTTTAGTTTGATAGGTTCATTGTAAGTCTTTTGAGTTGAGGTTGCTATTGTTATATTGGAACGATTTAAGCCCAACCTAATGCAGTTTCTATTTTATTGTTGTGTGTTTATAAATTAATGCTTACAAAATTTAACCTCTGATATATTTCCACAAGTTTATGTTCTATATTTGATTTATGCAAACAAGGGGTATGTTTGAGTTACAATGTAATGCACGTCATCTCTATGCTTAGGAATAGATATATGGGTGTCAACTGTCAAAGATGAAGATGTAGAAGAATATAACTGTGCATGACAACAACATGACTTGCGAATTCTAGCTTCTGATGATTTCGGGTAAGAGTTCAGGGGTAAAATTGCAGTTGTACTTTGTTTAGAGGTGAAAGATGAAGTTGTGAGTTTGATTTCTAACTAGCTAGGAGCTTTTCCCGTCTTCTTGCCTAACTTAAGGCAACTGCTTTAGATGTTATTAACTCTTGGAAGATCACAAAGGAAAGGGAATGGAGGGGAGCTTGAAAAAATATTCTCCATGTCTGTACATATACTATATATGTGTTTTTCAAGACATATAAATTAACTAATTCAATGAAAATGTATCAATTTATCCCATCATATAGGTTTCTTGATTTATCCTGTCTTTTACCTCGTCTTCCTTTCTATTTTGATTTCCTCCCTAAATAAGCTTATCCAAACTGAAAAATAATAATATTGTAATGTATTTTATAATGTGTATTTCTTAATTCATTTTAAAAAAATTGAAAACCTAGTGCATTTGCATTTATCCTTACCGATGGTAATGATTAATGAATGAATAATGATAATATTGTAATGTATCATGTATGCAGGTATTTTTGATCCTGTTTTCATCCAACTGTTTACCTTGTGCTGGGGTTCAGTTTGTGAAATTGGGTGTTTATTTTACCATGAGGTAAGGGGAAAACTGGAGAAGTGCTGAGAGAATGAGGAACAACTGGTTCTTTCTTATGGATCTGGATGGAGCCTTTCCCCACATCCCTTCCGATCCCATCATTCCGAGCACTTTAGCACCGCACCTCGTCTCCTTTATTGCTTCTTTTGTTGAAAAGCCTATGCATGACGTGGTTCCAAGTAGTAGTCTAGCGTTGCGTGAAAGTTTCAACTGGGTTGCAAAGTTGGCGGGGGCTTTAGTTGTTTGGTGTTCTGGGTCATCAAATTCCAATATGAGGGGTAAACTGTTCGACAGTGACACTTGTGGTCCTAGGGGGCATACCTCCTTCAGACAATTCAAGACTGTTACTTCTTGTAAACGCACTCTTGTAGGATTTAACTTTAGTTTGTGGTCCAAAAAGAAATCTGTTGTCCGAAAGGCTTCCAGTTTCTCAATTAGACACCATTTTCGAATACCTGGAAAGCTACAATCAGTTCCTATGCTTTCCTTAGCCGCAGCCTTGGTGCCACCATTTGATAACTTGTAAGTTGTTCCCAAGTTACTCATCGATTACTTCAAATTTTCAGATTTTCAGATTGAATTATATTTTTATCGTCTAAAGTATGTGCTTCACTGCGGAATATACTCGAATGTTGTTGTGGTTGATTCTGCGTCTAAAGTACGTTCGTTTCTTCGCGATGACCGCTTTCAGAAATTCAAACCTTCTAGCTATTCCTCTAGAGAATGGGGAATTGAACATGCACGGATGTTTTAAGCAGAGGTACTGCGAAGTTGAGCACCATGGATGTTCAAAGATCTTGGTTCCTGGTTTACAATGTGAAGAAAACATTATCGAGCCCAGAACTGGAATCGAGTTTCCTACTTTCCTGAATAGCATGGTACCAGGGGAGAAATGGTCTTATTCACCATCAGAGGTGCACACCACAGACTTTACATCCGTTGTTATTTTATCTTGCTACTTATATTACTTGTTTACGATCATCTGATGGAAAGTGGGCAGTGCGTCTGTCATCATTAGAAACCTTCAATCTTGAGGGTGGTGAGTAGGAAAGCTTTCTCCTGTACTATCCCTCAGTATTAATAGTTGTGTGATCATTTTCCTTTTTTCTTCCCTATACTGGGTGGGTAAGACATGAGAAAGGGTAAAGGCTAAACTGTTTTCATCTGTTCAAGTCATCTAGCGTAGGAGATGCATGCCTCTTTTGAAGAATCTTGCTATGTCACAAACGACTTTCAAAAACACTATTCACTAATGAATAAGAAGGAATCGTGCCTTGGAACAATTAGTCAGTTGTTTAAAGAGCATACCTAATGTGAAAACACTATTTTGCTTCTTTTTTTCAAGACCATGCAAGTATTTTTCTTATGCTTACAAACTTAAGGTGGACCTTTTCTTGTTTTGCTTCTAGGTTCTTGTCGGAACAGGTTCAAAGACAATGACAGTAATCAAAATTAAGTCACTGAGAGTCTATGCTTTTGGATTTTGTAAGTGTTGTGGAACTTCACATCTTTCTATTTTGTTTTGTTCAATATGGTATTTGAGTTGTGAAGACAGTTCTGTTTATGCACAGATATTAATCCTTCTTCTATGTGTGCGAAATTGGGTCCCAAATATGCGTCAATTCCAGCTGCAGAGCTTAAAAACTGCAAAAACTTCTATAAGGATCTTCTCAGGTATTTTTGTACACTATTTTGTTGAAGCTTATTTGACAAGGAGTTTGTTTGTCTTTTCTCATAAAAGTAAATATTTTCTAGTTGGTTGATAATGAATCCTTCTTGTTTATGTTTTTCCCCTTTCATTGTTTAGAACTTAGTAGTAATTGATGTGTTCATGTTAAGCTCAAGTTTAGAGAGTATTTCCAACTGATTCCTGCTATATTTACATTAAGCAAAAAATACAATTATTGTTTTATTTATATTTTATATCCAGTATCATTTCACTTCCCTTATTAGGTTATTAATCTTATTTATTAGCAGTGGGGAATGGAATCCGTTTTCATGAAGTTATTCTCTCTTTCCTGTTTGAGATGCTAAGGATGATAACCTAATCAGTTGTAAGATTAGATCATATTCATTCCTAACCTGCACAATTGGGGGGGGGAAATCAGGGCTGTTTCAAAAGTCAGCCTGGACCAAATTTTCGGACCGAATCGACCCTACTGCATGGACCTTAAACCGAACCTAGGAGATCCCAGTTTGATCTTCGGTTCACAATTTTAAAATTTTCAGTTTTCGGTTCGGCTCGATTCATGTTCGGTTTTCGGTTAGGTCGGGATTTGGACCTTTGAACATCCCTAAAAGAATCGCTAGACTTTTTAATGATCCTCGGATAGGTTGCCATTATTTGAAATAATCTGCATAATTATCTGATGTGACCTTGCCATTCGACCATTAATCTTATATAATCACTGAAATTTGTTAATATTCCTCTCAAACTTAACCAGTATCCAACGTTGCCTATTTAATTCTTGAATGGATGCGAGTGGCTGTTACAACTAATTGCCTTCTTCTGATGAGACCTCTGATTTTGGTGATGCAGGGAGGATCTTGATATGACACTTAGGCTTGTGGTTAATTGCAGTGGAATGAAAGTTAACACTGTGAGGGAGTAAGTCATGTTTTCTTTTGTCCAAGATATTGACTTCTAATAATCTAGTGTGTGATGGTTCTAACTTTCTCCTTTAGATTAGGTTTTATTGTGTTCTGAAGCTCGCTGTTTGGAAATAACACGTTATTTAATCTGGGCATGAAAGGCGGTGAACATTATAAATAATCACCTTGTTGTACTGTCCTTCTAAATGGGTTTGTTTTCATTTCCCAGTAGTGCATATATAGTCGCTAAGTAGTAGGCACTTGAAACTAGTTTCTTTACTTAACCATGCTACACCATAGTTTCATGGTTGGAAAAGGTATGTGGTTGATGGTTCTGTTGATTGTCCTTGCAGCGCGTTTGAGAAGTCTCTTCGAGCCAGATTACTGAAGGTAATCTTCCTTGTTATGGTACCTCTATCTAATATGTATAATTGTACTATATATGTTTGTGTGTGTGGGTTATCATCTTACTGAATATTGTGTCTGCCTCCACGCAAATATTTGAAATCTTGACAGGCAAATCCTGAAACTGATTACAAATGTTTGAGTACGTTTAATTCTTGTTTCACGCAAGACATTGCTTTGCCTGTGGTAAGAAACAGCGAACATTTCTCCTCCTTTCATATTTACTAATATAGCAAGGGTTTAATAATTCACTTTGCTTGGCAATGCACAGGGTACAATTATTGAAATCAGACGAACTGCAGATGGACAGCTGATTACTAAAAGTGAGTTATAACTGTCATTGAATGCAGAAAGAATTTTTTCTCGTATTTGAGAGTCGGGATGAATTGTTTTTAATGGATTGAAGGGAATTCTAAAGGAAGCATTTTAATTCTTGTAACAAATTTCATGATGCGAAAGCGTGTGTGACTTATCCGTCACTGACAGATATCTTGAATTTGATGCACAGTTGGAGGAAATCAGATGGGATCAGTTCGTAGTCGGGATTTGTGTAGTAAGTTCATTATTCACTCATCCTTCACATTGCAACGTCCTTTGAAGCTTGATTATGAAAGACGAGCTAGTTCACTCCCAAGGCTTGATCTTTTATCGACTATTGACATGAGGCGCTATTATTTACCATGCAGGGGCCTTTTTTGACATGTACATTGGTGACAGTCCCGTGTCAGAGCAAACCAAAGACCAGATTGGCGAGAATGTTGCGACCATCATGGGGAAATGCTGGTGAAGGAGGTTTAGCCAATCTGCGATTCTTTTTAAGGTACCCCGGTGAGAACTCTTGGTGGCCGAAGTGGCGTAAGCATATACCCTTCACCTTGTTAGCTAGCATTTAGGCTGTAGGGTTCTATGCCATTCCATTTCTTTTCGTTTTTTCAAGCAGGAAGGACACACTATTTGCAAAAAATGAGGTAACCAGAAGAGCTTGAGGGCGTGAAAGACGGATTGGGTTTTGGGCATTCTGGCAGATTTCATCGTTATTCGCCCTTTTGTAGGGAAATATGGTTATTGATTCTGGTCGAAGTCGCTATCATTTTTATGATTTTTATGGCTTGTAGGAATGTAGGGTAGTATTAGATAGAATATTCTTAAGAAGAAGAGTTTTGGTGCAAGAAATGCTTGGAAAATTCTATTAGAGCATAAGAAATGTTGTGATGGTAAGATATATGCACTCTACTTTCTTTGTCTATGTATTTTAAGGGGACCTCACAAGTTGAAGGGATTCCCTTCTTAGAGACCCTAGAGTTCACCTAGGGTTGTTATATGAGCTGAGAGGCTAGAGCTTAACTCGAAAAATGCTCAGCTTAGGCCCGAGCTGAGTATGAGCGCATTTATAATCTCGGTTCAAATTGATACTTGGCTCTACTCAAGCTCAAATAGCTCGTGTTTTTGTGGAAGTTGTAAAATTTCCCTTGAGTTGCCATGTCACAAACGTAGGATTGGTTTATGCTCGAAAAAAGTTTGGCTCGAACTCTTTCATTAATAAACGAGACAAATATGAGCATTTTTAGAAATTCAAATTCAAATTTAATCTGAGCGTGTTTCTAAACAAATTGAATATGAGCAACCAATCATTGACCCGTTTGGCTTAAATAACAACTCTACTCTTACCATGGGGAGGGCGATTGTAGTTCTTCCAAAATGATGGCAGCAAGGGGCAAGAAAAAATTCACTTGCAACTACGCATATATGTAAAAATGATTGAAAAGGTTGATTATAAAAGACACTAAAGAGTAGCCAAATATAGCTATAGAATTAGGTTAAATGAAGCCTGCAGGCCGGCCGTTTGCATAGCCACATATTATGGCTTATAATGCACAATATTGCATTATAATATTTTATAATGCAATATTGTGCATTATAAGCCATAATATGTGGCTATGCAAACGAAGCCAGCTTGTGTTAGAAAATATATCTTAACTTCAGTAAAAAAAATTACCAAAAATAATACGAACTATCTGTGTGTGGAAAGGCTGCCCATATCAATCCGGTGGAGTGCAGTATGATGCCTCTTAATTCGGGAATGAATAAGAAAATGTCAAAACTACAATGATATTTATAAGACATAATTACCGACAAGTTTGTAACAAGTCTCCAAGGACTTGAAAGGGATGTCCTCTATAAACTTACTGGAAATTTCATTTCAAACCAGCCAAGCCATTGCTTTTTACATTGTTTTTTTAACGGGAAAGAATTCGGATAGGTATTACTCTATCCAAGAGCATCTGACCGGATGAGGTCTATCATACCTTTGATCGTTCCATAGAAAGTGTTCATTGGTGGAGTAGTCAAGGACTCAAGATGAGCAACCTTGTCTGTTGTAACGGCCCAGGATTATGATTCCCGAGTTACGTTTCGAGGGATAAAACCCCTCGTTAGGATCTTGCGCTCCGAGGACAGGTTGAAGGTTTGAAACCGAAAATTTGTAGTTTAAAGCGGGATTTCGCACCCAAATCCTGAAAGTTCGTTGGAGACCCCGGGGTAAACCCCTATACCTGTCCTAAGTCTACAACGCGGAAAACATTTTATCATGCAAAGGACATAAGTGCTGAAAACAATAGTGTAAATCTGGTGACGTCATAGTTCAACACTCACTCTCCGCCATATGAATGGACCCCGTCATAACAGCACGAAATCAAGGAGTGAAACGGGTACCTGAATCTAAAAAAAAAGAGGGGGATCTGGGTCAATCATCAGGTCACTCATGCGCGTGTGTAACCACACTCTAAGAGGCATATAATAAGCATCCTATCCCTAAGATGAAATGTGTAATGCAGTGTGGAAATTAAATCACATATATATACAGTTTAATATAATGCAGGAAGCGATAAATGGATCCACACTGAATGCCAGGTGGCATGTCCCTCTCCTACCTCCACCCCCTTCCGATAGGGCGAAAACTGACCAGCTCGTGAATGCATTCCATAATAATCGGGCGGCACGCATGCCCAACCCGCCCCATAAGAAATAATAAAGCCCGCAGGCAGCTTTCACAATCATGCTCATAATATAAGTAAAGGAACTTCCATGACTCGATTGACTCAGGACGGGACCGGATGGGACTGGGTCGTCCTATGACCCTAGCAAAGACTCTAGTTACTCCACAAATAACGGTCGTTCTCTTGCAAGGACATATAGCAACCATATGATTTTCATTTTAGCTCCTAAGCGTGATTCTAGGTCGTATGGTGCATGGACACTAGCCTACTATATAACACCCAGTGCATAGAGCGCCCATCATGAGTAAGTTCAAAGAACTTACCTGGAGAAGCGCAGAATCCAAACAATGATCAGCAATGGCAAGCAATCCAACATATCAGAGATCACCTAGTAATCCCATAAATAACATAATAAGTCTAAGTCTAATTTACACAAAGCACACAAGTCACATATGAAACATGTAAGATACACACATATGATAACTCAACCGTCTTGTCATTATTAACATCATCATCTCATCTTCAATTCTCATATTGTCTCATCATATCTCATAAATTAACATCTTTCTCAATTCGATCATAACATCATCCTAATCAGCTCATGACAACCTCCATATCATACTTACCCAATTTCCCATATTATCGTTTCATACTCACACTTGGCATACATATATATATCAATATCATAATATCTAACATTTAATCTCATATAGTAAATCACCGCAAGTTATGCTATTGGTCACACATATCATGTCGTTAGTCAAACACTCATATTATCATGCTAGTTAATCATGGAATAAGTCGTATCCCCAAGTTAGTCCTAATCCGTTTCAAAATCCGAGTCAAACGGTTAGAAATCTCAATTCTTAAAAATGTTAACAAAACCTTTTTTTTAATTATTTAATACATCATTTCCTAGCTTGAAATTCATTTTCCCAACTTCTCTTTTTAAATCGACAAATCCGAATATATTTTATTTAAATCCCAAATGATTTTATAGATATTTTAGACACCATTTTATCAACACTTTTATAGAGTATTTCTAAATTCTTTATGAAATGATTCCAACCCATTTGTATTCGATGAAACCAACCCTTTATAAATCTCCATAAGAATAATAATTTATCTTTTAAATCCTCAAATACTATTATAATATATTTTAATTACCTTTAATTAGTTAAATAATAAACGGATAACCCGAACCGTACCAAACCGAACCGAACCCGTAATTCTATATATTCCTAACCGGTTGAATAATAAATAAAATGTATTCCGTAACAATGTAAAGAAGGCCCACAAGTCATCTTCTTCATTTCAAAAGCTCCCCATCGGCCCCGCCAAAGCTCCACCCGAGGCTTCGCTCCAGTGCCGGCCCAAGGGCAAGGGCAAGAGGTGCGACCGCCCAGGGCCTATTTTCGGTAAGGGCCCATTAAAAATATATGTTATATATATGTATGTATTTTTTAAAAATATATGTTATATATATATATATATATATATATATATATATATATATATATATATATATATATATATATATATATATATGTATGTATGTATTTTTTAAAAATATATATAACAAAATACGAGTTTAGCTATATCCATTAAATTTTGATTCTTAAACGTGTAGAGTTCAAATCTCTCTATTTGCATTTTTTATGTTTTTATAGAGAGACCCTATATCTATTAAATTTTGCATTTTTTAGAGAGGCCCTATATCCATTAAATTTTGCATTTTTTATGTTTTTATAAAGAAGCCTATATTCATTTAATTTAGACACGATTCTTTATACTTTTTCCTTTTCAACACAATATTAAACACTTTTTTATGTAACAAATAAAGCTATATTGTTTACATATATAACTCTTTCTATTTTATTTGAGAAAAATGTAATATCTTTATTTCTTCATATATGTTCGATGTATATAATTTACCCTTTTATTTTTGTTTATAAAAAACCCCTTTTAATTTTTTTTGTTTTAGTTCATATATAAGTGATGTCATAGGAGGACACATATGTGATATCTTAGAACAAAAAATATATTTAGTATTGTTAGACAATTTTTTAATATTCATCTACACAACAACTTACATACTTGTAGACATATTCTACTAGATACCAAGCAAAATTAACTAATTTTCACTACAATTATATTTTTGAATTTTTTTAATATATATTATTTTTTATTCATTGACCTACTTTTAATTTCTTAAATTGGAAAAATAATTCAAATATAAAAATAATATGATTTTTTTTTGAAGTTATACACCATTTTTATTTTTTACAAAGTAATCGGGCCCTTCAGATTTTAGTTCGCTCTGGACCTATAAAATGCTAGGACCGGCCCTGCTTCGCTCCCGCCGACGCCGAGCTCCACATGCCGGCTTCCGTCTTCGGCGTCGTCATGCGCTTCAGCTGCTCCTGGTGGCGGCTTCTGGGCGGCTCCGGACGCTGATGGTGGCTCCGAGGGGTGTCGAAGGGCTGCTGTTGGTCCTTGAGAAAAAGAGGTTGAAGGAGGAAGTGGAAGAGCGAGGCGAAAACAGTGGTGTGATGGTGCTCGGTGGTGATCAACGGAGGTGATGGAATGGTGAAGAGTGAGAGATGGCGTGAAGGAGAGAGAGAGGGGAGTGGTGAATGATGATGAATGAAGACGGGGGAGAGGGATGGGTGATGATGGTGAATGGTGAAGGACATGAAGGTGACGGGTTGACATAGGTAGGGGATGGGTTCGGTTTGCAGGGTAAGGTGAGTTGAGGGAGTTGGTAAGGATTGAGGGTGGGAATGGGTAAATAAATACCCGGAAATAAATCTCGACTACGTGAATTTCGAATCCCGAAATTAGTTTTCGATTGTTAGTTTCTCCGACTCTCGCTCTCTCGATCAATTAGATTTTTAAAATCGACAAGGATACCCATCCGATAATTATTTTGAATTTTCGAGGTAAAAGGATGGAAATTATTCGTCAAATTTTATATTTCGGTCGGAATCCGCTAAATGAGTTTTAAATTCAGTTTTAGTTCATTTTTAATTTCCTTTTTCCTGAAATTAGGATTTGAAAATCCGAGCCTTTACATCTGTCACTCTGATCTCCACGCAAAGCATGTGTGTGAGAGCATGACATTACTAGCTTTCGTTCTCCTAAGAGCAAATACCAACTCCCTCTAGTTTTTTTTTAATAATGAACGAGTCACTTTCAACGTGATTCCATTGGTTTGTGGATCTCTATTCGAAGGGCTTTGAGTGGCGTCTGGAGCCCCATCTTTGACGCTCTCACATGGATAGGCTCCCCATTCCAGTCCCGAATTATATATCCTACAACACTTCATTGGTTACCAATATAGATCCATCAAAATTGAGTTTGAAGAAACCAAATTTCGGTTTCATCCATCGGACGTCTATCTTCTTTATTTGGTTCTTTGTCCTGAAAGCTTGAGGTTTATTGTTATCTGTTTCCTCCATCAACAAAGATGCCATTGCTTTTTAACATGAATAAATAGCGCTACTCGATCTCAAAATAAATAAATAAATAGCTTGACATTTTCATTAAAAACTGAATGACTAGCGATAGAAGATCCATAACAACTTCATACACAATGTCTAGTACAACGCCTACAAGTTATACTACATTTGACTACTATAAATATTTCATCAGCCCTCCCATTTTCTTATTCAAACATAATCTACATACAGAGAAACCACTCCCAAAGTCCCATCTGTTTTCCGGCTAGAAAAAAAGGGCAGTAAAAACCCAGCAAAAGCTATATGTACCTCATGCTCGTTCCACGTTAACGTGATTTGGGCCATCTGCCTGGCTGTCGAGTGGCATGTATTGCGCCATTATGGCCCTGATCTCTGAATCCATGTACGACTGCCAAAACAAAACAAAACAAAAAAGACGCATTCAACTTACAATGCTAGAAAAAGCTCGATTACAGATGCAACAATGGAGATTTGATATGGGAAGCTTACCCTTATTCTATACTTGTAAATAAGGTAGGCCCCACCAGCAGCCAAGGCCAAGGCTATCAAGATTGCCCAAGCAGCAGTCCAAGTTGATTTTGCCTCAGCAGCATCCTTGCCTGGCAACAAAAATAACAGACCCGGTAAGGGAAAAGGAGATTCAAAGGGGAGAAGTTGTGTCGTTGTGGGTGACTGTCTTCGTTCTAGTTTTACCTATGCATGTATCATGCTCTGCGATGTACAAAAGACCGCCTGAGCAAGAACAATCGTAGCTTCCCCATGTATTCTTGCAGGAGCATTCAGAGCACTGGCACGCACTTTTCTCCTTGCATTCGTCGATATCTGAGTAGCAGAAGAGTGTTTTCAGACAAAAATCAAAGATAAAAACCAAGTGAATTATATTAAAACAATTCCTCCTAGAATAAATGGATGGTGTGGAGACAAGGTTAGGTAACTTCTCCGCATTAATGCATTTGTCAACTTCAAATAAATTTTCTCAATCAACAAAAGGGAATGATGTGCATGATGAATGGAAAGAATACTTACCCTCACAACTATGGACACCATCGCCCTTAAAACCGGGAGGACACTTGCATTTTTCACCATCATCCTGTTGATGACAAGGAGAGCAATCACATCCAATATCCCTCGGAAAAAGATAAGAGAGAACTAGAGAAGATCAAAGCAACTAACCAAACAGGCTGTGAAAGTCTGTCCATTGCGAGTTTCATGCCAACAACCTCCATGGTTAACCTTGCATCTTCCAGGGCCACTAGCTGTTCAAAAAAAACAAGACAAGCAAGTGGCATGAGGACTAGAAATAAATAAAACTTGGTGGCCAATAAGTTAATAAGAAGACAAACAAGTATGCCAGATATTCTCCAATCAGAGAAAGCAGCTCATTTCTTATCAATTTGAATTTATATTTGCAATGCTGAAAAGAAAAGCCATATTTACAGAAAGAATTGAAAGCCTAAAGCGATAAATCAGGCACCCAAAGAAAAGATGATAGACAAATCAAGCATCTCCTTGGAAATAAAGCATTTTTTTTAAATCAGGGTTCCAGCCATTATAAATATTTGTAATGAATCTTTTCTCATGTTCAGCATCTCAAGGATGACCAGAGAGGAGAGAGGACCACACTGGTGAAAGCATTTTATCTCACAAGGGCTCAAGTTGGATACTATGAATGCGTAATCTAGCGGCAATGTTGGATAAATCTAACGCTTATATAGTTTTCTACTCCGTATTAACAAAAACAAATCAAGGTCTCCTAAACCATCTTGCCAAAAAATTTAAACAAAAGTTCCCACTTCCCAGTACAAATGACAAAGAAGTAAGAACACCTTTAAGAGAATTGGAATTACTTAATTGGAAAGAAGAGAGGATCTTGTTTTAGAGTTTTTTGAAAAAAAGCATTTGAAAAAGCAGGAAATCATATTTAATAGTTAAAGTCGTAGTTAGAGACTTAGAGGGCTGAAAATGTTCTACCTTTGCATGAACTATATCCATCTCCTTTGTACTGCACTCCATTGACAAGAGGGCATTCACACACCCTCCCACGAAATGTATCCTGGATAAACAAGAGTTTTAGAAATAAAAGACTGAAAGCATCTAACAAATTACCAGGATGAAAATAATAGAATAAGAAAATGACCCAGCAAATACCTTGCATGCAGTTACATTGGCAACTTTATCTTGCCAACAACCACCATTGTTATCAAGGCACTCATTCGTCTCAATATCTGTTAATTTACAGTGGAAGCCAGTAAAACCCAATAAGCTACAAATGTAAATTTGTATTAAAAGTTCAAAACCACGGAAGATGTGAAACCCTACCTTCAGTCAAGCAAGCACCAGGTTCAGTAGTTTCCTCAAACCCGGAACAAATGGCCTTCAAAACAGCTCCCTTTTCCAACTTCCCTGAGTGATACTCAGTGTAAGATGTTGGAAATCTAAGAATACGAAATTAAGAAAAAAATACTAACAAAACTTGTTGTCAAGACATTCCATTTTGGTGACTAATTTCATTATTTTTCCAATGGCACTGTTCCAACAGTGGAAAAATAGACCATCGCTGCTAATCTGATGATTCCTAAATTACCCTCACTAAATTATTCCTAAATTACCCTCACTAAGGCGTCATTCTACTGTAATTAAGGGTTTCAAAATTAGGGATTCCAATGAAGCAACCATAATCAAACTACAAACTCAAGACAAATTAATAAACCTCTTAAATCAGATCAAAATGACAAACTTCCACAACCTCTGTTAATGTTTGAAGCAACAAAGAATTCAGGCTTCTGGAGAGTGGTTATGGAAACGGCAAAGGAAGGTAGGCACCGAGAGATATGTGGTCCGAGTGGGCATTGAAAAGGAGGTTTAAGCTCCTCTCTTGCTAAGGACGCCCCCATTTGTGGTTTTGGGGCATGACGAGACATAGGTGTAGAAGGAAGGAATTGATAAGGACATTTTGGACTTTACTATCCAACCCAACACAAGTTTTGTCACATCCCCTTCACCAGGAGTATTTAGTAGAATTTTCAAATGTTTAATGTTCAAAATATTACCTCGGTATTGATGATTGTTCACAACAAGAGTTGGTAATATTGTTACATCCCCTCTGGAACCTTTGCCAATCTATTACAAAGCAAGCAAGAATAGAAAATCATTAACAAAAACCAAAAGCGGAATGGGGCGTAATACCTATGTGTTGCCCCAAGAATGATTAGAAGCATTACCTGAGCCTCTTGCTCTTGTTTCAGCAGAAGATGATCAGAGTCAGAGTCAGGATTTCCCATGCACTTGTCTATCTCTTTAATATCAAGCCCTGTGACCATGATAAGACTTTAGGGAGAGATCATCTACAACAAACTCAAAAGAATTTGAATAATAAGGGTAATGGTATTTACCCAAGGCTTTGATCACACCATCAGCACATTCTTTGTTGTATTTCTTCTCCTTCATTGGACATCTAATCTGAAAATCAGTCACATAATCCCACCAAACCCAGGGCTTTCTGGTTTCATTTGCTACTCTATATACACAAAGCTGCCTTAGATTTTCAATGACCACATCCTTCCCATCATACCCTTTGCTGAAATCCTGCTCAGGATCAGGGGCACAATACCTTCCATGGTTGATGCACTGTGATGTGCACTGTTTACTCCTAGTGAATGCATGCGGACAGTACCAAGTGATGTAATGAGGTGTAAACTGGGTGTAACCACCTTTCTCAAGTACTTGTGCAGAACCCTTGAATTCCTTTATAAATGACATCAACATTTCACACTTGACACCACATGCGTCATTGCTAGTAGTCCATAATTCATATTCCACTCGGTCATCAGGATGAGGAACAGCCTCTCTCCAATCAAGATTGACATTAATCATATCCCCCTTATCAAATGATTTCTTCAGAGTCTCTCCAAAACTTTTTTGAATAAGTGCAGACGGTATAGTTATATTTTCGATATATTTTGCAGATGAGCTATCTTCTTCTGGTGTGTCCATAGTTATCAAAGCTTCGTCTATGTCATCTGCTACAAGTACAGCTGCAGCCCCAGCTTTCTGTGCATTCCACACCTTCAAAGCAAAAAAACATTCTGCAAAAGAAATCCAACGATGAAATTGGATAATCAGGACCAAATTATACAGACAATTGATTCACTACTACCTCATTTAATCTAAGAAAGATAATAACTCATTTAAGAGGTCAATCAAATAAGATAAAAAATAAATAAATTTGCTATTGAGTACACGTGTTTCTTGGAAAGAATCACTTAGCGCTTAAAAATAAATAAGAGGTCAAACTGCTCATTGTCATCGTGCTATAGCCTATAATCAAACATTTTTGTCCACTGTACAAGTGAATCAAATATCAATAGAGAAGATTAAAAAATAAATAAAAATTGCCATCTACTCCTCGTTATACAAGTGGAGAGTTCCAAATTAATTCGTATTTAAATAAAATAAGTGATGGGTGAAAATTTAGCCTGAATCTCTCATCAACCAAGATGATGTAATCACAATTAGTTGCCAAATAAGATATTCCCATGGAAGGTGATTAGCAATTTAGCTCTGGATGAAAAAATCAGAACACATGGCGGTTCTATGGCATAAATCAAGATTAAAGAGAAGTTCCAATTGATATTAGAAGAGTTGAATCCAAGATGGAGAGCATTGATATTAAGGTCACTCTTGTTTTCTAATTCCCCCAAAAAATAGAAATCACCAAAACAACAGAAATCGGCTTGAAAAAGGTCACTCTTTTTTTCTAATTCCCCCCACAAAATAGAAATCAAACAAGCGCAAAAATGCAAAAGCACAAATAAAAGCTCAAACAAACCACGCAAAACCTAATTCGAACTGAAAAGGAAAACGGATAGCAGAGACAAAGCAAAACGAACCTCCGCGATCGAGCAAGACGAAGGTAGGCATGGCGCCGGGCTTCCTTTCAAAAGAGATACTGAAATCGCTGAACTCCTTGCAGCCCTTGCGATTATCCTTGGGATAAACAACGAGGCCAGCCATGCTACCGCCGTACTGAGGAATGCCGAAGTTGCCGATGGCGGTGTCGTAGGTGCCTTTGATTTTATCAGGCGATGTAACCCTCAAGCTGTTCTTCTCCACCACGAATCGAGATTCGCCGCCGTAAAGGAGAAACCCTAGGTGGAGAAGGACAAGGAGGAAGCTCGGATTCCGGTGCTTCTCTCCCATGGTGAGTGATCGAGAGAACTCAGCAGCTCCTGCAAAGATGGGATTTGCTGAATTTCAGAGAGGGGGAGAGGGAGAGAGAGACGGGAGTGACGAAGTTTCAAGTGCTCGTCATCGGTTCCAACTTCCAAGTGTTCAACGCATCTTCTTCGTTGTTAAGCAAAAACTTCAGGAAGCCTACACGTTATTAAGAAACTAAAGTACCCTTATTAAAAAGGCGAAATCGGGCGGGTATATACCTATTGGAAACTTTATTAATTGGGTATATACCTATCAAAATTTCAAAATTGTTTATATACCCATTAAATTATTTATATTTTGTTTAATTATCCATCATATATTTAATTTATACTATTAAATGTAAAAATTATTAAAATTTAATTATTTAAATATCAAAATTAGTTAACTTTCAAATAATTATTAAAATGAGACATTAATTTCAATTTCTCTCAAACTAAGTAATTTTTTTTAATTTGATATGATTTTACATTAAAAAAAATATGTATTTTATTTCTTTACTATGGTTTATGGTCATTTTTATAACTCAACTATTTTGAACTTATACATGAAACTTGATATTCAAAATAAAATCATTGGATAAAAATATAATTATAATTATGTTGAAGTTTAACTTTTATATTAAAACCGATTTATAGCGTCGTAGGTAACACGTTATGGTTGATTCTAAAAAAAATATTAACATGTTTATGGAAAGTTATATAGGTCACAATCTATCTATCTATCTTTATTTTAGTTAATTAACAAAAAATATAAATAAAAAAATATTTCATAGTCATACTTACAAAAAATAAAAATGGATAAATATATAGTATTTAATAAGTGCTATTTTATTTATATCTATAATATCTTTTGGTGGAAAGAATTATTTATATTAAAATTAATTATTTAATAATTGTTATTTTATTTATATATATGTTATTTTTTGAGCCTAAAATATTTTAAAACCATAATATGTACCCATAATCCATTCGTGCATAGATATTTTCATAAACTAACATAATAAATATATACAATATACTGTATATTTAATTAAAAAAAATTTAAAAATCACTTATCTATTAAATTACATGAGATTCAATTGATGGTAGATTAAAAAAAGAAAAACTTTTACCTCATATATGTCAATTTTATTTATATTTTGAGAGAGGGACATAGGGGTGAGTACATTAATCGTAGAAGGCTTGTCATCGATAATAAGGATGTTTTTTTTTTTTGATCCTTTCCAGTTCAAGTGGGCTAAGCCCACTCTACATCTGGATCGGGTTACTGTAGGCCCATTTAAGGGGTTGACCCTCCCACTCACAAGCGTCTCCATGTTTCCACGGGGATTCGAACTTCGAACCTCGAGGCATGGGATGTAGCCCCATAACCACTACACCAACTTGTGATTGGTGATAATAAGGATGCTAAAATAGAGGCATGACGAGAGTAACAATGAGGGAGTCCTCCCATGTCAAAATATAGGTAGGTTAATTTTTCAGCATGCTCTTTAAGAAGCTAAAAACTTTATAAAATATTAATTTTTTAAAAATAATATTATACTTATTAATAATGAATATAATATTTTGAGAAAAGTTAACATTTTATAAAGCTTTTAACTCCTTAAAAAATGTGCTGAAAAATTAAACGATCTATATTTTGAGACGAGATGTAATATATTGTATGGATTCGTGTTCTTTGCTCCTTTGTTGGTTCTATTTCTCTTCTTGTTTTGTCCATGGTTATTCTTCTTCACTTATTTTTTCCTTGGTCTTTATATGCCTATTTTGTATACGAGATTCTCAAAAACACCCTTTTGAGTAGTTTAGAGAAAGGATGTGTACATTTTGACCTCCCCTGTCCTATCTGATTAAGATAAATACTAATTTAGATGTATATAAAAATTAGTAAAACAAATACTAACTCCGTTCATTAATAAATGTCGTTTGATTTTTTGGTATGTTTTTTAAAAAGCAAAAAATATAAAATATAAACTTTTTAATTAATTTTTTAGTTATTAGTTATAACTTTAATATTATTTAAAAAATAAAAATAAAAAGTAATATTTTATATAGATTTTAGATCATTAAAAAAACGTGTCTAAAAGTCAAACGACTTATTGATGAACGGAGAGAGTAAGATATTTGAAGAACATTTCTCGGATGAAGTTAAAGACAATTATCAAGGTCCCCAATATGAAGCACACAACAATATAATAAACTATATATGGTCCATATCAGAATGGGACGTTGATTGTCGAAAATGTCAATTGGCCGCACATTTTACTACTCACATGAAACATATGTTGAACATCAAGATCTAATCATGGTTTCATAGCTAAGTCGAAAATGTCAGACTATGCTGACTGGCTGGCAGCTAACGATAATACAACCCCAAAACCCAACCATATTGCTAGAAGGAAACGCAATTCGAAGTGGACAAAATCACCTAAGGATATCTACAAAATCAACGTAGATGGTTCACTAAAGCCCACGGGCGTGTGTCAGGTGGGGGTGATCATCAGGGATCACAAGGGATCGGTGATTGACATTTTTCAATCACAATTAGCAGCTTCATCTCCTATACAATCAGAAGCTGCTGCTTTCTGTGCAGGAGTAAAATTAGCCTTCTCTAGAGGATTCAAGAGAATCATAGTGGAAGGAGATTGCCTAGAAGTGATCAAGAACATTAATGACAGAAGTCATGTCAGATGGGAAGTGTTGAGGGAAGTGGAGTTTATCAAGAACCTTAGCCTGAGTTTTGACAGCATAGAATTCAGACATTACTACAGGGAAGCGAACAAGGCTGCTGATTTCATAGCTAAGTCTAGTAATACTTGTACGATTAGTAATTTCCCTACTCTTAGGGATCTTTGTAACATCATCCGTGAGGATGATCATGGCGGTGCTTTACTTCTGTAAAGACTGCCTATTTCTTGCCTACTGTAAAAAAAAAGATCTAATCATGGTTTCTACCTAACCTTCCCCATATAAACTTAACTTGTGTTTTTAAATGACTAACTAAAAACGTCATAGTCGAACGAGTCAAGTATTATTATATTATTATATCGGTCTTTTTATCCTATGGATCCGGATTGAAAAAGATACTCTATCAAAAATAAGCAACTCTAAAAATTTAACTTAAATTTTGGCATGGCGCCGACCCTAAAAATAAGCAAAACGAACCTCCGCGATCGAGCCCTTATAACCTCCGCGTCGCCGATCAACAATCATTTAAGGCACATTAACAGTTAACAGTTGTCTCTTCAGGGTTCCACGAGTCTCTTCATATACTCATGGAACGCCGACCCCTTATAACCCTAATCTGTTTTGCTTCCTCTAATAAGAAAACTGGTTCTCTACCCGTGGACGTAGGCAACACACCGTTGCTGAACCACGTAAATCTCTGTGTTGTTCTTCGCTTTATCATTCTCGTTCTAACAAACTGGTATCAGAGCTTTGGTTGTTGATTTCCGCCGAGAATGATGTCTGGTTCTGTATTGAAGATCGACAAGTTTACTGGAAGAAATTCTTTCAGTCTGTGGCAGATCAAGATGCGGGCTTTGCTGAAACAGCAAGGCTTATGGACACCGTTGGCCGCCGACAAGAAGGGGGCAGATACAACCACCGCTGAGTACGGCCTTCTGGAGGAGAAGACTCATTCGACGATTATGTTGTGTCTCGCAGACGATGTCATAACAGAAGTTGCTGATCAGGAAACCGCAAGCAAGTTGTGGCTAAAGTTGGAGTCTTTGTACATGACAAAGTCTCTGACAAACAAGTTGCTTCTGAAAAAACGGTTGTTTGGGCTGCGTATGCAGGAAGGTACACAACTCAGAGATCATCTTGATCAACTTAACACTTTATTACTTGAATTGCGCAATATTGATGTTAAGGTGGAGGACGAAGATGCTGCCCTAATTCTGTTGGTATCCCTACCCCTCACATACGAGAACTTCGTTCAGTCGTTCTTCGTTGGGAAGGATACCATCACTTTGGAAGAGGTTAGATCGTCGCTTCACAGCAGAGAGTTGCGTCTGAAGGCAACCGCGTCGGTTACAGACAATCAGGCTTCCGGGTTTGTGGCAAACGGAGGCAAATCTGATGGTAGAAAGGGCAATAAGAAGAAGCATCGGCAAGATCGCAAATCAGGCCCTAAACCAAACGATGTTTGTAACTACTACAAGGAGAAAGGTCATTGGAAGAGTGATTGTCTGAAGAAGAAGAAGAAGAAGAAGAAGCAAGAGGAAGAGAAATCTGGGTCTGCAACAGTAGCTGATCGTGGCAATACTTCTGAGGAGGATATTGTTCTGTTAGCTGATGATCACACACACAGGGCTGATGTGTGGTATCTTGACTCTGGGGCGTCCTATCATATATGTCCTAAAAGGGAGTTGTTTGCAACATATAGCCGTGCTGATGGGGGCAATGTATCCATGGGGAATGATGTTATCTGCAAGGTTGTTGGGACTGGCTCAATTAGGTTTTAGACAGATGATGGGAAATTTCTCACATTGGAGGATGTCAAGCACGTGCCATCCATGACGAAGAATTTGATATCCCTAACAGTGTTAGACGACAAGGGGCTCAGGTACACAGGTTATGGGGGAAAGTTGTGTGTGTTCAGAGGCTCTGATGTGGTTCTGCAGGGAGTCAAGCGGGGAAAGGGAACTTTGTACACCCTACAAGGTTCCTTAGTTACGGGTGCCGCAGCGACTGTTTCTGCTGGGGTTCAGGAAGCTGATCTGACCAAGCTTTGGCATATGAGGTTGGCTCATATGAGTGAAAGGGGGATGCAAATTCTCTCGAAAGCAGATCTTCTGGGACGCCATAAGGCCAGAGCCTTGAGTTTTGTGAACATTGTGTGTTTGGGAAATTACATCGCAGCAAATTTCCTAAAGCAGTTCATCGGACAAAGGGCACGCTGGATTACATCCATTCAGACTGTTGGGGTCCTTCACGTGTTCAATCCTTGGGCGGTCACATGTATTTTTTGTCTCTAATTGATGATTACTCTAGGATGACTTGGGTATTCATGATGAGGCACAAAAGTGAGGCATTCAGTAAGTTCAGGGAGTGGAAGACTCTAGTAGAGAATCAAACTGGAAAGAAGGTCAAGAGGTTTCGAACTGATAATGATTTGGAATTCTGTTCATCTGAGTTTGATGGGTTCTATAGAGATGAGGGCATTGCTTGGCATCATACAGTCAGATACACACCACAACATAATGGTGTAGCAGAACGAATGAATCAGACTCTTCTGGAGAAAGCAAGGTGTATGCTTTCCAATTCAGGCCTTGATAGGAGATTCTGGGCAGAAGCAGTTTCAACGGCTTGCTATCTCGTGAATCGGAGCCCACACACAGGTATCAAATTCAAAACACCTTATGAGGTGTGGACTGGAAAGGTTGTTGATTACTCTAATCTGAGGGTTTTTGGGTGCATTGCTTATTATCATGTTGATGAGGGTAAGCTAGAGCCAAGAGCTAAGAAGGGAGTCTTCATGGGCTATGGTACTGATGTGAAAGGGTACAGAATCTGGTCTGATAGCAAGATTATACTTAGCAGAAGTGTAGTCTTTGATGAGAGTTCTTTGCTGAATTTTAGGAAGAAGACCAGTGATACAATTGAGAAAGAGGCTGTTGTTGAGGAGGTGGAGTTGGACTTCACTCCATCTGAGAGTCAGGTACATGATTTGGTCACCAACCAATCTGGTACTATTGAGTCAGACACTGTTGAGACAGAGGCTATACCACTAGACACAGGAGCAGGTGGAGTGACACATCGCAGTATTGCTCTAGATCGGCCAAGAAGGGCTGACATCATACCTCCTACGAGATATAGATCTGATGAGTTTGTGGGATATGCCTTGCAAGTGGCCGAGGAGGTGAAGGATGATGCTCCGTCCACCTACAAGGCTGCTATTTCTGGAGATGAGTCAGCACGGTGGCTTGCAAAAATGGGAGAAGAGATGGAGTCTCTTCAGAAGAATCAGACTTGGGAGCTTGTCAAATTGCCTGCTGATAGGAAGGTGATTACTTGCAAATGGGTCTTCAGGAAGAAGGAAGGACTATCAGCTGCTGAGGGTATTAAGTACAAAGCACGAGTAATTGCAAGAGGATTCAATCATCGAGAGGGAGTAGACTACAATGAGATTTTCTCACCAGTGGTGAGACATACTTCTATCAGGGTGCTACTAGCAATGGTTGCACATCAGGATTTGGAGCTTGAGCAACTAGATGTGAAGACAGCTTTCCTACATGGAGAGTTGGAGGAGGAAATATACATGTCTCAGCCAAATGGTTTTCAGATTCCTGGAAAAGAGAACCATGTTTGCAGACTGAAGAAGTCTTTGTATGGGCTGAAACAGTCACCAAGGCAGTGGTATATATAAGCGATTTGATAGCTATATGGTGCAGCTGGGATACATCAATATGATTGTTGCGTTTACCACAACAGTCTGGATGATGGTTCACGTATTTACCTAGTATTGTACGTGGATGATATGTTGATTGCTCCTCAGAACAAGTCAGATATTCAGAAGCTGAAGGATTGTCTCAGTGCAGAGTTTGATACGAAAGATCTGGGTTCTGCTCGAAAGATTCTGGAAGTAGAGATCTATAGAGACAAGAAGCAGAGAAAACTCTTCTTATCTCAAGAAGGGTACATCAAGAAGATATTGAGCAGGTTTGGAATGTCTTCGACTAAGTCTATAGATACTCCAATGGCGTCTAACAGCAAGCTGGGAATGTACACACTTCAGACTAAGGAGGAGAATGAGTACATGTCTAAGGTCCCTTATGCCAGCGCAGTGGGGAGTCTGATGTATGCTATGGTCTGCACTCGACCAGATCTAGCATTTGTTGTTAGTGTGGTAAGCCGTTTTATGGTTCAGCCTGGGAAGGAACACTGGCAAGCTGTGAAGAGGATCTTCATGTATCTCAGAGGCACTACTGATGTTGGTTTGTGCTATGGGAATGATACAGAGTGCTTGGTTGTTGGGTTTTCAGACTCTGACTATGCCGGCGATGTGGACAGTAGGAGATCGATGACTGGCTATGTTTTCACTCTTGGGAGTTCTGTGGTGAGTTGGAAAGCAACTCTACAACCTACAGTCACTTTGTCTACCACAGAGGCAGAGTACATGGCGTTGACAGAAGCTGCTAAGGAGGGAATCTGGCTGAAAGGCTTGGCCAATGATCTAGGCCTACATCAGGATCAGGCTTTAGTATATTGCGACAGCTTGAGTGCAATATGCTTAACCAAGGATCAAGTTCATCATGAGAAGACGAAACACATTGATGTCAGGTACCATTTTCTGAGGAATGAGAAGAGAATCAGGGTGAAGAAGGTGGGAACTGCTGATAATCCCGCTGATATGTTCACTAAGCCAGTTCCAGAGAGCAAGTTCCAACACTGTTTGGACTTGCTTAACATCACCAGCTGTTGAGTTGCCCTGCGGGGCAGTCTGGATCCTTCTTCAAGGACAAATCTGAGGCAGAGAACGTCTGGGCACTTGTCATAAGTGCATCTGTTGCTGAGAGGATTCAAGTCAAGGTAGAGATTTGTTAATGTGCCTTGAATGATTGTTGACCGACGACGCATCGGGGGGTCCGTGGGGCAGAGCCCCCGGCGTTGGTCTCGCTGACCGGTCAGTGAGTCGGGGTCCAGGGGGCGACGCGCCCATGGCGGGGGGCTAGGGGGGCAGCGCCACCCCACCTTTACGGTATGCGATGTTTATTGGAAACGGGCCTATCGTCTGTCCATGAGTCTCTTCATATACTCATGGAACGCCGAACCTTTGTAAGTTGTAACCCTAATCTGTTTTGCTTCCTCTAATAAGAAAACTGGTTCTCTACCCGTGGACGTAGGCAACACACCGTTGCTGAACCACGTAAATCTCTGTGTTGTTCTTCGCTTTATCATTCTCGTTCTAACAACAACGAGGTGAGTCATGCTACTGCCATACTGAGGAATGCCGAAGTTGCCGATGGCAGTGTCGTAGGTGCCTTTGATTTTATCAGGCGATGTAACCCTCAAGCTGTTCTTCTCCACCACGAATCGAGATTTGCCGCTATAAAGGAGAAACCCTAGGTGGAGAAGGACAAGGAGGAAGCTCAGATTCCGTGCTTCTCTCCCATGGTGAATGATCGAGAGAACTCGACAGCTCTTGCAAAGACGGGATTTGCTTAATTTGCAGAGAGAGGAGAGAGATGGGAGTGGCGAAGTTTCAAGTGCTCGCCACCGGTCCTCAAGTGTTCAACTCATCTTCTTCGTTGTTAAGCAAAAACGTTGTCTTGTTTTTACGAAACCTATTCGGCGAAAAAGAGATTGATCTAGTTTAAATATTGAAATCTAGATAAAAAAAAATTGATAAAATTTTAGTTTTGTGGATAGATTAAAAGCTTAAATTTTGGTTTGGCATGACAAAATACATAGAGTTTTAAGGCAGTCTGAGTCGGGATAGGTTGGGGCCGTGATAGTGTGTATCGAGGCGTCTCCTTTCTCCGAAAGAATGGTTCCTTGGAGGTTCGTCTTCACTGCCCACAGGTGACTCCTGATGTACCGCTGGCCTACGATGCTGCTTCAGGGTAGTGCTTGACTTCGTCTTTCGTTTACGTCCTTGTTTTGTTCGGATTAGTTGTGTTTAGTTTCGCTTCTGTAGAGTTCTTGCATGTATCTTGCAATATCTTTGTATTTCTATGTTTGTTTAGATGGTTACCCGTCTGCCGACTTGTCGACCTTTGAGGTTCGGGTATGTCTGACCTCGAATTTTTTCCTAATAAAAAAATAATAGAGTTTTATAAAAATATTTTTTCGAAAACCGCAAAAAACTTTGCCACAACTTTTTAAAAAGATTCAATAAACTTGCCCTTAAGGAAGAGAAGGGAGCTCAAGTCTCTTTACACGGCCGCAAAAACACTCTCTTTTTTAGAGAGAAAAAAAAACCTTTTTTCGGGAAGGTTTACCTTGCCGGCACGGGCCTTGTCGACCACCACAATGCCGCACCGCCAACCACCAACATCTACTGCTTGTTTGGATTATTTCAAATGAGTCTGTTAGTATGTCTAAAAACCCTCTCTTTTGAGAGGCAGAATCCCTCCTTGCGAGGCAACCCTGGCTTCAGCTGGCCTATTTCGACTTCGGCCACCTTACTCTGCTCCAGCCGCCTCCGTGCTGTCGGTGTCGTACCTAAGCTCTGATGCGATGCCTTTTGTGGCAGCGCTTTCGTGTTGTTGTAGATGAAGAACAGAAAACCCTATATTTGGAAATTCGTTTTCGGGTCTCGATCAAATTAAAATTCTATTTGGGTTGGGGCCTTTGTTGGTTCGTGCGACTTTATTCTTTACCCCTATCTTCAATCTCTTAGCCTAATTTGTACTTTTATTCCCCAATTTGTGACTCCTCTTTTGGGTGAGTCGAACAATCCATCGTCGAATACCACTGGGTTGTGGTTTTCGTTTGCCGGCCATGTGCCTCGGCTCTCTTTATTGGCGGGAGACGCCGCCTCCGGGTCTCCCTCAGTTCCTGGCCGAGGGAGATGCCACATCCTTGATGCCATCAAGATTGGCCAATAGGTTCGAGGACCCGATCATCCCGAGAAAGAAGAAGGCCCCACCATGGATTCAAGCTTGTTAAAGGGTCGACATCGAGTGTCCTGGATCGGCGTTGAGGGTTCTATCCGGTTTTGACTTGGAGAATTATTTTACCTATGTTAGCTATTTTATTATTTAATTAGGTAAATAAAAATGAGGAGTTGTCTACCTCTCTAAGAAAACAATTTCTAGAATATTCTTATTTGTTTTTTTAGATAGATAAGATTAGTTGGTTTTATCTTAGGTTTTATTTTAATTAATTCTAGATAGATAAAGATGAGTTGGTTTAGGGTTTCTCCTTTGCATAGGAGGTCAACTGATCCACCATCAATTCTATTTAAGTCTTGTTATTTCTTTTAGAAAACTTACGTTGAAATTAAAAGAGGAGCACTTGGGTAAGTGCTTTCCCTTCTTCAACCCTAATCGCTCTTGCCTCTTTTACGTTCTTCATCATTCACATTACCCTTCCACTGTTGATCAACCCAATCCATTCCTCCAATCAAAATTACTTTCGATTGTTCGTGGGTTACGTGACTCAATTTGTTGAAGATTGGCTTACGTGACTCAATTCACTTGCAAATTCCAACGCAAGATCGGGCGTTTAATTTTAGCAATTGGTCGGCTTAGCCAATTGCTACGTATCACTCCTGGCCTAATTCGTACTTTTTCCACCTCCGGGTCTCCATCGGTTTCTGGCTCTCGTTTCTACCGGATGATTGTCTTTTCGGCGTCCTCGTTTAATCTCGGTGCCTCTTGGCGACCGGCTGGGCAGATCCTCTGTCGCCTCTACCTTGCTCCCGTGGTTCGCCTCTGGCGCCGGTGGCTTCTCCTGGCCACTGGTGGTTTGCCGGTCGGGGGTTGTGCTTGACTGTTGGTGTTAACCTTGCCGATGGATTGGGATGTGGGCCTATGGCTTCCTTGTTTGGGCCCTTTCTTCATCCTTTGGGCCCAAGGCAAGCCGCCCATTAAAAAACAAAAAGACAAAAACGTTGTTTTCATATTTATTTTGATGAAATTAAATTAATAAATAATATTAAATAAATAAAAATCCCGTTAGGGTTTTCGGTGTGTTTCGATTCAGGCGGTGTGGGCTCTGTGTTTTGGTGTGACTGGACTATCCTTCCGTGTGATGGAGTTCTGATAGTCGGAGTCGGGACATGCTGGAGTCGTGGTCATGTGTATCGATGCGTCTCTTTTCTCCGGAAGACTGTTTCCTTGGAGGTTTGTCTTCACTGCCCACATGTGTCTTCTGATGTGCCGCTGGCCTGCGGTGCTTGAAATACCCCAAATTATTTTTGGGTATTTCTTCTATAACTCAAATAATAATATTTTCTATATATTATATCCCCAGATTATTTTCGGGACATTTCATTTTGTTTTAGTTATTTATATACATAATTAGTAACTTAATTAATTTATATGGTGAAATTCCATATATTTTAAAATAAAGAGAGATCGTTCACATTCAATTTTAAGCTTCTGCTCGTTAACTCTTAGTTTCTTTCGTGATCAATGTTAAAACATCTCAGTACCGTACTCTCTTTCCTTTATACCTCTTCTCCCTACTCCTTTTTCGTTTTCTAAGTTTCGGGACGAAACTTATTTTTAAGGAGGGATATATGAAATACCCCAAATTATCTTTTAGTATTCCGTTTTAAGTAAATATAATTTTCGTAATAAAAGTTATTTTATTTTTGAACTTAGAAATTTTAAAGTGGATACATATAAGTTTTATAACTAGTTAAAGTTCAATACGACATTTAATTTATACCGATTAAATAGATACAACAAATGTCTATAAATATAATATATATATTTATATGAAGATATTTTTTCCGTATATTTATTTAGCTACACACCGTCACGGAGATTAGTTAATAACACTAATCTAGCTGCCGCGTGCAACAGATCGAGCATTTAACGATTAGTTTCGATTCTTCAGGCTGAATTGGTTTCGGGTGAATCTGGTTGTTGGCGTACAAATCCTTCAGAGAGATTGATCCCGATCCTCTTTTCCGTAATACTCCCTCCGATCGGTATTAAACGATGTTTTAGGGGTAAAATTTTGATAGGAATTATTTGATGTTTTGGGATTAAAAAATTATAATTAGAATTGTTTGGGTAAGAGGTGATTTGATGTCAAACTTTTATTTAAAAAAGGAAACTTTTCACATCCCAACTACTGAGTAAAATTTGAAACTTTTCATCATTTGTAAATTTAAACTAGTGGAATTCCCGCGCCATGGCGCGTATGCGAGGGAAAAAAAATAGAATATAAAATATTTATTATAACGAATAGCTTACTAAATAACAATTTAAACAAAAGTTTGAAAAGTTTAATACAATAATATTGCTCGGAGACGACATAGATGTTCACAAAAAGCTCAGAGTTAGTGCTAAGGCTTCGTCCTTGCAAACCCGGAGATCAACATACAGCCAAGTTGTTGAGTAGTTTGCGAAATTACTTAATCTCACACTAAATACCTATGCAGCCAAGTTGTTGAAATCCTTGCACTGAATACATTGCCTCTCTTCTTCAGTTGTTGCTTCATACCTGCATAGATCTGAAAAAGGAAGGCTCAGCATAATTCAAAACAAATGAACGACGGAAGATTCATGTAAAATAGGTTTTTAGTTTAGATAATTTTCTCTCTTTTTCCAAACAATAAAAAGAAGAAAACTATCCTTCCTACACAGTCGTACCTTTTGTTGGGACCTAGCACTCACACTACCGTTAGCAATCTTCCCTGCAACAGCTTGCCAATTTCCAAAGAAATCGTTCAAAAAGTGTGCAATTGCAAGTCCAACATCATGATCCTCAGTCTCTCTCAAAAGACCCTATAGTATTAAGATCAAAGCAAAACACTAAACAGCAACCACAGGTTATTCACAAAGGAGATTAACATAAAAAAAAAAAAAAACGATAGCAAATGAACGTCTATGCAGGAAATTTGCATTTGAATGACACTACATTTATTTTTTAAAGTTAAGGTAGCAAGAAAAATTAAAGAATTGAAAATTGCTAGAATAGTTTCAGATTATCAGAATGCCACAGTGATAAGAAGACGAAGGTGACAAACAGAAAGCAAGTCACCTTGAGGATATGTTTTGCAGCTCGAACAACAATCTCGTTTGAGCAAAGATCCCACAAATGAGGCAAATGTTTAGTTCTTTCAGCAACCTAAAGAGTCAGTTTCGAGAATCTTGGAGATTGCTTCTTGACCGGGAAGAGTTGGTTCCACTTATCGCAGGTGCAACTGTGAGCTTAGAAGAAGAAAATTTCCAACCATCATGGGCAACCATTCCAATCACAATAATTATAGTTCTACCATTTATCAAAGAATTTCCAACAAATAAGAATTTTCATGTTGAATATCAATGATTAGCTAATCTACAATCTAAAATTAGTAAAAAAATATTCCAGAAAAAAAAATATTGTGTGAAGGGATTCAGAAGAAGGGGAAAAAACATAAAATTATAGTTGATCACTAAACATCTGCACAAATTTCTTACCCGGTAAAATGGTCTCTCAGGTTCTTTCCTCTGTTGTTTACGAAGATCAATAACATTAGGGGTCTCCAATCAGGTAGGTGTACTGAAAGCAAATGAAAAAGAATCGTAAGGAGAGGGCAGGCAGCATCATAGTTTTAAAACAAACAAACAAACTTCCTTCTTTATCTTTGTTGCTCAAGATGATCAATAAAACAAACAAACAATCTTTCCTTCTCTATCTTAGCTAATTGAAACAGGAGTATTACTAAACCAGGAAGAAAAACAATAGTTTCTAATGACATTAATTGTAAAGAGTTGCCTTCTGGTAGCACACAAGTATGTTTATACATTTACAATCACATCAAGACCCAATTATTTTGACAGAATTCCATTTGGATTTGCCAGGCCATCGATCCATAATTAGTGTATACTGTATATACAAAAATGCCAACTTTGGAAGACTACTGAAATTCTAACAACACATTGATTGAGTAATGCTTTCTATGAATAAAACTATAGGGTAAATGGATATATTATGTAGGGAAAAGATTCCACACTAAGAGCGGTTAATTCAGAAACACGGGAAATAGATTATCATTACTTTTTTTTTAGTGGAAATATTTGAGCTTGAAATGGATCAAAATATCAGGATTTCAATCAAGTTAAATAGAAAGTGCAAAGCATAAACATGTAGAAAAATCAAAATGACCTTGTAAAATAAATAGAGTGGAATAATCTACATGAAAGAATATCTTCAACAGTCAGTCCAGAACTCCAATCAAGTTATGAAAGACACTGATAACCTAAATGAACTGCAATAAACATACTCAGTTGCCATCAAGCCATCTGTCAATCCACCAATTGAACAGGAAATGGAAGAAACCCTAGAATGAATTACAATGATTGGAATCATATTTAGAAATTGGATGAACTATACCTTCAAAACCCCAATATGCAAGCTTTTGAAACCCTATGAAAAATGGGTAATTGATCGGAAAATTAACAAAAAAAAAAACTCAACAAATCTTCATGAAGTATGGAGAAACAAAAAGAGAGTAAAATCTAAAAAAGAAGAATCGATACCTCGGTAGCAATTGTGAATCCCCAATTTGAAAGTCGATGAACCTGAGCATCATAACCCCTATCTGAGGCACGAAGGACGTCGGCGAAGGAGGAATGAACCCAACTATTCGTTCCTAATTGTGAAGAGGGGGGAGGGGAAATTAAAACATAGAAAAATATGGGTGAGAATAAGTAATGAAATTGAAATTCAACAGAGGAAGATGGAGATGCGCAGACGATCTAACCTCGGCGGAGGAAGACAAAGTCCTTAGCGGGATAACTTCGACGGAGGAAGAAGATCGACGAAGACCTGAGCCACGAAGGACACCATTATTGAAGTCGGCGGAGGAGGAAGATGAACGAACCTCTGGTAGAACCTCGGCGGAGGAGGAAAACGAAGTCCTGTGTCATTGAATCGGCAGACACAAGGAAGAAGAGCTTCGATCGACGGAGGATTCATGTGGAATTGAAATCGCCAGAGGTAGGAGGTGGGAAGCGGTGAATGAGGCGGATGAAGTGAACCCTAATCTTCCAACGTGTGAATATTGAAAAAAGAAAAAAAAGTAAAAGGAGGAAAATAAACAAAATAACGTCATTGGTTGAAAACCCAAAAAACATGGGTTGAACGACACGTGGCAAAAACTATTTGCTTTTAAGTAATTATATAGATATAGATATAGATATAGATATAGATATAGATATAGATATAGATATAGATATATAGATGCATTTATTACTTGTACCCACTTGGACAAAAAAAATCAATTTTTATTAATCTTATTAAACGAAGTCCTGTGTCATTGAATCGGCAGACACAAGGAAGAAGAGCTTCGATCGACGGAGGATTCATGTGGAATTGAAATCGCCAGAGGTAGGAGGTGGGAAGCGGTGAATGAGGCGGATGAAGTGAACCCTAATCTTCCAACGTGTGAATATTGAAAAAAGAAAAAAAAGTAAAAGGAGGAAAATAAACAAAATAACGTCATTGGTTGAAAACCCAAAAAACATGGGTTGAACGACACGTGGCAAAAACTATTTGCTTTTAAGTAATTATATAGATATAGATATAGATATATAGATGCATTTATTACTTGTACCCACTTGGACAAAAAAAATCAATTTTTATTAATCTTATTAGGTTCCTTAATTTGCGCGTAAAAGTGTAAAACATCGTTTAATACCGATCGGAGGGAGTAACTAATAATCCCATATAAATATCTCATGTAGGCATCCTGTTCCTCACCCCCTATTCATCTACATCTCCTCTCGATCAACGCCATTTCATATCGGCACCGGAGCTTTGGCCACAACGTACCGACGCAGGCGACCACCAGTCCACCACTGCACCCGGAAGTCGCCCAGGAGAGGTATCACGCAGCCGGTCGACAGAAGCCGTTCTGAACAAAGCACAGCAGCCGCCTCAAGCTTCGAATTGAGGCCACTGTGTCGACTGGTTTCTGCAGCAACTTCCGACCCTTCGTTCTCTCTCGTTTCTCCACGGAATTTCAAATTCTTTATACCAAATCGTAGATCTGTAAGTCTACTTTCCATTTCCTCTAAGTTCATTCAATTCCGATCTGGCATTAGGAAATTATGGAAGCTGAAATACAGCAGCGTTTGTGACTATAGCAACTGTCGACAGGTTCTTGCGGGATGTCCCTAGGAGGCTGTGATGGGTCGTCTCTATCCGTTGATAGCACGTTTCAAAGACAACTCCGTGTACTACAACTTTTATTCACAAGTCATGGTCAAATTCTAAATGATTCAAGATTTTTAGAAGCATCAAGGCGGATGCAAGTGCCCAGGAAAATTCCGGACTGAGCGAAAACTGTGACGACTTGCGGGACCTCGTTCTCCGTCGTCTTTCGCTCAAACCCCTTGTTCTTTAAATCGAAATGAAGCTCGGTAAGTCTAGTTTCCAAAACCTTCAATTTTTCTTAATTCCGATTTCATACGAAGGATAATGAAAGGATGTTCAAAGGGATGTCAGGATTCTAAACTAATCTATTCATGTGCATTGATCCACATTTTCACAGCCATAGCCCAACGCCTTCGACCCCGAATCAATTCCACAGAAACCTTGCACATCAATGAGCAGTGGTAAGTTTGAAAGACCCATTTTCGGTGTCCCTAATTGACGTCGAATTGCAGTCGAACTTACCTAACCAAACATGTTTGTGCGTGTGATGTTTTGTTCAAATCGCAACAACTGTTCAGGCACTTGTCTCGACATTTTCTTTCACCTTCCGACAAAACAAATACAACCACGCTGAAGTAGAGTTTGCACTCGTCAGTTTGATAGGTCATAAGCATCAAGCGGAGCTCTCATCGTCGAAACCCACTGTTGAATCTGCGCGAAGGGATCCGTCGAGTTGTTGAAGGAGATGGTATAATTACGCCTAACCTCCCAACTTTTCCGTTTTTACAAAATGTGCCCTTGTTTTAGTTTTTAAAATTTCAGAAAGTATCCCGCAATTTTAGATGATGTTCTAACTCGCGTAATCTTCATCATCCGCAGTGTGATCATCAAATCCTTACCCGTCCTCACTGATTCAAAATTCTCAAGAAGATCATGTTGGTATTATTTCTGACTCCTTAAATTAATTCGATTTTTAGTCGAATTAAATAAGTCAGATCCGTTTATTAAAATTCCAAGTATTAAATACTTCCTTGTGTTTCCTATTTCATACCTATAGATATGTTCGTAGACTTCGTCAACTCCGTCACCAAGTGCTTTGAAGTCCATAGTTGGTACCGAAATCCAACAAGATGAATAAGGCAAGTGACATTCCGAGCATTTCTGCTCAATTGGTGCCTTCGTGTCTTGTTTGTTTTCCTGTCTTTGATTGCTTGCCAAGTTAAATAAAATAAATTATAATTCACCTGCTTGTGTGATTTATTTACCGTTCAGTTTGAACTTGGCAAGTTTAATTGGGTGACCTTAATAAGATAATAATAATATAGTTACCCACCGGTCATTTAAAGCATGATTTATTTTTGTCCTTTCATGCTAATTGGTTAGGAATAGAACATGTTATTTCTTTGATGCTTCCATCCTTTATTTTAATTGCTTTCATTTCATTTGGCATCCATGTTACCTATAAATAATATGTGTTATTTTGTGTTGTGTGATCACCTAGGATATCTAAATAAAATAGTAATAATGTGAGGATTGTGTGTTACGATTGGAACTCAATTAAATCAAGATCAATGAAAGTAAAACGTATCAATCAACGTAAACCAAATGTGAACCGTAATGTGTGAAGTCAAGTGAAAGTGATGGTGTAGAGTCAGGTCGGGGCCGTTACTCCTCGGTCTAAAGGTTTCATGAAACTAACACATTTCCGTAGAGAAATGTTACACTACCTCCGGTAGTAGGCCGCTATCTGCTAGTGAGAGCGGGGCCGGTATCATATTATAACAAATAGTGTGTGTTGTGAAACATTCAATTCATATTAATAGTGGTAAACGTGTATAGCATATAAACCCGTGTTTAAGCTACTCAATGTGAGGAAGTGAGTGAAGTGTGTTATATCAATATGTTTTAAGCTACTCAATGTGAGGAAAGTGAGCGAAGTGTGATATATATATACACATCTTCTTAACATAGTAAGAACAAAGCTTTATAGTGATCACAATTAATTCAAGCTATATCATATTCCATCTGTAATCGGAGTATGGTTCCTAAGAGTGCTTGTCGCTCGCATCTTTTGTTACTCAATCCTACTGGATTATCCGTGTCACATGAGTCGTGTCTTAAAAGGTTAAGTCTTCACATAAAATATTCTTAATAATTGCATTTGGGTTTAGATTCATACTGTATTATGGTCACTGAGTTTGAGTCCAAAGAAGTCCCAGTTTTTGAGCCGTCATTTGCTAGTTCTTGCGAACTAACCGTCCTTTATTTGGATGGCTGGTGTCCTTCATTCCGGACGCCAGACCGGTTTTCGCAGGTTTAGGTCGAGTCTCAGAAGAGAAGAGAAGGGAAGTTGAGAAGACATCTAAACTATTTTTAACGTTCTATTTAAAGTTTAAATTTATAGATGTATTGTATAGGCGTTTAAATATTTTATTTCCTTTAAAAGTCATCCGCTGTAATATTATCAAATTGTAAAGTTAAATCCTCAATTTTAGAGGAAAGTTTAATAAAGAGTTATTTTTATTTTCCAAGTCTTTCGCTATTTCTATTTATTTTACATATCATTATTTGTTATCATCTTGTTTATGGGAGCATGGTTGCATGTCCCTATAAGCCTAAGGTGGTTACGAAAACATTATTGTCCGAGTAATCACTGACGCTGTGACATTCCCTCGTGTTAAAAAAGGGGTATTACAGTGCTGCTTCCGAGTAATGCTTGGCTTCGTCCGTCGTCTATATCCCCATCTCGTTTAGTCTGGCTATGTTTCGTTTCGCTTTGTAGAGTGTTGTTGCTTGTATCTTGCACCATCTTTGTATGTTGTGTTTGTTTAGACGGTTTTCCGTGTGCCGACTTGTCGGCTTTCGGGGTTCAGATATGTCTGACCTCAAATTTTTACCTAATCAAAAAAAAAATTTGCCCTTAGTTGGATCTGCGTCTCCTACTTTTGTACACATCATTTATATATTTAGCTCTTATAAAAATATAGGACGCCAATTTTTTAAAGATTAAAAAATGCAAAAAATAATTTAAAATAATATTTTAATACAAATTATTAATATATTAATAAAAATAATACAAATTTTAAGATCAACAAAAACATAATATAAAAAACTATTAAATCATACTTATAACTTAACATGATATATTTTTCTAACTTGTACAAAGATCTTAAAAAAATACTCCACTTATCAAAATAGAAACAAAGATGTAAGAGTCAAGGCTTTGATGGATTGATCACTTTGGAAGAAAAGACTCGAGGTCACCAGTTTTGATTATCAAGGGTGTTCGACTAAAAACGGACAACCCAGAAAGAATTGGAATGAAGTGATTAGATATGACTTTATTGTTTTAGGACTTAGTGAGACAATGGCATGTGATAAGATATCATGAATGAATGTTTTTTTTATTAAATTTGAAACTCGAAGGTAGGTCAAGCTGACAGACGGGAGAACCGTCTAAAAATCATACAACAATACAAATGGTGCAAACTCAAGCAAAACACTCTACAACAACGAAACCAAGCATATCTAAACCAAATTGGATGTAGTCGAAGACGGCGAACGAAGCCAAGACCCACTACCACGATCCCAATTCCCAACCTATCCCAACCTATTATGACCCAATCGTTATCTGGACAGTGAGGACGAACTCCAGGGAAGCAGTCAACCTAAATAGAGGAGACGATGCGATGCACACTACCACGATCTCAACCTATCCCGACCTCGAAAGCCAAAACCAAATCCACAAAGAAGATCGCAAAACCTCACCGTCGCAGAGCCGCATACTGCCTGAGTAAAGAGCACCGAGAAACCCTAAAAGAACTTAGTCAACCCAAACGGGAACTAGTATACGCCCATACGAGTGGGGTTTGATAACCTTGCGGGATTTAGTCTCTACAGAGACATATGATAACTTTAACTTCTGATTTATATATATATTCAGAATTTTTTTAATTTTTCCCCTTTTCGGACAGCTTTGGGCCCAAGCCAAAAGGTTTAGGCTCAAAGCGTACAATAAGCATGCCGAAGAAGCTCTGGCGACGCTGCACAGACCAAATGACGGAAGGCAAGCCCCTCCTACCGCCCATGAAAGAATGTTATCCGCATTAAGAAGGGCTAGTCACATGCATCTAGTGTGTCTAAAGACGTTTCTTTCTTACAATGCTATGCTTAGTATTCTGTGAGAGTTATACTTATCATTTGATTTTGATTATATGGTTTTTTTTATTTTGTTTTTTTATGATTACTCTAATTCTCTTAGAAACGTCCTCTAGTTAGGGAAAATGTGCATATAACTTTACGCTCCAAATATAGTATATATATAGTGTAGTATACACTATACAGCGGTGGAGCCAGGATTTATATTTGGGGGTGCTAAAAAAAATTGTGAAATATTTTTTTTTGGTGTATCTTATTAAGAGGTTTTTTTCTAAGAAAATATTGAAAAAACACTAAAATTATGATTTTTTTAATTTAAATATAAATATGATATTTTTTTAATGAAATAGTTAATAGAAACAAAAAAAAAATATAGAGAGAAATCAAGAAGAATATTTAATGATATAGTAAAACATAAATATGACTTTTTTAATGAGAAGACACTAAAACTGTGATTTTTTTAATTTAAATATGAATATGAGATTTTTTATGAAATAGTTGATAGAAACAAAAAAAATATAGAGAGAAATCAAGAAGAATTAATAATATAGTAAAACATAAATATAACATTTTTTTAATGAAATAGTTGATAGAAACAACAAAATATAGATAGAAATTAAGAAGAAATAAAAAGTGAAGCATTTGGGATTTGAACTACCTTTTATTATCCTACCTTCCCTTCTTCCTTCATTTACCACTTGAATTAGACAACCCTCTTGTTTCAAATATCATTTAAAGATGTATATTAACTTAAAAAAATACTAAATATATGCAAAAAAAATCGTATTTTCTTTCCGAGCCAGGGGTGCTCGAGCACCCCAAGCACCCTCTGGCTCCGCCCCTGGTAATATATATGCTTAATTTAAGATTTGACACAATTTTCTTAGATATATTTTTACAAGATTTTGTCCAATAATAAATTGATGAAACCCGTTTGAGAGTTCGGATTCCCAGAATTTCGAGATTGGGCCAAACGCAGTTCTCTATATAAGTACTTACATGTGATATGTGAATCGTAAGTCCGGTGATCTTGTGAGAGAGTGTGTATTGTCTGCGGATCAAAACTTGCTTATTTGGGAGAGCTTAATTGTGTTTCAACCTTCTTCCCAAAGGTTCGCTCAACTGACTTACCAAATGGAACGCCGATGGGTTCATAGGGTGTGTTTGGATTCCAAAATGCATTAAATATAATGCATTATTTTTACCTCGGTTTATGTGCTCGTTTGTTTACATTACATATTTAACCTCGATATTTGCGACTTTTTAATTGTGCAACCAAACATGCACATAAACCGAGGTAAAAATAATGCATTATATTTAATGCATTTTGGAATCCAAACACACCCATAATTTCCTATCCGCGAATTAAGCAAGCGCCTAGACAATACACACTATAAAACCAATTCATTGTCCATGTGGCGATTCATGAATGTCATGTGACCGAGTTTCAAGTATTGTGTGGTGAGTGGGGATGCTCGCCACATGTCTCTGGGTGTCTTATGTGGCATTTGTGAGACTGGTCATGCCCGTTCCTTGTATTTTTGTCCGCGACTCTAATGGTCCATTGGAGAGCCCTTTAGACCCTTTGGCGGATGTTGATTTGAGGACAGAACCATCTACATAGGGTTTTGGCGGACTCCCTAAGCGACGAAAGATGGTGATCAACATCGAGTTAATATTGGAGGGTTGATGGTGTAGCAGTTTCTGATGAAGATGTGGTGCCAGTGCTTCCATTTGATCTTGTACCGGGATTTGCAGGTCAATCAGACGGACGATGGTTGCGGTCGGAGTTGGAAGAGATGAAGGAGCTGAGAGCGCCACCTCAAGCTTCTCCTGTAGATATGACGAGTAACTCCCCCACGTTTGCTTCTCCATCTTCATTGAACTCCCTGAATCTCTCACATCGGTCACACTACATTTTTTTTTTTTTTGGTCGGCACCACAGTACCACGCTACACAATTTTAAAGGTTCCAATTTTTTTAAACTAAATGACATGTTCTTGAATTTGAAACAATTAAATTAATGTGTGGAATGAAAAATAAAGCGGAAGGAAACGGATGCAAGCCCTTCACGCCGTCTCCAACCCCGAACCCAAATCCATGTTAACATGCCGATGAAAGCACGATCTAGATCAAGATTTGGCCTCAAATCACCAAATTTGATACCGTTGTCCACCTTACTTTGGTGATTTGTGCTAGTATGGTGCCCTTGAACGGAAGGTGCTCAGAGCTATAAATAGAAGACTCGTGCCCAGAGCAGCTACAAATCGAAGACTCGTACTTAGAAATATAAGCTGAATCTTTGAGGAAAGACGTTATGCTTGGAGAAGGCGTCGATTTTGGCGATTTAATGAGTGATGGAGTAGCCAGGTGGGCTTTTGGGGCGCACCAATGGGCAGGATAAACCTTGTATTTCTGTTATTTTGAACCAAGAGTGAGAGTATCAAATGCAGCTTGGCTGTTAGGGGAAACCCCAAGAGAGTTTTCCATAATTTTCTTCCGCTCATTCATCTATATTTTCATTTGTTTTACGTACGCTTGTTTCTACTAGACCTGGCTTATCTGTAGCCATTTCTATCATAAAAAAACCCTGCTTTTACATGGTATCAGAGCTATAGGGGCCTTTTCTTGTTTTTTTGTTACGAATCTTGAAGGGAAATGGATACTCATACGACACCACAAGGAAATGCTACTCCACCTCATTATGTTTTTGGAACTCAGGATTCATAAGGTAACTTTGGTGACCCTCTTTTTCTTGCTAATTCGGATCAACCTGCTGCCTAGTTGGTCACCAATGTGTTTGATGAAGTTAATTTCCTCTCTTGGATGAGAGAAGTTGTGATGACTTTAGGAAATAAGAATAAGTTATGCTTCATAAATGGGTCATGTGTAAAACCTATTCCTAAAGGATCCATGGAATCTAAAAAATGGATAAGGGTTGATTTAATGGTGAGATGTTGGTTGCTAAACTCCATGGTGAGTTCTATCAAAGAGAGTTTTGTGTATGCTGATTATGTGAAACAACTGCAGAATGCGATAGCAGAGAGATATGGTCAGTCTAATGGACCATTAATTTTCAAACTTAAGAGAGCCTCGCTATGCAGCAATACATGTTGTAAGATACTTGAAAGGGACTCTATATGTTGGCTTTCGTTATTCAAGTTAATCTTCCTTCACTATCACAGGATATTGTGATACACATGGGGTGCTTGCCAATTCATTACTAGATCTCTTATTGGATATGGTGATTTTCTTGGCCATTCCCTTGTGTCTTGGAAGACAAAGAAACAATACTCAGTTTCGAAATCCTGTGCATAAGCTAAATATAGAAGTATGTACTCCCTCCGTCCAAGAATAGATGGTCTTTTAGGGCTCGAAATTTTATCAGAAATACACGGACTTTTAGATGTGTAGGTAGTAATTAGTACCTCTAAAGTACATTTTTTTTACTTTATTACCTCTAAACTACATTTTAAGTTTTAGATGTGTAGGTAGTAATTAAGAGGTAAAATAGGTTTCTTAATTCGCGTGCACGAGCCTAAAAGGCAATGTATTTTTGGATGGAGGGAGTATATAATAATGAGTGAGTTAATTTGGATAGAGAGAATTTTGCAAGCTCTTTCCATCAAGGTTCGCAAACCTATTCCTTTATTTTGTGACAACAAGGCTGCCCTTCACACTAATAAAAAAAAAACAAGGTTGTCATTCCCATTGATGAAAATCTAGTTTTTTCACCAAAGAACTAAACATCTAAGGATTGATTGTCATTATGTTCATGAGATTTCATGATGGCTTTGTGTATCCACAACACATCTGGACAGACATTTAGATTGCCGATCTTATGACCAAACCATTGGGAGAAAAGTAACATCTCTTTCTGTCCAAGTTAGGACTTGTTGGTTTCTCATCAAGTCCAACTTGAAGGGGGATATGGAGAATATCATCTTCATCTTTATTTACTGTCATTTTCAGTTGTTATTTTCCTTTGTTTTAGGGACAATGATGTAATAACAAATAGTGTCACGTGATAGATGTGTGATGCTCACGTTGTTACCTCATTTTGGAATAGGGTGTTGGGGACCCCCCCTGAAATCAAGGTTGAGTCGCTAATGGCTTTTCATTAAATTCCTTCCCAAAATTTTGCCTTTATTGCCTTGTTTTCTAGCTTGATTTAGCTAGCTCAGGTAGCAGTAACTTCTTTTCAAGCTGATTTGAAGTGTTAATTTTGGGATCTAATGCATTTTGGGGTTTGATTTTAGATAAGAGCTCCATATCATTCTTTGATCCGGTTGATTTGGGAGACGGGGGTTCAACATGAGGCGATAGAAGGTAATGCATTTGTTTTATATTTTAATTTTAATTTTTTCTATTCTCCAATGTAAACGGAAAAGGTTAGTTTCACGGACGAAGGACACAAGACAAAAAAAAATTACAAACCTTAGGACCAATGTATCTGGAAAAATATGTCAAAACTTTTATACTCAGTGCAAAATACTCTTTAGCTCAAGGAAACTGCGCGAAATAACCGTAGTTTAAAAAACACACAGAAGGGCATGAGATGAAAGTTTTACAAACCTTAGGGGTAATTAAGTGAAATTAGTCAAAGTCTCCCGTGAACTATCCTTTACGTAAGGGGTATTTCGCTAAATTTCAGAAATAATATTATTGGTCGTGAGAACTATGGATGAATTGGCGTTGACTGCCGAGTCCATTGACCAAGCGGGGACGCTTCTTTATCCTCAACTCAACCCCCCCCCCCAGGCCCCCCTCTCTCTCTCTCTCTCTCTCTCTCCGTCTCCGTCTCCACGTTTTCCCCCAAATCGCCATATCCTCTCAGATCATGAGCCAAATTAATATCACCTTCAGTTCACCTACAAATTAAACCTCTCAACCTTTTTATTTTATTTTATTTTTGGAAGTAATCTGCTAATTTCCTAGTTCTGTCTTCGTCCGTTAATCTGATCGGGATTCTTCTTCACCTTTGGATTGGGTCTTCTTCAATTCAATTTCTGTATGTGTTCTGTTCTACTTGCTGTTAAGTAAATTAAAGTTTTCTGTGTGATTTGGTAGTTTCCCTTTATATATATGTATATATAATTAAGACATTGTTGACATATAGGAGGGCGAATTGGAGATCAAAGTCGTCACCTTGGAAGCTGGAACCCTAGGTTCCTCTGCAAAAAAGGTACTCCACAGGTTAGTTGCAAATCATTGAGAAACCTGCACCTCATGCTTGTTGGTCAGAGGCCCATATCGAATTACCTCCAGAAAATATATGCCTAGATGGGGCAGTGTTCGGATACATCCGAGATCTAAAAACTGTTGAAACTGAAGTCATTAACAAAATGTCCAGCCGACCTTCTGCGAGTAATAAGGTATCATTTGACATTGTTTGCACCACTAATTCATGGAGCAGTCTTGGTTTTATTTTTTAATGGTATTATTGTAAGTCCCTCTAAAACCATCCAATGTTTTCCATTTAATCAGGTTCCAGTTCAAGTGCCAATTAATGAACATCGACTTCCTTCGTTTGATAACCCAGTGAAGAAAAACAATGTCTCACAGGTATGATCTTATATTGCTACAAACAGGGTATAATATACGTAGCTTGATATTTTCTTCAAAATTTAAGCTTACCACTTAATGTCAAACTCCTATGGACTTTAAGCTTTTCATGCTGTCCACCTCTTAATTTCAAAGTCTGATGGGCTATTTGACTAGCATTTCACTCCTGGGCCAACCTGTGCATTTGGTTTGAAATCACCATTTATCACAAAAGCTTATTGCATTATTGTGCAGGGTTTCACTATCACTTAAAAGTCATTTGGAAGTTAATTGTATCAAGCTTCTTAGTTCATATAGGTAAGGAATGACATCCCACTGACGCCTTCTTGAAAATAGGGGGAAAAAACAAAAAAACCCTCCCTGGAAGTTAACTACTACGTATTAGGAACATATTGCTTCCTATTAATTCAGCCTAATCACATCTATGGACAAATAAAGCAACAGAGTAATTGTTATGCTCAATTTAATAAAAATGACTAGTAAATTGACCACCATTGTTATTAAGATGTAATTGGATTAAAAATTCATTTTGGCGATACTTGTCGGATATCTATATCTAATATCTAATACTCCGTATAGTACTAAAACAACACCCGGAGACGCCACGAGACAACTTTTCCTTAGCTATAGGTTTATGTGGTGGCTTTTTATTAAACTTGACCCCACATTAAATTATAATTAAAATTAGTTAATATCTTTAATTTATTTCTTGCTTGATAATTTAACATTTCTAATTAATTTGTTTTTATATTAATGTATTTACTTTTCCATACTTGTATTATTACCATGTTTTCCTAACAAACTAAATTTTTTTATTTAATTTTATTAACATTTAAATATTTGAAATTGGATTTTGAATTTTTTTGTCTTGATTATTGTTGATAATTGATAACAACAATATTATATGATAAGTTGATGGTTATTTATATGATAGAATAATGACACATTGTTTTATACTATCTTATTAGTTCATTGGGCCCTCATATAATATACAAATACGAAGGCCAAATTAGCCAAATATACAAGATTTTGGGAATTTTGCAAAACTATACACAACACTACCACAAAGCCTTGTGCCCCTCCTATGTGCCCCCTCCCCCTCCAGCGTGCCCCCCACGCCCCCCTCCAGCGTGCCCCCCTCCACGTCAGCAGTTTTTTTTTTTTTTTTTTCCCGCGCGTCAGTGCTGACGTCATCGTCGGGATTGCTGAGACCGTTTACAAGGATGCTGACGCCAACTTTTTTTTTCTATTTTCCCACGCGTCGGTGCTGACGCCAACGTCGAGAATGTTAACGTCCGCATTGCTGACTCCGACAACGCTGACGCGGAGGACGTCGACGATGCTAACACCGGGGATGACGAGGATGCTGACGCCGCCGACGATGACGTCGGGAATGATGACGTCGGGAATGCTGACGTCTGACGCCCTCTACGAGAATGTTGACGCCGACGGTGATGACATCGAAGATCAATATATTTGATGTATTAAGTCATTACCAATTATTTGGATTTCACAAATCAAATAACATTAAATTTTTTATATAAAATATAAAAGGGGGAGAACAAAGAGGCAAATGAATGTTCTACAAAAAAAAAAAACGAATATTTTTTTTTTTTTTGTAGTGAGAAACAAAGAATAACGGTAAACCATTAAAACAAAGAATTTTTCGCCGTCGACGATCCTGACCTCTTTCCTCATCCATCTCTTATATTGCAAAAACAATGTCAGCAAATATATACCTACATAAAAATATGCATAAAAACGATGTCAGCACTAAAAAATACGTATAAAAACGATGTCAGCACTAAGAAATAAACCAATTTTTAAGGACTCAAGCATACATATATACTTACATATATAATATCAAATTAAAAACGATGTCACCACTAAAAAATACGCATAAAAATGATGTCAGCACTAAAAAATAAACCAATTTTTAAGGACTCAAACATATAAATATAACTACATAAACAATATCTAACTAAAAACGACGTCAGCACTAAAATAAATTGAAGACAAATTGCATTACTCAATAAAAAGAAAACGCAAGTGGTGAATAATAGTTTGCACATAAACAAACTTGCATCTGTACTAAACGATCATTAAAATAAATAAGCTAACTAAGAATTGTTCAATTCAGTACATAATTAGAGATTGGATCATGCTAATAATTAAGCTGACTGAGAACTGCCATCCAATTCAGTACATAGATTGGATCATGCTAATAATTATAGCCAAATCATTAGATATTTACAAGTCCACATCTTCTTCCCATCTCATGCCTTCCATTGTAAAACAAAAAAAAGACCATTTCACACAAGACCAAACGCAGCAAAAGGAATTAAAAATCACCAAGAAGAAAATCAAATCAAGAAAAGCGTATAGAAAAGCTACTGTTATTGAAATGCAAGGTTAATGAACTACCTACTACATCTATTTACTTTTACCCACCTACTACATCACAACAATATGTATAAAAACGATGTCAGCGCTAAAAAATACACATAAAAACGACGTCAGCGCTAAAAATATGCATAAAAACGACGTCAGCGCTAAAAATATGCATAAAAACGACGTCAGCACTAAAAAAATATGCATAAAAACGATGTCAACACTACAAAACAAACCAATTTTTAATGACTCAAGCCTATAAATATACCTAAAGAGCAACCTAAACTAGGTAATAAAGACCATGTCAACACGAGCAACCTAAACAAGGTAATAAAGATCATATATCCTAGTAAACATCATATCCTCTTATAAACATCAGATCTGTTACATAGATTGCCATTCAGTCCACACTCTTCATTGTAAAGACGTGCTCATCCTAGTAAGGGTTGCTGACTGTGGCACATTAATTAACTTCATCTTGTATACTCCTACATGACATCACATTTGTTTCCACACAAATGTAATGGAATTTATGACAGCAAAAATCCAACAAGTATAAATATATACACGTACAAAATCATTATTCATATTTGAAAAAGAAAGTAGAAGAAGAACGTAAGAGGAAAAGGCAAAATTAAGGACAAAAATGGTGGTTCTAGTGAACTGAATTTATCTAATTGAAACCGGAACTTATCAGCTAAATGAGTAAAGGTCGGGTTTCAATCTCCCTTGCTGACATGAAATTAGCTCGAGCAAGGAGACCGGGAAGAGGACATCCCCGAATCTATCTGTACCGAACAAAAACACAGTCCAAATTCCTATGCCTGTACCGAACAAAAACAAGAGAAGGAAGAGGACATCACCGAAATCGATAACGACGTTCTGGCCATGGGGTTTCGCGTGATTGAGCCGCTGGATTCCGATGGGGTTTCGCGTGATTGAGCCGCGAAATCTTCGTTGCTGACATGAAATTAGCTCGAGCAAGGAAGGGGATGTCAACTCCTCCGGACCACCAACGCCGACTCCTTGCCTTCACTCTCCGTTGTGCGTTCCAATTCACATCTAGGAAAATCGCCGGCGGAGGAACGATCGGAGTTGAAGAGCGATCCTCGACCAAACACACCGCAATCCTCGCTCTTCCAGATCTAGGATTTCTAGCGAAAATCTCGAGATGGCGAATTTCCAGATCAAGGATCTAGGATCCTCGTTGGAGTCAACATAGCGGGAGGAGCAAAAGGCCGAGGAGGAGCTCCTTGAAATAGAGATGGCGAATTGGTGATATAATTTGCGACCTCGTCAGCACAGATCTGAGTCATAGAAGCGGCTTCTCTGAATCAGATCGGAGAAGAAGAAGGAGGAATCCGGCGGAACTTCGTTCGGCGGATCTTCGCTGACACTGAACGACAGATATGAGATTTAGGAGGAGGAAAACGGCGGATCTGTGGATGGAGCACTGAGCGAGAGAGGTGAGCGAGAAAGGCGAGGAGAAGCGCGGCTAGGTCTAAAAACGTTGCCTAATTATGTTATGTATACTTTTGCAAATTTTACAAAAACGTGTATATTTGGCTAATTTGGCCGAGGCGCAAATTTTCTCTATATATATATAGGTTATGATTATGAAAGACTATAAAATAAGATTAGGTTAAATCTTTAATAGATAGATTATAAAGCCTCCTTATTTTAATTAAATATTTAGTTGTACACATGATCAAATACTCGTAGGTGAAAAAAAAGAAAATGTTATGTTTATATTCAAACAAAACATAGTTACATAAAATTAATTGTTAATATACAAAAATTGAAGCTATAATCATATTCATTGTCAATAGTGTTATAAACATTGGCTTTTATATTCATGTAATTTGCAATTTAGTATACTTTATCATTTGTTTAAACCTTATTTAGAATTGTTATGTAACAATATCCTCATCTTTATTAATATCTTTGTTTACTATTTTCACCTCTTAAACTTTGTTTACTACTTTAATCAACAACAACAACAACCCAGTTAATCCCGCTAAAAAGCGGGGTCTGGGGGTTAGGATGTACGCACTCATACCCCGAACACGTCGAGAGAGTGTTTCCGATAGACCCAGAACGAAAGTGCAATAGGACCACATAGTAATAGGGGAGGCACGAGGATACAACTCAAATCAAAACCATAACAAAAGACACTAGACATCAGCAACTCGTATGCTCCTTCTCCAATTGTCTCTGTCCGAAGTCATATCTTTCCTGCTAGTTTATTAGAAATTGGATTTTCATGTTATGACTCAATTTAATTTGAGGATATAAATCGGACCGTGAATAATCAATTTACCACCACGCAAACCCGGTCATTGGAATTTGTTTTCTTACATTTTTTACTCTCTCCGGGTTAGATATATTGTTAGGTTTATTTTTCATCAAATAATCCCGTTAATATTTTTATAAATAATATCAATGTATTTATTTTTATTTTTAAAGATATGGATAAAACTAATCTAACTTTTTTCATATAAATTAATCTAATCTAGATTTTTTCTAGATAAAATATTTATAAAATAACTCAAGGTAAAATGATAAGATTTGTACGATATGAGTTTGAATATTTATACTAAAAATTAATTTAATCATTAATTAAAATGGACACATAGGATGACGTGTCAAATACTCGGGCCAAATTGCACCAGAGTATGACACGTAAGCGAATCGCACCAGAATCCGCCAAATAGGATTTCCACGTCTCTGTTTTAGTATTATATACTAGTATAGTACCCGCACCTTGTGTGGGGTTTTGTAGCTTATCAGATTTTATAAATATGTAATCATTACTTATAACACAATAAATGATTGACATTGAACTCGCTTCAAATGATTGACATTTAACTTATAACCAACTTAATTTTTCTTTTAGAAAAAAAAAGAGTGGTCAAAACTAAATTACGTAGATTCCATAAAAGATTAAAAAGAATTAATTAATAATAGGCATTGCTTATACATCATAGATGATGAAGGATATGTGAGTATTACATATGGACTAAAGAATGTATTAATTATCACATTAAATAATAACTTTCATTTTCATAATACATGTTAATAAGAAATAAATAACATAATTTGAGCATGTTATATGGTTTGCAATGTTTAAAATAAAATCCTTTTAAATATATTAGGTCAAAGCATGAATAGTTAGCTTAGTGACTTAAAATATTTGACAAATAAACAAAAATTTGATATTAGCACTTAGCTCTGGAAAAAATATAGTAAAAAATAAATCATTCACATGGTATTTGATTTCTCCCGTCATGAGTTTTTATATTCATGATTAATATCTTGTCTTGTAAGATAGTTTGTTTTAATGGATAATTAAAAAAAATGAATTCTTGTCATATCTTTTTTTTTAAGTTATATTTGCTAGATTGAAATATATTTAAAAAATTAAAAAAAAATACAATGTACTGAAACACGTAGCTCTAAGAAATTGATTTATTTTAATTTTTACATTCTATAATTGATTGAGTTATAACATCTAAAATATATTGTGATTCAGTTTTTTTTTTGTGATTCAGTAAAACTAATTTGTGGGGTAAATGTAGTAACTAACAAATATATTAAGTTTAACTAAACATAAGTGAGAAAAATTAAATTAAATTTATGATAGAAAGTTTGAGAGAAATTAATATTATACTAAATTTGTTAAATTATCATTAGATTTATTTTAATTAATAATTGATTAAATTGAATTAGTTATAAGTGGGGCCACACTTAATGAAAAATCGCCAAGTAAGCCTTGATTTAAGGAGAGGTTGTCATGTGTATATTTTAGATGTTAGTGTAAGGTGTTTTCTCAACCTAAAATTTAAATTATATTATAATATACATAGAAAAAGATTTAATTTAAAAATATTATCCAAATTTTGTAAATAATATTGTATGAAAAATATTTTCTAATCAAAACTTGTTTAAAAATGGATAAGGACAAATAACAACTATTTTAATTTATTTATTAGGCAAGTTGTTAAGAATTAGCTTAAAATCCTTGAACATTACTATAAATTAAATCTATCTTAATATTTCTGCCTTTTTTGTTAATATTTAATTAGGTTCCATCTGAAACATTTATCTTGTTTAAATTTAGCCTTGTCATTTACGTTTAATCGGTTAATAAGATTTAATCGTGAATTTTTTGTTTGGAGTATAAAGACTTAGAAATTAGATAGATGGATAGATTATTGATTAAATATCATTGATTAACCATTAATGAAAATTAGTTTCGGCTAGATAGATGAAATAATTCATTCTAGATGGTTGGACCTTAATTTGTATATATAAAAAATTGTTTTTTATTTTATTTGGATTAGTTAGATAATTTTAAATGTAAGGCAAAATTATTTGTACGGCAGTTCAATCAATTGTTTTTTTTAGGGGTGACCACAAATCCCGGTCCCGTCCCGGACCCGTCCGGCAAAAATAATGCGGGACGGGACGCGAGACGACCCGACGGGATCCCGTAAATCCCATCCCGCACACACATATAATAATAATAATAATAATAAATAAATTATTATAATAATAAAAAAAAAAAAAATAATAATAATGATAATAGTAGTAGTAGTAATAATAATAATAATAATAATATGAAAGATTCACATATTAAAATAATAATAATAATAATAATAACAACGTAATATTATATATTATATATATAATATTAGAATATAGAGTATGTATTATAGTATATATATATATTATAGTATATAGAGTATGTATTATAGTATATATATAGTTTGTATATATATATATATGTATGTATTATAGTATATATAGAGTATGTATTATAGTATATATATATATAGTTTGTATATTATATATATATAATATTACATACGTACACACTATAATATATATTTCATACACACTAGAGTACTATATAGTGTGTTTATATATACTAAATACTGTAACTTAGTCATATATAGATATACACTACATCCTCCAATGTAAGACCATATATATACACACTGCATCGGTGTTTATATACATGTACACACGTGTATATGCGTACGCATATATGGGAACCTGTAAAATATAAAAAATTATACATATATATGTATTACGCCTTTGAGAATCGCAATATATTTATAAAAAATTTGACTTATTTAAATAATTACGTGGGGCGACTTCCGTCCCGTCCCGGTCCCGTCCCGTCCCGCGCCCACCCCTAGTTTTTTTTATTGAAGATCGAAATTAGTGTAATTAGAACTAATTTGAAATATTTAGTTAGTTACCGAAGTTGAAATATTTTTTGGAGAACTAATTTGAAATAATAAGAAAATTTGACTTCTAACATAGGCTATTAATATTTATCTAATTAAGTAACTAATCGATGAATTTGAATAAATAATTTTGTGTAAAATTTGCTAGAGTTTTTATTTTTAAATAAAAATATTTTTGGTAATTTATACACCATAAAAACAATAACAATCAATTCAATTTGAAATATGTATTTGAAGGAATTGCACAAGGTAACCCAAAAACCCAAAAGTGTTGCAAGGTTAACCCAACCCGGATGAAAATGGGGTGAAACCGGTTATCCGAGAGCAACACAACCGGTTTTTTAGGTTAGTTTTGCAAATAACCCTATATATTTTGGGTAGATAATTAATTTATTTAGTTTGTAAAAATCAATTAATTAGGATGGTGGGACCATGCTTGATGATAAGTTGACACATAAGCCTATTTTCAAGGGTAAATCGCCAAGTGGCATCTTCAACATGTGTTTTAGTATTATATTAGAATTAGATATTAGATATTGATATATTGATTGATTATATATTGATATTTGATTATAATAATAGGCATATGCTATTACACTAAGATTGTGTATAAACAATTTATTTTTGATTTATTTTTTTCCATTTCTCTCTTCCACACAATTTAAATAAAACTTCTTTTATGTTATTTCTTAATTAGTGTTTGGCTTTATGTGTATTTCTTGATTCAATTCTCACATTCTTGGCTCACTTACTTTCAATCTTTGGATTTGAAGTCATGTTAGACGCTAAATTTGCATGGAGAATTCTATCAACTATTGATCAACTGCCATTCCAATTTATTAAGTTTGAATCAATTTTAGATAAAGAAGTATCACTACATATGTATTTAGTAGTACATATCTATCCATTTATATCTTTTATAATATTAAAGCAATTGCGTAAGATGTCACACGACAATCTCACATTAATCCATCCTAGGTGTAATTTTCCTATTAATTCTAGCTCCACATCTAATCAAATCTAATAAAAATAATTCATTGCATATTAATTATATTAAATACCAATAACAATTGAATTATGATATGTTTTAATCTTCCATTGAAATTTTAATGTTTTATGCCATTGTTTTTTTAATTCATTAATGAAATTATGCATCTTCTCTATCAAATTTTAATCATATAGTACCAAGAATTTTTTATATAATTAATTGTCTATAAAACAAATCTTTATAGATTTGGAAATTGACAATATGATTAGCGCTTCAATATTTATTTTACTATTTTGCATTAACCGAGAATAAATTTATATTTCAAAACTATACTCCTAAAGTCATATGCTTTTGTGTATCCATTTAAATTTATAATAAATGAAAGCTATTTTTATGGACTTATAGATTTGGTCAATCCCATTTGTCTAACCCTTTGGTAATTTAACTCATTTATCTATTATCTATATCAATAATCTATAATCTATAACTAGTCTTAAAATAAAAGCTGAAAGTGTCATTTGACCATCTCTCCCTAAAAGTAAAACTTCTAAACAATCATAATATAATTTCAGTATATTATAATCTAATAAATTGTTAATGCTGTTTTTTTTCATAATTTAATTATTCAATGTCATTTTATTATTCATCTTAACTAATAATTTTTATGTACATATTATAACTAATTTTAATAAATTGTTTTTGACATAAATCTAATTTGTAAACTAAATTATTTTTTGGCATAAATTGTTTTATATACAATTATGACTTTCAAATGAATATTTAAATTAATCTATTTATCCCATAATTTTTTTTAAGAAAAGGTGAGAAGTTGAAAGTTGATATAAATGAAAGAGTTAAAATATAACAAATCGTACTCATCTCGACATTTTAGCTAAGATCAAGTATAATATTTATTTCTATCAGTTTTAATAGATTTTAGGTTGATCATTGTTTTTCATGCTCATTTTCCCAAAGATAATATATATGATATTTTTACATTTAAGATATTTGATCAAATAGACAAAAATATAATCTGAAAAGTAATCTATTATTACTTTTATTATAATATAATATAATAATATAATATTAAAAAATAAGGGAAAAAAGACTGATTTCAATATTAATTCATTTATAATTGGGGTGATTACTAGAATGTTCTAAATTTTGGACCTTATTAGCAAAAAGGCTCCCACCTCCTCCAAATTAGCAAAATGTCCACCGCCCTCCTTGACCCCTGTGCCCCCCTCCCGCCTCAATTTTTTTTTTTTTTTTTTTTGCCGCATTTCCAAAGTTGCTGAAACGGAATTGCTGAAACTTCTTTTTCAACACATACGGTTTCAGCAATCCTTGTTTTGTTTTTTTCCCAGTTTTTTTCCCCCGTGTTGTTGAAACATAATTGCTGAAACTCCTGTTTCAGCACATACGGTTTGTTTTTTTTTTGGTTTTTTTTTCCAATTTTTTTTTTGCGCTGCTGAAACCGCATGTGCTGATGCTGAAACAGGAGTAGTTTCAGCACATGCGGTTTCAGCAACCCCTATTTCAGTTTTTTTATTTTTACCGCATTGCTGAAACAGGGGTTTCAGCACATACGATTTTCAGCAACCCCTGTTTCAGTGTTTTTTTTACCGCGTTGCTGGCTGAAACGGAGTTGCTGAAACCCCTGTTTCAGCACATTCGGTTTCAACAACCCCTGTTTTCAATGGGAAAAAAAATATGCTGAAATTGCATAAACAACATTTGATATCCGAATTTGACCCCAACAGTGAATTAATTTATAAGAATTAACTTTCGTGTTTCAGCATAACGAATTTTGCTAAAAAAATTAATTTCAACATTTCAGATCCCACAAATTTTTTTTTGCTGAAATTGCCAATATCGAAACTCTACCAAAGCAAACTCAATCACATAGCAAACTCTCTGCTAAAGATAGAACTAATCATAATTCAAGAACATAAATCTAAAAGAGAGTGATTATTGTAGAATTTGTAGTGCTGATCCAAAAAGATGAAGATTCAAAACTCAAATTTCACCAAAGGAGAAACCAATACACAGACTCATACAGTAGGAAAAGGCAAAAGCTAAATCAGGCGGCAAAGCCTACTTTTTGAGCTTCCACAGCACAAAAAAAGCAAATCAGACAAAATACTAGAAGTTTCCATAAATTGAATCTTCCAATTAGCAGTGAAACGACGAAGTGTAAATGCGGAACAACCGAATTCAATTCGAAGATGCTTACCTGTTTGGAGGAGGAGAAAGGGTCGGCGAGAGCGGGACGGCGGCGAGAAGGGCTACCGACGGCACCGTTAAGACGGCGAGACATAGATCCGCCGTCGAATCGCTGAGACAGCTGGTGGTGGTGAAGCGCCATAGCTAGGGCTTGCCTATGAACAGCTTCTTCGTCAACAAGCAGCTTCCGCTGAGATCTGCCAAGCCTTGCTCCCGTTTTCTCCCCTGGATCTTGCTGAAATAAGGATGGTGATGGCGTTTTCTCCCCTGAATCCAGCACATCATCTTGCTGAAACGTGCCCAGATCCAAGCCTTGCTCCCGTTTTCACCCATGGATCTTGCTGAAATCGGTCGAATTTCTCGCCCTCGCATCAATCGCCCGCCCGCCCTCACATCCATCGCCCTCGCATCGTCATCAACATCATCCAAATCGCCAAAAACGAACGAGGAAGTGAGAAAGAGCAAAAATGCTGAAGACTAATCTCGCCATTAAAAGCGCCAGACGGGAAGAAGGCCAGAGAGGAAGAGACCAAACCTGAGATCCGCGGAAACACAATCGGCGGAAACACATGGAGAAGCCATGGGAGAAGAGATCCGCGGAAACACAATCGGCGAAAACAGAGGAGAGAGGCGTTCAGATCCAGATCTCTGGCGCTTCTTCAACGACGGATCGAGGAAGCGACGTCTTCTTCAACGGCGGATTCAATCACTCAGATCCAGATCTCCGGCGCTTCTTCAACGGCGGATCCAAACGAGGGAGCCGGCTGAGGAATAAGGCAAGAGAGAACTGATGAGCGAGGTTTAGGGAGGGGGGTCAAGGATTTAGGTCGTGGCCTTTTAACAAAAAAAATAAATCCGTGGACAGTTTTTTAATTTGACCCAAAATTTGTGCCTTGGGCGCAAATTTTCTCTTTATAATTCCCTATTACATGTAATATGGTACTGTATTTATCATGGGTATATGATATGACGTATCATGATCAGGGAAAAAGAAGAGAAAAATCCATTGCTTGTAGGCTTTAGCTTTTCAGTGCTTGCCACCCTTGCTGCACTTTGACCAAGGCAGGCACTATTCTTGACGCCTTGGGCTTAAGCAGGCTTAAGGGCAACTGGGATTGACTTTTTTAAACACTAGGTGATACAGTATTAAATTAAATTAGTCAACAAGTTCACCCTTACTGATCAAGGCGGAAGAGGGTCATTTTTTCTTTTTTCCCCATTGTAGCCATTTTCTTAATTAACCTCTAAAATGAAAATTTTCTTAATTAATCCAAACAGGGGATTGGACGTGAAGGCCCAAGTAGTAGATCCAACTCAAAGTCGCGGAAACGGCGACCGGTGGAGTTTCTGAATCAGCGGTGGCCAGTTTCTGAACAAAGCTGTATATACTTCACATTTTCACTCTTCAACTCTTCTTAACTAATGATTCTTAACCAATAACGAAAGGCATTGAGGCATATAAATTAACTGATTGATATCTTTGTTTCAGCTAGGGGACTACCTTATCCTTCATCACTTCTCGGGAGTTGGTTGTTACTGCATTGGCGTGTGTTGTGTGTTTACTGTGTTTGTTTATTGAGCATGTTTTCATGGCTCGATTATTATGAAAAAATCCCAGGTAGTTATATCTTTTGTTCTATATTTGTTTATTAAATGAGAAACTTAGGCCAGCGAGGATATGGAAATTAATTGCATTGCTCTGTATATTTCAATACGAGGTGCAGTGCCATTTTCCATACGGGAGTTTAAGGATATTGGTTACAGTACATTCGTTCGCGGGATATACTGGGTGGTGGTTGTTGGTTACAGTATATTGGTTGCAGTTCTCTTTGTATGGTCGCTTAAAGGTATTTATTTCCCTCCTTGATCCTACTTATGTTATCATATTAGAAACTTATCCCACTTAGGATGCAACAATTGAATTGATACCTTTATTTCTCAGTAAGAGACACAATGTACTGGCAAGCGCATGAACGTCTTAGGCATGCAAAGGGAATCTTGTTTCTCTTCGGTCAAAGCTATGAATTTGAGAAAGACAAGCTTATTCAGTTATGGATGGCAGGGGGTTCTATAAAGAATGAGCCTATGGAGGAAAATGGTGCCAATTACTTTGAAAAACTAGTATCCAAAGGATACATATTACCCTGTGATTCCAACGGTCTATACAGAGTTAATAGTGAAAAGCTGAACTCTGAATTGGATCTGGTTAGGAACAAATCAAGCTTCCTGAGATTGGAGAGCGCTAGCCAAAGCAATGCTATATCTGCTGAAACTTTGCATATTGCCGTGGTAGGCGATGAAATTAATGACATGATTTTTGAGACACTGAGGAGACTTAAGGTGAAAACCCTTCTGTTTCTTGGTGATTTCGGTCCCAAGCTACAGGAAATGCCTCGGGATTTATTTCATGAGTTCTTAGTAGCATTAGATTTAAGTGGAACTCGTATAAAAGAGCTGCCAAGTTCTGCAGGGAGGATGATCAGTTTGCAATATCTTGATCTTTCATGGACCTTCCTTGAACTTCTGCCTGAGTGGATAAACCGTTTTCAGGAACTTCAAACCTTGAGGCTGAAAGGATGTTTTGGTCTTCGTAGACTACCCAACTCAATGGAAAAGCTTATCAAACTTAGACATCTAGATCTTGATGTCCTTGGACAGGTAGCTCCCTTCCCTAAGGGAATGGGAGCCCTCGTAAATCTTCGGACCTTGTCAGCTTTTGCTGTTGGCACTGTGGAAGGATTTAAAATCACTGAGTTAGAGAAGTTGAATTACCTTACGGGTGAATTTTGCATTGCTAAGTTGGAAAATGTGTGTAGCGTGAATGAGGCAAAGAAGGCATCATTGACAGCCAAAACAAACATCAAGAGTCTAGAGCTAAGATGGAGCGATTGTGAGTCTGGGAAACTGAAGAATGATGATAAAGATATCCTTGAAAGTCTTCGTCCTCACTCAAACTTGGAAGAGTTACAGATTGTATGCTACCGTGGTTCCTTTCTTCCTAGTTGGATTTCTGATGTATCATTCAAAAAACTCGTCAGCATAACCCTGTTCAGATGTGAACATGTTTTCATTCTTCCTTCTCTGGAGAAACTACCAGCACTTGAGGGTCTTGAGTTGACTAGTTTGAATAGTGTAACTAAGATGGATTATACAGGTAAGAGGTCACACGATCATGTAGCATTTCCAAGGCTTCTGAAGCTTGCAGTTGATGAAATGCGTAACCTGCAAACTTGGACAGCTCACGAAGCTGACTTCCCATGCCTTGTTGAATTCAGGATAAAAGATTGCCCTAAGTTGTCTGAACTTCCTTCATTTATCCATCTTCCCTCGATCAAGAACTTGAAATTAAGCGGTTGTGCAAACCTTGCATTTGCGTCTGACAAACATCTGGCTAGTTCCTTACAGCAGCTGATAGTAGAAGACTGTCCTTTTATTGAAGAGAGGTGCTCAGAGGGAGGCGAAGATTGGCACAAGATACAACATGTACCGAACATATGGATTGACCATGGAGGATGATGATGAATCATAACAGGACATGCAATTTTCTCACTTGTTTGAGAAGAGAACAAAGGAAGAGAAAGAAGTTTGCCTTCATAACACTTCATTTATCCTAATAGGACCTGTGAAGTTTGGAGAAATGTAATCATATTGGTCTGATTGAAATTGTAATTTATGTTGCTTGTAGATTGTGCATGCCTTGGGAACAAGGCATTGCTCTTGATTGTCTCGAAGTTTCTCATGTGTGTGGATTCAAGGAAATTTTCCATTAAGGTACTGAGACTTGAAGCCTTGAAGGTTGTCAAAATAGTAAAATCCCCAGCTCTGTATCCATAGCCACATTCCTCTTGAGTTGGCCACTTGGATGAGCCAAAGTTTTAGCTACCATTACTTGCAATTTAAAGTTGGAATATACATATCTTTCAGAACTGTTTGCTGTTAAATTTTCATTTTCATTTAAAGAGATGATTTGATATCATGTTCAAGTAATGCTTCCATGAACAAAATTGTGTATTCAAAAACAGTTTCGAAAATCGTTTTGGGCTTTGTTGTTGATGATGTTGGTGGTGTTCAGATTAGGGATGGCAATGGGGCGGGGACTCCCCGTTCCCCGCGGGGAATCCCCGCGACGGGGACGGGGATGGAGATTTTAAACGGGGACGGGGATGGGGGGCAAATTGATTCCCCGCGTGGGGACGGGGATAGTAGTCCCCACCCCGATCCCCGCCCCGCCCCGTCCCCGTTAGGGACCCCCGCGGGGATCCCCGATAGGGAGTATGAAATCCCCAATTATATGTAATATTTATGTTACATTTTTTACATAACTTTAAAAATATCTTATAGTTTTCTATTAAATTGGGGGAAACCATGGTTTTAAACGGGGAAACCCGCGGGGAATGCAAACGGGGAAAATTAAGCGGGGACGGGGATTCCCCGATGGTGACGGGGACCCGACGGGGATGGGGATGGGGTATTTTTGATCCCCGAACGGGGACGGGGACGGGGAGACATTTTGCAAACGGGGACGGGGACGAGGAGGGTACTCCCTGATGAAGGATTTATTTTCAAACAAATAAATTTATAAGATCGAAACCCCGCTATAGTATAGTAGGGTCAAGTTCGTCCGCAGGGAGAAAGTCAGTGACTCAATTCTAGTTACCAAAGAGCAAGAAATAGCAAGAAGAGATGACAAATGTAGAGATTTTTTTTGGGTTTTAAAGTTGCTGAATTTTTGGAAGAAAATCAATAATATGAAAGATCTAGGGCATAGGGATCACCACAACGATAATCATACAAGCATCGCAATGAATCAAGTAAAAATCATGTTTTTATCTATTAAATAGGTCAATTTGCATCAACCCTAGCAAAGCAATCAATTTATTTTCACAAATTAATAAACTTTACTAACAATCTTAATTAGGTTAACAAACTTTCGTTTCAAAATCCTAATTACTATCCAATTAACAATTTAATCTTTCAATTTAATTGCAAAAAAGAATTTCCCTAATTTTCATTGAGTACTTAAGCACATAAAATAGATAAAACCAATCAATCCATCAATTCATAGCAAAATTGCAAGCACAACTATCGTTGGGATCACCCCAACCCTAGAAAAGGCGACTACTCACGCATAAACATGGTAGACATTGCGAAATTGATCAAATAAATAAAAATCAGAAATTTAAATTGCATAAAAACCTGAGAATAACGTCAACAAAGCGTCACAAAAGCCTCACAAAACGTTCTCCAACTTTCGCCGAAGAAATCGCTTCAAAAAGCTCTCTCAAATCCGCTCACAAACGCTCTCTAAACGTGTGCTGAAAATTCTAACGTGTGCTGAAAAAGTGGTGGGAGGAAGAAGAAGATCCTCCAAACCCTAAAAATCCTATTTATACTTAATATCCCATAAACTAAATTAGGAAATAACAAATATATGAATTTTATCTAAAGTCTATCTAAGGAAAAGGGATAAAAATAATTAAATCCGGATAAATTAGGTCCGCAGGGACTCATACCGAGGCTGTGAGGGTCGGTACCGACCCCCCTTAGGGTCGGTATGAACACTGTTGCCCTTTTCTTGCTTCGCACTTCCAGATCAAGCCTCGGTACCGGCCCCCCTTAGGGTCGTTATGGGGTCGGTATGACGGTAGTCCATCTCGGACTTAGAGAAACGTCTGTATCTCCTTCGTTATAACTCCGATTGCTTCCGTTCTTTTTCCTATGCGCTCTAAATTCCCTTCCGCATCTTTTCTCTCTTGAAAATTTCTTCAAAAATAGCTTCCAAAAATCTGTAAAATACACAAAAGCTAGTGAAGACATCTATTTCTCATGAAATATGAAAACTTATACAAAAGACAATAAACCCAATGCAAATCTTATGAAAATGATTCAAATTGACATCAAAACATATGGAAAAATATGACTAAAAACATGCACATCACTCCCCGCCCCGAACCCGCCCCGTTGCCATCCCTAGTTCAGATGCTCTTTGGGGGGATTTGAGGCTTTAGGCCTAGCACTCGCAGGATTACAATATAATTTACCGATTAAAAAAAAAAGGGACAGTTTTATGCTTCCGGAAGGACTCTTTGTAACCATTCTGGAATGGCTCACCGGAAAAGACTTGTGGATAATAGTCATAGGTCCCCGGAATGGCCGCTCTTTATTTACCAATTCAAGGAAGGACTCTTTGTTATGTGGTTGAAGTTTTATCCCTCTTGACTTTCTTTTGCATACTAATCATCCAACAAACCCATAATTTTTAAATTTCATAATAAATTATCTTCTCTTCAGCTGCAATGACCAAAACTTGCTAGTTCATATGACAAGCACTCACAGGATACAGGTTAAAAATCTGTATTTGTTCCATACAGTGTTACAAACTCGATCTTATTTATTTAACTTGACAAGTCTAGTAGGTCCATTTGGGGGAAAAAGGAGCGTAAGCACCTACTATCCAAACATGGCTTCGCTCGTTCGTAGTTGATGTTTCTGAAGTTATGTTCCACAAAGCAACGGCATCAAGAACACCAACCATAGTCACAATCACAGGAACAGTGAACAGCAGGCAGGAGTTTCAACAGCCACCTCTTTGCCACAAAATCGTGGTCATTTGTGAGAGGAAACATGTGCAAACAAGAACATTGGCAAAAGAAGCAGCAGCAGTAGCGGAGATAAATACACCAACCTGGTAATGGACTGAACCAACAGCAACAAAAGAAATCATAACATATTCAATACTCAGCTCAAAGGTTTGTTACTGCAAATTTGAAGATGTGAAAAATTCAAGAATAAAAAGGATAAAGTGAGGAACAATCACTGCTCAAACTTGTACATGTGAAGCCAAATCCATCAACTGTGTGTTAGACCATTATTAAGATACATTAGCTATGTTTTTTTTTGTCAATAACCACACTTGCTGAGCATCATTCTAACCTTGCTGTGTAAACGTTTGAGAATGATTGAGAGTGAAGTTGATTTCCTTTCATTGATGAGATACAATGTATATATACAGTATGACAGATCTTATCCTCACAAGATCTTTACCAGTAACAGGATATACATTAGAAGATATTATAAGATCATATCTTAACTATAATATCCTAACACCCTCCCGCAAGGTCATGGGAGTTTACGAACATGAAGCTTGTCTCGTAAGGCGACAAATCTCGCACTGCCGACTGCCTTGGTGAAGATATCAGCCACCTGATCAGCAGAGCGAATATGGCGAACAACCAACTCACCGTCTTCAACCTGCTCCCGCACAAAGTGGTAATCGATTTTTATATGTTTGGACCGATCATGGAACACGGGATTGGAAGACATAAACGTGGCGCTGAGATTGTCGCAAAGCAGGATAGGTGTTGACGAGGGCGAATGTAGCTCTCCCAGGAGTTGGCGAAGCCATATTAATTCAGCAGCAGTGAACGCAATCGCCCGATATTCCGCCTCCGTACTTGATCGAGCAACCACACGTTGCTTCCGAGAGGACCAACTTATGAGATTGCCGCCGTAATATATAGAGAAGCCATGTTGAGATCGACAGTCGTCGGAATCAGAAGCCCAGCCTGCATCCGAATAGGCCACCAGGCGGGAATCCAGAGCCGGTCGTAAGGTGACGCCGTGAGAGATCGTGCCTTTCAAGTAGCGGAGGATGCGTTTCACTGATTTCCAATGCTCAACAGTGGGATTGTGCATATAGTGACAGACCCTATTGACGGCATATGAGATTTCTGGGCGACTGATGAGTACATATTGCAGAGCTCCCACAATACTTCGATAGAGATGTGGGTCTTCAAAAGGATCACCGGCTTTGATCAGACGGGAGGCTGGCTCGGTAGGCGAAGAAATGGGCTTAGCTTCTGTCATATGGGTCCGTTCTAACAGGTCTCGGATGTAGCGTTGTTGAGTAAGAACAAGTGACTTGGCCCCTCTGGACACCTCCACACCAAGGAAGTAGTGAAGTGGCCCGAGATCCTTGAGTGAGAACGAACCATTGAGCTGTTGTATGAGGGTGTGGACTGCAGAGGCATCAGACCCTGTAACAATTAAATCATCCACATATACCAAAGTATACATAATGTCAGTTGGAGTTTTGTGGACATAGAGCGACGTGTCCGATTTGCAGGACACAAACCCCTTGGCAAGCAGAAAGGCTTTGAGCTTGTGAAACCATGCCCTTGGGGCTTGTTTAAGGCCATATAGGGCCTTTCGAAGACGACACACATGATGAGGACGAGACAGATCAATAAAGCCCTTTGGTTGCTCCATGTAAACACATTCCTGAAGATCACCGTTTAGAAACGCATTGTTGATGTCGACTTGGCGAATGCTCCAGTTGTGAGTGAGAGCAATAGATAGGACAAGCCTGATCGTAGTCGGTTTTACCACAGGGCTGAATGTGTCAAAATAATCAACGCCCTCTTCTTGATTAAACCCTTTGGCAACCAGTCGAGCTTTAAACCGGTCGATGTTGCCGTCAGCCTTGCGTTTTATCCTGAAAATCCACTTACACCCAACGATGTTAGAGTTACTAGGTTGAGGAACTAAATCCCAAGTGCCGTTACGCATAAGAGCATCATATTCCGCTTGCATCGCATTTTGCCATTCGGGAAGTTTGGACGCTTGGTGAAAAGTTTTTGGTTCTTTGGGATGAGAAGAGTCGGGAGGAAGGGGGAATTTTGTGGTGAAGGCTTTAGGCTTGAACTCGCCAACTTTGGACCGAGTTCTCATAGGGTGAGTGGATTGGTCAGGGTGACGGAACATTGAGGGTAGTGGGGGAGGAGGTGGTGCAGTTGGTGAACTGTGGGATGATGCTGCAGTGGATGCAGGAGAGGCGAGGGGAGATACACTTCCTGGGACAGAGGCAGCAGCTGGTGAGCGGGGGGAGGATGCATCAGTGGCGGTAGGGGAGGCGGGTGGAGATACACTTCTTGTGACAGAGGGTGCAGCAGCGGGCTCTTCAGGGGGTGTGACAGACGGACTGCTGGCTGACGGGGAGTTGGAAGTGGATGACACCAACGGGTGATGGTTAGGGGTGAGCGGAACTGGTGGGACAGATGTCGGAGACAACTCCGGAATGGTGCTCGCAGCTTGTTGCAGCAGAGACATCGTAGTAGAGGGGAGTGCAGTGGATTCGGATGTAGTTGAAGCTGGGTGAGCATGATTAGGATAGGGAAAGGTGGATTCATCAAAGACCACATATCGAGCAATGTAGACACGAGACGTGGGCACATGAAGACACATGTAACCACGATGTTGTGAGCTGTAGCCAATGAAAACACACGGCAAGGATCTATACTCAAGTTTGGTGGTATGGTAAGGTCTCAAGAATGGGTAGCAGAGACATCCGAAAGCTTTGAGAAAGGCGTAGTCGGGTGATTTGCAATATAGGCATTCGTAAGGAGACCGGGACTTAAGAGTTGGTGTGATGGTGCGATTGTGAAGAAACACCGCTGTGTGAAAAGCTCGTTCCCACAGTGACAGCGGGAGCTTGGCGGTAGCAAGGAGGGACAAGCCTTTCTCGACGATGATACGATTACGACGTTCAATTGCACCATTTTGAGCTTGAGTGTAAGGACAGGAAATACGATGGTTGATCCCAAGACTTGCAAGGTAGGGAGTGAGAGCTTGGAACTCACCTCCCCCATCTGTTTGTAAATGTTTAATGGTTGCTGAAAATTGATTTTGAATCATCTTGACAAACTGTGGGAAGACCTTAGCCACCTGAGATTTTTGTGTTAAGAAGTACACCCAAACAAATTTTGTGCAATCATCCATAAAAAGCAAGAAATATTTATTCCCATTGGAAGAGATTGTAGAGGCAGGGCCCCAAACATCCGAATACATAATTTCAAAAGGAGTTCGACTGGTAGAATGACGAATTTGAAGAGGAATGCGATGACTCTTTCCTAACTGACATGACTCACAAACGGAGTCTAATTTATTGGATGAAACGGGTAGATTGAAACGAGAAACAGATTGACGCAAGACAGACTCATGTGGGTGTCCTAACCGGTGATGCCATGTTTGCAGAGACGTGCGCTCTCCGAGATAGACTTGAGACAATGGTTGCGAAGACAGTGACTCGGAGGGAGGCAGGAGGCGATACAGTCCGTTATCAACGACCCCGTTTAGAAGAGTCTTGCCCTGCATATCCTTGATACGGCAAAAATTAGGAAAGAATTCCATGTAAGCATTATTATCTTTGGTTAGTTGGGAAACACTCAGTAGGCTTTTGCAAATTGAAGGCACAAAAAGAATGTTGTGTAAGGCAATTGGTTTAGGCGATGCAGGAAGAGTTGAATGACCCAAATGTGTAATTGCAAGGGACTTACCATCACCAACCTGTAACCCATCAGCCCCAGTGTACCCGGAATGAATTGAAAGGTTACTCATGTCCGAGGTCACATGATTTGTCGCGCCCGAGTCAACATACCAGGAAGGATGAACAATGCTGGACGGTGGATTCTCGACTGTGTAGGCCTGCTTGGAAGATGCAGCCTTGGTGCGCTTCTTGAAGTCCTTGAATGTGGGTGGGAATTCATCATTGTTGAAGCGATTGAAGCAATTGATGGCCTCGTGGCCCAACTTCTTGCAGATCTGACATTGAGGACGCGGCTTGTCACTCTTGGATGAGGAATCCATGGAGGGAGGGGCTGCTCCAGACAAGTTGTCAGTCGTCGTGGATCGGTTCCCACGAGTACGAGCCATGTTCGCGGATGGAGGAAAGTCCGAGAGGGCTGTAGTCTGTCTAGTGAGACGTTCTTCCTCTTGGAGGAGAAGGCCCAACAAGTCATCGGAATTGACAGGCTCCAAACGCATATTGATGGCCGCACAGAATGGGCCATAGGAGGTGTCTAGACCATGGAGGATGGCGGCAACAAGATCATCATCTGGGATGGGCGCCATACATTCAGCCAAGGAATCGGCAAACGAGCGTTTCTTCTCGACATACTCCAGGATAGGCAAGTCACCTTTGGGGAAAGTCTGAAGTTGATGCTTCAGGTGCATTGATCGAGCCCTGTTCTGAGCATGGAACATGCGTGCCAGAATAGTCCAAACCTCTGCTGTAGTAGTTGCTCTAGCCACATGAGCCAGGAGTGGGGTAGAAAGGGTCGAGCGAACCCAAAGGAGGACCATTCGATCCTTCTTTACCCACTCAAGATAGGCAGGGTTCGGTGCTGAAGATGCTGGAACAGTAGTGGTAGAGTCACCGTCTGTGGTAGTGGTGGCAGGTACCACAATGTTAGCAGAGGGAGCGCTCCCGGCTATGAGAAAGGTCTCGAGTTCATAGGCCTGCAGAGCCGATTTGATGGTGCTGCGCCAAAGGAAATAGTTGTCACGATCAAGGCGGACATGAAAGTTTGGGAAATGAATGTGAAAGCCAGCCGACGAAGAAGAGTTGCCGGAGGCTGCAGAAAGGATATTGGTTGTGGATTGTGACGAGGAAGAGGATGTGGTATTGGCCATTGGATCGACTAAGACCGCTGATACCATGTAAACGTTTGAGAATGATTGAGAGTGAAGTTGATTTCCTTTCATTGATGAGATACAATGTATATATACAGTATGACAGATCTTATCCTCACAAGATCTTTACCAGTAACAGGATATACATTAGAAGATATTATAAGATCATATCTTAACTATAATATCCTAACATGCTGAACTTGTGAAATGCTTATTTCATCAATCATTCTTGTCTTCTTGAACTCGGTGGTTGAGAGTTGTATTACAACTATGAACTTAGGCATGTCAAGGTACACTAAATTTATTACTTTTGGAGGGAAAAAATGTAGCCCATTTTTAAGAATGATTTGATGAAAATCTATTTAAATCATGCTTGGAATTTCATCAGTCAACTTCAAAGGATAGGACCGGCCATAGAATTTGTTAGCGTCTTGATGTAGCTTCCATATTAGTCAACCCTTGACAGATATCAGTATTACCAAGCATCAACTGCATATATGTATGTAATTGAGAATTTCATATTTGGAGAGCATTCAAGATCATATACCTGTGTGAGATTGAAATCCCTCAGAAGATAAGTGAAAGTAGTAAACCAATCTTCACTGACTAGCACTTCATCCTGATTAATTAGCAGGTATGGGATGGTGTTAATTTTCAAATGATATATGAGAACCCAAAAAAGGTTGATGATAATTTAATACCTCATCATTCCCAGAAGGTTGATTGGATGTAAAGGGCCATATGGTTGATACTCTATCATTATCAATTTCAACATAAGAGATGTTTTTTATCTTTAACCAATCAGCTCCTCCAATTTGGCATCTTTCTTTTACCAATGCACAATCTATGATGATGAGCTCTCCAAACTCATCATTCACGATGAGCTCTCCAAAAGCAGAATTCATAGATGATGGCAGCTCTGGTAATGATAGTAGCTTTGGGCAGTTGTTGATTTCAAAGGTCAGCAAGCAACTTAGGTGCTGAAATGAAGGCAAGTGAACCAACTTCGGACAACCACTGAGTCGAAGAGCACGAAGGCGATGCATGTCACCACCCTTTAATTCAGCCCAATTGACAAGGCCTTCCATATAATGAAATTCTAGTGACTCCAAACATGGAAATGCAGATCGTTCGCCTTGCCCATAAAATTGATCATCAAGAAATTTTACCTTATTGATGTAGCGAAGTACAAGATTCTTCAGAATTGGAAGTTCTCCTAGGGATGGTAGCGCATCACAGCTTTCGCAACCATCCAAGAAAATGCTCACGAGTTGGCAAGATGGAGTTCCTAGCCATGTCGGGAACTTCCTGCCGCCATAATTTCTCACTTCGAGACTTCTTAAGTGACTGTGAGGTTGAAGAGCCTCCAAAATAGCATCTGCATTCTCCACTCCAGCAGTTCTTTCAGTGTTGTCCCATTCCAGTACCAATTTCCTCAACCAAGGCTTCTCAATCAGCTTTGCTTCTCGAGCCTCTTCTCCTAGACTGATGTTCTCAAGTCCACATATTCGAATTTCTTGAAGATGCTCCATATCCCTCAATTCTAGAATCTTGGGGCCTTTATCCGTTCCCACCACAAAAGAATCCAAAACTTCAAGTTTGGTTAGCGTTCCTAAGTTGGATGGCTTAATCCTCAATATTTTCATTTCCACATGGAGATGTGTCAAACTGACCAGTTCGTTGAAATCGTTGGGCAATTGCTTAAGTTTAGAGCAACCTTTGAGCTTGAGAATTTGCAAGGCATGAAGAAGCCGTAATGATGGCAATTCTTTGACTTCAGTGTGAGAGAGATCCAAGTACCTTAGGTGTTTGGACAGTGTGGATTTTGATACATCTCTGATGGTGGTATGACTCAAGTCTAGCAATCTAAGGACTCGTAGTTTGTCAAATAACTTTCGTGGAATAGTGCGCTTTCTAGGCTCGTTTGAATGCAGCAAAAGAAATGTTCTTAACCTCTTAAATTTCCCTATGTCCTCCCATAAGGATTCATCAATGTTGTAACAAGTTAACGACAAATGATGAATGCTTTTACGAGAGGGGAGTAAGTTGGAGGTACCTTGGCACAACCTATAGAAGGTCTTAGGAGCAAGAGAGTGAGCGAACTCATGGTTGAACTCATCCATTTTATAGGCTTGTTGCTTGTTGTCTCTGGACTCGCAAGGCAAAAGGATAGATCTCGACAGCATGACATCAAAAGGATGGGTCACGCCTTGGTTCTGTTGAGGCTGAATGAAGCCTTCTACCTCCCATAGTTGGCTCAAATCAACCCTATTGAATTGGTGTGTTGGAGGGAACAATGAGCAATAGGCAAAGCATCTTTTCAGATCCAGTGGCAGCTTAGGCACATTTAACTTCAAAAAAGGAAAAACTTCTTCGAACTCTTTCAATTCCCATAGCTTCTTCGTCTTCAACTCTATAATGGTATCCTTCTGGTCATCCTCCTTGAGTTTGCTGTATAACTTCAACCCAAACTTATTCGCAACGATCGGCATGCCCTTGCACTTTTTTGCAATAGCCTCAATATCGCTATTCCAAATTTCACAGGCAGATCCAGAAAGATTTGCTTTCTCCAAGATCAACTTCTTGCAATCATCATCTGTCATCCTATCCAAGTAATGCTTTATGCTCCGAGTCACATCTGCAACCTCCGGATTACGAGTGGTGGTGATGATTTTCCAGATGCGGAATCCGTCATCACACAAATCAAGATAGTCGGTTTTGAATCTATCCCACTCGTCACCCCCCACACTCCATACATCATCCAGAATGATCAGTACTCTACGGTGGGTGGATAGAAGGTTTTTAAGCATCAACGAGTCAGGAATACGCAACATAGAGACTGTAGAGTTAGTGGTTGTCCCCCGATGATATTCAACTAACTTGTGGACTACATCTTCCATTTGGAAGTGATTCGACACAGAAGCACATATTACGAGTCGAAAATAGCTTCCAATTGTTTCATCCACCATGATAGTTCGAGCAAGCGCCGTCTTCCCAAGCCCGTCAATGCCTATTATTGACACTCCACCACCACAACCATAAGAATGGCCTCGAAAGGTATCAGTCAGTCCTTTGACGATGTATTGCTTAACACAGTCTCTGCTTGTTCCGGGTACGAATCGTGCCATATCCGACAACAGGCTTGGAGCTGCTGCTGCTGCTGACACTCGTGGAACAAGCTGATGCTGCGATGAGCCGATTTGGCCTGCTCTTAACACATCTTCGATCCAGCCGATTCTTTTTTCCAACTTATTGCGGAGTGCAACGATCTTGCGGGGAGTGATCAATGGCTTTATATAGAAGGAGGATTTGAAGATTTGGTTGCGGACTGTGCAGTCTGTGCCCCTTGTCAGATCGAGGAGGTCAACGAGGTCTTCGGCCTTGTAGCAGTACCTCTCCAGCTCATCCAACAAGGGTTGTAAGGCGACGTCGTTGCAGCATCCGTCAAGCAGCGGTTGTATTTTCTTGCAAGTTGCCAACAGCCCTTTGAGCTCTTCATCAACTTTCCATAGTTTTGCAATTTCTTCAATGCCGGTGGTTGCCAGTTTCTTAATCACAAATGAAAGCACAGATGCTGCTAATGGATCCATTGGAGTTGGAGTGGAGTTGCATCAAAAAAATAAATAAATTGAGATCTCACATTTTAGAGAGGTTCTTCGTTTCAATTGGGGGAAAGAAAAAGTTTCCAAGAAATTCTTTTTGGTGAATGAACAAAGCCGGGAAGCTGCTGAGAGATGAGCTCATAAAGGTAGACTTTCAATTCTAAACTAAGTAAAGTACTCAACTCCCATCTAACCCTATAATTGAATCTATACCATTATTGGTTGGATCTGGAGCTTTGGAGGTAGAGATGATGCCATGATGGATGGGTTTCGGATTCTATAAGTATTCGGGTTTGGGTTGAGTTTGTTTAACTAGAACACTGATCAAATTAGATAGAATTTGGATACCGCATCATCAACATATTTGTTTAATTAAAGTTTTTGAGGCCAATGGCAAGAGGACTATTGACAAGATGAAATCTGTAAAATTGCATAACAAAGTCCACAAGATAGATTGAGAGCCAAAGAAAAACCCTACCCAAACTCAAATATTAGGTCTCGCTAGTTTGTTTAACTATGAGCATAGAAAACAAAATTCAATTGTAATGAATTTCATTCTAATATCAATCCAATCAATAATTCAACGCTTGAATCTCGATTACTAAATGGAAAGCCCCCGTAAAGTGGACCCTTGATTGTGGAAAAGGATGTCGATGGGGTGACTTCGACGCTTGTTGCTGGCGAGGCAAATGGAGTCATTGGCCTCATTGAACCTGGAGTTGTTGCGGGCGATGATGGAAACGAGGTTGTGGTGAGTTGACTGCAGAATGCTAATTAATGTCGGTTGCACCGCGGCATCCAAAAATTGTGAAGTAGCCACATTGATGAGAGAATGATAATCCCATGAAATGCTAGGGTGACCGTTTTCTATAAAACTCTAACTCGATCAAAAGCATTAATTATTAGTTCAAGTAATGATTTGATTTGGTTAATCTTTAATAAATTTCATATTTTGTAGATGTTTCCTGATTTAATTAATTTTAGGTCATGATTCTTGGTCCTTGAAGGCGGCGCATGGTGGTGGGTGAAGGCGACGCCAATGCTACTGCCTACTGGCCTATCGGCACCGTCCGAAATGAATCAACCATCCATTCAAATCCAATTCAGTGCTATTCATTAATTAAAGCTATCAAGTATTACGTATTGTTGTAATCGATTTGAACGAGATCAAGTTTTATTTCGATCTCCTAATTTCATCATTAATTTACACAATTTAATTCGATCTTTGGATTGTAGATCATATTAAAGTTTTTCCCCGATTCATTTGTTCATCAATTTATTATTTTTATACGTCTTATATATAGTTCATTGAACTAGATTTGAGTTTAAACATGGTTTCAATTTGAGTTAGATGTTCTTTAGGTCTCGTTTCATTTTGTAAAATATTTTGTGAAGTGAAAAAGGACTTGATTACAATTTGTCTATGTTTATCTTGTTAATAGACGTTTAAGCACGGGGGCGGATTCAAGGGTGGGCGAAACCGGGCCGTCGCCCACCCCGATCCGGAAAAATATACAAGAATATATAGGAGTTATGTAAAAAAATTAAAGAAAAAATTACAAATATCTTTAGTGGCTTAGTGGTTAAGCCCATCCCATTTTAAAGTGGCTTAGGGAATCCCACTCGACACATATTTTCATTTATTTTTTCCTCAATCCATTTTTCATTATTTTAAAATTCTTATAATTTATTTAGTATTTTATAATTAAATAATAATAATTTTTCTTACAAATATAAGATATTCTCTTTATATATATATTTTTTAAAAATTATTTCTAATAAATATAATATAAAAATTATCCATAAAAATTTGTGTCCACCCCCAAAAAATTTCTAGATCCGCCCCTGTTTAAGCATCTTGTCAGCAGCCCTTATGAAAGTTTTTTTCTAAAATATATGGATCTTTATTGGGTAAATTACATGCTTCATCCCTAACTTTTGCAATATTTTTCACTTTGGTCCCTAACCTTTCATTTGCTCTACTTAGGTCCCTAAGATATGTGATTTCGTGCACCCAAAGTCCTTATGTTCAATGTTCCGTTAACGTGGTGTTAGCGAGCTGATGTGGCGAAAAAATTCATCCAACTCGGTATAGTGAAAATCATCTATTACACTTTGTGTAAATTATATAAAATTATTTTATGCCAAAATATTGATAAAAAAATTTCAAAAAATTATAATATTGTTATAATTAATTATTCATACATTCAAGGGCGGATCTAAAAAAAAAATTCGGGCGGGCACAAATTTTTATGGATAATTTTTATATTATTTTTATTAGAAATAATTTTTACAAAAATACAACTATATGTGAAGAGAATATCTTAAATTTGGATCTTAATTTGTAATAAATAATCCTCCAATTTGGATCTTATTTTTATTGTAATATAATATTAATATCATAGAGATTTCATATTGTAATACAATGAATAATTTAGTGTAATTATCCATGTATTGTAATAAATACAATTGTTATAGTAAATGTATAATAATTGATTATTGTAATCCTATATAGATGTATTTGAGCGTCTATACTCCACAATCGCCCCTGCCCAATACATATACCACTACGTTATTCAGACACATAAATGTAATTAAACTCCAATAATAATGAAATTGATTCATTTACCCTGTTATTCAATTTCAAACCGGTGACGCGAGTTACCCTGAAAAACTCTTCACCCCATTATAAGATATTAGTCGTTTCGCCCTAAAATACTGGATCAAAGCACCAATCTCAGCAACACTCGGACAAAATGTACTTTCAAATACACTGCAGTGTTGTAGGTGCCTTTGATTTTATCAGGCGATGTAACCCTCAAGTTGTTCTTCTCTATCATGAATCGAGAATTGCCAATATAAAGGAGAAACCCTAGGTAGAGAAGGACAAGGAGGAAGCTCGGATTCCGGTGCTTCTTTCCCACGGTGAGTGATCAAGAGAACTCAACAGCTCCTACAAAGAGAGTATTTACTGAATTTCAGAGAGAGAGGCAAAGTTTCAAGTGCTCTTCATTGGTTCCAACTTCCAAGTGTTCAATGCATCTTCTTCTATGTCAAGCAAATACAGGACCTTCATTTATATTGCACCTTCATTTCTATCAGACTCACTTGTAGTTGATGCTTTCAATACTGAAATAGTCACTGCTATGTAATTTTATAATATCGGACTTTAGTCCTCCTTATTGAACAATATAAAAAAGTTTCACAAGATCAATAATACAATGCAAAAACTCGCTGGAAAAAATACAAACAATATCATTCAAGGGTGTTGTTAACCGCACCACAAAAAAATTGGTGGGGCACCCAAAAAAAAATTACACTTCCGTGTTTTAAAAACGGAAGTTGTGCTATATTTATTATTTATTTGTTTTTATTTTTTGAAAAATATAATACATAACTTCCGTGTTTTAAAAACGGAAGGTCAAATCAACTTTATACCTTCCATTTTTAAAACACGGGAGAGGAAAAGTACCTTTTACTTTCCGTTTTTAAAAGGTGATAGGACAAGTCTACTTTTTGCCTTCTGTTTTTAAAAAACGAAAGGACAAACTACTTTTTGCCTTCCGTTTTTGAAATACGGAAGTTCAAAATAGTTTGCCTTCCGTGTTTAGAAAACGGAAGGGTATTCTTTTATTTTATTTTATTTCGGTCAAAAAGGGCTATGAATATGACGAATATGCTCGATACCGTATTTTGCCCTAGTTGCGCCGAACTCCATAGAAATATGTCAAACCACGCATCCAATGGTAACGAAGGAGTCAACAATAATATTCAGGTATTTATGAACTTTTATTGTAGAATTTAATGATAATATTGATTCAAGTCGTGAAATTTGATTATTTTCAACTCTATTTCAATTGTTTTCAGTTTGATAGAATGAACATTGTTGGATTTGATTATTCGCCTTGTTTTGCGAATAATTATTACTGGAGGGATAGAAAATCGATGTGAGAATGGGCTCGGCAGATTGCTTTTGTGAACAACTTTGTTCTCACAATTGTAAAATCTTGGAATAGCTCGGCAACTCGATACGGCTCAGTATATCTTGGATGTGAAAAATATGGAGAAAATAGAAACCGTAAGAAGAAAATTAGAGGTGTTGATGTACCAGTAATAGTCCCGCGGGATGGAAGGTCTAAAAAAAATAATTGTAAATTTTTGTTGTATGGTTGGGAAGCCGAAAGAAATGTATGGTGGCTGAAAGTGGAGTGTGGTATGCATAGCCATAAACTGCCTCCTAGACTGCAAGGTCATCAAATGGTGGGACGGTTGACGAATGAGGAGATACAACTAGTGAAAGATTTGACATTTGGAGGGGTAAAGCCAATTCCCCTTCTTGCAACATTGAAAAATACTTTTAAAGAGAATTTGAGCACGAGACAACAAATTTATAATGCAAGGGCGAGAATCAAGAAGAATGAGATGCAAAATATGACCCCAATGCAACACCTCCACAATATGCTCGCGTATCGAAAATTCACTTTCAGTCACAGGCTTCGTCCCGATGGGTCTTTGCAAGACTTAGCATTTGCTCATAAGGATTCACTAGAGTTGTGGAAGAAATTCTCATACGTCATGGTTATGGATGCAACCTATATCTGTAATATTATATAAACACATAGATTAATTTTATTTGTCATTCAAACGAATGTTGATGCAGCGTCGTCAGCATGCTGTAATCATGGTGCTCGAGCTACACGAGCGTGGTCAAGGTGCATCCGCAGATGAGATAGCTTCGTTGCATCGTCTCTTGATGGGTGATGATCCACTGCCGCGTGTCGCCCCAGAGTGGATGCCATCCCAACATCAGCAAGTAGGACCCAGCCAGCATCGTTACTACACCCAAGAGTAGTTTATTATGTTGATTACTCTAAATTCATAGTTTAGTATGTAGACATATTAGTTGTACGTTGTCTATTTTGGAATTCCTTTTGTTCAACGTCCTTATTAGAATATTTTAAAATTGCAACTCTTTATAAAAAATTTATTTTGTCTCTTTAGTTTGTGAGTATGTTTGTTATATCGATGAAATGATATATATGGTTTAGTATTGGCAACCGATGAGTTTAATTTATTCTAAACTCATAATCAATAAACCTACCAGAAATCAAAAGCTTTGAATGTTGGTTCGCATAATCAATAAACCTTTCTTTTGCATTCAAAGATAAGTTTTGAATTTCATTTAAAATTAAAATTTTGATCGATTTTATATTTTATTTATTTTTCCTCCTCTTTACCATGACTTTAAGTTAGTGAAAAAAATTAAATCCCCATTATTTTATACAACCTAAAAAATATTAAGTTTTTATGTTTTGTTTGAGAATATATCGGCTAATCTCACATATACTTTTATACAAGTTTAACATAAGTTTAGTTTAACTTTATGGGTTGATTGAGTTTTTCTTTCATCTATGTTAATTTGTGTTATTTAGTTTGTTGTATGTGCGACGGTTCGCCGTCTGCCGACTTATTGACCACTCAAGGAGTTAAACATGTCTGACCCTCGAATGTTTACCTTATAAAAAAAAAGTTTAGTTTATCAGAATTTTGATTGAATTTGTTTGGATCAATATATATGTTATTGTAAAGTATCACAAATCATTATCAAAATTTAACTAATTGAAATTTAAGGACTTTATTATATTTTAGTTATTATTTATTTTCAATTATTATTTGATTTTTTTATTAATTATATTAACCAATTTTTATAAAAAAATCAAATATTTATAAAACATCTTAAAGGATATCAAAATGTAACTTATACCTCCCCCGGTACATCCCCCGAAATTGTACTTCCGTTTTTTAAATACGAAAGTACAACCCAGTTTTATAACTCTCGTTTTTTAAAAACGGAAGGCAAAAATAAAGTTTGTACTCTCGTTTTTCAAAAACGGAAGGCAAAAATAAAGTTTGTACTCTCGTTTTTTAAAAACGGAAGGCAAAAATAAAGTTTGTACTCTCGTTTTTAAAAAACGGAAGTACAACTAATATTTACAACTCCCGTGTTTAAAAAACAGAAGTTATAAATTTATCTTTTAGTTGTGCTTCAGTATTAAGGGCACGGAAGTGTAACACCTTTATGGGTGCCCAACCGAAATATTTTGAGGTGGAATTAGAGGACGCGATCATTCAAAAGCAGTGTTCGTGCAATGAAATGTGGTGTTATCAATCCTACGAATATGACCACAACAAAAACATGCAAAAATATCAACAAACGTAATGTTAAAAACACTTGAAACTTAAACCGCTAGACCGTAATGCAAGAGGAAATGGATCAGAGTTAAGCCCAAAACAAAGCCCACTAAGCCCATTAGAAGTACTTCAAGCCCACAACATATCTTGGAATAGTAATTTTGTGTCCCAATCCCAACCATGGGAGAAAAATTGTGTCCCTTTCTTACATTGAAATATTTTTTATTTTATTTTTCGATTAATTTCTTACATTGAAATATTTTGAAGGGTAAATTATATATATGAAAAACCATTTTAAAAAGGAATTTTTTTTCCACAAAATCATCCACGAATTTAGAATATATATAAAGCTAAGCATAAAGTATTTCTTTTGAAAAATCATCTCTAATCTTTTTATATTAAAAAAAAAATCAAAGTACCACTTTATTTTTCAAATAAAATTTAAAATAGAGTACTCTATTGATCTGGAGTGAATTATACTCCCTCCGTTCAACAAAACTCGTCGTTTACTATTCACGCACGCTTTTTAAGAATGATAAAAACTATATAAATTATTCATTTTTAAAAAAAAAATTTTAACAAGTTTGTACTTATTAATAATAACTACGAAATTGTTAAAAAAAATTATTTAAAAAGTCAATATTTTATATAGTTTTTAGCTTCTAAAAAAGCGTGCATGAATAGTAAAACGTCAAGTTTTGTTGAACGGAGGGAGTATATACCATTATTTGCTAATTGGAAAAATTAATATTTAAAGAAACGTGGAAAATATCTCCATGTATTAGATTTTTTTTAAGTCCAAGCCAATCAGAATAAGATTAGATTTTTTTTAAGTGCAATTCAACAAAAAATTTCTGTAAAAAAATCAAGCAAAAACATAAGTTTTCTTTTAATCTATCTTTAACATATTTTAATTAATTTTTTCTAAAGTAAATCATGTATAGCTGGATATGCTATTACTTTTTTTAAAAGATAAATAAAATAATTTGGGCAGCAAAATTTGATCAATACAACGGAGTACATAAGATTTGATTAGATATTAAATAGTCCGTTCATTTTAAAAATTTGTACGGTTTTTAAATAATAAAATAAAAATACACTTACTCTTCACTATTACTCTATTTTTCACTTTATTGAAAACTACAATTAATATCTCTATAATTTTGAAAAGTGAATACAAATATAATAAAAATAACATTTTTAAATAAGTTTTTCTCTCTAAAATAGCCTCTCTTTTTTTGTAATCTTAAATGTTAAATTTTATTATAGTATAACTTAAATGTTAAATTTTATTTAGACATTAGTACTACATAAACTTCATATATTACGGAGTAATAGATATCATTACTCAAATAAGTTAAAAAAAAATTAATTTCATACCAAACGTCTGTGGTGTAAAGTAGGGAGTAAGATTTACACCAAATGCAAAAAACACACCTTTCCCCTAACGTAAAGCATAAACCAAGCCACCAGCACACATCTAAAATCTGGACGCGCTACGTGGCATATCATAGCTAACTGGGGTCCACAGGAGGCTCCACTGCAACAATCAGACGCCATCAACGGCCGGTGAGCAAAGACCCTTTTGAGGATCGTCTAATCCGCTATCATATGGTCCGTCTTCTTTTATTAAGTGAAAATAAGTACTACTTCTTTTGTCTCAAAATACTTACTCACTCCGTTCAACAAAACTTGTCGTTTACTATTCACGCACGCTTTTTTAGAAGGATAAAAACTATATAAAATATTCATTTTTTTAAAATTAATTTTTAACAAGTTTGTACTTATTAATAATAACTACGAAATTGTTAAAAAAATTTATTTAAAAAGTCGATATTTTATATAGTTTTTAGCTCCTAAAAAAGCGTGCATGAATAGTAAAACGTCAAGTTTTGTTGAACGGAGGGAGTATCATTTTACTTTTGCACGTTTTTTTAAGAACGGTAAGATATCAATGATTTACCCCCGTCGGGATAGCTCACTGGTAGGGAGCAAAGGGGAAAGTCAGGAGGTCTTATGTTCGATCCCTATCTCCACCCATTTCCTTAGGTGAAAATCCAAGGTTTGTCTTACTCCTTCCCAGTGGGTCGAGCCGGTCGGCGTAAGCCTGTTTACCTGGTGTGTGGCTCTTGCCGGCTGAGTCACGTGCCCGGGGTTTGCCACCAAAGGTGAATTCCTCGTCATAATATATATATATATATATATATATATATATATATATATATATATATATATATATCAATGATTTTATTAATTTAAAAAAATAATTTCATACTTAATACAATTGTCTATAAAATTATGAAAAACAATTATTAAAAAATTAATATTTTATAGAGTTTTTAGCTTCTTAAAAAGCGTGCCAAAAAAGTAAAATGAAAAGTATTTTGAGACGGACGTAGTATAAAACTACCCAATTTATTAAGAGAAATAATAAAATAATTCGGTACATCCAATCAAGCGATATGAATCGCATAAGAGATTATGATTGCGAGCTAGAGGATCCCTCGTCACTTATAGGGTTTTTGTATAAACTGAACAACTTGAACTCGACTAAAAAAATTGAATCTTGTTCACTTACGTAAACGAATCAAGTATGAACAAGATTTTAAGTTCAATTTAAACTCGATTTTATAAGACTTTTAAAAACTCATAAAGAGTTCGATATAACTCGTTCATTTCATAAAAAAAAAAAAAGAAAAGGGGGACCCACTATCCCCACTCATTTTTATTTTAGGAGCAGAAATACTAGCCCAAAAATTACAAACAGAAAGCAACCAAGAAGACCAAGAAATAGGATTCAACATTACGGGTTTGGGTCCTCGAATTCCGTTTCTATCATTTGCGGATGACATGATGATATTTGCAAAAGCACACAGTTCATCTGCGATTAAAATTAAAAGAATTATTGATGAATATTGCTCGATCTCGGGTCAACTTGTTAACTTCCACAAGTCGGCTTTCCAAACAACACCAAAAGTATCGGAAATTCAGAAACAAGAAATCCAACGTCTAACAAACATCATATATCAAAACAAATTGGACAAATACCTTGGGTATCCAATCATAAATGGCAGAGTCAATAGAATAACCTTTGAAGAAACGATCTGCAAGACAAAATCACAACTATCAAAATGGCGAGCTAACGCGCTAACCCAAGAAGGAAGAGCCACTCTCATCAGAACGAACCTAGCGGCAAAACCAAGTTTTGTCATGCAAAACTTCATGCATGCTCCCAAATTCGAAGCATAAAGAACTTGATAAGATAAATAGATCTTTCTTCTGGAACAAAGATATGTCGTATAAACCGCTTATAGGTTGGGACAAAGTATGCAAACGAAAAGAAAACGGGGGAGCTGGAATCCATAAAACGAAAGACATGAACTCAACATTACAAATGAAACTGCTATGGAAAATACTTGCGGCACCAGAAAATATTTGGGTCCAAAACATTTCCCATAAGTGACAAGGTTGACAAATACATAAACGAAAATAGATGTTGGAATACAATCGGACTTAAGGACATGTTACCAACACCAATTATCGAAAAGAATATCAAAGCAACATTCATCCCAGAAAACCAAATAGAGGATAGACTATATTGGAGAAAAGAAAAATCAGGATGGTTTAGCAAAACCAGTGCGCTCCGACACATTATAGAAAACAACATAATCACAACACCGAAAACATCATGGATCTGAGCAATAGATACAGCTCCGAAAATAAAGAATTTTCTATGAAAATTGTATAATAATGGAGTCCCAACAAAGACTAGACTGAACGATAAAGGAGTGGCCCTTCCTTCCGCATGCAAACTATGTGTTGCAAGCGACGAAACCCCACTTCATTTATTCACTCAGTGCTACATTTGTAGAAACATCATCAGAAAAATCGACCCTGAAATAGAAAAACGACTAGACAAATTAGACAGAAATGAACAAGACATAAAGAGAATTATGTCAATAATTTTTGAAACAATAACCCAGAGCAAAGGAAGAAGCTAGCGATTGTTTGGTGGTGCCTTTGGACATCAAGAAATAAGAAAATATTCGACAATGGAAACAACGTGACTATCCAAAACATGGAACATATGATAAGACAAACAATCCGAAACTGGGAAAAAACGAAACACTTGGATAAACCAAACATTAATGGTACCCCAAAAAAATCAGAAATCCGAAAGAAACGGCATCTGCGATGGAATAAACCACCTGAAGGAACCTTCAAAATAAATTTCGATGGTAGTCACAACCACCATGGTTCTTCTGGTGCAGGTTTTATCATTCGCGACCACATGGGTTCGCTGGTTGGCTGCGGAGGCAAGCAGGTTACACTCGGGTCGCCGCTCAAGACGGAAGCTATGAGACTTCTTTTGGGCATCCAGATGGCGAAGGAGTTGGGTTTGACTAGCATCCACATTTAATGTGACAACCTTATTGTGATCAACGCAATCAAGGGATGCTGGTCCTGCCCATGGGAAATCGAGATGCTCACCACAGACATTCTCCTACTTCTCCGGTCCTTTGAGCATGTTAGCTTCTCGCATTGCTTTTGGAAGATTAACAAATGCGATGACCACATCTCTCGCCTCTTCCAGTCGAACGCATCTCCAAATGTCCGGGTTGATAGACACCTTTGTATCCTCATCCGCAAAGATACTCTTGGGTGGTGGTCTAGTAGGGACTAGCCTTACCCAAATCGTTACCGTTATTAAAAAAACAAAAAAATCAAACTTGGTTAAAACAAAAAAAAAAATCCTTTAAAAATCTCGATCTCGTTTAACAAACTAACCAAACTCAGACGGGTGAAGCTTCTCCCTTTAGTTATCTCCCTTTTGTTCACTAGTCCCTTTCTCATGCGATCCCCAACCCCCCTCGTTTCTTCCATCAAAGGTCCTACTTCACTATTTATACCTTCCATTTCCTGCTACTCATCTCCATTGCCTTCCTCCTCGTACTCTACAAACTCCCTTCCACACTGCGCACGATAAGCCTGCCGTTGTTGACGCTAGCTAACCTGCGCACCATGGACTCCAAGGCCACGCTTGTGCTTGGCCTGATCTGCCTTATCCTCGCCGGCGTCGACGTCTCTGCCCAGTCCCCAGCCAGCTCCCCGTCCACCTCGCCTCCGGCCACCCAATCTCCTCCCACCTCCGCTCCCCCTCCTTCCACTCCTTCGCCTACATCCTCCCCTCTACCGGTGACCGCCGCTCCTCCCCCATCGACTCCGGCGCCGGTTGCTTCTCCTCCTCCCGCCGTTCCCCCTCCGGCGCCGGCCACCCCTCCTCCCTCTCCGCCACCGGCGACCCCACCGCCGGCTCCGGCCACTCCCCCGCCCACTCCCGCTCCCGCCACTCCTCCTCCAGCCGCAGCCCCGGCCCCCGCTCCGACGAAGGTGAAGTCGAAGTCGCCGGCGACCTCGCCAGCCCCGTCACCGCTGGCATTGAGCCCGCCTTCACCTCCGACGGAGGCTCCGGCCCCTTCTCTGGAATCCGCCGCTCCCGCCCCGTCTCAAACCGATCAGGTGCGTCTCACGTGACTCCTCTCTATATTCATTAATTATTTAATAATGGGATAATAGCTTAGGGTTGTCTTTATAATGTCGATACGGTGCCGTTTCATTCCACTTCATTTGAATGCATTCGTTCGGAACGGCGTCGTTTAGATTTTAAGGCTTTTTACGCGAAAAAGCATCCCGACTAACGAGAATATGTAAATCTAACCCTGGTTGGCATTGGTCGGTCAGTTTCATCCCTTTCAATGTCTGACATTAGCATTAATTAATCGATAAATTAAATATAAATTCTATTCCTTTTTTATAAAGTACCGTTTGAATTTAATTTATCGGCGTATGTCTCACTGATTCACGAGCTCTCTCGCTCAGCATTAAATGGTTCTCCTAAAACACATTGGCTCGATCTGGATCGATAGAACTTTGAATTAAATACTCCATCAATTACTGTAATAAAAATGAAAATGAAAATGAATATAATTAATTAATTTATGTTTGTTGCAGAGTGGGGCAGAGAAGATGATGAGGGGTGTGGGGAAGCTCGTGTGTGCATTGGGTATTGTCAGCTTTCTCGTGTAGGCGACACTAGTTCGGCGTTCCTCCATTTATTTTCGCCGGTCTAAGTTTCTCTCCTGTGTAATTTGGCCTGAGCGCGTCGTTTTGGTCCTAGCTCCTACGGATTTATGCGTTTTGCGCACATTTTGCTACCACGTCTCTGCGTTACATTGATTTGGATTCTTTTGTACGTACTGATGATTAATATGATTAGCCGGGGTTTGTACGTTTTCTACTTTTACTTTTACTTGCATCGTGCTTACTACTTGGTTCACCATTTCATTATAGTCGAGATGCTTCCGTTTGCTTTCTTCTCACTGTACTCACCGAGTTAATGTTAAAAAGTCTCGTATAAGTGTCCAACATTATCATTTTTGCTATTCGCACGGCGGAATTTCGCAACCCGTACGGTGCCTGCCTGGAAAGTCGGCATCGGCAGAATGCCTACTTGGGAAGTCGGCATCGACATCATTGCACTGGTTGCCAGCCCTTCATTGAGTGAACGATCACCGTTTGGATCAAGCCGCCACCTATGCCGATGCCGACTTCCCAGGTTGGCATTCTGCCGATGTCGACTTCCCACGTAGGCGTTCTGTCGATACCGACTTTCTAGGTAGGCACCGTGCGGATGACGAAAAAATGGCCGTGTGAATAAATGGACCCAACATTATTGACTTAAGAGCCATAAGTAGCTTTACTTTTTAACCTTATTTACTCAAACTTTTCAAATATTTTGGTTTTTTAATTTAAATTTTTCATTAGTTATCTTAACAGTTAGGTTTACCAACACAATACTAGCTTCTTACCCTATATATTTAACACAAATAATCCATCGGTTTCAGCTACTTCTTCAACTTCAGCTACCATTTTACCAAACATAGTCTAACATGTAGTGATAAGTAGATTACGAGTTTAAATCATCATTCTTCTATATTGTAATGACTCTAATGCCTACCTATAAATCAAATAAAAAAATCGTTAAGTTAATAGAATTATGGATAAATTAACTCATTTTAGAGACGTTTAATCCATAATGTTAACCTAGATTTCGACATAGAATTACCAATTTTCGTTCATAAAAACAGACTTCTAGGGCACGATTAAATATAAACAATAAAGTATATATACTATTGGTATGTTTTTTCAAGGGAGAAAATATGTTACAGAGTTTTTTTTTTTTTTTGATGACGAGGAACCCACCTTTGATCAGTTTGATAACAAACCCCAGACACGTGACCCAGCCGGCAAGAATCACGCACCAGATAAACCGGTTTGCGCCGACCGGCTCGACTCACTGAAAAGGAGCAAGGCAAACCTTGGATTTTAATCCAAGGAAAGGGGCTGAGAGAGTATTACATTGTAGAGAAAACAAAGTTTTTGGCAAAGGAAAAAAACATTATTGGTATATGGAGGGAGTATCACATTGTAGAGAAAATCCATCACTGAGGTTTGTCGGGAACATGAAGATATGAATACGAAATTATGACTAGATGAAGAAGGGGGCGATAGATGAGTAGCTGGCATTGTGAGGTGACCAGTGACCAGCTAGAGAGGCATGTTTTTGTGTCTCAAAGGACCCTCCCATGTTTTTTATTATGTTTTTAATTATTAGGTAAAAATTCGAGATCAGGTATACTTGAAATTCAAGAGCTGACGAGATAGATGGATAGAGAACCGTCTAAACTCAAGGCACATCCCACATTCTTATTTCCATAGAATTATCCAAAGGAGTAAAACCTAGCTTCTTTTTATTTATTTATTTTTAATACAAGGTAAGAGTTTGGATGGTGTTATACCTTGCTGACCTATCATCCAAGAGTGTCCTTTCGGACGAGAATATGAATCTGAGGATGACACATGGGAGAGTCGTAGTTGAGGATGTGCCGAATCTGCGTCACTTTCTCCACAAACAGATTGACCTTCCTGAACAGATGGACACAGGAAACCCCAAGGAACTCGTGAAGCAACTAGGACATTGATAGTGTTAATAACTGCTACACAATCACCTTCAACCTCAAGTTTCAAAATCACAAGCTGATGGACTTAAATATTTATAATTTTAGCAGAAGGTTTTTTTTTTTTTAAAAAAAGATAAGGCCTTTGATGAAGTCAGAACCTGATAGACCATTATTTAAGGAAATCCTTTTTTTAATGAGAACACAAAGTTTAATCAACAATGAGGTCTCGAGAAAAAAAAATTTAAAATGAAAGGTTTGCAAATTATTTGTCATTTTGATGCTATTACGAAATTTATTATACAAAATTTACTTTTTCAAGATAATTTTATTAAATTTTCTAGCTCTCTTGAAAAAAGGAAAATATAATTCACATTTATTTTGTTATATTTAATTATTTTTTAAAATAAATATGGGTATCATTAAAAAAAATGACAAATAAAAAAAACAAAGAAGCATCTGTCAATTATAAGTTTGAGAACATTTCACATGAATGGCTATCATATCTTGGCAAAGATAAAATAATAGTACTCAATTATATTAGTTATTTTTATGCTTAGATAAATTCAGCAAGAAAACTTCAGTGATTTTGAAAATAGAACTGTTTGTGATCTTATTATAATATATTGATCAAAATACAACTAATTAGATAATTTTGGAGGGATATATACATAGTTTACCCTTAATAAGGATTGTATACGTGAATGCTTTTCTATTGCTGATCTTTTTGTTAGAGATGTGAATGAGACCAAAAGTGTCCCACACCGGAAAGTTGAACATATCAAGCCTAGTATATGAGTCGGTGGTGGACTACTCCTTCTATTGCCAATTGGTTTTAGAATGGAACCCCACTTAACTTGTGGGTTAGGAGGCTACTAGCACATGTGCGTCCGTGCACATGGCTCCCAGTTATCGATCTGAGTCAGTAAATATGAAATACTTACACCGTGATATCCACATAAGATAATATTTATATCAATTTAACACAATATTTATTTATTTATGTCACCGTTATATCATATTCATAAGCCTGGCCAAGAGAAGAAAAACAGGAACGACTTATAGTTAATGATAACATTAGGTGAAAAGAAAGGAATGAAGTGGAGGGGAAGATAATGAATTGATCGAACAACCTTACTTATTGTCACTTGAGGTAATTAATTACAAAAAGTTCAAATTTAAAGGTGATAAATAATGATTAACTAGACTCTACTATGGGTTCGTATGGGACGGGGTTAATAAACTGACTAAAATTATAAACAGGGTAAAAATTTATAAACTGTTGGTAAAAGTAGTTAAAAATTCATGAAAAAATATAAACTCCGTATGGGACGAAAAACAGTTTATTTGTAAAAAGTGGAGTTTATTTGGTTTTTATTAGGGGTATTGTGGTACTTTCAAACCAAATAAGATAAAAGAGAAGGGGTAAAATAGTAATTATGGAATATAAACCTCAAAATAAGCTTCAATCTGCAACTTATTTATAAACCCTTTTTTTAACGGACTAAAGCTTATTTGTCGTTCCCATACACCATTTAAACTCGTTTATTTTTTTAACGGCTAATAATTTCACACTTTTTAACCGGCTAATACCGGTGCCATACACACCCTATATCTAAGTGAAGTTAAACAAAACTAAATGGGGGATATGATTCACATAAAAAGCAGGACATTCTATGAAGTTATTGTACAATTAAATTGGGCCGCGCTTTTGGGCCCTGAAAATGGGGCCTAGTAATAAACTAAAGGAGTGTTTTAATACCATAACAATTTCAAATCTAGCCCATGGACTGGATTGAAATATTTAGTCAGAAAATTGGAGATAAATTCCAATTGCAAAGACGTTGATTAAATAAGAACAAAAAATAAGCTAAATACATTGGAATCTCGATCGGGATAGTATAAAACAGAAATTGTATGTCGAGTTTATTTTCTGTTTATATTATAAGGTCGGAATTCATCTTCTTATTTTTTGTGTTTTAAGTTTCTAACCACCAACGTGGGAGAGTTTTTTTATTTCCCAACTGCAATCAAATCTATATACATATACTAAAACCGATGCATTAGTGTCTGCGTGGCGGCACGTGAGTGAATCTGCCTACATGGCGGAGCGTGAGTGCATCTCGTAAAGCTTTCTCCCGTCAAAAAGAAAATCTAATAAATATAAAATATTTCATAGTCATACTTACCAAAAATATTATGTTGTCACAACCCATCTATGCATAGCTATTTTAGTAAACTAACGTAATAAATATATCATATATATTTTATAAAAAAATATATATTTTTAAAAATCAGTTATCTATTAAATTACATAAGATTCAATTAATAGTAGATTAGAAAAAAAAACCTTTTACCTTATAAATGTGAAATTTGTATAATCTATCGAACTAATTTTTTTATATCTATATTATTTTTTGTTAGAAAAAATTATTTATATTTATATTATTTATATTTTTATTTATTGGAATCTATCTAAATTATTTATAATGTTATATTAATGTATTCTCCGTGCACGGGACGGGGCCTACACTAGTCCATAGAATATATTTGTAGAGGAAGGGGAATTAGAAGGAAAGAAAACGTTTTTTGTGATCTTTTTCTAAATTAAAACATTTGGAGAAATCTGCCAAGTGATTGAAAAAATAAAATTTAAATACAAACCAACAAACAAATAATTTTGGGACATTGTGTGGTAGCCATAAGTTTAGCCTTTGCTACTGTTATTTTGTGTACAAACTTTTGAAAAATTATGCCTGATAGCCACAGGGCATAATTAGCTGCAATGATCATATAATCATTTGATCGCAACAACCATATAGTCACGTGGTCTCAATGACCAAACACATAATACCCGCAATGACCTAGAGGACATGTCCAGAATGAAGTTGAAGAGACGGAGGGTGTCAGAAGTGGGTATGAAGTTGGGGGCATTTTCGTCATTTTAGGTGAGTTAGTGGGGTAATTTGGTCTTTTTCCGCTACTCTTTTTTTTTTTTTTTGAAAAGGAAATAATTTGGCTTTAGGGGGCCCTAAGAACCAAGGGCTTCCTTGCGAATGAGGGAACTGAGCAAAGAATCGTCATGGGTGTGAATGGCAAAGTTCAGATGCGATAGGTGGTCCGCAACTTGGTTTGCCTCACGGTAGACATGACGAATCTCATATGTCGAGAGGAAACCTAACGAGACTAGATTGTCTGAGACAATCATTTCAGAGTCTCCTGGAGGTTTCCCAAGACCTTTTAGGCTGTTGATTACAGTGAGGTTATCGCCTTCAATTTCTAGGTCCTTTATTTGTAGGTCTAAGGCGGTCGTGATACCTTGCCAAGCCCCATAGCTTTCGGCTCCTGCAACGGAAGAGATGGGGCAAGGACCACAACCAAAATAGATCGGGGTTCCCGAGTGGTTCCTAATTGTAAAGCCATAGGAGGCAGAACCTGACGGAGAAAGTGCCCCGTCAAAGTTGAGTTTATATTTTTCTGCCGCTGGGGGTTTTCATTTTGCTTTGTGTCCTCGTGTACTTGTAGTTTTGGTTATGTGTTCCGGGTTTCCCTTGGTATCGATGTCTTCTGTAGTTCTGGTTGATTTCCAAAGGGTGACTTGGTCATTGACGAAAGATTTTATGCAACGTACATTTGGGTGGATCTTATCAAATAGTGTCTTATTCCTGAAATACCAGATTCCCCACCATGCAAAGGCAAGAGTGGAGAAGCGCGATTTACCCAAATTATTTTTAATGTCTTGTAGTGTTTCATTGAGGTTAGTACCGTCATTAAATGCATCAACGGTTTTCCTGTACAGAACTGGATCTATTGCGAGTACGATGTCCCTTGTTATAGGGCAGCTCCATAACAGTCAAAATACAACCAAACACAAATTGGATAAATTTTACTAAAAATCTTCATCTCGTTCATTCTCATCCACTAAAATCTATCCCGTTACCAAACACACCTTATACTTAAAAAAAATATACGGAGTATATAAAATCTGTCTTCTCTTTCCCATCTGATCCATCTTCTTCTCTTTTGTCCTAAATAAAATTGCCCACAATCTCCTATCTCATCCCACCTTCGATTCCTCCAAGTTCACAAATTCCAGGCTGTGTTTGTTGAGGGGTTTGATTTGCTATTTGGTAAGGGGTTTGTTCACCAATTGGTCCAATTCCGGGCTGTGTTTGTTAATTAAGGGGGTTTAATTTGTGTTTGGTAAGGGGTATGCTCACCCAGTACTCCGGGTTGTGTTTGTTAATGGGTTTGATTTCTTGTTTGGTGAGGGGTTAATTTGTTCACCAACTCCGGGCTGTGTTTGTTAAGGGGTTTGATAATGGGCATTCCGTAATTAATTGGGGTTTTAGGGGTAAATAGTTTTTGTTCTAAAGAGTAAAAATGTCTTGTTCTATCTTTACCTTTTAGAAAAATGATTCATGCCTTTTTTTTCTTCTTTTTTTTACGTCCTTACCATTCAAATGACCACATCTCGTCAAACACACGGTGGGGAGTGTTGGTTTTGGGAGTCGGTGTCGATGGCTGGTGGCTCGAGCACGGTAAGGGGTGCTTGTGTGCTGCTGGCTGCTTGTTGGGAGTGTTGTGGAGAGTGTCGACTTCGGGAGTCGGTGTCGGTGGCTGGTGGCTCTGGCTGCTTGGGTGAGAGTGTTGTGGGCTGCTGATTTCAGGATTCAGTGTTGGTGGCCGTTGGTCGTGCATTTAGCAATATTTGCGCCGTGGGAATAGTAATATGAGACTTTGGTACCACATCTAGTCTAGAATATACTACATTCGTCTCGCAAAACTTGTTGTTTTGCTTTTGACACATTTTTTAAAAACGGTAAAAACTATATAAAATATCAATGATTTTATTAATTTAGAAAAATAATTTCATACTTAATACAATTATCTATGAAATTATTTAAAAAATTAATATTTGATAAAAAAAAATTAGCTTCTTAAAAAACGTGTCAAAAATTAAAACTACAAGTTTTGCGAGACAGAGAGTATATGTTTGTATGTATCGGCCAAATAGCTTACAAAAACCACTTGAATTACCCAATAAAATACTTATAAAACCCACAAAATGAGTGATATAGGGATTCGATCTCAAACCGTACAAAAGAGCAATAGCACACCTTGGGTTACTAGTTACTACCAATCTTATGGTATTATTCCACTAATCAAGCAATACAAAAGTGGTGATGATATAATAACAATGAGAATTAAATAGACCACACACATACACACAGTCACACACCATTAATTGTCCTCAACTTTGAGGGGGACAAAAATGAAAGACACTTAAATGGAACAAATAAAGAAACAATTAATTCAAAGGGAGTGTAATTAAGGGCACTTCTTATTGTGGTGGTAGCAAGGGCACTGGTGTGGGTGTCCGAAGGCAGGGACGCACCGGCACTTCCTGCAGCACAGGTTGCAGTTCTTGAAGCACTTCCACTTGATCTTCGACGTCTTGCACCTCACCCTGCACTTGGTCAAGCACATCTCTACAAACATACATTCATTCATGTTCATTAGTTATAGCAGTGCAAGATTCGGAGGAGGAAGGAGGAGGATTGATATGATGGATCTTACTGGGGCTGGCTTCGGCGGTTTCGACGAGAGCCGAAACGAGGATGAGGGCGATCAGGAGCAGCCCCAGAAACCCTAGCCTCCTACTCATCATCTTGGATCCCATTGCTTGTTGAATTCAACCCAATTGAAAGGGGGTGATTGGGTGTCGGTGGAGATCTAGTGTGTGCTATTTGCTTCTATTTATAGGGAGGGAACAAGTGGATGTGGATGATAAAAGTGGATTACAATATTTTCACTGTGTGGATGGTAAATCACAATCACTTGTAGTTGTAGACCCCATTTTGATCGATTCATATATAATAAAATAAATTTACCTAAAAATTAATTAACGAAAGAAAGAAAAAATATGTTAACGTTCTCTCTCTCTCTTAAAGAAATAGATTAATTAGAATCAACCTACTGAAAGTGTTAGGTGCTTCGGTCATTTCATGGCTTTCTCAATTTCACCTACCATATAAGATGGATGAGTGAGATTCCATTATAAAATCAATTGACGATAAAAGAAGTAATCAATCGATTTATATACTCGACTTGTTTTTGCTTATATTTTTCTATTCGAGACTCTTTTAGCTTATTCACATCTCTCAACAGTTCATAACCTCACATTTCAGATCTCTAATGGATTAGCACCGGGGAATTTTTTTAGCTTTTGGTTTATATAGAATGAGAAAAGACCGTACGACCTACATCCGATCCTACGGGGAATTTTTCAAAACGTAAATAAGTTTAATTGAAATATAACATTTAAGCTTAACCTAACTTAAAATGTAAACTAGTGTAAGTTTGATATTTATGCATAACATGATGTAATGACCCATGAATTAGTAGGGTATAAATATACCCTAATACTTTGTAATAGTCATCAATTGAAGAATGAAATGACAAATTACTCTTTCACTATGCCAAATTACATCTCAAGTGACGGACCCAATTCGTCGCCTGAGAGGGGTTTTTCGTCGCCTGGCCACTCAGACGACGGATGTTCGTCGCCTGATCCGTGGTCGGCTCGATGCTGTCCCTAGAGTATTCAGGCGACGGATGTCATGTTGCCCGTCGCCTGAGTAACCTCAGGCAACCAAAAACATGTTCGTCGCCTGAATCCATTGTCAGACCCAAAAGGCCTTTCTAAGCCGAGCCGAGCCGACTACAATTCAGGCGACGGATCGATCGTGATATGTTCGTCGCCCCAATTCGGTTTAAAATTTTATAAAATAAATAAACGTGACTCAGGCAACCATTATATTAGCTGAGTCCGTCGCCTGAATATGAATTGATTTTTTTTTAAAAAAATTAGGCAACGAGTTATGTCAATGTTCGTCGCCTGAGTATGGTTTGATTTAAAAAAAAAAATTGAAAAATGGCCGATGCCTGGTTTGCAATTGCACTAAAATTGTGCATATTTTGTGCACCAAAATTGTGCACAACCCTGTTTCATTACACACCAAACACAAACCTATTCACAACATTGTGTCAAGTTCACAACCACACACAAATTCACAAATCTAGTTTGCAGTCACATACAAATTTACAAATACAAAACTATTCCCAAATCCAAGTTCATTACTTAAGAGGAAGTAGGAGAAGGGTGCTGGGAGATACCGGCTTCAGCTGCGCAGATGAGGGCTGATCGAGGAGCCGAATCATCCTGCGTATTCAAAGGCTCCGTATCCAGAGCAGAGATCATTACTTGTATGATTTCCTCAAGAAGCTCCTCACTGGAAAGTTATCTACAATAAACAATAGTTCATATATGAGTAACAAACAGTGGAAGGCATCCTATACCAAATCGACTTCAATAAGTGCTAACAATTTACATGCACCAATCAGATACTTACTAGTATTAGGAATCAACATTTTAAATCTGAATCTACTGTACACCAGTGCCAAACCTTGATAACTGCATGTTGTCTTCAATTTTGACAAGGCAAGAGGACCAATGGACAGCTCACGGCTACACAATACCTGAAACTGCGAGCTATTTGACATGGCAATCCAATGTAGTCTCCTGGTTTATGCACAAACAATTTTGACAGTTAAAACATAAAAATCAAACATTTATAGTAGGTATCCAAAATAAACTCAATAGTTCAAGGCTTTCAAAACAAACTTGATATGCAAAACAAACTCGATATGCAAATCAAACATTTATAATAACAAGAAATGAAAAAGGAGGAAAGGTCAAACCTGACAAACAACAAGAGGATTAGAGTTGTGCTCATCATTCCAATTCCAAGCCTCAAAAGCTCCACCTTTGCGGGTCTCAATGGGAAGCTAACTGCCTCCAGCTGACTCTTGTATCTGAAAGCTAACTTTCCTTTCCTCATTGACAGCAACTCTCGATCCCTCCTTGAAAGTTAACCTGCCTTTTCAATAAAATCCTCATGACCAACAACTTTTTTTCAATAACAATTACAATAACCAAAAGGGCAATTGGAGAACAATAAGTGATCATTTGAAAGACCATAGCTAAATTGAACATGTACCTGGATCATATTTGTGACAGGTTGAGTAGTATATGCATTAAATCAAACACAAAAACTTTGGAACCTGAGCAAAATAGCTAAATCAGTTACAATATGCAAGGTACTGAACTGAAGTTGCTAGTTGGGCTACATATTATTTGTGATCAAGCCATTTTGCTACTATTTAAAACATATAAGGTACTGAAATCATTTTGTTTGGAACAAACAAAATAATTTTATCAATGCTCTGTGTTTATGTTGGTGTGCAATGCATATCCAGAGGTTTACATATTGTGATAGAGCCATGAGTCCATGATTTAGGAGTCTTGGACCCGTCGCCAGAATTGAACTCAGGCGACGGAAGATCAAAGGTCCGTTGCCTGAGGGGCAATCTGGCATAGTGTTTTCTCCCTAAACCCTTCATCTATCTCTCTTTCCCTGAACTCTTTCTCTAACCCTAAACTCCTTCTTCTCTAATTCCTTCCTTATTATGTCCCACAATGGTTGTCTTTAACTATTTATGCACGTTTTCTTAAAAAACTAAAAACTATATAAAATATCAACATTTTATTAAATATTTGTAAATAATATCATACTTATTAATATAATTACTTTAAAAAATTAATTAAAAAATGGATATTTTATATAGTTTTTAGCTCGTTAAAAAACGTGCATAAATAATCCAAAGACAACCATTGTGGAACGGATGGAGTATAGAAGATCTATTTGACCTTTTTTCTTTAAAATTTTCATTTTTTTTTTGTTTTACTAGAGATGTTACACGGAGACCACCATGCATGATGATCCTTGCAAAATTGAATATCAAAACGGGCTCCATCTTCTCCATAATTAAAGATGGGACGCTCCTTTCTGACATGCCACTCATATTATGTCGGATTTTTCTCTCCTAATTAAACTTACTCCGTATTTCATTATACTCCCTCCGTCCTAAAATACATGGCTTTTTAGCACTTTGCACAAGTTTTAATAAAACACTTTACTTTAAAAAAAACATCATCATTACACTAACTTTTACATAAATTTTATTATTTTTTAACACTCACTACACATTTTAACCAATCAAATTATTTTAAAAAGTCAACAGCACACAAACCAATACAAATCATTATAACTTCCTACCTATAAAACATAAAAGACCATCTATTGTTGGACAAAATTTTACCTCTAAAAACCCATGTATTGTTGGACGGAGGGAGTAGTAGTTAGTAAAATAATGGTTGAGATCCTCTAGTCCGTGTTTATGGTCCATTATGTAGTCCGTACTGTGTGATTGGATGTGCTGAATTATTTTATTAATTTTCTTAATAAATAGAATAGTTTTATAATTGAGTTCAACCAATAAAAGAAAGTGGACTATGAAAAGGACCATAAAGGCAGACTAGAGGATCCTCACCGGTAAAATACTAATCCGTATGAGATACATTGAAGTGTGTGAGCTTAAAAAAACACAAAATCCTGATCTACGGTTATGCGGGACCATCCAAGACACCTTCGGATGATGTCCTTCTCAAGAGGAAGAAGAAGGCTCCACCATGGGAGATGATCCAAAGGTGGAAGCTTGACGTTTTACACTCGCTCAGACTTTTGACAGCTTTTTGACGTCTTAGTAAAATGGGTCGTACGGATTCAATATTTATCGGATTGAGGTGTGCCATACCTTGTCGGAACGAGGACAAAGAGATCTACAAATTTGCTGTTGAAGGTTTTTCCAGATTCGACCTAGAACTTGGCCGAAATCTACATTCTTTGAGCTGTCGCTGGTTTTGACGGGATTTTCATGAATAGAATTAGTTCTCTTTTTGTGTTGAAACACATGAGTGGAAGACTGGAAGTCGATTGAATAGAGCTGTGCTCTTCAATTGCAACTATTGGTATTGATCTAGCTTGGTTTGCTTTGTGTTCATCAACTTCGCAAGACTTGGTGATCCTAGTATCCACAAGCCCACTTCTTGTGCCTCCAAGTTGTCCGCTTGGTTGTGTAAGCTTGTAGAGGCGGGCTTTATAGTCGTTGATATTTGGTTCCTACCCTCTTAGGAGGCCTGGGGTCTTTGCCTCGTTCTATTTTAGTTCGAATCACCCATCTATCGGTCTTTCTATTGTTTTTAATCGAGTCTAGAGTTGCTGCGTTTTTATTCCTTTTAATCGATATTGAGTCTTTGTTTGTTGTTCTTGAGTCATTTGCTTCCGTTCTTGTCTTTGAGTCTTGATTGTCGAATATCGGGCCATCTTACGGCTAACCCCGTATCATACGGAGTATCTATCTACTCTCTCTCTCTCTTTTTTTTTTTTTGGAAGCAAGATAAGAAATTCGATTCTCTAGACAAGCCTAGAGAAACCGAGAGACTGGAAAAGCCGGTGGATGGCCTAACCATCATGTACAGCTGAAGCAAATAACATAAGCAAATGACAGAAAAGAAAAAACAGAAGCAAATGACATAAAAAATACAAGGATCGTACAAGCCATCCTACGCTGTAAATCACAAGTCAGAAGAGAAACGAAACGATCGGCCAAAGAGACAACGCACTTAGAGAACTCTGGGGAACTAGCGGACACCTCAGATTATGGACTCAAAAGAGCCATCAGGTGTCGATCGCAAACCACGACGTCATCGAACATAACAAATCATCAACCGCTCACAAGAAACCTGCAACACAACAAGAACAGACCAGTACACCAACCCACAAAATCAAACCCAAACCACATCATTGCCCATTCAAGCTCCGGTCACTCATCTCAACCCTCAAGGAAGATAACTAAATTGTGAGCGGACTACCACAAGGATAAGCACAAATAGAGGCGATAAAAAACGAGAGAAGGAAACGAAAAGGAGCAATAATGAACCGGAGAACGATTGAAAGTGCGGGCAAAACAACAATCCCAATTGTTTAAACTTGAGGGTACGAAAAGAAAAGACCGATGCGGAAGAAGTCGGGGAAGAAACGACGCGGATGGAGCCCACAGAGGCGGCATGCCCAACATGCTAAGGAGTTCGGCCGGTGATAAGGCGGCAACGGAGGTCGGAGCAAGGCGGTGGTGAACCAAGGGAGACGATGAGCAGCCGGGGCGGCTAGGATGATGCCCGACGAGGGTTATATTGGCTGCGGTGAAGACAGCGCCGGAAGCAATGCAGTAGAAACCGGTGAAGAAAGGTGATGTTGAGGGCTGGACCGAGGGATGGCAGAGAAGGCGGAACCATGGCGGCAGGAGGCCGTGAGCCGAATCGAAATCGACGGAATCGGTTACGGGATGGGCTCAGGAGTTGAACCGCAGAGGCGGGTGCTAAACGCTGGAGGCCGGGCCAAGGCTAGTTGCAGCGGGCAAGGATGGTGAAGGAAGGAAAGAGGCGGCGTCGCCTAACAAAACCCCGCTCTCTTTGCGAGCGTATTAGGTTTTTAACAGGGTGTGTGGGGTTCATAAAACAACATCTATCTACTCTCTCTAGGGGTTAGAGATGTTATGTGAACACGAGTAGTTCGAATTCAACTCGTACTCGCTTGATAAAAACTTGATACGAGCTCGTTCATTTTCTAAACGAGCCGAGTATGAGCACATTTTTAAGCTCGGTCTAAAGCTCGGCTCGTTCGAAGTAAACTCGAATAGCTCGAATTTTATAAAATTTATATAATTTCCTTTAAGTTACTGTATAATGAGCAAGTAGAATTGTCTAAAGCACGAAAAATGCTCGGCTCGAGCTCGCTAATTTCCTAAACGAGCAGAATATGAGCACATTTTTAAGCTCGAGTCAAAATTTAGGCTCGACTCGAGCTCCTTCATATTCTATATGAACTGAATATGAACAAGCAATATTCGGCTCGTTCGGCTCGAATAACAGCCCTCCGTTTCAAAATAAATGTCGTTTGACTTTTGTGCATGTTTTTAAGGATGTAAGAAAAAATTTAATTAAAAATTTAATGTTTTATAGAGTTTTTACCTCCTTAAAAAGCGTACACAAAAGTCAAGCGACATTTATTTTGAAACGGAAGAGTATTATTTTACTGAATATGTTTTGTCTAGTTATAAAGAAAAAAAAAGTATAAACTTCAATAAGAGGTGTGTATAGGATAGTTTTAGTAGTTTTTAAACTACTAAAGTAAAAGGATTAAAATATTAGATGTATTTGGGGCTTGTTTAATGGGGCATTTTGCAAAATGGCCACGAAATTGGACATAATTTGCGAAATAGCCGCATTTTGGGACAATTTAGTGAAATAGACACAATATAAACACACGCTTTCTCTCTCCTAACCTAATTCTCTCCCGTCTCTCCCCGGAACCTCTCTCCTGATTTTGGACAAACAGATAAACAGAAGCTTGGAACGATTGCAATCGGCGCATCCATCAATTAATTGGATCTGTGTGTGCTTGGAACGATTGCAATCGATCTCAATTGCAAAATCGAGGCCGGATCTAGTCGACATCTTCGGAGGCGGTTGCGGAGGTGGTGAGCTCGCCGGATCCGAGATCTCCTCCAGCGAGATCTGGACTCAAATCGTCGGCGTCGAGGAGGAGAGGCCGAGCTCGGAGATTGATTCCTCTGGCTCGCCGGATCAATGGCGATCGAGGAAGATCGAGCGAGGGCGGATCTCAGATCTGAGTCGAGGTCGAGCGAGGCGGAGCGAGCAAGCGAGGGAGGGATGTGGTGGTGAGCGAGCGACGGAGCGAGGGAGGGAGCGAGCGACGCCGGAGCGAGCCAGGCGGAGCGAGCCTGCGGCGGGCCGACGGGCGCGCATCTCTTCTTAGCAGAAATCGGGAGGAAGAAGAAGAACTTTTGATAAAATTACAAAAATTACCCTACAAATATGAGAAATTAAAAAAACTAGCTATATTTTATTATGTGTTCCATAATTTATATTTTTGTTTTTATTTTTGCACAACAAAATGTTATATTTGCACAACATACAATTACATTTACACAATTTACGATTATATTTGCACGACAGAATGTAAAATAAAATTAAAAAAAAAACTAAACTCGGGTCATATTTGCATGACTTACAAATATATTTGCATAATATACTCTTATATTTGCACGACGAAATGTTAAAGAAATAAAAAAAATATAGATTATGGATCGCTTACAGTTTATTGAGAAAGTCTGAAATTATATTGAGATAAAATAAGATCACGTTGAGAATAATTTCACAAGTCTCGATTGTCGTGCAACTCTTAAAACAGAGTCGTGCAACTCTTAAAACAGAGTCGTGCAACTCTTAAAACAGAATCGTGCAACTCTTAAAACAAGAGTCGTACAACTCTTAAAACAGAGTCGTGCAACTCTTACAATAGAGTCGTGCAACTCTTAAAACAGAGTCGTGCAACTCTTAAAACAGAGTCGTGCAACTCTTAAAACAGAGTCGTGCAACTCTTACAACAGAGTCGTGCAACTCTTAAAATAATGATAAATATAATGAAAAGTGTTTCTTGGAGGTGCTGACACAAATAAAATACAGTTGTGAAAATCTAAACTAAAGTTGTGCAACTCTAAAATACAGTTGTGCAACCCTAAAAAATGTGCTGACGTGAAGAAAAAAAAGTGCTGACACGGAAAAAATATATACCGAACTACAAAGTTATTACTTAGGAAGATGACTCGATTGTAACTAATATCAATGTCAGCACTAATTGTAACTAATATCAGTGTCAACACTAATTGTAACTAATATCAGTGTCAACACTAATTGTATCTAATATCAGTGTCAACACTAATTGTAAGCACTAATTTTCACCACTAGTTGTGCAAAAATAAAGTATTGATGAGCAAAAATAAGAGCATGTTGTGCAATAATTTATTGAGAAATTATGAAATTATATTGAGAGGAAATAAGATCATGTTGAGAACAAATTCACGAGTCTCGATTGTTGTGCAAAAATAACCTATTGTTGAGAAAAAATAAGATGATGTTGAGCAAAATTTGACTAATCCCCCATGTTGTGCAATTTTACTCTATTGATGAGCAAAAACAAGACCGTGTTGTGCAATAATCTATAAAAAAAAGTATAAAATTATATTTACAAAAAGTAAGATCATGTTGAGACACAATTTCACAAGTCTCAAATGTTGTGCAAAAATAAAGTATTGATGAGCAAAAATAAGAACATGTTGTGCAATAATTTATTGAGAAAATATGAAGTTATATTGAGAGAAAATAAAATCATGGTGAGAACAAATTCACAAGTCTCGATTGTTTTGCAAAAATAACCTATTGTTGAGCAAAAATAAGATGATGTTGAGCAAAATTTGACCAATCCCCCATGTTGTGCAATTTTACTCTATTGATGAGCAAAAATAAGATCGTGTTGTGCAATAATCTATTAAAAAAGTAGAAAATTATATTTACAAAAAATAAGATTATGTGGAGACACAATTTCACAAGTCTCGATTGTTGTGCAAAAATAAAGAATTGTTGAGCAAAAATAAGAGCATGTTGTGCAAATATAAGAGTACGATGTGCAAATATGAATCAAATCTATTTTTTTTTTTTAACATTTTGTCGTGCAAATATAAGAGTACGATGTGCAAAAATAAGAGCATGTTGTGCACTTTTTATTCTATTTGTGTCGGCACTTTTTTAAAATATTTTTTTTCACGTCATCACTTTTTTAAAGTTTTTTTTTCTTTTTCAGATTTTCCAAAACCCAACTACAATAAACGTAGTATACTCTAATGTTTTTTTATGTTCATGTTACAACATCCATACATTAAAAAAAAGTTATATTAACATGTTTTATTATGAAATTTATATTAAATAAAGGAAAAATGATCAAAAATAATACCAACTATCAACCTTCAACCAAAAATAATATGAACTTTTAAAATGACAATTACATATACAAACTATGCTCATATTAACCAAAAATAATATGGTTTCCATTTTTTACTGCAATTTTGATCAAATGAACATTTATCGTGATTAAACAAAATAAAGGGTCAATATTGTGAATATAATTAAAATGAGGGGAGAATGTGTGATTTATGTAAGCCTTTATGTTCTTCAATCTTCATCCGTACAGTAGCTTCTTCCCAGACCTCCGGCCCCCAAACAGGTTTTCATGGTGGTTTGAGAATCAACTATTCTCTTCGAATTTTTGACCTTTTAAACTCTCAATTCATTCACAACATTCAATTATAAGATTTCTCCTAATCTCCTAACTCAAGTTGTTAAGTATCCCATCAAATTTCCTTACCCTAACCGCTTGGGTTCAATGGTGAAGCAAATTGATGTTCTTATTATGCCAAATTGGATTAGGGGAAGTGTTTACACAATCACTACAAGGATAAATACATAATCAATTGGTGATTTCGATTTTGAATCATCCGTAAATTATAAAATTCCCAATTTCACCCTTCCTCTTCGTCCGCATCTATAACACAAATTTGAGTTCTCAAACTCACAAATACAATTAATTGGTGGTTTCCGTCATCGAATTCGTATTTTTTGCCTCGTCGCCATCAACAACGACGTTGCGCACCACCACTACAGAGCCACCATAGTGCCGCCCGCCACTCTAGTTATCGTTGTCCGGTTGCGCCATCGGTAAGTATGACACCACCTTGTCTTGATGATAAGTTTCTTTACCGGTAAGGACTGCGAAAGATGAAGGTGTGAATGATGATTCTCAAACTTCCATGAAAATCAGGCGGGGGAGGAAGATGCAAATGCAGGAAGACGATGAACAGTGAACCCCCTTTCCAATTTCCACACAATTAAAAAATTGCCTCTCATTTTTAATCATGCTCACAATATTGACCCTTCACTTTGTTGTTTAATTACAAAAAATAACCATTTAATTGTAAATTTGGTTAGAAATAGAAACCGTATTATTTTTGGTTAATATGAGTATAGTTTGTACATGTAATTGTCATTTTGAAAGTTCATATTATTTTTGGTTCAAGGTTGATAGTTGATATTATTTCTGGTCATTTTTCCTTAAATAAATTAATATTTCAGAAATTTTTATAAAGAATAAACTTGATGATAAGATTGTGCAAATTAAAAAGACTTTGGGTGAGCTGAATTTCCAAGAAGCAAACTAGAGTGAATATGCACAAGACAGTAGAAACAAACTTTCAGATTTTATAAAGTATCACCAAAAGGTACACATGACTAAACAAAATCACCAAATGGTATAAGGTAAACAACAGCAAAAACCACATCATGAGCGATTAAACCAACAATCCCTAGCAATACAACAGAAACGCATGCTTGTATTGTTAAAGTTGCAGCATTTCTGCAGCTAACATTGATAGCTTCAGATTAACCTGCATGTGCTCTATTTTCACTTCATCTTTAAGGCAACTGTTCTCTTGACCTTTGCTTGTGAGCTGTTATTCCAACCTCTTTACTGCCGAGAGTTCATTTTCTAACACCTTTCTAACTTGGGACAATGTCTGCAAGCTCTTTTAGTCATCTGTTCTCAGGGGCGGATCCAGGAAATATTTAGGGGTGGGCGAGATTCAAACCCAAAGGTATAAATATACTTATAAATATTAACTACAAAATACATAGTCAAAAGTGTTCAAGACTCACACTAAAAAGTAAAACGAACACGACGATCCTTTGCCTTAGCAAAGTCGTCAATAACACAATCTATATCAAATTTACTAACGAATTCTCTTTCAATATAAATTGTTAAAGCATCAGCAAGAAACTCATCTGCCATTTTACTGCGAATGTCTGTCTTCACATGTTTCATTGCTGAAAACGCTCTTTCTGTAGTAGCTGTAGAAACTGGCAAGGTCAGTACAAGGGAAATCAATCGACTTATCATTATAAATTGTTCATCCTTTTTCATTTCCACTAGCTTCTCCATCAATTTCGCAAGTGTAGGGACCTGAAACTCAGAATTAGGCAGAACAAAAGCACGATAATAAGGCAACTCATTCTTCAAAGCATTCTTTTCATGTTCTTCAAAATCTCCATGATAGAACTCTACTGCAAGCTTGTAGATATCATCTTCGTTAAATGAATGAAAACCATTTTTTGGATCCAATGCTACACTCAACTGAAGCAATCTAACTGAAGTCTCACTAAACCTTGAGCTCAATTCGGACAATTGAAAATCGATACACTCATTGAAATGTTCAAAATGATAACGATCTTCAAGAGTTGTTTGCTTTGCACCACGACCAACTGTACTACTCATGTCAGGTACTTGTACCTCATGTTTTGAGCAAAAATCTTTCACTGTTTGAAGTAATACCTGAAATCCCTCATCTCTTAGTTCTTGAAGAAGAGTTCTTGCGATGCAAAGATACTGAATTGCAGCTGGTATATCAATAGACTCTCGTTGAAACGCTTGGCATAGAAAATTGGTAATCCCCATAACTTTCATCATCAAGTGCAAGCTAAATGCAAAGTCGAAAGTCCTCAACTGATCTAGAGCACCGCTAGCTTCTACCCGAGTCTTGGAGTTTGAACCATTTTTCTTTAGATTCTCAAGCACTTTACATGTTGAAGAAAACATGCTAATCATACTTTCAACCGAACTAAAATGAGAACCCCAACGAGTAGAGCCTGCATATTGCAAATGTATCATATGATCAACTCTAAATTCAAGTAAACGCAATCTAACATATCCACAATATATTTAAACCTTAATATAAAAAGAGAGCTTGAAGAGTATAACCTGCACATTGTAAAGATGTCATTTGATTAGCTCCTTGTCCAGATGCTAGAACTCCACTATCTAACATATCCACAATATCTTGTCTATGAGATGCTTGTAGCTCTATGTTGCGTTTAGGAGATGACTTGACAATGTTAATAACATTATCCAATGATGAAAAGAACTTCCAAATTGGATCACACTTTCTTGCAGCAGCTACTAATGTCAATTGCAATCTGTGAGCAAAGCAATGGACAAAGTATGCATATTCACAATCATGGAGAAATAATGCCTTGAGTCCATTAAATTGTCCTGACATGTTACTAGTACCATCATACCCTTGACCTCTCAATTTGTGAACTTCCAAGTTGTAAGTGGAGAGGACACTGCATATCTCTTTATAAAGTGTATCTGAAGAAGTCTCAGACATAGCTTTGATAGCAAAGAAGCGTTCAATTAAAATACCAGAACGACTTACAAACCTCAAGATGATAGCCATTTGTTCCCTTCCGGACTCATCTTGCGCTTCATCAACAAGAATGGAGAAACAAGCATTTCCAACTTCCTCACGAATCAAAGATCGCACTTTGTTGGCCATGATTGCCAAAATCTCTTTTTGGACCTCTGGACAAATGTATTTGGCATTTCCTGGTGCATTACTTAATACAACATTCTTGACATCAGGTACCCATTCTGCTACAAAACCAACCCATTCAATTACATTCCCACGATTCAAAGATTTTTCTGACTCATCATGACCTCTAAAAGCACAACCTTGCAATGCCAATCGTTGAACAACCTTGATTGTGGTTTTAAGCCTTAACCGATTTTTAACCACCTCTTCTCTACTTACTCTTTGTATTACCTTATCTATATGATAAGAAGGCTTCATCAAACCTTCGACATATACAACACACTTATAATGAGGTGACGATGATTTACCAACATGTTTCAGAAACACACGTTCACTTCCTTGATGAACCCTCTTCCACTTATTAAAGCCACCATTCACTAAAGCTGAAGAAGCACTTGTATTCTCCCCAAAAAGATAGCATGGAAAACAATAACACTTGTGTGTAGTAGGCGAATACTCTAACCAAATAAATTCCTTAAACCAATTGTATTGAAAACGACGAGATTCATTTAGCTCATACTTTGCAAGCTTTGGTTGATAAGGCCCAAGCATCAAATACTTCCTCCTAATCTCATCTCTTTCCTCAATACGCCAACTAGATATTCTTCTCCTTATTCCCGGATCCCGAACTAACTTAGAAGATAAGTCGGAATGAGATCGATTGAATTCATTCGTACTAGGAGAAGAAACCAAATTTTCAATCGACGGAACAATACTAACTGGTTCATTTCCAACTAAAGGAGATTGTTGATTATCCGTTGGAGTAATTGATTCTTTTGGTTTGAAGAATGAATATATCGTTGATTTCACTTTTTTCTTGGGAGGTGGTTCTTGTGAAGCCATATTAATCTAAAAAATAAAATAAAGAATGAACATTAATCAAACTAGCAAATATGATGAAATTCCAAAAATAAGATCATATGCATTTTCAAAACAAAAAGCATCTAAACGACTAAACGTGATCAAACAAGTAAACGTGACTATTAAGTCTATTATCATTTATCACTTACAAATTTTAAAATACTATATTTTAAAATTTAAAATTGTGAGAACTGAGAAGTACCTCTTTTGGACAGTTGGACCTCTTTGAGAACAAATGAACACCCTTGTGAATTTGTGATCAATCTGACAATCTGCAATAGCTTTTCCCCTTTCTAATGGTGATTGCAAAGTTCAAACCCTATTGAAAAAATCTAAAATTGAGAATAAATCCTTCTAAACGGGAGAAATCAAAGTTCACACACAAATTTATCAATAAAAGAAAAATCAAAGTTGGAGAGAAATTACTAACCGGACTAATCCATCTAAACGGGAGTTTCGGAGTTCGGAGAGTAGCAGGATGTCCGATGACGTTTGAAGCCGAATTGAAGGCGTTTCGTATTCGGTACTCTACTACTATGCAAGACTACGTCACTTTTACAAATTTCTAATTCAATCATGAAAGAAAATAGGAGGGTGGGCTTTTCTAATTCAATCAGGAAAGAAAATAGGAGGGTGGGCTTTTAGGTTATGGGGCGGGCTACTCAATAAGTGGGATGGGCTTTGCCTATTTCTTTCTAATTTTTCTGGGTTGATTTTTTTTTTTTTTTTGATTGGGGTGGGCCATGGCCCAGTGTGGCCCAGCCCTAAATCCGCCCCTGTCTGTTCTCATGCTCAAGCTCTCAATCTCTCCCTCCAAGTCCTTTATTAAGACTGATGCTTCCTTGTTCCAAGCATCAAGGATCTCAAAAAACACTCTAAATAATCAAGAGAACCTTCTGTCATCACTTTGGTCGCCAGAACCTTCTGTCATCACTCTAAATAATCAAGCTCAAGAGAACTAAGCTCAAGGAATTACTAAACAGATTCCTTACTCGTGCAGTGCTGTCATCACTTTGGTCGCCAGAACCTTCTGTTCCAGAATCAGTACTGTTTTCATGCTTGATCCCAGGATCAAGCATCCATATAGCTTTGATGCCATTCAAGTGGAGATCTTTCACCAGAGATTTCGGATAAGAGAATCGTTTCTGTAAGGAATACAAACATACTGTAAGTTACATTGTGCATTTCTATTGAAGGAGAAGGTTAAGCATAGGCAAATATGTAATTACCTAAACAATAAAAAATGACCATTGATGAAGCTGTGCATTATGTTCTTTAAACTGGTTGCCCAAATTGTGACAATATTACAGCTCTGAAGACAAATATGGTACGAAAACACAAAATGGCTGAAACTGCAGAAGGAAAAATGATTTACAATGCCCTCCGGAGTAAACAAGCTTTAAGCGCAATCAGAATGTACATACAGCGAGTTTATTGAAAACACACACAACACCCTAAAGCTATTGAAAAAACACTTCTGCAGTGATAATCTGGTTCTTTCAAGGGTTTATGTAAATTTACCAAAAGCACGACTTATATCGGAAGTGATAACCTGGTTCTTGTTGGCTCCTCAAACATTCCAAATGGCCAGGGTAAGCGCAATATAATAATCAACCCATATATGAGAATAGCAAGGCCAATAAATGTAACACAATCTTCATGCTTAAATCCATTTCATCAAGCATGTAATGCCAACAGATGGCATCATTTTTCCTCGAAATTAGAAGAAAAAATCTAGTAAAAGAAGAAAAAACAAGCACCCCCATGAAATGTCATCAATTGACCAAACAAAATACAACCACCATGCACCCACTCTAATCCTGCAAAACGAAGGTCTTTGAGGGAGGGTAGAGATGTAGAGTATACAGTACATAGCCATGAGTTTGCCTCCATGAGAGCCTGACTAACAAGAACCAGCCAATAAAATCCAAAAGTATAGCATTTTTTAGATAGAGTAATTGGGGAAGCCAGATGAGAGGTAATATTTACCAGGAGAAATATATAAAACCTATATTTATCTTTGATATGTATTTTTATAGTATCGTATATATCCAGCATTTACTAGTAAGAGGATCTCATCCATACATACCTAGCATTTGGATTGTCTTTGACTAGCTTCAATAAGTCGATAGAGCATGCTACTTATGGCATCAACCATGTAGCAGCACTAACACCTCAAAGGCTACAAACCCAAAATCAGATAACAATATGAAAGTGTGACAGCAGGGACTCTTGGAGGCAGCATAAAAAGCACACCATGCAACTATAAATAGACAAGCACAATCCCAAACCAGGCTAAATTCAGAAAACTAAAAGCAAAGAGAAGAAAGTGATTACCAGAAGTTGCCAGCAGTTTATGCCTAATACACATCTCAACCCCGAGCAATGTATGCAAGCTTCTCTTTCACGCCCCTCACAGAATGTCTAGCAACACATCATCTATCAAAGAAGACCCTTCCGTAGCATATTTGAAAAGAAACATTCTCAACATAAAATTAATTTGCTCTTAATTTGCTCATATTTGAAAAGAAACATTCTCAACTCAGTCTTAGAGTTGCACAACGCTTTCTTAGAGTTGCACAAATATAATTAGCATGCTCAGGTTACCATGAAAAGAACATGAGTAAAGGAATCCAAAACAGAGAGAGATAATATGTGCTAGTTAGCTATTTTCTTGTTGACAATATGCATACCTTACGGTCAAGCTCTTCAGCGAAATATTCCCTATTGACATCACTCTTGGGAATCGAATCATTTGAGTTGATACTGAGAGCAGTATCTCGGACCTGAACTGGCAAACCATATTCAAGATCCAAAAGGCAGACTTGTCGGACATTTTTTAACTTACTACATGTCTGAAAATCTCAGTTTTCTTGTATCTTGCATCACGACCTGGTCTCCAGCGGAAAGCAATGAAAGGCCCAGTACAAATCTTGCATTCTTTGTCATATTCTGCTTTCAATCCCCGGTGAGTCCCACTAAACCACCCCGCAAACTCTGATCTCTAAGCCTCTCAATCCCCGGTGAACTAGAGAGGAACGAAACAACTAAACCAGCAGAGCCAATTACAGATCTGCCATGAGAACACAACTCCGAATCGCAAATAGGAGGGAGGAACAAGTTACCATGCGAAAGTAGGGGTTGTCGCCGAGACATGATTCCCAGATGATGGAGGCCTCGCAGATCTAAGAGGGAGATCGGGTGAATGCGCCAAGTTGATCAAGTTGATGGAGGCGTCGAGTTGAGGGACGCCGAGGAGAAGGAAGGCGAGCCATCGAGAACAATTAATTGGAGAACGTGCGATTGCAAATCAGGAGGCTTCAATATCAAAAGCCTCGAATCTGAACCCTAGATCTTCAAAGAACATCCATGGAGAGATTGGAGGATCATCCCGAAGAGATCTCGGATCTCAGAGGAGGAAGGGCCCCCACGCGAGCTCCGACTATTGCAATTCACCACGAGATGGCGGCCGATTTCGAAACCGAACTCGACGGAGGGCAGCATCTGAACGCCGATTCCGTGAACTCCACCGGATCTGCACACCTCCACCGAGATCTGAGCACAACCTTCCACAGAACTCCACCGGCGGAAGCACGACGGCGATCGGAAGTGGTCCTGATGAGGACGGCAGGATGAGAGAGTTCCGAGGGAGGGAGAGCTCGAATTTTCGACAAACAGAAAAAAAATGTCCGTACAAGAGAAAATAAGTATATATAGCGGTCATTTTGCTAAATTGTCTAAAAACGCGACTATTTTGCAAATACATCCAAATAAAGTGCCTATTTTGCAAATTTTTTCTTGTTTAATACTGTATGGCTTTTTGATTAAAATTTGTGTTTTAAAAAAAATATTTGTGATAAAAAATTTGGTGTTTTTTGTTTATTTGTTTTGAAATTACTAAATAATCACCATTTTTTTTAACAAATAAACTCTTTTACACTCCATACGAAGTTTATATTATTTCATAATCTTTGAACATTTATTTTACATAAATTTTCAATTTTAACTTATTTATAATTTTAGTCACTTTTTTACTTCGTCCACACGTAACCAAGATTATTGTAACGAATTAACTTACCATGAATTATATACTTTTCAATTTGTCCATTCACTCCAACTAAAATTTCTCGGGCCTGAGAATCTTTCACACTTTAGGCTTGTGCCTTGGTATTGCATCATGGGCTTTACGCCCAAATGCATTACAAGAAGAACAATGCGGTCAATATAATCATTGATACCTTTAATATAAAATAAAACAGACTTTAAAAATGCTAAATTTATATATAAATTATGTTTATATTAATAAAAAAATAATGTGATTTCAAAATCATATCAAAACTCTAACGTGGTAGTAAATTTTTTATTTATTTCATCCGACTAAAACGCTGACTTGACAGTCGACCAAAATTTCGGCCAAAATCTTGCCAAAGTTTTTAAAATCTAAGTAATTTAATAAGGAGAAAATTTGCTGAAATATCAGCTTTTTTGCTAATTTAATGAAGTAATTAGCATTCTTTATTTGTTTTTTAGGCGGCCTAGCACCTGTTTAATTTTTTCTAGGTCATTGGCCCCTTTCCTCTATCTCCTATCTCAGTCATGCCCGATCCCCTTTCTCTTCATTCTCTAGTCAGATTCATGGCGGCAGTTCTCGATCTCTTTCTCTCTCAACCTCCGATGGCTCCGTTCGGACCGTTCCCATGGCACCTTGCTCGCCCTCTCCCTCTTCGTTCTGAGACACAAATTCCTCAAAACTCAAAATCGATTTGGCAGCAGGTTGCGGTACTGATTCCTCCCGGTTTCAACCCTAATTCTTCAAAACTCAAAACCGAATCCCCCAATTTCCTCCCGAAATCATCTTTAATCATGTCGATGAATGGTTCCCGACGCAAAGCACCTGCCTCCTCCAGCGCTATGACGGGTTCGGACTTTGTAGGTGGTGCTCTGTCACCGGCTTCAACTCCTCAAACACCTCCGCCTCCGCAAGCACTGCCATGGGAAAGTGATGCTCCTCAGTCGCCGAATTCATCCTCTCCTCCTGGTAGGTGTAAGATGTTGTTTTTGTCTTTCAATTTCAACCTTTTTCATTTCTCATATCTGTATTTCTTCACTTCGTCTTGCCCTTTTTCGTTTCTCAGACCTCTCAATTTCAGCCTCAATATGAGGTCTATGATCAAATATGTTAAATTAGATGATGCCTTATGTAACTAGTTTGCACCTTCCGATTCTTCCTGTATTTGCTTGGCCATGATTTTGGTGACAGACTGACAGTGCTATGGAATAGGTGGGGATTTGGGTGAAATCGCATGAACTGATGAAATATAGAACGACATAGAGTTTAGTAAGGCTTGTCACAGTGAATGTTGCAACATATCAATGCCGTTTTCCTAGGTGCTTAGATGCTAGCCTCTTCAGCATTATCCTACAAACTTAAAATGATATGAGATTGAATCTGCTATCCCGAGTTTGATTTTGTTAAAAACCATATAAATTTTATTTTAGCAACGTTATCACTATTCAGCAATCTAACTTCTTGCAAAATAGAGTATCTTTTTAGCAACTTTCTGCCGCTGCTGTGTTTCTGACAGAGTAAATTATATACTGTTGTTTTTCAATGTTATCTCAGGACCTGAGATGCCACAAGTTTCATATCCAGAGATATCAGATTAGCTGAGAAGGATCTTAGGATTGTTAGGTAATCTTATCTTTCTGCTCTTTTGTGTTTTTATTGTCCTATCTTTATGTAATATTACCTTGCTGATATTGTGGTGTCTTTGAATGTCATCCAACAGAAGCATGTTATGTCTATGCTTTTGATTCCCAATAGTGTAGTTGATGACTATGACTTCCAAGGCTTGTCACTAATAATATATGGAGTAATGTTTTATCGTCTGCCGATTTTACACTCATTATATTAAGAGCTTTGATCCTATACACATTTTCCAGGCCTTTCAACTTTTCAAGAGCTATTTGCTCAATGAAAGTATAGTGAAGCTACTGAACTTGGCGTGGAATCCATGCAAAAGAAATGTCGTAACTACACATGGGCACCAAATTTCACGCCCTTACGATGAAAGGGAGGAGTGGAAGACAATAGAAATTGCATCATTATAAAAAAATTCCCATTTTTGTTAGAATGTTAGTATAATCTAGATATGGTTATCCTTTGATCTTCAAACTATCTTTACCTGAAATTCAAGTTACGAGCTTTATAGAAAAGTCGGATTTAGTGGTTGCGATTGACTATTTTGGTGGTTGGTTTAGTAAGATTTAGGGTTAAAGTTGTAGATTTTAGTAGTTTCTCCGACCTAGAACATCAAAATGAAGGGTATTTAAATGAAGCAATTTCGGTTTTTGTTTCCAATACTTCAATGAAGTTGGTCAGATTTAACATCAACCATGATCTTTACAAGTCTGCAACTGCTACTTGGAAGGATACCTTGGCTGTTATATATCTCTCCTTTTCCCGGCTGTCTTGATCCCAACGAACTGCCTAACATATGCCGGTATATATATAGTCCAGTAGTACTTTTACGATTTCAATTTTGATGAAATGGTGCAATGTTTTTTGTGAATTTTAGTATATATTGTGTTTTGGCAGGGACGTGGTGTTGGAATATACGAGCGAAGCTAAGAAACTGGGAGATGCGTTGCTCGAGCTGTTGTCAGAAGGCGTTGGAATCGAGTGTGAACACGGTCTTGGAACCATGGGATGCACACAAGGGTGGAGTTGTGTGTTGCACTACTAACCTGCTTGCCCTCACCCGGATTTGATGATAGGAACTGAAAAGCACACCGACTCGTCATTCCTCACCGTGCTTTTGCAAGATCAAGTTGGCGGGTTGGAACTCCGCCATGAAGACAAATGGGTAAAGGTCCAGCCTGTCCCCGGTGCTCTAGTCGTCAACATTGGAGATCTTGTCCAGGTATAAGTCAATCTTTGTGATTTTGGTTGTGTTTGGCGACTACTTTTTTTAACTAATATGAATCCATGTTTTGACATTGATGATAACCAATGATAAGCTGAAAAGTATAGAGCACCGTGTGGCAGCAAATGCCGTAGGACCAAGGATTTCTGTGGCAATGTTCTTCACCGGTAAGAGGACATCGTCTCAAGTATACAGGCCGGTTGAAGAGCTAGTTTCAGCAGAAAATCTTGCTGTCTACAAGGAATTCACTCTTGGCGACTTCTTCAAAACCTTCCATTCGCAGGCTGTTGGCCAGTCTCGCTTCCAACACTTCAAGGTTTGAGCTATAGTTTGTCTTCAGGACTTGAATTGTGATCGAATTTAGCTATGTTTTGAGATTGAGAATTGATTCAGTTGTTGTTGAATAGATCACTGAACTATATGTTTGTGGGTGTTTTTTTTAAATTAAAAGGGGATTTGGTGTTGGGGGGTCATCTAGGATATAGATCAATGCACTAATGAAGTCGAAAGGAGAATAATGGAATGTGTTCAAGCACATCTCTATCACTTATAAATTTTTTAGTTCAGTTCTCATTGCCATTTCTACATAACCAACTGCACAGAAGAAATAGAACAATATGGAATCATTATTGGATAGTGCATTTATAAAGTATAAATTGATGAAATGGAGGTTAATGTCTCTAAACTGGCATCATTATTGGATAGTGCACTTATAAAGTATAAATTCCGTTTTTTTTAATTAAAAGCGGAATTGTGAAATGATAAACGTGTCATCAGTGAATAAACGTATATCGATATACAATTGATTAAATTAAAAAAAAAGTGATTTAAAAAAATGGCATCAAATAATTAAACTAGAAAAATGGCATCAAAACACTGATTTGAAAAAGTTGCATCACATTAAAAAAAAAATGTCATCAAAACATTACCTTGAAAAAATATGGCATCACGAAAACATTACCTTGAAAAAATATGGCATCACGGTAAAAAAAAATATCATCAAAAAATTGATATAAAAAAAGTGTCATCAGTAGTCAACGGTAAAAAAAATGGCATCAATAGTCAATGTGACATCACAGTAAAAAAAAAATATCAGCAAGATTTGAAAAAAGTGGCATTAAAAAAGTGTCATCAATCCATTTTATTAGAAAAGTGACATTAAAGCGAAAATAAAATGTAAAAAAAATGGCATCAAAACGACAAAAATGGCATCATTGGTAAAAAAAAAAAGTCTGTTGATCGGCGTTGACCGACATTGACCGGTCAACGGTCAATAGTCAAATTGGGAAGGGTGCTAGGTTAGTTAATTAATTTTATTTGGGTGCCAGTTAGCTAATTAGATATTTATAATGTGTTAGTTGCCAAAATAACCCTTTAATAAGTAGAAAATCATTTTAAAAATTTTAATAAAGAATTTGATATTTGATATAGTTTTATTGTTTTTAAAAAATATACCTGAATAATAAATGATATGTTTTTCTTAATGGATGAAGTATTATTTAAAGTTATCTATATCTATATCTATCTATATAAACTCTTAAAAGATAATAATTTTTGTTTATGTGTCACTCTTAGGTTATTTCTATAAACTTCAACCAATCGCTAATTTTCATTCTTTGTCATTAATTTCTTTTATCATTTAATTAATCATTAATCAATTTTTTTATCCTCTAAACACTAGTAACATTTCACTTGTGATGTAATAAATAGATACCAAAATGTTTTATAAGATTCGAAAGGTTTAAAATTATCAGTCACAAGTTGGTGTGTGAGATATATTTTAAGTCACATTATTTAAAGTTTGAATCATTTTGAAAATATATAGAGTCACTTGTGACTAAGAGCATCAATCTTTTAAACGAGCCATAACTTAATTTAGATATAAAGAAATCAAGCTCAATCGGACTGGACTAAAATTTTTTTAAAAAAGGAAAGATATGAATTTTTAAGCTACTGATTTTTTAGTTCAAAATCAAGATATTTCCTAAATTTAAATATTTTAATAAAAAAAATACATTGTAAATTATGAATAAAATAATAAAATAAAAATAAATAAGATTTCGTTTATAATGAATGGATATCGTTGGAAACAGGAAAGAGCTTCCCCGAGATTTTCAGCTGGCTTCGATCAGATGACGACGACATTCAATCATTCATGCTTTCTCCCACACTCACCTGCTCCTGAAACCGATCTCCAATGGCGGTTTTCCGCTCCCACAAGCTTCTTGAATTTCCCTCCATTAGCCCCGGAGCCTCTCTCCCTTTCCACGTTTCACCTCATCTCAGCTTCTCCGCCGTTTGCTTCTCTCCTCCACGGCGTCGATCCTCCCTCCCATTTTCCTGCTCGCTCTCCCCCATTTCGAATTCGCCTTCCACCTCTCCTATTTCTCCGCTCGTTATCATCTCCACAACAGGTAATTCTCCAGATTCCGTCGTTAACGATGCTCAATTTGCCTGAATGTTTTCCTAGTAGTGACAATTCGATTTGAGTTCTTCGTTCTTACTTTTCTGCCTGTAGAATGCTCGGACGGTAGCATTATTTTTAAATTCGGCGATCCAAGTGAGATCGTCGAGGTTGTTGAAGATGTGAACGATAGTACAGATTCGGATTCAAACAAGGAAGAAGGTTCAATTTCTAAGGCAGTCAATAAGGAAAACGTTGTTATCAATTCCGCTAAAAAAGGTTCAGTCCCTAAGGAAGTCAATAGAAAAAAGTTTAGGATCAGTTCTCCTAAAGCAGCTTCAATTTCTAAGGGAGTCAGTAGAAATGACATTGTTATCAGTTCTGCTAAATCAGGTTCAATTTCAAAGGAAATCAACAAAGATAAGATTGTTATCGGTTCGGCTAAATCTGGTTCAATTTCTAAAGAAATCAATGAAGATAAGATTGTTACAAGTTCTGCCAAACGTTTTAGTTCGGGCGCCGTTGTATTGGAACCAAATGTAGTTGAAATGAATACAGGCCATGTTGAAGAAAAGGAAACTTCAACAAGCTTCCTGGAGGCTAGAACTGATTTTCACAAGGAAAGTGAAGGTAAACATTGCAGTTCAGATAATCTTGTGTTGGAACCAAGTGCTGGGATGAAAACAGGCAATGTGGTAGAATTGACCGTTTTGCATACAGATGCAAATGAGCGGGGAATTGAGACAAGTTCTGACAGTGTTGCAGAAAAGGAAACTTCGACAAGCATGTTAGAGAGTAGCACTGATTTTCATGTGGAAAGTGGTGGTAACCAGATTGATGATTCACTCACATCTCCCAAACTTGGTTTGGTTGTGGATGTTGAAATCAGTAGTCCCTCTGAGGAGGAATCTCCTGAAGAGATCAATGATGACGATGCTATATCTTCAGAAGTCTCTATTGAGCTAGAGTTGCCAAATGAAGGATGTGATAGCAATGAAGTAGTAGAAACCGGTGAGAATAGATTGAATGTTGATTCGTTAAATAGTGTGGTGGATGTTGGTGGTAATGCTACTGATGATTATGAAGTTGAATTAATGCCCAAGCATGCTAGGTTGGAGGCAGATCTGGCTCTTGAAGAGGAAATAGACGATGATCTACCGAGTGATCTTTTGACAGGGGAGAGCTTTGTAGACTCTGTTGTGGTGAGTAGATTTTTTCCACTGCTTCTACAATTATTGAGATTGTCACTTAATACGGAGATTTACTTCACTTCTAAAATTTAAACAGCGGTGATGTAACAAATAAATAACCTTATTTCTCGGGATTAATTTTAGTTCCTTGTTGATCACGTTTGTAGGTTGATGAGGGTGCTAGCCATACAATTTTGGCAGATGAAAGAGCTGATAGTGATGTAGGAAGCAATGAGATCTCAGAATGCAGCATGGGAATTGAACAAACAGATACTGTTGCCAAGGGGTAATTCTCTTCTTCAATATGCAAGCACTCGTGCAACCTTATGTTGGTTTCCACAAAAGGGAAATGGAAACCTATTTCAATTTGCAGATACTGTAAACCCTCTCTATGCTTCCCTCTGAATTAAAAAAAGATGCAGTCATAATTTGATACCTTGCTTTGTCTGTATTGTTTTATGGCCCCTATGACACCAGGTTCTCGTGGCTTTGCACCTCTAACTGGCTAGTTTATGTGATTTTAAAATATAATTTTTATGCTAGTCCATGATAAGATCAATTTTAGAAATTTTAAGTATCTTTCCTAGGCAAATATATACAGTTAAGGCGCATTCTCCATGCAGCAAGCTGTCAATGATCATTTTTAATTTGCTTGAAAAAAATTTCTTTTCTTTTTTCACTTCTTATTTTTGCCTTTGGCTGTCTCCTAGGATGTTAGGTTCAGAACATGTAGTCATTATGGTAAATTTGGTGGGAGCTGTTTCTTAAACAGCAGAATGGTAGAAAACTTTAAATTTTAGAACTTACGGTGTAAATGGTTATTTGATGTCTTTGTTTTTATTTAGTTATTTATCTATGATATTTTCTCCTTGTTTTCCTATAAACAGGGTGGAAGTATCTAGTCCAACTCTTACTCTTGCTTCTGGAATTGCATCATTGCCATGTCCTTCACAATCACAGGTACCTGCACAAATTGCCTTGATAAATCAGCCTTGCAGTCCATTGCTTTTAGAGTTTAGGATTATTTACCGCCTGGAAATATCTTGTGTGAGTATGCTGCCGAGATTACCAGACTTTCTATGGCAGCAATACTTTACATAAATGATTGGCTTAATTATGCATTCTTTAGCAGTCGTATACCATTCCATTTTTCTTTGTGGACGGAGATGTTACAAGCAGAAAACCAAGATTAATGCACACCATATATCATCTACAAATACAATAGTTGTCATGGTTAAAGACGAGCTTTATTGGAAATTAAAAGTTTCAAAGTGACAATGCATCCTCTATACTCTATAGCATATGATACACATTACACAATATCATTCTCCCAAATTCCAATTGGGAGAGGGTACACATGATAACACATCCCATCTAAGGGCATTGGCACACATCTAGAATGGAAAAACTAGCAAACTTATAGAACTTCTATTTGCTCCACCCTAGCTGAGAAACAACAGCTGCAAATGGGATTTCAAGACCTTAAATGATTTTATGAACTATGAAGAGATTCAGGAGGATAGAAGTTTTTATCACTTGCCAACTTACTTCTGTTAAAGAAAAATTTGAAAATGAAGAAATTTGAAATTCTGTAAGAATACTGTTTCATTTCAGTAATACCTCTCCTGAAAAGTAGAGGCCCAGAATGTTTTGTGGAGCAGATTTGAAGTACTTGAATCATTCAGCATGCATTCATTGTTTGTTTTTGTGATTTTTGTCTGTTCATCCAGTATAAAGATTTCCAAGTTAATGTTATTTAGACAAGTAAATAATTCAAAGAATAATAAATGCCAGGTGTTGACAGGTGCAGAGGATGCTTATTTTGTAGCCGATGAGAAATGGTTCATTGTGGTAAATAGTGTCAGTCAATGGTCCCTTGAAGGTAAAATTTATATTCCTTATCTGTTAAGTTTAATCACTAATGAGAGATTTATATGATTCGTAAAAGTATTTATTAGGGATTGTCACAAAAGAAGTGTGCCTTTATTGAGGATCTTTTTCTAGTCTAACTATGTTGCTCTATCCCTACTAGTTATGCTTTGTCAAAATTGTCAATAATACTTTGCTGGAGTTCTAGAAAGCAAATTCGAATATTGTTTTGTTGAAGCTTTTCAAGTAGGGATTGCTTGAAAGCCTTCAGGTTGATTTATCAATGTGTTCAAATGCCTCTACATTGATATTAAAGTAAAGTGGACTGAATTGATTTCATATTTGGATGCGGATTCTGTTTGCAGAAAATATTCAACCATTCTGTCAATTTAATATTGGAATAATACTGGACCCTCTATGTAGTCAGTATACACTCCGTACTAGATAAGATCAAACTCATAAGACATTGTATTGGCATCAGATCCCACCTGGAAGTGATATGATGATGTTGATTATTGTATTGTATCCCATTTTAGGTAGAACTTTCTGTTGCATGAAATAGAATGTGCAGAGATAGCTTAATGATGGAGAGGTTGCTTCTATTTTACTTTTCCCTGGATGATGAATTTTGTACAGCATTAATAGGTTAGGGTAAATAGAGTCTAGGTTTCTGATTAATGTCAAATGTGAACGTGTGAGTTTTATTGCCTTGTGTGATATGAACATGTAGTCATGTACTGTTCCAGTTCTTAACTTTTTTTTTTTTAATGCTTGCATACAATTGCTCCATATATTTTCAGGGATGAAACCAGGAATTTACGCACATGAGCTCGTACAGAATTACCAGACATTGACATCAGATAGTGACAGTTGTAAATCAAATGTCAGAGAGGCTCTGAAACAATGTGCTTCCACCGTACAATCTCCTGGTTTAGCTTCAGTTTTAGTTGCTCATGTTGATAAGGAGGTAATATTTCCAGCCAGCCTATATTCATTACTCATTAGATATACAATATATATGAACATTGGAGTTTACTTATTCATCTCCCTTTTCCTCTGGTACTGTTCAATCTTTTATTTTAAAATTTCACTGGTTATAGAATAGACATTCATTAATCTTAAGGGATAATAATTGTGTCATTTTTTTTAAAGTTACTCTTCCAATATGTCCCCTAAAAATAGTGGTTTCAGCCAACTATAATGGAAGCCTTATAATTAATGATCATTCCGTATTCCTCAGGTCCTGCATGTTGCAAACATCGGCGACACAGGGTTTATCATAATAAGGAGCGGGTTTGTCCACAAAAGTTCTACTCCTATCATTCACGAATTCAATCTTCCTGTACAAATTGGCAGTTGTGATGATCCTCTGGAAGTCGCAGAGGTATCTTTAGTACGACGTATCCTTTGTAGTCTATTTTAAGCATTCATGATTCATAATGTTGATAGTGCACTAGTAACAGGAATTGCCTATTATCCATCGGGACGTCTACTTACAAGTTACCCTAAGTTCTTTATACGCACTTGCAAATGCTTTGAGTTTATGCATGTTTGTCAAAGTTGTCCATCTCTTTCTTTTCCTTTTATCCATTCTCATTGCAAAACGTCGACCTCTATTTATGTTTCAGGAGTACCAAATCCATTTAGAAGACGGAGATGTAATCGTAATGGCAACAGATGGGCTATTTGACAATCTTTATGAGAAGGATATAGCTTCAATTATTTCAAAGTCGTTGCAAGATAAAATGAAGCCAAAGGTGATTGATCTTTTACTGCAGAATGCGTTTATCTACGTTGCTGCTTTAATTCATCTCCAATCCATATAAAGCTAACATTCGTCTCCTATTCCCTGTCGTGCAGGAACTAGCAGAACTTTTGGCAACAAGAGCCCAAGAGGTGGGGAGGTCGACGTCTGCTAGGTGTCCCTTTGCTGACGAAGCTCAGGCAGCTGGGTATATGGGATATAGTGGAGGCAAGCTTGATCATGTGACCGTTGTCGTCTCTTTGGTTAAGAAGCAACCGAGCCCTCAAGAGTAACGTCGTTACCTATCTTTTCTGGTCATTCCGCAAACACCTGTAGACACCTCTCCTAAACGCTGTCACTGATTCAAGTTATCAGCTACACTTTATGGAGATGGCTTAGGAGTTAAAATCAGCTTTTCATAAATCTGTAGATTGGTTAGGAGTTCTTCGTAGATATCAATAATGTCTGGTTACAAACTTGAATCTGGATTCAAGATTGTTCTTCCGGAATCTTCCCACAAGTTACCATTGAATTGATGAGACCAGTTTGGGTCTCATTGTGTATAGTTCAGATTATCTGTATTTTTCCCCAAAAAAGCACTTCTAGTTTGGCTTGATGCCATGTTCAAGTTTCAAACAACTCTTAACATCAGCATCTCTTAGAAGGTGATCTCTCCTAAAAACATTATTACCTTTTGAAAATTTGTTAAAAAAAAATAATCTGAAATTCATGTGCAGTTGTGCACAAAACTAGATAGCATTGGTTGACTAGATCTATCAAAATGTACTAGTTACCATTTATGCTAGGCATCATGCTTTGTAGGATTTGTCATACTACCATCTTCGCCGCCCATCCCATAGCAATGATAGGCATTGGTCGACTAGTAGAGCATCTGCGGAGATTGTTAACCCTACTAAGAGCATCAGCAACGCTAATACTCTCAGCCAATATATTCCAAAAAAAAGAAGATAAAATGCATTGAATATTTAAACTGGCAGGAGAGTGTCCTGCCTGACACAAGAAGTCCTTCTGCGGTATACTTTCACCTGCTGCAAGACACTCTCCACTCTGCAAAGCCTGACAAACTGCATAAAAATAATTTTTCCAATTTTTTTTAGTTTTGGTGGAAGACACCCGGATGTACATTGTGGATGCTCTAAGAAGGTTCACTGTAACATCATGTAGACGACTTTACAAACACCAAGGACATGTTTAACATGGTACAATTTATATTAACAGACCTTGTTATCAACTAAATAATGAAGTGTCCTATCAGCAAGCAATACCAATCATAACGTGTACCTTGAAGAGACAATGGGAGGATGCAATATGCAAGCTCAGACATGTAAAACCTGCATTGAAGTGTTATACCCAAGCTTAGGAACAACAATGCCGAGTCCATCAAGTTAGATTTTTGTTGTCAGTAACGTAGGCATGATATTTTGAACCAAGATTCCACACAAAAAGTTTCATATAAAGCATACAAAAGGATGATTTTGAAGCCTTTTAAACTTCTTAAAACCACTCAACTGCTTGAACTATGCAAGTTAAAGAGAAATTACAGACCTTTATTAGGTTTACTGCCAAAGCTTTAGCTTCATATATATAATTACCTTCTAGGACGACATAATCCTCTCATAGCCTTCAGAGAGATTGATAGCATCCACTGAAGTTCCTCCAGTTCTTTGAACATTTGTCGTTTCCAAAATTCATTGGAAGGGAGAACAAGCTCATCCATCCATAACCAAAGCCAATATACATGTCATGCTCAACCTACATCCAAACTGAACCCAAATTTGACCTTACTGTAATTTAGGTATGTCTCAACTAGAAATTACATAAATTTGGAAAATATCATATCTAGTGATAATTCAGAGATGCTACATGCTTCAATTGTTCGGTAATGGAGGATAGCTCTTCCAGAAGAAATCCAAAGAGCAGCTCGTAGTATGCTTAAGTCGTCCTGAACTTCAGCATGTCACTTCTCAACTGCAAAGTTTCATTGCCCAAAATAGTTTAGAGAGAAACAAAATACAAGACAGATTTACAGATATAGTAGGAGAAGACAGAAGTCAGTATGATTGACCTTGTCAATAGCAATAGGAACATTTGAAGCAGTTTTTTCTTTTTTCATGAGACAATACGAGCTATGGTAAGTTGTTTCTGATTCTCAGCCTGATCAATATGAGCAACAGTCCAAAATTGCACCACTTAGTGGAAGGCATAATAACATCGCAAAGTATTAACAAAATATATATTAGATTTCAATAATGGGAGAGAGGAGATGACTATTTATGCTTCACCTACCTCAGCTAACAAGGTTTCCAGTGACTGAATCTCGTTCTTCTCAGCTGCTGATAGATCATGTCTAACATTCCCAACATTTGTCCTGCATTAAAGAAATATGATCAAGAACGGTTGTGATAAGTACGTAGCAGATATTCATATAATAGGGCAATACTTCATCAGGGTGACCATCCCTAAGTATGTGCTGCAACTTCACTCAGGCATATCTCTACAGCTCTACTAGTAATGCGTCAAAATTCCTACTCATGCCACAAAAATCCCACCCCACGGTAGCTGAAAGTTTGAGTACTTGACAAAGAGGAGAAACTTGGAAACATATCTAGACCAAATCTTGGTAAATGGCTGCATGCCGAATCATTTGTACTACTATTATTCCTTTAAGAATGGTCAACAGGACACATCACCGACACATGCTCAAGGATCTGAGTAATTAGTAAGCCAGATCTACATCTTTCTTTTTAGGACTGGTGCTCCCTTCTTTGCTTCCCTTATTTCTTTCCTGATTCCCTTCTTGATTTTCATCCATAGACTTCTACCTCCTGAAAATTTAATTTATCTTCATGATTGAAAGAACCTGTACAGGTTATAACAAGTTGAAGAGAAGAAATACTTTTCTGCATACAAGGGATCTAGACCTTGTTCTTCAACAAGTTGCTCCACGGTATCTAAAGCTGCACCTGCCTGCAAATAAGCAAAACCTCAAAACAGCTCTGTATAGTGTGCTATAACTTCTCTGACTATATTTGAAGGAACCACTAGCAGAAACTCATATGACTGAAACACTAGCATTGGTAATAAATGGATGTCAAAGACATCAAAGATTAACATTGGTATGTTTCGAGATACACAGGATGACAGGAACGTAAATAGTTGTACTTCCAGATCTTATCATTGTTTACTTGAAAATATACTTTATAATTGTACTGGTTAAATATTATACTATCAGTGCCATAGTATGTCATACCTGATTACCAAAAAAAAAAAAAACATGTCATACCTGCGTTTCAACACACAGTGAGTCAAAATCATCCTGAAAAGTTGATCAAATAACCAAAGTCAGAATAAATAACATGGTTATGATTTTGGAACGCACTGCAGCTCAATGAAGGCATTGAAGACAAAATAGATTGGGATAAACTCATAGATTAACAATCAATAAGTTGTAGCATGGCTCTTCTTGATAATTAATATCTTCGAGAATGTAGATAGAAATATGGCCCATTGGTCTTAGGTTGTAACCGTTTGTTTAATTAAGCTTCGCTATTTGGTTTAACAAAATCAATTTCTAAATTATAATTGCAAAAAGAACACTAGAAAGAACGTACCTCTATATTTTCATGCAGAGATGTTATAACCTGCACCAGTTAACCAAAAAAGGAATATACTTATAACAGAAATTGCAAAGTAAAATCAGCTAAACAAAGCTAAAATTCAAGGTTAAGCTGGTTGCTAACTGCTAAGCAACTACTAATGGGTCACTGAAATTCACACAAGCTCGGCAGCACAAGTCACTAGTCTTATGATATTTCAAAGTACAAAGCATATGATATACCTATTCAGCATCTGTGATAATGCCATCCGGTTTAAACTTCTTATGTCACTATATATCCTTACTCTATCTAAATTTCATAAGTAACCATAAATTAACATGGCTATGATAACTGAATAGAAACAAATATTTAATTCCCACCAAGATCTCGACAAGGACCTGTCTTCTTTCACTAACAGTAGGAGCCCTAATCCATGTTAGGTACCGATGATTGTCAAATTTCTTCAATTTTACATACGATGTACAGTTATACCCGGATAAGATTCAATGTTCCTCAACGATCCAGAATTCAAACCAAATACTGATCATGATATGTAAGTAACTAGATGCAGATCTAGGCAAAGTGGTGCAGAAACTAGCCAAACTTCAACAAATATAGAAGATAAAAAACCTGAATGAATAATCCATAAAGACAATCTTGCTCAGCAATGCTAAACCCTGAAAATGCCTTCAAGAAATCCTATAAATTTAGGAAGAGAAAGAATGTAAGGGGCTGAGGCAATATAAGAACAATGTCAAACAGGAGGAAAAACCAAAGAGATGAACAAATAACCAACACATCAGAAAGTGAAAGGATATGTAAAAGATAGCACCCATAACAAAAATGGCTGCAGATTAGTTAATTTATAATCCTTTTATTTTCCGCCCTTATTCTTCCTACTTCTGATAACCAACTCTGCCACCCAATGTCCTCCTATACTTATCTTCTACCTTTAAGTTAGTTCACATAGAAACAATATACTCCTCAGAATCATTTGAATCCAATCAACAAATGAGATTGATCTATGAAGCAAAACATACTCATGGTGCTTGAGTTATAAATTGTACAAAGACGATATCTGAGCTGCTGAGCACCAGGGGGAACATGAGCATCTCAATATTCTCATATTAGGGTAAGAAAATGACTAGAATATTGGAAGATCAGCTACATGGCTTTTTCGAAAAAGAGTATCAAAGAGTTCTTGTCTCAAATTCAACAAACACATTCCATAAAAAATGATACTCCTTCCTTATTACTATGAATGTTCCATAATTTTAGTTGATTTTATAGTCAAAATGTAAAGCTGTATAAGTAGAGAATGTGTCCCATCATAAAATAGAAAGAAACATACAAGTATTTCAGTGTACCTACCCACTCCAATTGGTTAGGCTCACTCATCAAATAAACTTTTCCCAGTAACAATTTAATAGTGCAAAATTTGTAACAATTTAAACTTGAAGCTGTCAAATTTCACCTCACATAACTAACCACTTTCACTAATGAAACTATCATAGCCCTTGAAAGGAGTGCCTAACCTAACATAAGCTTTTTCCCCCATCTTCAACCCGGAAAGAGTTGAAGGGCAAACTCATGGGAGCAAAGCAAACTCTGAAATGGGATTAGTAGCAATGACACAGATATTTGTATTAAGTATGAAATCGCAAATTTTTGTCGTAGAAGAAGAGCTCAAGTAGAAGACCCAATCTTTATCGGTCAATCAACAATACCACCCAAATTTGTAGAATTGTCTAAGGAACATGAAACATTTAATTCTTCAGAAGAGATTAATAGCGGAAACTATAAATTGGAGAAAAGAGAGGTAAGGTTAAGTAAGGGTACCTCCCTAGGGCATGCAGTAAGAAGGGAACGGACGCCAACTTTGAACGATTTCCTCAAATTCAAGTGTCTTGATCCAATAGGAGGAGTTGAAGCTAGGGATGGGTCTTCCATTTTCAAAGCGATGACAAATAGTGGAACCCTAAAGTATGGATCGGCAGTTCCACATGTGGATGGGAGAGTGAGTCTTATGAGTACATGGAAATGCAACTTGATATAACCCCTTAGTCCGAGTATGCAGCTAGGGGTGGAAATGGGGAGGGTTATGGGTAGATGAAGCACTTCCATCACCCACCCCACGGATGGGACGTGTTAATGAGTGGACTATTGGGGCAGGTAATGGGTGCAAACCATTCCAAAACCCATAAAAATCAGCAATTAAAGACACGATTACTAGCTGTAAAACCAACATAAAACCTCAAAAAAAATGCAAACACATAAGAAAAACTCAGCTGCACAAATCAACTGAAAAAACAAATGGAGAAGCATAAAAATAAAGATGTTACCTTGCACAAGTGAACAAATTCAGCACAATTCAGTAAAAAGGATTCAGGTTAAGATGAGATTGGATTTGGGAAGATCTAAAGTAGATACATTTAAATACTCAGTAGATCCATTGAAGAAATCAGTTTAAATCAATACCACTAACAATATAATACCCAACTCAAAATGAATGCAAACAGGAAAGTATAAATCAACTGCAGCAGTTCAAGTAACAAACTTTCACATAATCAAATCAAAGGAACAGACATGCTTCAAACAGGTATGCTCAACTTTTCTTTTTGTGATTGCTATCTATGGCGGCCATCCTCCACAACCCTAGATGCAAATTCCACCACAAGATAGCAGCAAACCATTGATTGATTGATTGAATTGTGCAACATCAGATGCAGATTCCAACACAAAATCGCAACAAACAATAACAAACCTAGATCTACAAAACAAAAATCGCAGAGACCGAAGCCCTAGATTTCCAAAACGGGAAAGAAGAGAAGAGAAGAGAAGGAGCATACCTGTTGAGCGAAGAGAGAGAAGGGCGACAGAAGAGTCGGCATAGAATATGCCGAAGCCGAACGCCCAAGTCGGCATCCCAAGGCGAAGGGAAGACGGATTGGACGGTCAACCTGACACGTCCCATCGACTGTGGCGAGTCACGTCACTCTGAAGCCGATGCCGGATCTCGAAGTCGGCAAGTCCCATCACCTGATTTCCGTCAGGCATCTGCAGCTTTGTGGCAGGGAATCTTCAGATTTCCGTCGCATAGTGGGTGGCGATATGTTATAGGACCATGATACATTTACACTAGTGTAAAATATTATGTAAAAAGTAACTACAAGACTACAACTCTAGCTTTTCTTCTTTTCTTGCTCATGATAATTTATATTGCTCTCATCACCAACCTATATGGGTCCCATTACTCCCATCCAATACAAGTTTTTAACATTATTTTAAAAACTACAATAATATAATTAAATTGACATTTTTCAATTATGATAACACTCCCTAATCATTGTGGCACTTTGGATCTCATAGAGTTTGTAAAAAACTAACATAATTTTATTTACATAAACTCTTAAAGATATATTAGGAGTATGTTGATTTGTTAATATTAATTTTTTTATATATATATTTTTCTAGAGGTGGGCATGGGACGGGACGGGATTAGGGTAATCCCGCGTCCCGTCCCGTGTATTATTTACGGGACGGAATCGATTTTTTTTTTTTTTTTGAATCTCACATTCCCATCGGGTCTTATCCCTCACGGGACAGGATCGAGACAGGACGAGACTTCTCCCTCGTAAAAAAAATCTAAAATAATCCAATAAAAAGGTCTTTTATCTTTAGATAGAAATCAAATTTATTAAATATGTAAATATGCTACTGATCTATACACACCACTACTACTACTACTGAGTGAGGTATAGTGGTATACCCATTGTACGAATGTATATATGCTATGCCACTGAGTACTGACTACTGAGTATACACATACTGGGTGTGTATGGCTGCATATAAACTACTACTACTGTGAAAATATTAACTGTTAAAAAAATAAACGGGTTTAAACGGTGTATGGAAACAACAAATAAGCTTTAGTCAGTTAAAAAAAGGGTTTATAAATAAGCTGCAAATTGAAGCTTATTTTGAGGTTTATATTCCATAATTACTATTTTACCCCTTCTCTTTTATCTTATTTGGTTTGAAAGTACCACAATACCCCTAATAAAAACCAAATAAACTCCACTTTTTACAAATAAACTGTTTTTCGTCCCATACGGAGTTTATATTTTTTCATAAATTTTTAACTACTTTTACCAACAGTTTATAAATTTTTACCCTGTTTATAATTTTAGTCATTTTATTAACCCCGTCCCATACGAACCAACTATGTTTTTTTTTGGCGGGAATGCTACTGCGCATGAAACTAACTACCTATATAAATACAATGGGCAAAACTTATTAAAATTTAAAATCGGTATTATGTGCATTTATATATATATATATATATATATATACGGGATCGGATGAGATTTGTGGGATGAGAATTTTCCATCCCGCGTCCCGTCCCTCGTATTTTTTGCGGGATGTGATTGAATTTTTTTTTTTCAAAATCCCACCGGGATCGGAACGGGATGCGGGAATGGACGGGATTTGCGAGATTTGTGCTTACCCCTATATTTTTCTGATAAAAAATTATTATATATTTTTCAATTTACTTTTTTTAAATAATTTCCTAGAAATCAAATATTTATTTAATGTAAGAGATGTATAATTATATATAATACATTGATTATATATAATACATTGAATAAATATTGCAAGCAAAATGAAAATATATTCCTATATATTTTATTAGTCTTGAAAATGATAATCAAGTAATGATGGTAAAGTTAATTATAATTGGGAAGTTACTTTTTACTTTTTGAAACATTTTTTTTAGATATGTGAGTGGGAATCATGGAATTTGATTGGTAGTGTAAAATGTTTACTTTTACACTAGGTGTAAAGGTAGACTTTTCCTATGTTATAAATAGCCCCGCCCTCGCTTTGCACTGTACACACCACTCACTCACTCACACACACACTGCTACTTACCTTATTCGTAAGCACTCCAAGTCGGTAGCCCGGGGAAATTGTCGTCAAGAGAGATTCGAAAGAGGCATGGTGAAGTGGCGCAGCATGATATTTCGAACGAGGAGCAGCTCACGATCGCCTTCACCTCAACCCTCGCCGAACGATCCGCGAGAGCCTTCACCTCAACCCCCGCTGAACGATCCTCGAGCGCAAGCCGCGACCGAGGTATGTCGAGATTTATTGTTAACTTTATGTTATTATAGGTCTAGATTTTAAAGAAATAAAGATAAAAAGTAGGTTTAGTTATGTAAAATGTACATATGAATTTTTTAATGCAATTATAAATGGAATTTAGATATGGAATTTAGGTAAAATGTAGATTTAAATACAATTTATAGAAATAAAGATAAAATGTAGGTTTAGTTATGTAAAATTTACATTTGGAAATTTTAATGCAATTATAAATGGAATTTAGATATGGAATTTAGATAAAATGTATATTTAAATAGATTGTAAAGAAATAAAGATAAAATGTAGGTTTAGTTATGTAAAATTTACTTTTGGAATTTGTAATGCAATTATAAATGGAATTGAGATATTGAATTTAGATATGGAATTTAGATAAAATGTAGATTTAAATGGAATTTAGATAACATGTAGATTTAAATGGAATTTAGAGAAATGTAGGTTGAGTAATGTGAAATTTAGATATGGAATTTATGTTCACATAATGGATAAACGACTTCGTGGCGAGGTCAATATGTCACAGGTGCCAGAGACCCAGCACAGCCCCGACTCCGACTTCAGGCATCATACGACTTTGTGGGGAGACGAATGGCACCAGACCCCCGAGTATACGACCGAGCTGGGACGTGAACAGTGGCGGATGTGGCCGGGAATGACCACTCAGCCCATCCGTGACGTGGGTGCATCCTCATCCAACCCAGGTGCTGGTACATCAACACCAGCGTTTAACACCTTCGGGGTAGGTGACCAATTTGGGGGTGTATCCAGTACAGACCCCTTGCATAACCCCAATTGTCGCTCTGGGTATTTGGATGAGTTGAACGTGAGGGATGTGGACGACGGCCGCCCCAAGTTTATCGAGCCACTTCGACACTATAAGACTCACAGATGTCGATGCCTGTGGATAAATGAGGTGGGTGTACATGTATGAAGGATTTGAAAACATTTACGGGTATTGTGTGTGCAACTGTGTAGCTGAATATCTCATTATATGTTTTGTAGGCGGTGGAGATGATTGTAAAGAGCCTCAGGCATGGAGATCGGTGGCAGACAGTGCGCAGCTAGCCTCGTGAAGCTGGGCAGTGGAACTGGTGGTATCTGGCAAGGCACAGTGGGTTACATAACTTGGATGACATCAGAATGGATACAGTAGATCACTGTCTCATCCAAGCCTTCCTCTATCGTTGGCATCCGGAGACCAACAGTTTCCATCTCCCATGGGGGGAGATGACAATTACCTTGCACGATGTGCACAAGTTGTTCGGTCTGCAAATCGACGGACGCGCACTGGTCCCTACCCTTTCAAACTCTGTACGACAGCAGTGGCTGACAGAAAACTTCAACTTCGGCACGCACGACTTCGTACGAAGTGGGAATTCTTTTTTCCACAACAGCCTGGATTTGCACATGGCGAATCTAATGCTCAACCCAGAGACACCCCATCGGGTTATCGCAACAGGATATCTGTTGGAGGTTCTTGGCTGCTTAGTGCTGAACGACAGAACCACCACATCCATATCCATAGATGCATTGGACTTCGTGACGGATCATACACGCACAGAAGAGTACGCTTGGGGAACGGGTGTCCTGGCTTATTTGTATCGACAGCTGGGGATCTCGTCGAGGTCCGGGATGTCTACCATTGGGGGGTGTACTGCTCTGCTGCAGGTATGACTCAATCCCCTACATATGTTGTGTTTTATTATTTAATAGTAGTCAATGACTTACATGTGTTACGATATTTCAGTATTGGATCTTTGCTCACTTCCCAATGTTCACACCCGGCGTCTGTGAGGACCCCGCGGACCATGGAGACGCACGTTGGGCAAAGAGGTACGCTAATCGACCCACACCAAATGTGACATCTGCGAGGACTCTGAAGTTCATCAAACAACTTGAAACAATGCGTGCCGAGGACGTCAAGTTCATGCCCTACAGTCCTCTAGATTTCGATGGGTATTACCGAGTATCTCGGTACAGAGGCATAATACAATTTTCCGGAGTCTTGGAAGCCTACATGCCGGACAGAGTTATGCGCCAGTTTGGGTATGTGCAGACAGTTCCGATGGAGAGAATCCTCCCCCTACAAGAAGAGAGACCCCCGCAGCCCAAGGGCCTCAAGCTGCGGTGGCAACCCGTGGACGAGCGTTGGGATGACCACTTAATTGTTCCAACTGTGTACATCTCATTCGCAACACATAGATCAGCGCTTGAGCCACACGCTGTTTCAGCAGAGTACATGGAGTGGTATGGTGAGCACGGCCATCCATTTGTTTTCAGAAGCTCAAGCCAACATCTACCGGAAGCCACTGCTCCGCCTATTGCTGTGTACGATCAGCGGGTACGTGTGAATAATACTAATGACGTTTAGTTAGTTTGGTTAATACATTGTTAGTGATCACCATCATATTGTTTGATATGTAGCGTTTTGGGGTGTTGATGTCTCGTTTGGAATCTATGCTGGCTCGGGGTGATCAATTTTTTACAGCTGCTGAGATTCGGGAATACATCAGGGAAGCGCGTGGTGAAGTGTTGCCTGTGGCGCCTACTCAGGTTCGTGCCTCTCAATTCTACCAATTTATGCCAGACGCCTAATGAGCGGCATGGAAATGGAATCTACCTTGCGCCTAGTAGTTGTTTCTGTATTGTCGTTGCAAGTAGTTGTTTCTGTATTGTCGTTGCAAGTAGTTGTTCTTGTTATTCCTGTACTCTGTTTTGGGATGGACCATACTACTTATCAACAATGTCATTTTGCAATTCTTAAATATTTGTTGTACGTATTGCGGATTGCTAACACTTTAATATTGCATAATATTAGTTGTACATAGCTGCATCAATTCAAATCCATTAAGTACGATATGTGAAAAGAAAATCATCACAACTAATGGGCCGCCATTTCAACTTGACGGTAGTTGATGTATTGTTGAATGCGCTCGTTGTATGGGGTATCCCAGCCATTCACACTCGGGTGGTGAAAATGCGACCATTCTGGTACAGTAGGAGGAAGTGGTGGCCCTTGTAATAGCCACACGGGGCTCCAATGGACTCTTGCCAGCCAGGCTAATGTAATAACCTCAGTCGGTGGAGTTTGGTTCGACCCATTTGCGACAATAGGAAAGCAGGTGTGAGGATGGTCGATACTTAGGACCACAACGACCTTGTGGTACAAGGTTGCTACAACAAGTGGGATCATAGGTGCCTCCATCCAGTTTTGATGACGATGTAAACAAGGAACGTGCAGGGTCTTGCAGATCAACATTCTCGATGAGATCGTCAAATCGAGTGTAATAGGGATGTTGGTTGGTACAACCACCTATTCGCTCGAAGCTCGGCAACGACCTCTCTTCTGACTTGCATGTACTGGTTTTCGCCATACCCAAGAACCAACGCTAAGGCACGATAACCGCAATGACCATCACAAAAAACCGGGCAACTTCTATCAACAAAATGTAGCATGAACTTATGGATGTGATTAGTCAACATTACCGAAGGATCTACCTGCCGACCTCTACCTCTTGATCGGCCTCTACCACGCGCCCGAGCAGCACCCTCTCGTCTTCCTTGCTCAAATCCAGATGGGTCACGTTGCAATGATCGTCTCCCTATGGGACAATCCTTTCGATGGATCCCCGTTGGCTCTCTCATAGTAGACAAACCAGGGTTGTTCATGTTGAAGTATGCCTCGCCCATCAAATCCAGCTGATCAGGCGTGAGGTTGTTTCCATCAATCTCCCTTCGAAGGGTGACAAATTCTTGACTATTTGGAGTTGTGTCATCGTTTTCGCCACTAGATCCCTGGGGAGGAATCACTGGATCCCACATTACTTGTTTCCAGAAGGGATGAATCTGCGATGGCCTAATAGGTTGCCGGTTGGAGATCGCGTCTAAGAACTCATGTACACATGGAACACCGTAAGCATCCCTCCAATAGCGATCCCTTCAAACACCGTCATGACTAGACGGAACTGCCTTCACCTTGTTGTAGTTGGCCAGCAGAAGCTCGAAGCACTCGTCGGTCACCAGCATCAATAGCAGAGCGAAATATGGTTCACTCATGACACACCGTTTGATTGTCAACCGTGACTTCTCAAGGAACCCTCTGAGTTGGTCTACCTGTTCATTGAGCATGTTGTCAATACAGTCTGTAACGTCAACGAACCCACCAACAGCCGTCCCTAGCATGGACTTTAATTTTGCATGTGCTGACTCAGCACTATAGCATAAAAAATCTATTAGTTGGACGTATATAGGATAATTAAATAAAATAATAATTACAAATTTAGACAATTCAATGTCACTTACTTATTCGTAGTTCGCATCCCAAGATGTAGGAACTTATCCATCCATGCACGAACAATCGCCCCCTTGAATTCTATGAGCCAGATGTCTTCAAGGTACTTCATAAGACCCCATCGTGCCTCCCATTTCGAGTTCATCGACTGTAGACGCACCTCATAACTTTCTTCAGTCTTCGACTCAAATAAGGCCTTGCAGTCATTGTAGAAGGCGGTTCGCTTATCGCTCGATTGTGTGATCCTACCCTTCAGTTCAATGTTGCACATAAAATGAAAGGAGCACAACATATGCTTTACCGTGGGAAACTCCTCCCGAAGATCCTTCATAAGACCCAACTCTCTGTCTGTAACAATTATTTCTGGGAGTCGTTGACCGCACAAATAGTTTAGTCACCTTAGTGCCCAACTATAGTGATCCGTGCTCTCCCCTGCCATGAATACGAACGCAATTGCAAATGTGTTCATTGTGCTTGTAATCCCAACGATCTCTAGCAACGACATTTCATACCTACCACATGAACATGAATTAGTCAAAGAAAATGCTACAACGTATGACAAATATAAAAGTAGTCGACAGAAATGTGATTACTCTTACTCGTTCGTCTTGTAGGTCGAGTCCATCACGATAACATATCGAAACAACATCAGAAGATGGCGCGAGTGCGGATGTGACAAAAGTACGCCAGTAACCTCGTCTACCCCTGCTTTAGATGACTTCTTTGTAGTGATATAGTATCCCCCCTTTTGGTGGAGTTTGTGTAGCGTTTGAGGCAGATCCCTCCGTCCCTCTGCAACGCTTCTCCGCAACTGGGCTCGTGCATTGTACACTTGACGAATGTCCGTCACGCAATCATGATCATCATACTTCATCCCGCGCAGCATATCTCGCGGTCTTAACCCAATCACGGCATCACGACGAACCTGCCGATGTTGACCTGGTGTTAATCGACCGGCATAGGGATGTCCTAAGATCTTATCCCCAAGCTTGTGGTTATGCACACCGCATATAACCTTCATGGTCCAATTGCCAACATCATTTTGACAACCCTCCAGCTCAAACTCGCATCCGAGCTTTGTCGTTCTCCCTCGCCTACTTGATGCGGGAGGAAAATCCAAGTCGACATCTGGAATATCCCGAGCCCCTCAGTACTTATCACACACTAAACGAAAGGTACCTAATCCAATCATTTTGTTCTTCCACGACCGACAACCCAACAACAACAACAAGCTCAGTATGTCCCGCTTAGAGCAGGGTCTGGGGGTCGAATTGTACGCACCCTTGCCCCGACTAGGTCGAGAGGGTGTTCCCTAGTGACCCAAATAACTAGACAACAAGGAAATATGATAACACGCCTCCAACAAACCGTAAATCAAAAAATAAAAGAAAGAAAACGATGAGAAGAATGCGCATAAGAAAGTTGTGCTAGAAGGGAAGGGAGACATGATGCGATAAACGTTGCACCCGACTAGTGTTCGTCAACCCGGATAGCACTCCTTCACTGCATCCTATCGCGTGTCATCTCCTCAGTAAGTCCCAGCGCAGTCAGGTCATGTCTAATCATTTCACCCCAACTCTTCTTTGGACGCCCTCTGTCCCGACAACTCTTCTTTGGACGCCCTCTGTCCCGACGAATGTCTTTGATAGCCAAGTTGTCACATCTTCACATCGGCGCACTTGGATCTCTCCTCTGCACATGTCCATACCATCGTTGTCACATCTTCGCATCGGCGCACTTGTTCTTCCATGACCGAGTGATCACAAATACCATGTTTTTTTTATCTTTCCTACATATCTAGCCCATGCCTTCATGTTTACTTGGTCAGCCCAATAATCATCAATTGTAAACATCGAACCATATTCTGTACCCACATCTAGAGGTTGGTTTTGTTCCTGCATAATGTCACTTATGTACTAAGAACTTTTTCGCACACAGTCTCACTACATGAAATTTTACAAAATATTATCAATAACGCTATATTATATTATATGATGGTTTCGTTTTACACAACTATGCTTTATTATGATTCGATTCAAACAACATATCCATAATTATATAAACGTTCCCTCTATATAAACAACTTTGTTTGACCACTATAGCTAAAAAATGTATGAAAAATTTCCGCTATAATATGATTCTATTCAAACAACATAGCCATAATTATATATATATATATATATATATATATATATATATATATATATATATATATATATATATATTCGTTTTACAAACTTTAACAATGTATGAATAATTTACCTCGAGATTCTTCACGAGCTCCTCTGGATCACTATAGCTAAAAATGTCGAACGGTAAATCGCCTCCGCCATCTTCTTCCGGTAACGCCATTTTTCTCCGATGCTATCATGAATTTTGCATTCGAAATTAACTCCGACAATGCTTCTATTTATAGGCATTCGAAATTAACTCAGTCAATGGTTGCCGACTTGGTAATTCGGGTTCGGTAGCTTTGGTGCCGACTTGGTCCTTCGAATTCGGCAGCCAGTGTTGCCGACTTGGGCACTCGGGATCGGCAAAATGTGTACCGACTTGGGTACTCGGCATCGGCACCATGCCGATGGCGAGATGAAACCGTGCCGATAACAAAACGGAAGAGTAGAGATACCGCACACCACCCAAAAAAGTAGTCATTTTAAAGTTTCGATTTTGTTAAAAAAAATTCAAATTAAAAGTCATTTGTCTTTTTGTGTATTTTTTAAGGATATAAAATCACTTTAAAATATTTTTTTAATCAATTTTTTTTAATAATTTCATACTTGTTAGTCATAAACACTTCATACCAAGTACATACTCACAATTGTAACAATGAGAACTGAGAAGAGCTAACTAGGGGCAAGTTGGGTAGTTTAAGAAATTCCTTAAAATTTTAGTCCGAGGCTAAAACGACATATTTTTGCGAACATATAGAGTATACCGTGGGATAAAGCTAGTTAAACGGGATATCAAGAATATCACTTGATATCGATATCTCCCTATACCAAACACCGATATCAGATATTGGAGGCTGATATGTGATATCTGATATACTCATATCGATACCAAACGACCTCTAAGTACAAGTATGTAATCACAATTTTTTTTCTTAGGCGAAGAGCTCAAGTATGTAATCAACTATTTCAAAGTCATTACAAGATAAAATGAAGCCAAAGGTGATTTTGATCTTTTACTGCAGAATGTGTTTATCCACATTGCTGCTTTAATTCGTCTCCGATTCATATAAAGCTATCAATTCGGACAGCCAACATTGTTGTGTCCAACACTCTCGGTGTACATGTTATGTTTTCCAGGCAACCGAGCCCTCAAGAGTAACGTCGCTTCCTATCTTTGCTCGTCATTCCGCAAACACCTGTAGAAACCTCTCCTAAACGCAGTCACTGATTCAAGTTATCAGAGCTATTAGGGGCGCTTTACGTGACCGCATTTTATGGAGATGGCTTAGGAGTTCAAATCAGCTTTATAAATCTGTATATTGGTGCAGCTTGGTTCTTCAGAGATATCAATAATGTCTGGTTACAAACTTGAATCTGGATTCAAGATTGGTCTTCCCACAAGTTGCCATTGAATTGATGAGACCAGTTTGGGTCTCATTGTGTATAAGTTCAGATTATCTGTATTTTTCGCCCAAAAGCACTTCTAGTTTGGCTTGATGCCATGTTCAAGTTTCAAACAACTCTTAACATCAGAATCTATTAGAAGGTGATCTCTGCTAAAAACACTATTACCATTTGAATATTTGTTAAAAAGAAACCAAAGATCTGAAATTCATGTACCAGTTACCATTTATGCTAGGCATTATCCTTTGTAGGATTTGTCATACTACCATCTTCGCCGCCCATCCCATAGCAATGGTAGGCATTGGTCGACTAGTAGAGCATCTGCAGAGATCGTTAATCCTACTAAGAAGATTCACTGTAACATCATGTAGACGACTTTACGAACACTAAGGAGTAAGGACATGTTTAGCATGGTACAATTTATATTAACAGGCCTTGTAATCAACTAAATAATGAAGTGTCCTATCAGCAAGCAATGCCAGACATAACGTTTGTGTACCTTGAAGAGACAATGGGAGGATGCAATATGCAAGCTCAGAGATGTAACCTGCATTGAAGTGTTATGTACCCAAGCTTAGGAACAACAATGCTGAGTCCATCGAGTTAGATTTTTGTCATCAGTACGTAAGCATGATATTTTGAACCGAGATTCCACACACAATATTTCATAGAAAATATACAAAAGGATGATTTTGAAGCCAAATAAAACTTCTTAAAACTACTCAACTGCTTGAACTATGCAAGTTAAAGATAAAGCAAAATTACAGATCTTTATTAGGTGTACTGCCAAAAGCTTTAGTATCATACAGATAATTACCTTCTAGGACGATATAATCCTCTCATAGCCTTCAGAGAGATTGATAGCATCCACTGAAGTTCCTCCAGTTCTTTGAACATTTGTCGTTTACAAAATTCATCGGAAGGGAGAACAAGTTCATCTCTCCGTAAACAAACCTGAGCACATGGACATACTTTCTTCTCTTCTGGTATCATGCTAGAAGTACCTCACAACATATATTGACTTCACACAATTCCTGAGACGAGGAGAAGTCCATTTAGACAAGTGCATTGTAAATAGAAGCCACATTGTAGCGCAAAGGTAACGTGAAAATGATGAAATGACCAAATTAGTGCCATAATTTGGTTCCCGTTGCTTGTAGTTGTCTAATTTTTGGATATGGTTCAACAGCATTAAATAACATACCCATTCGAGTATCGTTTAACAACCACCACCACCCAGTATATCCCATGATTAAGCGGGGTCAGGGGGTCAGGATGTACGCACTCTTTCCCCGAACTAGTCGAGTATCATTTATTTAAGCATATTTGTTTTTTAATATTAAAAGAGAAAACCTTACGTCAGCTTGTTCCTGGATTCTTTTCCAGTTTTGCTTTAAGATGTACATGCTATTTTAGGCGGATTTCTAAGCCGTGTATGACTACCCCATTCATAGGTTCTGATTGCTTAATTTGTTTTAAACGATGAATGAGATCTAACATCAACCAGAACAACCAGAGTAATTGCATCTCCAGTAAGACTATCTATCTAAAGTCTATGTGATAACTTTGTTGATGATGAATCATTTTTGGAATTCGAAACTTCAATAGAAGCTATTGCCTCTCCATTCAGATTTGAATCATATTTCCAGTTTTTTAAGGTTCACTTTTTAAATGTTAGTGTTTCATAACATGAAGCTACAAGAAGCCTACTTCTCCCAGTTAAACTTGAAGAACTTGTGTGACTAAACGCTTTCCATGCAGTAAACTAGACTGCCTTGTATTATGTAATTTGGAAATCTACTACAACAGAAGCCCAGCTTCAAGCTGTTTTCCCCAATATGAGCAATCAACAATCATAACAATAAACAAGTAATCCAAATGAAAAAATTGAATTTGACAGAAAACACATACCAAATTCCCCGTCTTCAAGCTCCTCAGCTTCAGCTCTTTTATGGGAGCCATTATGATGCTCTCGTTTGTGCCTCTTATGCCTGTCTTCCTTATCAGATTCCGGAGTGTCACGATCCTGTAACAACAATATACACATCAATACTTTCAAAGACACCTAAAACAAAATAGCACAATAAAAAACAGATAGAAGTGTTTTTTTAAATAAAATAAAATTAGAGTGCATATTTAAGCAGCTTTAAACACCTCTCTCATTTTTTTCCGGTCATCAGTATGTCTGTGAGAACTTCTAGAACGTTCTTTCCCAATTCTGTCTGTAGCTGTTTCATCCTCTTGATTCCACTTGTGATGTTTCTGGTCCTTCTCTTTTCCTCGTCTTTTACTGTCACTTGAAACAAAAAGCTCATTTACATCATCCACATGATCCTTTCTACTATTTCTTTCATGCCTTCTATCCTTTTCTTTTCGCTCTTTTGAAGTCTTCTCTTTCTCTCTCGCTTTTTCTTTCCTTGCCTGAAAAAGGAGGGAAATGAAACTCATTCATGTCCTTTTTCATGAACAAATATTCAGCAGTGTTACCAAAGTAATCTGCTAAAATGTCGAAAGACCTTCATATGAAGTATGAAAACAGGCTCAGGAATACATGTGGCCACGTTTGAAAAATAAAAGTGCTTCCTTGACATTTTGCCAAGCAACTAGCCAACAAATAAATAAACATACACGTACTTGCAAAGTAAGAAAATGTGCAAGGAAAGGATCCTGAGGATGTGGTGTCAAAGGTATAAAGGATGATAGAATTTACTCCGGTCAGATAGAAAGTCGACCGGATTTCTAATTCAGGTGAGACAGGAAGGTTGATAGGAGGTAGAAAGGTTAGTCAGGGCCCCATCCAATCCATACCTCTTGACATTGTAATATGAGTGTGTAAGATGAGAAAAACAGGGAAGATTCTCCATCAAAGTATCCTCCCTCAAATGAATATTTCATCCAACAGCAACCTTACAACGGTCTAAGGTGCGGGCAAATTCATAGCCTAAGAATGTGGAATCAATATCCTTAGTAGATCAGGACTATTCAGGAGGTGCTTCAACATCCTCTCCCTGTATGTTTCTGTGATGTACTTCAATGACATAGAGAGCTGCAAACATTAGTTTTAGCTTTGATTTCTGGCTTGGATCCTTTTGAGGGGAGGATAAGGTTTGCTGGGGCAAAGTTAAGATCACATGCAATGATGCAAGGGTTTTTTTTTAGTGTATGGTAAGAAGGATGGCACTTCAACAGTGCAAATAGTGGATGTTTTCTAGAGGGAGATTGTGTAAATGGGCACAGTATGGTGTAGATAATGCCTTAATGGGGACATTAGCTTTACCTAGAACTGTGGTTTTTCGCAACTTCCTCCCTCATATAAAGTAAAGGATATGTTAACCTTCTCTTTTTGTATTTTCGTGCACAAAGACAATCTTGTCACATTTAATGATGAAGGGGGGATAGTGAACCATATCAAGCAGCTATCAAAAGATAAAGTGATAAACAATAAAGCTAAACCCTGAAGACTTTCCCTTTTTCTTTTCATACTTGATAAAGTCAACTGCCAAACGAGAGATAACACAAACACAGCATTCAACAGAAATCAGAAAGTTGAACAATTGTTTTCCAATCAGTAAATTAGGCGTTCATAGGGTACACACCTTTTCCTCCTTCCGCTTCCGCTCATACTTCTCTTTCAGTTGCCCTGTGTATTCATCAAATATATGCTTAAGGAAATCCTCATCCCCAACAGACCTACAAATAAAAAAATGAGGCAGTTACAATATAAGTTTTTACACCAGCCAATATCAAAAACAATTCTATTTGCAGTTAAAAAAATTGGAAATGGAGAATACAAGTTCCCATTTAAAATAAAAAGCTGAGCTCAGAAACTCAAAAATATCAGAAAATGGTAAAGTAATGAAAAACTAGAGTAAAAGTTACAAGAGGAGTAACTATCCTAGTATCCCCAGGTATTCCTCCACTAAATAAAGGAAAAAATTGGCCAAGGTTCGGTACAATTTTAAATAGACAAATCAAAAACCCCGTTAGCAACATCAACTTCCTTCCAAAGAAATCTACTTCCACCAACAGCAATCACTGGAGGGCCAGGCAATGACTATTTTTCCACAGCAACCACCAGATGGAAGAACAGATATTGGCTGCTTCCTTTTCCACCACCATTGAAGGAGGACTACATTACGACTCCGGGTTCTTCCTCCAACAGAAGTCATCATGGCGGGTGTGGAGTGTGGACAGAGGAGCTAAAGATGATATGTTGGGGATGAGCTAGTCTAGATTGTAAGGGGAAAGAACTAAAGACGGTGTAGTGCGGCCAGGAACTCAGGATGATCTGCAACGACATGTTTTGAATGGTGATGGCCACAGTGAAGCACCATGAAGAGGCTGATGACAGCTAGTTAACCCAAGGGCGGGGGGAGTGACAAAATGTCGTTTACTGTATGGTATGAAAATAGAATACCACTCTCTCTCCACGCATCAATTATCCCTACCCTTATCTCCACCCCCCACCCCACCTCCAGCCTTGAAAATGTGCCAATCTTACACTAGGATCCCTCTGCGAGAATAAAACCTTAGGAGAGGGTCATAAGAAGGTACTCAATGCCATTTGTGTGTTGCCTCAAGCAGCCGCCCCCCCCCCCCCCCCCCCCCTCCCCCAAAAAAAAAAACAAAAAACATAAAAAATACATTCCAAGCATATTATGATGTGGATACAGATGGTGAAAAGGTAGAGAGTTTGTCTACATGCAATATGGGAACAGTAACAATCATCAGCTCTTTAAAGGTGTTCTGCTTTAGGAGAAGCACAGTGGGTAGACTTTAGATGAGTAATCAAATGCAGGGGCCATTCAGTCTTGCAATATTAAAAGGCTCGACTACAAATCAATCAGTGAAACAAAAGGCATACTTGTATTCTTCAGTATGGTCAAACAAGGGCAAAGCTTCTTCCCAAGTAGAATCTGCAGTAATATCCTGGAATGCTTAAGTAGATCAATAGATGCAAGTGAAAGCTAGCAAATGGAATTTTCTGATGTCAGTAATGATAGAAACCCACAAACCTTAAAGGAACATAGAAGATTGAAAAATTCGTCACCAAGTCGTTTACGCTTCTTTGTCTCTTTCTCTTCCTTTTCTCTGGCTCTTAGAAGTAACTCATCAAAGACTAGCTGCAAAACAAAGGAAAAAACTCACACTCTAAAAACACAAAGATTGAGAGAAGTTGATGTGTGGTTAGACATTCCCTGGAGCAATACGAAAAATTATAGCCAAGGCCTTGCGTCTGTCTGTAATCAAAATATAGCAAACCAAGGTCTAGCACCTCCCTGTAATAAAAACCTAACAAACGACCCCATCTTTTAGTTTTAAATCTAAAGCTCACAAGGAAAAGATTATTGACAATCTATCCTGATAGTATTGAAGGAGAAGCAAGTTCTTTGTAAATAATTGTGCCATGTGCCAATTACTAATATATTTTCCTTTCTTAACAAAGGGTCCCCCCCTTATTCTTATGAAAAACCCTTTTAGAATATTTTTAAAACAAAACACCTTATACTATACTACCTCCGTCCTAAAATACATGGGTTTTTAGCATTTGGCACAAGTTTTAATAAAACAATTCACTTTTAAAAAAACTTCATCATTGCACTAACTTTTTCATAAATTTTATTATTTTTTAACACCCACTACACATTTTAATCAATTAAATTCTTTTAAAAAGTCAACAACACACAAATCAATATAAATCATTACAATTTCCTACCTAAAAAACATAAAAGCCCATCTATTTTTGGACGGAAAGTTACCTCTAAAAACCCATGTATTATTGGACGGAGGGAGTAATATAATCCATTAGAAGGAACCACCAATCTCAAATTTCCAATAATATGTATTAGTTGACTGGAATGCCCTTGCTTTTATTTTTCTTAAGAATTTACTTTAATAATTATTCATTAGTTTTTTATACATCAAAGTTTGTTTTTTATAGCTAATTTGTAACATAAAAAATTCTACTAAGAAAACAATTATAAACAATATTTAATTCATATTCACTTAACCGGAAGATTTTTCCTAAATAAAAAGATAAACCTTAATTTTTTTTAAAAAAAAAAAGGCAAAGAAAGAACCCACTGAAACTATTTGGTTACTGGTGAGTGGTGACTATGGAGCAAATCTTTTGACATGGTCTCAATCCCTCCTAATAAATATTTCCGCTCCATAAAAGAATCATTTTGAATTTTTTTACTTATAAATTTATTTTAATCCTAATGGAGTCCTATAAATTTCGGCTCCATAAAATAAAACAGGTTTCTAAAGAAGTTTCTAAAAGTATATGTGTTTCTATTTTTTCTAAAAGACATTAAGGTGGTTTATTAAAAAGAAATTGTTTTTTGCTATAAATTCACATAAAATAAATTAGTAAATAAAGCAAGCAAGGGCATTCTTGTCAATTAATACATAATCTGGAAATTTAAGATTGGTGTTTCCATTTAATATATTATATTATACTCCGTATAATGTGCTTTTGATTAAAAAAAAGGTATTTTCTTAAAAAAGCTTTATTATACAAGGTGGCTTTTGGGGGGGTGGGGAAGTAAGAAAATAAATTTAATAAATTTTTCGGTAAATGAGAAAGTGTGGAAGTGGTTAAACAATAACTAGCTCATTATTTATTTGTTTAAACATTGAAAATCCCATGTAAAACATCGTAGATAATATTTTAGTTCCATCATATTGACAAAGCATGCCTATAAGGAAAATAATTGAACTTCAGTTTTTATAAGGTCATTGCCAGTACAGAATCAGTATAGAATCAACTGTTCTTAAAATGACCCAATAGTGAGCCAAAATGCTAGCTACTCAATAAAAGAAAAGATATAGAAAATGATTATGAACAAGCAATTCAATTGAAATGCAATTAGGTATCTATAGGATCTCTAAAACGTACCATTAAGTTTGTGTCTGATATTGACTCAGAAATGATTTCCTTCTCAATTGCATCCTTCATATCTTGAAGCTTCCAAGTTGACCGAATGGCAATCTTCAAGAGAAAAATATTTACTATTTTGGCACTGAAGATGAAAAATTGCTAGGAGGAAAATGTTAAGAGCTACCTTTTCTGACTTCAAGGCATCCTTAATCCTTAATTTATCTTCGTGAAACTGCCAAAATATAATAAAACATGAGAAAAGTGCACCAAAAGAAAAGCAACCTGATGGAGAAAGAGCACACAGACAGAGCACTATGCACAAACAAACTTAGGGAACCAAAGGTAACCCACTGAATTCCAAGGCGAAAATTCAACAAGTTACCAGATGAGATAAACTCATTCTCTGTGGCCAAACACTCCGACTAATTCCTTTAGACTTGAAAAAATACCAACATAACTAGATAATGGGGCTAACACCCTTATTTATACTACGGGCCATGTGCCTAGGTCACCAGCAGTGATGCTAAAAAACCCTCAACCCCCCTCACAGCCTAACTGAACCGTCTCTAGATCTTAACAAATTACAACTCTGAACTTCTAGACAATTCTAGCCCAAGTGCATAACACATCCATATCACTTAACTTATTTTATAGGCAGCAAAATCATGCAGTCAATGTTGTGCAACGCCCTCAACCTCATTGTATGAAGACCACACAGACAGCTCAAAATTATGAAAATGGTTTCATAAGATCACATGGACCCCACTAAGTGTTTGCAAAGATCTTTTATTCCACAAGTCAATCATTGAAGACCAAAATTCTATCCAACTAAAAGAAGCCATAGATGCATAGGAATGTATAGTCCATTCACCTGCTTCTGGAGTTCCTCAAGAAGATCCTCAAACAATTCTTTGGAAGTGGATCCTGAACTATTGGATGAGATGGCCAGATATGCAGGTTCATCTTTGACCTAAAGTTGAGCCAGCAAAAGAATCACAAATATTAATATCATTAATGTCAAATGAAGAAGGGAATTTATTTATCTTTTGATAAGAAGCTTGTCAAGGGCAGTATGGCCCTTAAAACCCCATGAAAATTGAATGGCAAACATACCTTTAAATGAAAATCACGCCAGTTAGACTTAGCAGTGAGAGTGCCAGCGGTAACATGTTCATCCATTAACTTACGAAACTCGTCACGGTTTTTCCGCTCAGCTTTTCTTATTTCTTCCTATATGAGACCAAAACCAGCAGTAAGGACTCAAATTCACCATTGCACAAAATGAGTGAAACATTCATAAAGGTGTTATTAAAAGCACAAAATTCACGGTTAGTCTAACCTGGGTGCATGGAAATAGATATAGAAACAGAAGATAGGACATAGGATTTTAATTTTATAAACAATTACACGTGAATGTACACAAAGAGGAAGTCATATTGAATGAAATATTAACTTTCATGGTCCGTCAAGATTTTAAAATGCACCTTGAGCTGTTCCAAGGGCATATGCATCTGTAAATGCATCTCTAAGTTCCAAACAATCTCACCCCAATTCACCATATTTATTGAGGGCCATATCTTCTACTCTTTTTAGCAATTTCATTTGTCTTTCACATTTGGGAAACATGAAAGCACTCGTATATCTGACCTGAGCTTCCATGGGATAAGACCTTGCGGGATTTGGAAAAAAAAAAAAATTCAATCATGTCCCGATCCCGTCCCGCAAAAAATACGCGAGACGGGACGCATGATTACCCCAATCCCGTCCCGTCTCATGCCCACCCCTAGCAAATACTACAAAACTAAATTCATACATATTTAAACTATGAAGATTGAGTTAAGGTCCACTTTTTTGGCTTCTTGACCTTTTAAAGTTACGGTTTTCACCATCAAATTTATTTTCGAGAAAATGCAAAAATTTACTCAGTTATGAAGCTTATAGATAACATGAAGAGAAAATTGGTACTTCCAAAAACAAAGTTTTTTTAAACGATAAAGAAATGCTAAGTAATTAAACGTCAAGGGAAAATAATCACCTTCTGTAATTTCTTTTGCTCTTCCTCTTGCTTCTCTAAATCATGTACGTATTCCTGCAGTAAAACCACATTTATCAGCATAAATAAACTGATGGCAATCACAAGGAACATATTTTAGGCATTATTGCATCAACAGGATTTAGGCAATTGGATCAATCATCTGGTGTCGTTCCTCGTCCTTTATGTTCTTTCTTGCTCAGATAGTGTTAATTGATATGACACCCAGTCCATGAAATCATGGATTTGAGCTGGTTGGAGGGCTCGCTTGTCAAGATGAGTGAGGGCATGTGAGAAAGATGCCTGGAAATGTGTAGGTGCTACCCTTTCTGTTCCATCCAATAGAAATTCTAAAAGCACCTATAATCCACCACCACCGGTACTTCTCTCCCTCTTCTACATCAGCACTGCACCTCCCCTACAAAAAGCACGTGCCTTGCAGCCTTCGCCTAGGCTCCGTGGAAACCAACCGGGATTGATTACAGCTCATGGGCACCAACCAGAATTTCCCTTGAACAAAATAATAGAAGGTGATAGCAACTTTTTCAAAGAGGTTTTGAGAGGACTCCCTTCTTGGCCTGGATATGCTTTTATAAAATATCTTTTAGTGTCAAAAGTAAAGGCTAGTATCAAGTTATAGTACAGTTGTACTAATATACAATTATACATTATGTTTGTAAAGTGGGGTGAAATTTCCTAATAGGCTTAGGTAGTATGTTGCTATGTCATATGTAAGAGTTGGCTCTTTATAAACCTCGGGCATCTAGAGAGTGAGAAAGACTTTATTACCATTCCTGTGGTGATCATGCAAGGCTGAGGGAGGAACCAGAAAAATTTGATAACAGATAGAGCTCCTTACTAATGCTTCTTTTTTGAAAGGTTCCCATGTCAAAACTCAATAGGGACTTTAGGCCTCAACTTGTTAGTATTCGTAAGCTGATGTCGGTAGCTGTTATCTAATTGAGCATCATCTTGTTTTTGATTTCTTTTCATTATAAAAGTTACATATAAATCAAATACCTGAAATATCACCAATCGATCAATTTTTTCAAGCCGTGCGCATCTTTCATCAGTCTCTAGCCGGTCTTGGACTTTCCGCCACTGGCTGTTTGCCTGAAAATGTAGTATGGAAGGACCATGGGCGCACATATTGATCAATTACAACTATTAATGGTGCAGAACTGATAGGCATCTTGATAAATGCTTCCTCCCTTACATTGACCTATAATTACTTAATTATTGGATATGTTATAGTTTATTAAATTCAAGAAAACAACAAGATCTTCAATCATGGTCATGGATTACTTGAGTACTGAAAAGTTGCCAGTAGCAGTTTTACGTTCACATACTGGTTAAAAGCCAAACACGTTATTTTCATTCATAAGTTTGATTTTCTAAGACTTGAATGCCTTTTAGCTATGGCAAGAATGATGAAAGTCTTTCACATGTTACTGATCAACAAACTCAAAAACAAATGAAAACTCAAATACCTTAATGAAGTTACAGGATTCCAAAAACTGCCTGTACTCCAATACATTGTGTTTGTGTTCTTCGGCTGCTTTTGCCCGTTCCTTACCAGAACATCAATTTTGCAGATTAAAATGAAGTTCATCAAGGAAAAAAGGAAGAGAGCAAGAGTCCTCAGAAAGGGTTTAAATAACAGAAGTGATTGCAAGTAATTAGTAACATCAAACGCTCAGCAGTCAAAATAAAAGAACATATACAAACAAACTATCAGTAAAATCCAACTCCCATCAGGATGACAAAAACACCATCCAGACAGAAACATATCTGGGCGGTGTTATATTTCAGCATTTAATAGGATACAGAAGATAACTTTTCTTCACCTTTTATGATATGATGATAATTGCTATCTATTTACTGTTAGCACATATTACAACAGGGCCAAGAGTTCGATAATCATGTCACTTACACTGAGGCTCGGTAACTTAGAGCAATCAACTCAAAACAGGTCACTCAAAAGGCAATGCTACAGTATCTTTCAATAATGTAAAACTTGAATGAAGTATTTGGATAAGAAAATAAGCAAGAAATCTAAATTTAGGACTTGGGAGTTCAAGATTTCAAAAAACCATCATCAAGAATTATAAAATTTGAATAGATCTTATATATGAAGCTTAACTGCAAAACTTACGGTTTCGCAAAATCTCAAACCATTTAAGAAAAATAAAAGGGAAAAGGTGAAAATTGTCATGGAAAATTTGCATAGAAAAAGACAAGCTGATATTACAACAATTTAAGAGATATTATATGCAGAAGAGTGCAAAAACAAGTTCCAAGTCCAGGTTAAAATTCTATAAAGTTGTTAAGAATAGCAGGCTAAAGAAAGCTAACCTTCTTTTCTAGCTCAGTAATGAATTCTTCAAAGATATTCTCACGGTCTCTAGATCTCTCAACAGCTTTGAATCGTTCATCTTCACCAAGTATGTGTACTGCTTTGCTGTTCAGTTGCACACATTGTAATTAATCTAGATCACAACATGTGAACCATCATTAAGATAAGAAGAATGAATCCAACGATACCTCCATCTAGTCACTGAAGTCAGCTCACTACATTCCTGCGATAGAATTCATAGATTTCAAAGAAAGATTATGAACGAAAAAAATATAAAAAGAAAGAAAATACATACAAAACAATTAACGCATTCAGCTTACTTCTAGCATCTTCCTGAAATCATCCCTTGCATTTCTCAATTTAGCACGCCTTTCTTCAGCCTCCTGTTTTTTCCTCTGACTCAAATACTGAAAAGAAAAGAAAAAATATCAAATTTGTAGAGATAAAATAGTATCTTACTACGTTGAATAGAAGAATATATTCTCGTCCATTCAGAATACTTGTGCTAGAACAAAAAGAGAGATAGCTCAACACTAGAAGTTAACAAGAGAACTCACTAGTCCTGAAGCGGTATATACATACATACATATATATATATATATATATATATATGCAAGTAACCTAGTTACAAAATATACGTGACCCAAACTCCAGGGACACATGTAAAAGAGCCTCCCAAAACTCGACTATCCCAAAAACCTACTCAATCCACCTGTGCATTTCTCTCAGATTTATTAACCCCCAAAACCCACCTCTAAACACTCATATCTTCAAGAGTGCACCCAGCCCTCAACTCTACTCAAGTAACCGACCCACCCACTTTTTCTCCCTAAGCGTTTTGCCTTTACACCTTAAGGAGATTCGACTCTTACACTAGTCTTATACTCTTATAAACATTAGATATTACAATGTCGCATAGTTTTCCCATATTACACTGAGGAAATTGTTATTAAACCTCCTCAAGTATTACTTTCTCACAGAAGATAAAGATGGACAGAAGTAGCCAAAGAGAATGTCCTACATGTTGGATAAATAATAAATTAATGTCAGAAAGATAGTTGTATTTTACTTGTAAGTTGTGTTAGGCAGACATAGCATTTATTAGCATTCCTAGTCTACTTTTAGACATAATTATTATGTTCTAGGTAATAGGTATTAGATGCATTACTCCTTTAACTTTCAGATTGTAACCCTAAGACTTCCATCCTCTCTTGTATATTTATTCTGGGTTTCTCCCATTGTAATGGATTGAGAAACATTCTCTCTCAGGATTACTCACATGGTATCAGAGCCGGGTTCGGCTAGTTTCGGTCTTCGGATTGGTGGGGTCGGTGGCTGGCCTTGTGGCATGTCGCGGGCATTGGTTCCCATATAAGCGCATGTGGCAAGTGCAACTTGTTGGCTAAAAAATGCCGTTGCACTTGAGGGGGCGTGTTGGAATAGTGGTTGTCCCACATCGGTAGTTTAGAGAATACTTGAACAACATATAAGGTTGGTGGGCTACTCCTCTCATTGCCAATTGGTTTTGAGATGGAACCCCGTTCGGGTTTATGTGTTGTTCGAGTCCTCCCGTACCTATCTCAAGGGCAAAGGGAAGTTTAGACATCTCACCGACTCTCCTCCAGAAATGACTGATGCTCATTTTTCTACTTGGGAAGCAGCCGACTCCATGATAATGTCATGGCTATGGGAGTCGATGGATCCCTCCATCAGCCTCACATGCATGTTTCTTAACACATCCAAGGAGATTTGGGAGTTCATGCAGAGATCTTACTCCAAAGCAAAAGATGAGGCCCTTGTCTTCGACCTCACTGTGAAAGCATATTCCACCAAGCAAGGAGACAAGTCAATCAATGAATATGCTACTATTTTGCAGAACTTGTGGCAAGAACTTGATCAATACCAGATTCTGGAGATGAAGTGCACAGTTGATGCTGCCGCATTTAAGAAGTCGCTTGAAAAACATAGATCTTATGTTTTCTTGGTTGGGCTGCATTCCAACTTTGATCCTATTCGGGTTCAAGTATTGGGCAAGAGTGAAATCCCTCCTCTTGAGGGGATCATCTCCCTCATGCGGGCAGAAGAAAGTCGCAGGGGTGTTATGCTGGATTCATTGCCAACGGAGAGCATTGCCCTTGCTGCCAACTTTGAAAAAAGGGAGAGCAGACCTGAGGTGTGGTGCTCCCACTGCAAGAAACCAAGGCACACAAAAGAGAAATGTTGGAAGTTGCATGGCAAACCTTCCAACCGTGAGTGGGGAAACAAGGATCAACCTAAGCCTCAAGCACATCTTGTCGAGAATGACAGCACCGTTACTTCTGAATCGAAGGGCATTTTTCCAAATTTCAGTACCGCTGATATTGCAAAGCTTAAACAACTGATCCAGGACTTTGAGCTTGCTTCCACTTCTGTTGCTGGTAACACTTCCTCCCAATCCTTGAATCCTAATGGTATTTCTACTTGTCTTCACTCAAGCAAGCATTGGATCATTGATTCAGGTGCTACAAACCACATGACCTCATCTTCTCATGCCTTTGACACATATGTCCCCTCCACATCTACTAAAAAATTGTTAACAGCCAATGGATCTCTAGCAAATATTGCAGGACAGGGAAATATGTCATTGACATCAAATATGAGACTCACCAATGTCCTTCATGTGCCTACATTATCTGCTGATCTTATTTCTGTCAAAAGGTTGATTCATGACCTAAATTGCTTTGTTCTTTTCTTGTCTTCTGGCTGTGTTCTCCTGGATCAGGAATCGTTGAGGATGATTGGACATGCTAAAGAAAGAGATGGACTTTACTTCCTAGATGCGCCAAGAAATGTCCCACCTTCTACCTTCTTAAGCACCACAAACAAAACCACTGTCTGGCTGCACCATCATCGATTAGGACATCCATCATTTTTTGTTCTCAAGCATTTGTATCCCTCTCTTTTTGAAGGCCTTGCTGTCACAGATTTTCACTGTGAGATATGTGAGAAGGCAAAACATTCTCGTGTTTCATTTCCTTCTAGTAATACAAGGTGCAATTTTCCTTTCCAATTATTGCATTGTGACATCTGGGGGCCTTCTTCCATTGCAAATATCAATGGTTCACACTGGTTTTTGTCCATTATTGATGATTGCACTAGAGTGACCTGGCTTTTCCTTTTGAAGAATAAATCTGAAGTCAGTTCTATCATTCCCTCGTTTGTCTCGATGATTCAAACACAATTTGACACCTCCATAAAAGGATTCAGAACTGATAATGCTAAGGACTTTTTTAATCAGTCTTTAGGATCCTTCTTCTCTGATAAAGGCATTATCCATGAATCCTCATGTGTTTATACACCTCAACAAAATGGTCTTGCTGAACGGAAAAATGGTCATCTCCTGAATATCACTCGTGCTTTACTTCTCCACCATAACGTTCCTAAACACTTTTGGGGGGAAGCTGTCCTTGTTGCTACATATCTTGCCAATCGTCTACCTTCCAAAGTTCTAAACTTCTTAAGTCCAATTGCTTACCTTAACCGTTTTTTCCCTCACCTGAACCTCACCCGCAGTCCTGCTCCCAAAGTGTTTGGATGTACTGCTTTTGTTCATGTTCATAACCATTTGAGAGGAAAGCTTGATCCTAGGGCCCTTAAGTGCATCTTCATCGGCTACTCCACCACACAAAAAGGCTACAAATGTTACAATCCAGCCACCCGAAAGACCTACATCACTGCTGATGTTAACTTTCTTGAAACTACTCCTTATTTTCCAGAACACTGTAATCCCAACTTCACTGAGTCAGAGAGCACCCATTCACCTGTGACAACACTTATTCCTCCTCTAGATCTCCCAACTCCTGAACCAAATATCCCAATCCAAACCAATGACATTCCACCCACTACTTCCGCACCTATATCTCAGCAGCTCTCTCGGGACTTTTCCCAGGTGTATGCTAGAAGAAATGCCATTTCCAACATTCAGCAAGTTCAAGATTCTGATCCGAGAACTGTGACGGATGATACACCAACTCCCACCTCAGAACTTGACTTGCCAATTGCCTTAAGGAAAGGTAATAGAGAGTGCATAAATCGGCCTCTTTATCCTCTTTCTAACTTTGTGTCCTTACATCGATTCTCACCTACACACCAGCAGTTTGTAGCTACCCTTCAGCAGGTATCTATTCCCAAGAATGTTAAGGAGGCTCTAGCTCAACCAGAATGGCACAAAGCAATGGAGGAAGAAATGTGTGCTCTTGAAAGAAATAAGACTTGGGTCCTTGTTGATCGTCCTCATGAGAAGAACATTGTTGATTGTAAATGGGTATTTACTCTCAAATACAAAGCTGATGGAAATCTTGAGAGGTATAAAGCTCGTTTGGTAGCAAAGGGTTTCACTCAAACCTATGCCCCAGTTGCGAAGATGAACACTGTCAGAATTGTGCTCTCCCTCGCTGCTCACTTTGGCTGGAATTTACTGCAATTTGATGTCAAGAATGCATTCCTCAATGGCTACCTTAATGAGGAAATCTATATGCACTTGCCTCCTGGTTTCTCTCCTTCATTTCCAAACAAAGTGTGCAAGTTGAAGAAAGCTCTTTATGGCCTGAAGCAATCCCCTAGAGCATGGTTTGGAAGATTGACTAGCGTTATGAAGAATGCTGGGTATTATCAGAGTCAAGGTGACCATACATTGTTTATCCGTCACTCTAATTCAGGAGGAGTGACCATGTTACTTGTTTATGTTGATGACATTATCGTTTGCGGTAATGACATCAAGGAACAGGGAAGGTTAAAGCAAAAACTAGCAAGAGAATTTGAAATCAAAGAGCTTGGAAGGCTAAAATACTTCTTGGGGATTGAGGTTGCACATTCCAAAGAAGGCATCTTTATATCTCAACAGAAGTACATCTCAGATTTGCTTAAGGAGACTGGAAAGAGTGGTTGTAAACCTGCCACCACCCCTATGGACCCTAACTGCAAGATAGATGAGGCAAGAGATGCTGAGCCAGTTGATAAGGCCATGTATCAACGGTTATGTGGAAGGTTAATATACCTTGCACACACTAGGCCGGACATTGCTTTCCCCGTAAGTGTTATTAGCCAGTTTATGCATGATCCTAGAGAACCACATATGCAAGCTGCACTCCGCATATTGCACTATCTAAAAGGTTGTCCAGGGAAAGGCATCCTATTTAGAAGAGGCAGAAATCTGATCTTAGAGGCCTACACGGATGCTGACTACGCAGGATGTATTGTTGATAGAAGGTCTACAACAGGATATTGCATTTTTCTTGCTGGAAATCTGATTGCCTGGAGAAGCAAGAAACAAGGGGTTGTAGCACGGTCTAGTGCTGAGTCTGAATTCAGAGCTGCTGCCCATGGCATTTGTGAGTTATTATGGCTTCGAATTATTCTCAATGACTTGAAGATCAAGTGGGAGGATCCTATGAAGCTATATTGTGACAATAAATCTGCTATTAGCATTGCTCATGATCCTATTCAACATGACAGGACTAAGCATGTTGAGGTAGATAGACACTTCATTAAGGAAAAGATTGAGGCTGGAATGATAAAGATCAGTTACATTCCAACACAACTACAACTTGCAGACTTGCTTACCAAAAGTCTTCATTGTAGCCGGTTTCAAGAGCTTACTTCCAAGCTGGGAATGGAAGATCTTTACAAACCCAGCTTGAGGGGGAGTGTTGGATAAATAATAAATTAATGTCAGAAAGATAGCTGTATTTTACTTGTAAGTTGTGTTAGGCAGACATAGCATTTATTAGCATTCCTAGTCTACTTTTAGACATAATTATTATGTTCTAGGTAATAGGTATTAGATGCATTACTCCTTTAACTTTCAGATTGTAACCCTAAGACTTCCATCCTCTCTTGTATATTTATTCTGGGTTTCTCCCATTGTAATGGATTGAGAAACATTCTCTCTCAGGATTACTCACACTACACTTGGGCCACGTTTGTTGGTTTGGAATGGAATTTCAGGATAACAGGAATCAGATTAGGATCTTTTGGTATGCCAGGGAATCGGTACATATGCCTTTTGTCTTCCTCCAGCCCACCTTCCTCTTCCTCTAGGACCCGTCTTGCCATTGATCTCAAGTTGCATTATCCTCTTTGTTCTTGAATGCTTGTGCCTTTCATTTTTCTATGCAACCGACACAGTTTGCTTCAATCTGTCCCACTAAGTGTCTAGGTTTCAACGGGGAAAAGTCAGACGACCCAAGCAAACCTAGGATGGAGAGAATTAAGCCAGTAGGAGGGGGAGTAAACCCCCATGGTATGTTGCTGCTTCTAGTCATCGAGACGACAGGTGAAAACAGATCATTTCAGAGGTGCGAGGAAGGTGATTGGTGGTCATGGTGGTGGGAAAAGTCTAAAACCCTAATTTGATTCCTAAAATCTAACCACATACCAAATTAATAGTTCAACCCCATTTCTAAGGACCACTCAATATTTATTCAAACCTGATTAAACGTGGCAATTATCAAGTCCAAATGAAACCCTAATTTGATTCCTAAAATCTAACCAAAGACCAAATTAAATGCTTTAGTGGTTCATCTTTGTATCTCTTCATGGAATTAAAAAATTCCCAGGTGTGTGCCTTGGCACATTTCATTACATCATTACTAAAAAAAAAATAAAGAATCCAGCAGTACCTCATTAAAAGCTTGCTTTCTTTCTGAAAGTGTTCTCAAGGCACCATATCTTTTGTCGTTGATAATAACTCGCATGGCCTGTCACCATAAATAGACCAAGTTCATTCAGATCAGAGCCAATGAAATCATCATATTTAGTTGTGACAGAAAAAAATTGCACATTGAAGAGATCAGGATACCTGTTCCCAGGTCCAGTCAGACTCAACACGTGCAGATTCCAAAAGTGCTTTGAAGGCATTCTTTGCATCCTGCAGAACAAAAAGATGTTCAACAAATTCTCCTTTGAATACAAAATAAACTTGGGGAAGAGTAGGTCAAAGGATCACCAGTTTGCTAGGATAGGCTAGAGCATCTTCTTCAAGTGCCTTTTCATCTGATGCAGTAACATCTGTAACTGCAGCTCCTTTTACACTATCAGCTTCCTAAAACGGAAGAATTGATGCAATAAGTTGTGCTTGTTTGTAACACGAATACAAATACAACAGAAAACATTTTCATATCCTCTTCACAGTGCACGATATTACCTCCAGAAGCTGCGCAGAAACATTATGCTCAGAAACCGTCATGGGAACTGCAGCATCGTTACCTGAAACATAGGTTGCATCACTCCTACAAAAAAGCAAGCTCATGAAACATAAAGCATAATTGTCACTTCTAAACAAAATGAGTGGTGTAAACAGAAACCGTGTAATGTCAGCGGAAGCAGCAGGTGCATTGACAACTGAATCAGCAAGACTTCCTGAGGCACCTTCTCTTGGTGGATGAACATCAGACTGCAGCCCAGAATCTCCAACAGTAGTGAGCAACAAGCCATCAGCTGCACCCTTGGGTGATCCGGCAACGACAACAGTAGTCAAAGGTGCTGATGACACTGGGCTTGGCACCAATCTGGAAGAGGAATCAATAGTTGAAGGTCCTTCAACTGTTGAGAGTGAAACAGAATCTGAAGTAACAGAATTGCTTCCTGCCATGTGTGATGCCTTCTCTACTTGCTCCCTAGCCAGCTATACACCGAATAATCAATCATTTCATTAAATAAGTCAGTGAAGTGTAGTCTGCAGAAGAAACTTCTCAAGTCCTCCTTATTAAATAAGCACCTTCAAATCCTCGGGAATTTTCCATTTTGACAGTTTTGTAACTTTGTTGTAGTAATACCTGGAATTGAAAACATGTTAATTATCATCTTACATATCAGATCAATCAATAAAGATTTACCTTACAAAGAATTATCAGAAGGCAATCAAAGAAAAATGGCATACGTTCTACCATCAGGACTTTTGAATTCCTTCCACTCGGTAGTTGCATCTGCCCTCTGGTAAAGAGAAAACAAAGGAATAAGGCATCATATATACAGAGGTTAGCTAATACTCAACAAATTTTCAAACAAAGGGAGAAGACAAAAAAAATCTAGGAAAAAGTTCAAAAAGCAAAATTCGGCATTAATTTCCTTATTGGCTAATTGTTATTGAATTCCTACTCAGATTTTCTGGCCAAGTAAATACCTTGCTGATTAATTTCCTTTTGCCATAAAGCACACAAGCTTATTGAGTCAACCATAAAGATTAGAGGGAAACCACACATTGTGTTGAGGACACGGAAAATATGAAAATGCTAGATTCTTCGATGTTCAAAATGTGACAAATGAATTGTTTCTTTTTTTTGAGGTCTAGACAATACCCCTAGTCAGACATGATAAAAGTGGTAACTGTGTGAATAATCAGCCAAATTTCAATATCTAAGCACAATCTATTCAAAAAAAAAAAATTTAAATAAAATTTTTTTTTTTTAAGAAAATACATGTGGAAGTCATTTTCTAAAATTTACCACCAAATTGAGTGGTCAATATCACATTTAAGTATAGAACAATGAAAGCAATTTATGGAGTCCAGACTAACCTCTATTGTTGTCATCAATTCTAAAGGCTTCTCCCATGTAGATCGCTTTGTTTCCTTGTTGTAATAGTATCTGGCATACAACAAGCATAAGATTATATTAACACTGCTTGCATTAAATGAAACATCTTTGTAGCTGAGAAAAATATTAAGCAAATACTCCATATAATTTAGAATCTGAATCAAGATAGTATTGTATTAATTAAACATCCAGTTAAATAAATGACATAAGGTCGGGCTACAGCACAGTCTTAATCAATCAAGTTTTAAGGTGCATGTTAGGCACGATGGGAGGGAGCCAAAGAGCTGCATTTTGGACACGAGGATGAAAAGAATAAGATACCAAGGGAGTGAGGGACCGTCAAGGGGGACATACGGAAAACTACCGATACGGGAGGAATCTTATATTGCTCTGCAAGGTGCTAGGATGATTGTTATTCAAATAATTGTAAGGAGTAGGGAAAGATCGTCAGGGAAGTTGCACAAAAAATTTCCCCTAAGGGAAATGCCAATGGCTATTAGCTGGGGCAAGAGTTTACTCTTGCAGAGGGAGTAACATCTATTGGTGCATTCCCGTTGCTTCTCTTAATCTATCATCTACTGCAGTTACTTGAATGTTCATTGTGTGTGCTCCGTTGGTTGTGTACATGTGTTTCAGGGCTGGCCCTGGGCAAGTGCAAGTAGGGTGCTCGCACGGCGCTTCCGATTGTACAGGGCCTCATTTTTTTTAATTTTAGTATATAATAAAAGCTTTTGCCAAAAATTACAATTGTAGCTCTTGGCATACTGGTTCAAGGAGCAGGTGTGACTGGGATGCGACTTTCCCTACCTTCCTGAGTTTGAATCCCACAACAGAACTTTCCCCTATTTTTTTACCTCTTTTCTTAGTTAGATGGTTCCATCTTTACAATCAATTATTGTTGGAAAATGTACCTCTTTTATTTGATCTTTGCAATTCTATTTTAATGATTTGCCAGTTTCATACTTTTCATATTACTTTTATTGCCCCCATTCACTTCGACGGTACTTACGTTAAAACATATTATCATGCAATAAGAAATATATGTGATCACTGAATGAATACCTTCTTCCATCAGCTGAAGTATGCTCCAACCAAATTGATGAAGATTTCCCAACAAGCTTAGAATGGAGATTAGCTACCTTAAGATTGTAAACAAAACAAATCCGCCACAGAAGGTTGAATATCTATCAATTTATTGCAACAGGGTAATTACATGAACTCCAATGCAGCCACAAAAAAAAGGGGGGCTGAATGCCAGAAACACTTACAGGAGCTGTGGAAGCTGGAGCTAGTTGCCCAGTGGATGGTGTAGGAGTAACAGACGTAGTACTCTCAGTTCCAGATGGTGCTAAACATTCTTCACCAGCAGGAATACTGGGAGGTTTTATTTGGTGCATTGACTGATAATGAGCAGTGGCATTGTTACTTGGTTGTGGCAAGCAATAGGTGGCTGGGGGAAACTGAAAAGTCCAAAAATCAAGTGCTATAACTCAAATTGTCCAACCGGAAGGGTTAAGTTCAGGCATTCTACACAAACTTACATTATAAGATGGAGGCGGAGCTACTCCTGGGTTGCCAGAAATGGGCAGATAACTATGGGGAGGTCCCACTGGTGGAGGTTGTGGTATTGCAGACATATGAGTAGCAGACACGTGAATTAACTGAGGAACATGACCTGGTGGTACTGGTCTTGCAGGAGAATGTTGCATCTGAGGAGGCAGTGATGCTACATTGATTGCAGGACCATTCAGACCAACTGGTTGAAATTGTTGAGATGCTGAGGGAATGTATTGCTGGGAGGGAAGCCCTGGAACACCCGGTCGAAACTACAGAAAAAATAAATAAACACACTGCTTTTAAACCTTATGCTTGAAAGGGACATTTCTCTGTAATTTCAGCCTGAAAAAAGCATATTACCGGTGGTGGTGGCACGGGTGTAGGACCATTCTGCGGAGGAGGAAAAGACTATCCAACAAGATAGCCAACAGAAAAGTTATTACAAAGCAGATGCAGGAAATTCAGGTTGAGCAAAACTTGAATTTACTTGCAAGATTACCTTATTATAAATATGCGGATTGGACATTGTATTAGAATCCATCAGAGGTTATGATTGTTGTTAAGTGATGAAACTGGATCACCATACAACCTGCCATTACTAATGTCAGCAAGCAATTCTCCAGAAGAGATCAAGCAATTGCAACGACCTAAAATTCCATAAATTTCAAGGGGGGGGGGGGGGGGGGGGGGGGGGGTGGAACAAATCTAAGTCCCGAAATTGCGAGAGAAAAGGAACTGGATTTGGTACCGGAACCCTAATCACAAGCCATAGAAACAGACTGGCCAGCGTAACGAAACTCAAACCATCATTAACGTCGACCAGAAACAAAATTAACCAGCCTGAGTTGGAAAACCCTAAGATGACCTCGAGAAAAAACTAGATTCCAGGCACAAACCTTGAGAAAATTGAAGGAGGGGCGGATTCGGAGAGATAATCGGGATGGTGAGAGAGGGATAACCGGCTTCGGCCGAGGACTAGTGTGATTCCACCGCCGGAGATTCTTCGTCGCGGAGGTTCGCCGTAGCAAGTCAGCAAGTGGGCACTTCAGTTTTTTTGTTTGTTTTTTTATTAAGTAAAAATGAGAGATTAAAAAGGGGTAACCGAAGCGCACCCGGGACGCATCGGGGATGCGTTTACTGGCGCACCCAATGGACACGCATCCAGCATGCGTGTAGATGTAGGTTTTATAAAAAAAATGGGATATATAAGAAGAACCGGTTAAAAAAGGGCGATATAAAAGGTTCAACTAGCGCGCATCCAGGATGCGTATAAGATTATTTTAATTTTTAAAAATAGCGTTGTTTTTTTTTATTAAAAAAAATAATAATATGCCAACGCACGCATTTAGGATGCGTGTAAGTGTCTTTGGCAAATCATGTGCTATCATGTGAGGGTTTAAAAAAAAATTTACCCTGGGTAAAAATAAAAAAAGAACCACACGCATCTAGGATGCGTTTAAACTAGGGTTAAATGGACGGGATTAGACATAAGTACACGCATCCAGGATGCGTGTGGCTTTGGTGCGCCATTAATGCACGCATCCTGGATGCGTTCTGGGTGCGCAACTCACTACCCGATTAAAAATCTGAAGGTCGAGAGGCCCGACAAATCGACAGGCCGTAGATCGAAAAACATGCAACATAAATACATAAAAGGTGTAAAAGATAGTCAATACAAACCATAAAAGAAAACATATGGTAAGATCAATAACATATTGTATGCGATCTGAAAGATTCTAGAGCGAGAAAGATTCTAGAGCGAGAACATAGCGATTTCCGTTGACTTTGCACATCGGCGCGTCGTTTGCTGCCCCGCCCGGCATGGATGTCGTCCTGTCGGAGGCGGTACCACTGGTGCAGGGGCAAAGTCCGGTGCCAGAACAAGAAGTCGTACACGGGCAAGAAAGCACAACCAAAGAGGCGGAGATGGTAGAGGGGAACGGGACGCAGTTCCGTCTCCTGGAAGGCACACCGGTTACGTTTGTGATGGGATCAAGGGAAGGGAAGCAGAAACAGGTGGATCAACAAAGCTTGGGAGAGGGGCAAAGGCTTACACCGGGTAAACTCTCCTGGAAAGAGGTGACGAGCGGAAAGGGCAACTCTCCTCAAACTAGGGTTGCGCTGGAAAAGAACTTTCTTGAGGGGGAGATAGCCACGGCGTTCCCGGATGGTCCGGAAAGGGATCCGGTGATCACGGTCGACAGCGAAGTTGCGAAGGTTCTTGAAAAAGTGTGGAGGAATGCCATTGTGTTCAAGGTGCTCGGGTACCCCATAGCATTTCCGGTGATGGAAAGAAGGGTTAGGGAAATGTGGAAGTTGGGAAGAAACTTGCAAATCATCGATCTGCCGAACGGGTACTTCTTGGCTCGGTTTGAAAACGAGAGTGAATTGTTCAATGTCTTAACAGGTGGCCCTTGGTCGGTATTTGGTAGATGTTTAATCATGAAGAGGTGGTCTCCTGAATTCTCTACGGCAGACATCATCAACTCGGCTCCGACTTGGATAAGAATCACGGACGTTCCGATGCAATGATATGAAGAAAATATTATGTGGAGCATGGCGGCTGGAGTGGGGAGACCTATTATGGTGGACCCTAAGACGTTGTTCACGAATAGGGGTAGATTCGCCCGTGTGTGAGTTGAGATCGATCTGAGCAGGCCTCTTAAACGTGCAGTCACGATCAATGGTAGGAGATGTCCTATTGAATATGAAGGTTTACAAATCATTTGTTTCAAATGTGGGAGATATGGGCACTACGCATCACACTGTCAAAGGAAATAACGGTAAGGAATAGGGAGGAAATGGGGAAAGCATGGGGGTTAATAACAGGCAAGAGGAAGAAGCGGCAGGTGGATCAAGTTCGACATCAAGAAATGTGGAGGGGAGGCAAAAAGATGAAGCTAGATTTGGGCCTGAGATGATGGTTGGAAGACGGGCAAGCACCCTGAGAGCTAAGTTTAATGGCAGGACTCAGGTTGGAGGGAGCCAAAATTGGAGGATGGTGGGAGGTGAGCATGGGAAGAACCAAAAGGGTAAGGGGAAAAACACATCGCCGATAACCATGGGCGTGTTACGCATGTGAGGAACTCTTTCGAAGCGCTGAGCAAGGAAGAGGGAGATAGTTCGAAGAAGGATAAAGGAATTAAGATTGATGTGGGAAAGCCGCAGCAAGGAACTGTGTTGCAAGGATCGGAAAATGGAGGGAAGAGGGACACTTGGAAAGGAAAGGGCGTTGCGGAAGCGGAAAAGAACAGGGAAGTGATTACTATTTTCGAGAGTAAGGAGGATGCTAGGAAAGAAGAAGAGACGAGCGCAGCTAAGAAGAAAAGGAACAAGCTCAGAAGTTTGGCTAGAAAGAAAGCTCAGAAGGGCGGGGAAGCGACGGAGGAGCCAGAGGGGAGCATGTCCCATAAAAGAAGGAGGCAGGAGGAAGATGAGAATATGAACACCGATTAGGCCAACGATGCCAGAACAGGCCTGAGTTTTGGTGGCAATTCGGGGGAGCAAAAGTCGAGGGATGGGGATTGGGGTTTGGAGAACATCAACGTCACGATGGGTCTAGATTCTAATAACCTATACAGGCCCCCGGAGGTTGACGCTCAAACAGGAAGGCTTTCAAAGGGGGATGGTGATAATGAGGTTTATGAGATGGAGATCGGGGAAAGAGAGAAAACTGTGTTTGTGGAGAGCAAGGGGAGCACTGCCCCGGGAGATGGGTGCTAGGCCGGTTGCGTTGTGTAGCCATGAATTGCATTTTTTGGAATTGCAACGGAGCCGGTAAAGATGGGTTCCGTAGAGCCATGAGATCTTGGTGCCGTAAACATAAGGTTGATATGGCAGCTGTGTTTGAAACTAAAATTTCGGGAGAAAAGGCGGACAAGGTGTGCGCTAAACTTAGCTTCGACAACTGCACTCGGGTTGAAGCGACAGGTCGTGCAGGGGGAATCTGGATCTTATGGAATGAAGAAAGACTGAACATGGTCATCATTAATACGAACAATAATTTCATACATATCAAAGTTGGGGTCGGCAAAGATGGTCTGCATCTCATTGCTGTTTATGCCCCGACTTACCTGAAGACAGAAGGAGCTTTTGGAGACTACTTGATGCTGAATTGGCCACCGTGGACAGACCTTTGCTCGTGGGTGGCGACTTCAATTGTATCCTGGATATCGAGGAAAGGGAAGGCGGCAGTGGAGGCCTGCACAAAGACACTCCTGCTTTCCGAGAACTTGTGAACAATAGGGAGCTCATTGACATGGACTTTTCGGGGCCCAAGTTCACCTGGACTAGAGGTACGTCTGTTAAAACTTGTGTTTCTAAGCGTCTTGACCGGATCTTCTGTAACAGGGAGGCGAGGCTGCGCTAGCCGGAGGCCAAGGTGAGGCACCTGGTCCGAATTGCTTCCGACCACAACCCACTGCTTGCCACTCTCAAGCCGAGTAATAGGGTGAACATGGAGAAAAGACCTTTTAGATTCGAAGCAGCTTGGCTTGCGCATCCCGACTTCATGAAAGTCGTCAAGAAATGGTGGAATCCCGACGGTGAGGTGCGTGTTTCTCTCACTGCCCTTAAAGATGCTCTGCTAACCTGGAATCGCGAAGTTTTTGGAAATATATTTCACAGGAAATCTAAGATCCTTGACAGCATTGAGAAGATTAAGAAAAAACCCCATCTGAGCGGTTCTGATAGACTTTTGTCGCAAGAGAGGGCGCTGCAAGCTGACCTTGAGAAGATGCTTGATCAAGAGGAAACGTTATGGTTCCAAAAGTCTCGTGAAAAGTGGTTGAGTCAAGGTGATCGGAATACGGCGTTTTTCCATCTCTCTACTGTTATTCGCAGGAGGAGAAACAAAATTGATGGCTTGTTCGATGATAAGAAGAGATGGGTGGAAGACAATGATAAGATGAGGAAAATAGCTGTGAAATATTTTAAAGATCTTTATAGCTTGGCTGACATTTCCCCGATACCTTGCTCCGTCATAGATGTGGCAGGGTTCCCTGAGATTGATGTTGCGCTGTTGGAAGACCTGAACAGACCTTTCACGGGGGAGGATTCCTTAAAAGCGTTGATGGATATGGGGCCTTTCAAGGCGCCGGGCGTGGACGGTTTTCAACCGTTTTTTTTATCAAAAATGTTGGGGGATCGTTGGTAGCTCTGTTTCGGAAGAGATTTTGAGGTTCTTTGCGGAAAAAAAGATGCCGAAGGGGCTCAATGAAACCTTGAATTGATTGTCCTGCTCGCGAAAGTTGGTAGACCTAAGAACATCAAACAGTTTAGACCGATAGCTCTCTGCAATGTGATGTACAAGATTATTTCTAAGATGCTCGTTGTGAGAATGCAGAAGGTGATGGGTAATTTAATCGGCCCAACCCAGGGAAGCTTTATCCCCGGGAGATGGATCCAAGATAACATCGTTCTAGTGCAGGAGATGGTCCATACAATGAGGAGGAAAAGAAATGGTAAGAAATGGATGATTCTGAAGTTGGATCTCGAGAAAGCGTATGATCGGCTTAGATGGGACTTTATTGATGAAACTCTTAAAGAGGCCGGATTCCCACGGAGCTGGATCGAATGGATAGCCGAGTGCGTCAGATCTCCCAAAATGCAAATCCTTTGGAATGGTGAGGTCTCAGGGAGGTTCACGCCGAAAAGAGGCGTGTGACAAGGCGACCCGATCTCCCCGTACCTTTTCGTGTTATGCATCGAGAGATTGAGTCACATTATAAACCATGTCGTGGACATTGGGGAGTGGAAACCCATCAAGCTCTCGTGTGGGGGCCCGCCGATTTCCCACATGTTCTTCGCGGATGATATTGTCCTCTGTGCTGAAGCTTCTGAGAATCAAATGAAGGTTATCATGATGGCCCTTGACATATTCTGTAAAGCTTCGGGACAACGTATTAGTAAGGAGAAATCCAGGATATTTACCTCTGCTAACGTCGATGCTGAGCTTAAGGAGAAATTGAGGACTACTAGCGGCATCACAGTGACTAACAACCTAGGGAATTATCTAGGTATGCCTATCCTGCATAAAAGAATTTCCAATGAGGATTTCAAGCCTTTGCTCGAGAAGATCAACGCCAAGTTTGCGGGATGGAAGGGGAGGTCCCTTAGCTTTGCCGGGCGGGCTACGCTTACGAGGGCTGTGCTGACCTCTATGCCGATCTACTCTCTGGGGTCGATGATTCTGCCGAGTGGGGTTGTGAAGGATATTGAAAAAACGTGAAGAAAGTTCCTTTGGGGTGACTCTGGAAATGCTCACAAGATACGCATGGTTGCCTGGAAAGAGATATGCAAGCCGAAAGTCAGTGGGGGTCTTGGTATACGCTGTTTGAGTAGCATGAACCTTGCGCTTGTTGGGAAGCTTGCTTGGAGGTTCCTCACCGACGATAAGGCGCTTTGGGTTGAAGTTTTCCGATGCAAGTACACACGAGCGTCAGGGGCGAGAGTGACGGGGATGTCGCACATCTGGAAAAGCATCAGGGCTGCGGCGGACAAGGTGGTGAGGCAGGGCCTTAGGTGGGCGATTGGTAACGGGAGGAGCGTCCGCTTCTGGCTTGATTCTTGGGCCACTGACGAGCCGCTTATGCGGGCTGCAACTAGGGAGTTACAACCGGTTGAACAACAAATGGCTGTTGTCGAGTACTGGACAGATGGGCAACACTGGAATTGGGAGATGTTAGCAGGGATCCTTCCGAAGGAAACTTTGCTGCAGTTGTCTGCTTGGGACATCGACAAGGAGGATGTGGAGGACGAGGTGTGTTGGGCGTTCTCGGAGTCGGGAGATTACTCGGTGAGCTCGGCCTATGATGCACTCCAAGGTAGTCGGTTTGTGGCCTCCATGGATCAAGGCATATACAAGACTATTTGGAGGCTCAATGTGCAAGAAAGAGCCCGGATGTTCATGTGGAGCTGCGTCAAAGGAGTGGTGCTTACTAATGCCGAGAGATCAGGAGACACATGACTACCTCCGCCTTGTGCTCGGTGTGTGGGGAGCGAGATGAGACCATGCTCCATCTGTCCAGAGACTGCAAAGAAGCAAGGAACCTTTGGGTGGATTTGGGTGCACAACGTCGCCACGGTGACTTCTTTGAGATGCCTTTCGCCACTTGGATCAGAGGTAATATCACTAGCCCTTCTAATTTTAAAGATAATGTGTTGTGGAGGGATCTCTTTGTAGGAACCATGTGGCGGCTATGGAAATGGAGGAACGACAAGATATTCAACAACAAAGTCTGGAACGGAAGTAAAAAGAGTTTCGTCATCAGTCAAGCGGCGGAGTACAGAGAGAGCTGGAGCAAGCATTCAAAATCGATGGAGAGCAGCAGAAGAAAGGAGGTGAAGGTAGCCTGGGGAAAGCCGGAAGAAGGATGGGTGAAGATCAACATGAATGGTGCGGTTAGAGGCGATGGTCACGCTACTGCGGCTGGAGCTATTAGAGATTGTGCATGCGAATGGCAACGAGGGTTCCTTTTGAACTTGGGCAATTGTACGGTACCTAAAGCTGAGCTTTGGGGTGTCCTACAAGGGCTCAAGCTTGCCTGGGAGGGAGGCTATAGGCGTGTAATTCTGGAAACAGATTCACGTACTATAGTATCGCTCCTTGGGAGGGGGATTCCTCGTTGCCAACCGCTTGCGAGCCTGGCATCCAAATGTCATGGCTATTTGAGTAGAAACTGGGACGTCCAGGTTCGACATGTGTTCCGCGAGGCGAATCGCGTCGCGGACCACCTTGCTAGTCTAGCTTTTCTTTATGACATTGGTTTGATTGTATTGTTTGACCCTCCCGAGGGTGTTTTAGATTTCTTGCTTGACGATGTTAGGGGCCGAGCTATCCCCCGCTTGATGAACACTTAGCTCACTTTTCGTTTGCAATAAAAGCGCGGCTAGATGCGCGGAGAGCTCCGTCTCTCCTTTTGACAAAAAAAAAAACAAACTATAAAAGATGAAATCCAGTAAATCTAAAGCTTTGGGGCGTAAAGAGTAATGTATATCTTACTATATAAAAGTTTGAGATGGAACTTACTGTTCATCAATGCTAATTACTTTTTTGCCCCCAGATTCTTCATCGGCGTCAAATCAATTTAAGGTTATTTTTGGGTTCCTCCTTTGTTTTGGGTTCCAACTGTATGCCACCACAAGCCAGTGCCACAGCCTCTTCCCAGTCTCCATTGTCCTTCTTCTTAGTTTTTCTTCCTTCCTTCTTCCTCCGGGACAACGCATCTTCGTCGCCGCTTGCGTCCTCATCGTTCCTCAGGGCTCCCAGCGTACGCCACGGCTCCCTTTGCCTGTCGACGGGTTGGATCAGGCCGAAGTTCGCCTCAGGTCAAATCCGACAATAGCTACCCAAGTTTGTAATCAGCTTCTTGGTAGCAAGAATTCACCATCGCCTGATCGTGTTGTTGATCAAGGTATATCTCTACAGTTTCTGATTTCCTTTTCGTATGTTTATTTCTCTTCGATTTGTAATTGGGAATTAGGGTTTCTATATATATCGATTCCAAGTTGGAGTGGATTATGGATTATCTTTGCATTTTCTGATTTTCTTTTGGGAATTAGGGTTTATTTTAGTTTTCACCTAAATTTGATTGGAATTATCATATATATCGATTCCGAAGTTGGAATGGTTCATCTGGTGTTACTTTTGGCTAGGTTTTCACTGGTGATTGGTGCTGATATGCTATAGTTAACTACTTTTTTCCTCCTCTCGTTTGGTCAACAATCTGGATGAGGCACCACCTCTTGCTCTCATTTTAGGCCTTCAGCCTTCATCTGTAGTGTGTGTGTTTCTTTTTCTTGTTTGAGCTCTTATTCTTTATGTTAAAAACCAGGAAGAATTAGAAGAATGGGATCAGTTCCTGCAAATGCTCAGTGATGCTAGAGTGGATGAGCATGGAAACATTAATGACTTAAAGGATAGAAATGCTATGTACCTCGACAAGGATGGAGAAGATCGTGAAATTAACGTGAGTACCATTTTTTGCAGTTTGTTGTTGGTCCAAAATTGGTTTTAGTATGATTATTTGGTGGCTGGAAATAAATAGCGAGACTCAGTTTTCTATCATACTATAAGTAAATATACTTATCACCAACATTTGTAGTAGAAGGGGGCAAAGGGCTTATCTGAACTCTATATACACCGTTTGCTGTTTAGGTAATTGTATGTGAATGGATACTTGTCAGGATGTGCTTATGTTCATTCAAGTTACCTAATCTAATCATCCTTCCTTGACTTTTTGCAAATATGGAATTGAGTTATAAATATGCCATTCAACTGAAATTATTTTTTAAGGGATATTTTTTTTATGTATCCAAGTCTAAGAATAGTTGGTTACAACTTACAAGTAGTGCTTTATGATTGTGTAGGCATTCTGTGATGTAAAAGTTTCGGGTTTGATGCAGGTTAATGCTAAACCTTTTGTTTCTGTTTTAACAAGTGACTTTTTGCTTTAAACTGTAAGTTAAACCACATGTCTGTTTTTCATCTTGACAATCTTTTGCTATATGGTTCACTGTGCAGGGTTGTCCACTAACAACTACTGTAACTGGTATGGAAATGTTCAAGAAAATTTTGGATCGTTAGAAGTCAGTGGCTTAATATTTCAGTAATTTAGGGTTTAGGTGTTTGAATTTGGGGATTTGATTGGATGAAAATTTTAAATTTAGGGTTAGTTCGTTTTAAGTAATGGGTAATTAAATTTGAAAATTGAGGAATGGAATTTAGGGTGTCGGCTTTTTTATCGATCAAGTTTTGAACTTCTATCATTCTCGGGTCGATTTGTATGCTTTTTGGGAGTTGCTGGTTTTTGCTCGTTCTCCTCCATTTGAGTATTTCTTATTTAGTTTTTAGAGTTCAAATTAATAGGCGGGTGCTGATAGAAATTCTAAGCTCCCTGAATTTTATTTTTACTGTGAAAGGCTAACTAATTAGTATTAACATCCCCTGAATTCACTTACAGTGAGCAATTTAGGATAAAGCTTACACAATCACATGGCTACATATAAATCTTATTTGTTCTTAAATCTATAATCTAATTCTTTAATTAAACATACATTTTTTTTATGTACTAGAAACTTGCTTACTCCCGAATCTCATCGGTTACTGATAAAAATGAATGCAGTGACATCAACATGAAATTTAAAATCAGGTTGCAAAACTAAAAATTTGAACACATGAAAGCATAAATTGATTGAATGAAGAAACAATGAAAACTGATTATGAATGCAAAAAAAACTTAATGTTAAAATGAAACTAAAGCAGAATACAGACACTAGAAAAACATAATACATAAACTGAAATTGAAAATCTGAAATAAAAAATACAGAAAATCTGAAATATAGAATACATAAACTGAAATTGAAAATGAATGCAGAAAGTGAAAGACTAAAAATCAGAATACATAAAATCTTAAAATCTGAATACAGAATATTTGAAAATTTGCATACAGAAAATATAAAAATCTGGAAAATTAATGCAGAAACTGAAATACAGAAAAACTGAAATACAAAATACTCAAAACTGAAAATGAAAATGAATGCAGAAAGTTGAAGACTAAAAATCTGAATACAGAAAATCTTAAAATCTGAATACAGAATACTTGAAACTATGTATACAGAAAATCTAAAAAATTAATGCAGAAACTAAAAAATCTGAAAATCCGAAAAGTGTAGGTTTTGATGAAGAGGTCATTAGTTTAATTTTCTCAAAGAAAAGAATGGATAAATCAAAATTGAAGGGATTTTGTAGAAACCTGTAGATGTGGAGGAAATTGAACGTGAGTGTGTGAATTTGAGAGCATTGCTTATTGCTAGATATAAAGTCACCGGTGATTGACTATCACTCGCTTTCTTTGAGGTTTGCTTTGATTTATCTGGTTCCTTAAATAAGATACTTGTTATTGTATGTAAGTGACTTTTTTGCTATGAGCCCATTTTTTATGAGACTATAATGTCCTTTTTTGTCCAATTAACATCTCAACTTTAGCTGAATTTTCTTTCCTAGAATTGATTTCAGAATATTGCAACTTTAATAGTTCATTCCCATTGTTAGTTTGTTACCTTATTTGTGAAAATTAGAAACACTTTGTTGAAAGTATATAGATGGTTGGGAAGTGGGAATTTGTCAAGTTATTGTTCTTGAATTTTCAACTTTTTATTATTCTCAAACTCATTTGTATTTGGCATTTCTTTGCTTCACTATAATCTACATATTGGGATGAGCTTTACTCTCTTTATGGATCTTTGATGGTTCCTACCACAGGGATAATAATGTTACATCATATAATGTAGACTCGAATTTACTTTTTGTATCTCGTTACTTTCACTGAATTTTTATTTGCTTGTCAGAAGTTGTAAACATATTAATGTCACCATTGTAACACCTTGTTACTTTTTTCCTCTTGTTTAGATTATTAGTTATAAATTTCTAACCAATCTATATATATGTCTCTAGGAAACCAGGCAAAACATGTGTTAGTAAGTGTAGGAAAATTTTGCATTTTCAAAACCCGAGTCAAGCCTTTGTTGTCAATCGAGGCAACAAGGATAACACAAAAACTTGAGGGTCAAGTATACAAGCAATTTTTAGTATTTATTGTTTCTTACCATGTGGATATGAATGAACCGATCGGGTTAATTCGGTAAAAGGTTGTGTACATAAAGATGATGTGTTGCGAGGTTAGTTCATTTTCTTTTTTCTCACGTTCTATACTAAAGGGCTATGTCAAAATTCATATTACATCATTTACGTGGACTATTTCGTGCACACTACAAATTATTGTTATGTCAGACTCATATAGCACTTGAGATTGTTGGAATAATGGCCAGGTTAAGATATACTAGGATAGGTTAAAATTGATGATACACTTGAAGCTTACCAAGCTTATCAAGGATTGGAGACCCCTCTTCCTACTCAAGGCATAGTGTGATAAATCTACCCGAGGGATACTTGGTGTTGTTCTAATATACAATAAATCTCGAAGAGTGGGATATGCTAAAAGGACTTTGCTAGCTATTTCTAATCATGGTTCCATAGGAAATTAATGAAAGTAAAAACAGGGATTTGGATAATGATCATTTTGTGATAGAACCCTTGGAGTTCTATAGGAGGTAAGCTCCTATGAAGATAAAGGTGAAGATTGAAGGCAAGAAGATGGTTGCAAATGGAATTGGTGCATGACAAGGTCAATAAGCGGATGCTGGTTATGAGAATCTTGATGTCAATTGTAGCACTCATTGAAAGTTCTTCAAAATAAAAGTCGGAGTGGTGAATTGTCCAAATAATGAGTAGATGGATGTTAGAGGATATAGAATCCGCAATGACAAAAGAACCTTATAGCCATGAAATGTCTATCATCTATTAATGAAAAACTTATTATTGTAGGAGTTCTAAAGTTTGATGGAGTGAAGGGAAGTGGAATATGAAGATATTTCTTAACATGAGTTCAACCATGTTTATTATAATGTGAGAAATAATTAATAAAATGAGAATCTTTACCTTGACGGATTCTTACCAAATATTATGTAGTTTATAAGATTAAGGTTGAACGATATATGTGTGCATACAATGGAGTTTAGGTATGATTCATTTACCATCTTTTTCTCCTTATAGTCTCTCTTTGGACCAATGTGATGTAACTTGATATGCTCTCATACATACTACAAAACAAGGCAACGCCGCGCGCATTTGCGCGCGGCTACTTACCTAGTATAGTCAAATAGTTGTGTGCATTTGTTAATTGTTATGAGTTATGCCAAACACCCAAAAAAATTTCACCTTTTAACCCAACTTGATTAGTTAATTTTAGAACCAAATAATGGACTATATTTGAAATATGCCAACGTCTAATAAAGAACAAATAACAAAGTTTAAATAACAAGTAGAACTTTGGAGCTCGTCGACATTTGATCATTCAACACAAAATCCCCAGACTAATTTAGTGAGCCAAAGTACATGGTTATCAAGAAAGTAAACCTTAATGTGCAAACGAGAAGACGATCAAATGAATGATATGAACTCATTGAACAAGTAATATAAGTTAAATTCGTAAAATATCAATATAATTAAAGGAAATAATCATCCATGTAAATGGGATGACGAATGTTATGAGAAAAACATATTGAGAGAATCACAAAACTACCGTTAAATCCCAAATTCTCTATACATCTACAATCCCTAAATCCAAAATCATCTACTCATCTACGATCTCAGTGCAATTGTATAAAGAAAAAAAAACAAATCAAGAGAATCACAAAACTATTAAATCCTGTAAATTCTCTATGCATCTACAATCTCCAAATCCAAAATCCTCTACTCATCTAACTCTCATTATAGTTATATCATAGTACACCTGAATTCTTCTTCTTCTTTTTCTGACAAATAAAAAAAAGCTTTCTCTTTTATTTTTCACAAAATTTATTTAGAGAATCACAAAAACCCTGAAATCTCTATATCCCTAATTCTCCTCTTTTGTCTTCGTCAACATTCTCCTCTTGTCGTTGGCGTCCTCTCTCTCTCTCTCTCTCTCTCGCATCGCCTAAGCAAACGATATCAAGAACAAGGTAGGTCAATTTATTTGCATGAATTCTATTTGGCGCAAGGAAGAATTGCTATTTAGCGCATGATTTGTCGCAACAACCATATAGTTATATATTTGGTCGCAACGACCAAATGCGTAATGGTCGCCATGTTGGTGGTCGCAACGACCATTGCGGAGATTGGTCGCCGCGAACAGTTTTTTCTTTTCAAGAGAATCGGTTTTTAGCTTGTGTATGTTTAAAACCAGGCTAAAAACATCACTTTTTTTTTATCTCGATTCTTTTTCAAACCGAGCTATAAATTGTGTTAAAAATAAATAAAAAAGGAGGGAAGAAGGAGAAGTTTGTAGGCCAGGAGACTTTTTTGCCCCGACCTTGACATATCGCAATCCTTGACCACTAGGACACTACTCTCTTCCCCGTGGTCGACACATCCTACTTCCCTTGCCAGGCCGGCCATCTTCCCCGCTATCGACATCACTCACTCCCCTTGCCTCCTTCTTCAACTGTCGACACACCACTTCCAATTTCATGCTTGAGTTTTTTAATTTTAGAGTTGATGCAAAATTTGGGGGATTTTGCTTGGAAATATAAAGTTAGCACCCCCTCCGTCCGGAAATACATGGCCTTTTACTTGTTAGCACACTTTTTTAGGAGCTAAAAACCACATAAAATATTAACTTCTTGAAAGGCTGACTACTTGAGCCACTACTAGCCTGATAACTGTTTTTGAACTGATAAGAGCTTGCATTTCTATTAGTAGCTAGAGCACTCAAGTCTGAATTTAATCCCCGGTAAAGGATCCATAGCTAGGATCTGATTCCTAGCAGCATCATAAATGTCATTAAAGCTTACAAGCACTATATCACCCTGTTTCTAAACTCTAATCACTTATTTTCTTCTTCGGATCACAAGTGCATCACGTTATAGGACCACAACTACACTCAGGTATGCCTTCTACAACGTGAATTAAGTTCATCATATAGCTTCTTGACGGTATTGTACAAATCAACAAGTGACATATTGCCTTGAGATATGGTAGAAAGTTTATTCCTCACCTAATAATTAAATAAGTTGATCATTTGATTTACCAAAACATTCCACAATCTCATCCCATAATTGTTTGCTTGAACCCACAAACATTAAGCCCTCGACTATGTTTTTGTTCATGGAGTTCAACAACCAATAAAGAACCATAAAATTAGCTCATATCCATCTTTGTAAATCAATAGAATCCACTGCAGACCTAGCACAAGATCCATTAACAAAGCCCAACTTGCACTTTACTCTTAGAGCCATCATGATCCGGGGGCATGCGGTGGCTCGAGGCCCCTGGAAAAATACAAAAAATAAAAAATAAAAAATTTATATGTATGTAGTAAAAGAGGTGTTAATAAGACATAAGTATATAGCACAATTATTTGGTAGGAGGACAATGAAGTCTGGGATTTCGATTAACCTTGCACTCTCATTCTTCAATTTTTTTTTAAAAAAAATCCTCTTTCTAACCTCCGTTGGCACTATTTTTTTCCTTTTCATTTCATATCCCCTTTCTTGAATTGGTAAATAAAGAGCGGCCATTCCGGGGTTCGAACTGGGGACCTATGGGTAATACCCTCACAAGTCCTTTCCGGTGAGCCATTCCGAAATGGTTATTTCGTATCCCGTTTCCTCAAAGGGTTTGAGACAACGATATTTCCCATTTCATTTCATCTTTGTTTGATGTATGAATTCAATTTGTGTTTTGTACTCTTTTATTCTTAGGATTGTGGATAAGTTTATTACTAGATCTAAGAAGTCATCATCTATTACAAATGGTGTACTGTCTTCAAGTTCGATCAACGCCTTCATTCACCTATTTCTAAATTAATCTATCCGGCCATCTCCAAATGTGTTTTTCATGAACCCGTACGTTACTTTTTTTTTAGCCCCCCTTTGGCCAGATTCCTGGCTCCGCCCCTGGTCATGACCCCTCTACTCCCAAGTCATATATATAATTGGTGCCATCACACAAAATGGCAACCAACTAAACACTCGGATGATCAAAGTTAGATAAGTGCAAAGGATCACCCATATTAACCCGACTATTTGACTCATCCCGGCCCCTTGTATTCAAATTCATACCAGGAGTAGTACGTATTGAACATAAATTATGAAGGAGCTAGACTATGCGAAAACATGTCAAAGGTAGCAAATCATAAGATATACCATGTGATCAAGAAAACGATTCTAAGATAGAATTTGAGCACAACAGCTCCAAGATCAGTGAATAATCACCATTGCATTGAGGAAATAAGCTAGGGAACCTTAATTGTCAAAGGTAGAAAACGGTAGCAATAACCTTCATTCATTCATCACGTTAATCCCCAAAATCCTACCTATTTGGTGTTAATTTTGTGCACAACTTAAATAATCTGGAATTCTCTAGTGTGATTTGTCCATCACAAATAGACAAAAGAGTTAACCGGTGATTGACATTATTATAAAACCAACCGAATTAATGCACTTAAATGACATGAAATGTAAATGCATAATAATAACAGAAATGTGAATATGTACATATATATGTGATGTACATATATACTCTTCATACATACATTAACATTTGAATCCCAAATAACGAACCTATAAAATGATTATAATTCACCCGTAATTAATTAACTTAAAACCACCATCAAATACAATTTTATAAAGCTTGTCATGGGTTTTCCCAACTCACAATCATATCCGACATGTTTCCCTACCGTTGCCAATGGCCTTATGAATTTACGTAGTGTAAATAAAATGGAGAGCTAGTAATTTTAAATTGCTGGCAGGAAAAAGGACGCCACTCCGTATTATTCGGAGTATTTTAATTCACGTATAATTAATACGCTCAATGTGACAGGAACATATAGAGATGGTGAATCACGTGTTTATCACTAACTCAACTATCTTATTACGGAGTATTTTTAATTACATAATTAAGCAGCTTTGAAGGTATAGTTTGGAAAGTCAGGTATCCACGTGGCGTATCTACCTTCCTACCTCACCACGTACTACACACCTAAACCTTGCAATTAATTAAAGCCGGCTTTTGTTTATTTATATATACACTGCAACTATAAATGTACACATATATAGTCACGTGGTGTAAAAAACATCTTGCTCCCCATACATTTTTTTTAAAAAAAACACACCTAAAAGAGACAAAATATATATAGCAATTATCCGGTAAAAGTTGAATGCTAATTAATTAATTGGGTAAAATATGTTATTTTAGAAAATGATAAGAGAAATGAATAATGAAAATGTTACGATTATGGGAAAATAATTTTTGAAGCTATGGTTATAGCATGTTTTATGTAAGAATATGTATTTCTTTGATGGCTTTAAATTTTGTGTTTTTATTAAAAAATGAACAAAAGGAGTTAGGAGGATAATTACAATATTTTACCATCATTTCAATTCTCAACTAATTTGGTCTTGATTTCTTATTCTAACCACGGCAAATATCGGATATGATGAAGTTATTTTTCAAAAGTTTTCATATAAAAAAAAGGTTATTTGAGTTATTTTTTTTTTTAACTAGGTAAGAATTTGAATTCAGATATATTTGAAACTCGAGGGCCGATCTGGAAGAACCATCTAAAAATCATAACATACAGAATATACTCCGTATAATGGTGCAAACACACCATACAAAATTCGAAACCAAGCATACTTAAACCAAACTGACTGAGTACTAAGACTACAAACAAAGCTAAGCTCATTGCTTATTTGAGTTAGTTGAAGCCAAAGAAGAAATTTATTTTAAAATTAAATAAAATTGTTAAACATAAATAAATCCCTCCTAAATGATATTTATTTATTTATTTATACTTCCCCTCAAAATATATCAATTTTATATATATATAAAAAAACATCTTAAATTGATCCCATGATCCAAGTGGATTCATCAGGACTACTATTTATAGCTTCACGTTTGACATAAGACTATAAACCACATCTAAGAGACCGAGTCGAGAGAGAGAGAGAGAATGGCAGCTTCGGCTCGGAAGATGGCGGGTCTGGCGACGGCTGCGGTGGTGGCGACGGTGATTCTGCTGGCGGCGCAGCCAGCAATATCCGGGCAGCCCGTCGAGTACCTGCCGGGGTTCAACGGCAAGCTCCCGTTCAAGCTGGAAACCGGGTACGCACTTCAAATCAGTGATTTAATTCAATTCAATTTAATTAAAATTGAATTTGTAGTTCCGTTTACTAAATAATAATAATAATAATAATTCCAATGGATGAATTGAAGATACATAAGCGTTGGGGATTCGGAGATGTTCTACTACTTCATCGAGTCGCAGGGCAACCCGGCGAAGGATCCGCTGTTCCTCTGGCTCACCGGCGGCCCTGGTTGCTCCTCCTTCAGCGGCATCCTCTATGAGATCGGTGCGTACTTTCACGTTTAACCCAATTAATTAATTAATTAATTAAATTAATACAGTACATATTAATTGTTGTGGTTCGGGTAACTACCTACCCGCTAATTGGTTTCAAGTATTTGAATGGTAGTTGAGTAGGTAAATTAGTAACGTTTTTAGATAACTCTCATAAATTGATTTCAGTGACTAGTGCGAGAAATTTAAAAACTAAAAAGTTATTCCGTATGTCCACATCAAATATCCAATTCTACGTACAGGTTTTCTACGAGGAATCTCAGTTAATTAATGTGATCTCTGAATTTTATAACGAAATTGAACCACATATATATAAATGTCAATTTTATGCTGATATAGAAATGATTGACCCTTGAAATAAAAATAAAATAGAAAATTGAGATCAAGCTTATGTCATTAAATTCTATATTTGGATATGGTTCAAAATTTACCAACTTTATGTGATGTGAAGTTAAAATTACAACTCCATTTATTTATTTTCTCAGAAAACATTACAATTCTAGTGACCTTATTAGGGCTGATATTCGAGCCGATCTCGAGCTTTCTTGGTTTAAAGTGTAATTACATTTTTACTTTAGGTTTTATTTTTACTTAATTACCCTACCCCTCACCCAATTGCCTTGTACAACTACTCGAGTTTGAACACCTTACACCCAACTATTCAAGCTTGTATATCAGCCCTAAATAAAATGAATACAAAATAGTTTTTTTTTTAAAAATAAATAGTTTTGTTCAAGTGATCAAAAGCTCCCTGTCATCTTGTGTATGTGTGTGCAAGCTTGGCTTGAAAAACAACTCAGTTTAGGCTCATTCAATTATTCGAATTGAGGCTCGACTTGCCTCTAGCTTTAGTAACTCAAATTTTATGAAACTTAATTTTTTTTATCAGAGGTTACTCTATAACACCTCTATGTTATGAATAAATAAGGCTGATTTATGAGTCAAGTAGTTTGAGATCAGCCCAGCTCGGGCTAGACTTGAATAAAGTTTGTTTCCAACTAGTCCACCATCCTAAATAAGCTAGTTGAGTGGAGTATATTTTTAAGCTCGAATTCAAATTTAGGATCGGTTGGAGTTTGATCTCACACCCTATTTGCATTTCTTTTAGAAACTTACTTGGGCCCTAATTATAAGCCCAAGATAAAGCCCAAGCCCAATTAGTCGACCCGGAAAGCCGGATGGGGAATGATCTCCCGCCCTGTTTCCCCCTCTCTCTCCTACCTGCTTGCTTTTGTACTCCTTTCAATTTGGATACGGTTTCCTATTTTTACTGCGCCGCCCAACGCCATTGTCTCCGGCGATGGATGATCACCGCCGCCGCCGAGCTTCGTTGCATCACTTTGAACGTTAAAGTCTTCAAATCATCCCGGTACTCATTTGCCCCTACTTCTCCAACTCCATCAAAATCTGTCGAGCGTTTGTGTAATTTTAGTTGCATTTCAGATCGGAATCACGGTCTCCGTCTCAAATTGATGACTGCTATCCTTTATAATAGCATATTATATGGTCAATTTTGAAAATCCATTAGCTTGCGTGCTACCTTTTGATTTTTCGAACATCGAAAGTAGAAATTTGTTTGTCATTCTTATAGGCGAGATAATGTTCATCTACGGTGAATTGGGCGTTTGAGTTGAACACCGTGATCAAATAGGTCAGATTGATTGAAGATTTTATGCAGTACCTTTCCAGTTTGTGGTAATTTAGGGTTTCATTTTGAGGTTCAGGTCCTTTGGAGTTCAACATCAGTAACTATGGTGGTGGTCCGGTGACGTTCATCGACTACGCAGATGCTTGGACAAAGGTTGATAACACAACCAACAAGCTCTCAAACTCCTGTGTCTGTCAATTCCTTTTCTACTTTATACTGAACAAGTTAAGATACTGATGAAATTCAATTGTTATTTGTTGTGTTATATATCAGACTGCAAGCATTATATTCCTGGATTCTCCAGTTGGAACTGGCTTTTCCTATTCTAGGACTCAAGATGGGTGGGCGACATCCGACACGAAAGCAGCGAATGAGGCCTATAATTTCTTCCTCAAGGTATGTGTACCTACATAGAGATCTCTCACCAGATGGCCATTACATGTCCATCACATCGAGCTACATGAATGAATGCTTATCAATTTTGCGGTTTCACTTCTATCTGCATTTTGTAAGGTCTTGTTCTTATTTTATGATGCAGTGGCTAGAAGAAAACCCGAAGTACCTTCCACTTGAGACATATATAGCTGGTGATTCTTACTCGGGAATCATTGTTCCTCAAGTAACCAAGCTAGTTGTATTAGGTAACTGAACTACTCTGATCTCAAGTGATTATATAGAGATGATATTTAACTTCCTGGAAAAGGTAGTAAAGCAAATTTTACTTAAATGGCATATATATGAAATTGCAGGCCTTGAAGCACAGACTCAACCGCGGGTGAATCTCAAGGTTTGTAGCTAACATTTCTTAATCTTAGTCTCCTGAGTAGTTAACAAGTTTATAAAGTTTCGAAATCTTACAAACTCTTTGCAGGGATACTTGCTTGGAAGCCCGACAACTGATGAGTTCCTTAATGAAAATGGGAAATTCATTTTCGCTCATCGTATGGGACTTATATCCGATGACATTTATGAGGTACATAATTGTTGCAGTTTACAAAAACAATAGTAATAATAAGATCAAACAAATGAATTGTTTATAATGCATTTGAATGATTTTACCAACAGACAGCAAAAGAAAGTTGCAACGAGAACTATGTGGTTGTCGACCCAAACAACACAAAATGTGTTCTTGCTATGGAACAGTACAAGAAGGTTGGTTGTTGAATGCGATCGCTATGGATTTGATCTTTTTTCTTCTATTGGATGCATAAACTTACTGTTTCCATTCTTCAGTGTGTCAATGATTTGTTCAGAAATTGTATTTTGGAGCCAAAATGTACTTTTGCAAAACCTCACGAAACATCAGACAGAAGATCTCTTCAAGATTCATCCAAAGATTTCATTCTTTCTCCTCCAAGAGTCGATGAGCTTTGGTGTCGAGTAATGCCTTTTTCTACCCTGCTTTTCTTCCTCTCTCGAAAATATTCCGATAGGAACAAAACAACTATAACTTTTTCTTTTACAGAACTTCAACTATGTGCTAGCATACAATTGGGCAAATGATCCTCAAGTTAGAGAGGCTATACACGTTCGAAAGGTAATTCATCATGATTGTTAGCTTTGTTTTTCTACTTGTAAACATATTTAGATGTCATTCTTTTGTTGATTTTGCTATCATTCTTGATTTTCTTGTGGGAAATAGGACACTGTCCCGGAGTGGTTGAGGTGCAACTTGACCATTGATTACACAAAAAACGTAGAAAGCGTTGTTCATATTCATAGATTTCTCATGACCAAAGAACTCAACGTTTTAGTCCAGAGGTACGAATCTTCTAGCACCAACCGGTCTTACTAGCCAACTTAGTTGCTAATGTTTAGCTATCCGACTCTCCAGCGGTGATCGGGACATGGTTGTGCCATTCACTGCCACCGTGGCATGGATTAACTCCCTCAACCTTACGGTAGATGAAGAATGGAGGCCATGGTTTGTAGATGGCCAAGTCGCGGGGTAAGATGATCAAAGTCCAACTAGTTTGATACTTTAAAGAAACGTCTTATTGGCATATATCGCCTGATACTAGTTCAACCTCTTGTAGGTATACGGAGAAGTACTACACATCGCAGAATGGATACCGCCTTGTCTTTGCCATTGTGAAGGTAAGATGGCTGGTTCAGTTACATGACAGCCTCGTATACGAACACACTGTATACTAATTTAGCATGTCACGCAGGGGGCGGGTCATACTGCGCCGGAGTACTATCGAAGGAGATGTTTTCACATGTTCGATAGATGGGTGCATTGGTATCCTCTGTAGATCAGTCCCATATGTTCCGGTCAAGATTGCAAGCAGTGCACACTCATCTACGATGGGCGACGAAATTTTCGGGTACTTGGATGATGTACCGAGTGTGATGGGCAATAAAATTTTGTTGTCATCACCTTTCTTATGTAGCTTAATAAGATGAGAGAGTGCTGTTAAGCAAATTTTCTTTTTCTTTTGAACTTTCATATTTGCACTATTGATTTGTATGAAGGAAAGTAGAAAATAATGGAATTCTTCATGTAATCATCTATTTTGGGCCTTTTGGCCCAAATATAACAATGGTTTATCAACCATGGAACAAGCCCAACAACCAATCTCAAGTTGGTGCATGTTTGTCAAAAAAAGGTTTGAAGCTCTTATGAATATAGATTTGTTTGTGAGTGAGAGTCAACCTTTTAAATACGTTATATAATCATAAATACTTATTGCAGATGTAGAGTTGTTGAGCGATCGAACCAAACTAAGACTAAAAAGGAAAAATGGAACATTTTTTTTTTGGATAAAGTAAGAATTTGAGATCAGACGTGACTCAAACTTGATAGGTCGACAAGTCGATAGACGAAAAACCGTCAAAACGTACAATAGAAAACCAGAAAATGGCGGTAGCTCACACTCTACAACGAGATGAATCTAAGCAGACCTAAAACTAGCAAGTTGAGAATGTAGACTAAGAACGATATATGCCAAACACCATCCTTAAGTAGCACCGCTGATCAACGATATATCAAGAAACATTTGTGGACAATGAAGATGAACCTCCAAGTAAAGCTCCTTCCCGAACACAGAGTCGCCCCATACACACTAGCTCGATCCCAGCCAGTCGCGACATTGGAGCAGAACCCCAACGAAGAAAAAGATTGCCTAGAGACACCAGAAGCAGAGCCGCACACCGCCCGAGCAAAGTGCACAAAAAAGAACCAGCCTATACAGACACAGATTTGGATCAAGCCCTATCGAAGTTAAAATCAAACCCTTTCAGACGGGATTTAGTCATATATATATACGTAAAAATCACAACATTATTATTACCTAATGTTTTAATTAATTTTTGGCAAAATTACAGAAAACCACCCACTAAATGTGCTACTTTGCATAAAACCACCCCTTAAACTTAATATTGCAGCAAACCACCCGTTAAAGGCCATCCTTTAGCGAAATGCCACCCATCCCCTCGATTTCAGTTATGTAAGTGTTAAATTGTATGGAGATTACAGCTATACCCTTAGGTTTTTATTATATTTTAACACTAAATTAAAAATCATTTAAAAGAATAATAAAAAAAAGTAAAATAAAACACCTCCATGTTGATTTGAGAAAGGGGGAGAAGAGCTTCCACCACCGGCAACAATGTCTTCCACAAGTTAAATCTCCAGCACTTCTTTTGTTGCCATCGTCGCTAGTAACTCATCTCGAATGTCATCAATGCTCCTTATTCTCCATTTCTCCTCTGTCTACGTTTTAAGGCTTAAGAGAGAGGAAGAACAATTTAGATTTTTGTTACGAAATTCAATGTTTTGCCATCAAATTATTCTAATTGATTTGGGTGTGTTTCATATTTTGGAGATGCTTGCACATTCGGATCTGATTCAAGGTGGACTATTTTCTGATTTGAGAATTAGGGTACTTGTAGCACACGAACCCAAAACCCTAAATTCGAAAATTGGAGATTGCATCTGTTTCAAATTTGCTTGGAAATTGATTGTTTCATGAACTCCACCTGAAATTCATGAAAGTGTTTTTGGGTTCGTGGTCAATTGTTATTCTCGATTCCTTGTGAAGTGGGTATGGAGAAATTCGACGACGGATAGTTAGGGTTCTAATTAGATGGAAAGAGGGTAGGTGGGAGGATAAAAACGGCGAATATTGGCGTCGACAAGGAGGAGAAGTAGGAAAATGTAGAGCATGAGCTATGAAGAAGAGGATGAGGTGTTGGGTTGTAGATTTGCATGTATGCAGGAAGAAGACGATGAACGGGTCTAAATGGCATTATAATGAAAGTGTAGGGGTAAGATGGTAATTTCAAAGAAATTTAACAGCAAGTTAACGGAATAGAGGGGATGGGTGGCATTTCGCTAACGGACTGCCTTTAGCGGGTGGTTCGCCGCAATATTAAGTTTAAAGGGTGGTTTTATGCAAAGTAGCATATTTAGTGGGTGATTTCCTGCAATTTCCCCTTAATTTTTTTTTTATATATTTTGGTTTTCCATGCCCTTTTGGGATTTTCAAGCACTTTCAGAATTTAGATATGTATATAAATATATCGCAAATAAATATATTTATATATACAATATACGTTCTTTTTTTGTGTGTGTGTGTTAATGCAAGGCCCAAAAGTAACGTACTTTGCATGCTAAGGAGAATCCCACAACCTTGCCAGTTGCCGCGACAAGGACTACCCAAAATCATTTTGAAATGACTCACTGGAAATGACTTGTGGGTAGTACTCATAGGTCCATAGTTCGAACCCCGAAATGACCTCTCTTTATTTACCAAATCAAGGCAAGGACTACCCAAGAGGCCGAGCGTTATGGAGTGAACTAAGGGTTAATTTTCAACCTATTTATGCAGTGAACTCAACCAATAGAAATAGATCTTAAATACTTGTGTTTTATCTTCCAAATTTTTACAAAAACCGAACTGTGGTATCATATATAAGCTTTTTTCGGACTGGGATGGCCCGGTAATACCCAACCCTGGATCTGCCCCCTTTCATAGTACATTGTCACGTGCGCGCCAAATATATATACCAGTCTAACAGACTGTTCGTACACTAAACCTTGCTCCCTTTAACTCTTCACCGAAATCCTAATTGGAGATCAGTATGAATGATTGAATGGTAAGATATAAAGTCAAAATAATTAAAACTTTGATTTGAATATGTACTATACTACTATTACTATAAATTCGATCAAAATAATATAAACTTTAAAATTTATGTACAAATTATTACTATTGATAGCGATGATTGGTAAGTTGTATAAATATGCATCATTACTATAAATATGTCCGTTGGGATTTGTGATCGGGATCGAGTCGAATCAATGTAGGACCCCGCAAGTGCAATTGAGATCGTTTTCCGCCTAATTAGGATCAGGGGTCATGTGCACACGTGCGCTTATGACGCTAATAACCAAACACATAAGTCGAGTAGGATTCCATCCTAAAATCATTTGGCAATAGAAGAAGTAGCCCACTAGTTTATATACTAAGAGCATAAGGCTTGATATTTCATATTTTCAATGTGAAACTCTTTTGCTCTCTTCACATTCTCAATGATCATTATTAAAACTGTTTTTCTAAACTATGCCTTTAAAATTAAATCTTTAATCAAACTGTGATATGAATTGTGCCACCATCACACTATATATGCGTTTAAATCTAATTGAGAAAAATTAACTACCAAATAAAATAGTAACACTAGAAAATTAATATTAAAAAATGTTAATGTAGAAAACGATTTGATCCTAGATGCTAGCACAGAAGCGAGATCGGAAATTAAACATGCAAAGCGGAAGCTAAAGACACACAGATTGATAACGCAGTTCGGTTTTCCTACTCTGCGGAGCCTCAAGAGGGAGAGACTCAAACCCTAGAATCCACTAAGTATGAACGAGTTACAGATAATGGATACAAGTAGTGACGAGCTCAAGGAAACAGATCTAGGTCAAGCAATTCAGAGACACAAACGGACAAGGAGAAAACATAGAAGAGGAACATATACTCCTTTCACTCCGAAGGACATCGAAGTCGGATGAGAGCAGGTGAAGACGACGCTGTAGTGGTTGAGAAACCAGGCCGAAAGCTCGTCTTCTTCCCCTTCAGTGCGAGATCTCCGTCGGCGGCGCTTGGAAACCTAGGGTTTCACCTCTTCGCTCTCTCTTTCTCTTTTCGGATCAAAGAACAGTGAATGAGCTCTCTCTTAGGGTTTTAGAGAAAGAGGCCTCTTATAGGGAGCGTCATTTAGGCAAAACGCAGTGTTTGAGACAAACACAGCAATGAGCCGTTGGAAGCTCGTCTTCAGAGTTGGAGCAAAGAAGTGGGTCGGGCCTTTGTTGAAATTGGGCCTATCAATATAAGACGAACAAGTTCATCTTTGTATTGATCCAACTCACCAGCTAGAGGGAGACGCCACCCAAGTCACCAAGCACCACTGGCTAGGTCGCCGAGCCATCCTTGGTCCATGCCTTGAGCCACCTGTGAACTAGTCCTAGTCCTTGAGCTTCTAGTCATTACAAGCATACACACAATCATAAATACATACATCTGGATTATAAGACATTACAATTTGCCCTCCTAATTCAACAACTATGTATAGGACTCGTTCATTTAAATAGGGATCTGGGTTCATGTCTTCAATCCGTCCGTCCTCGGCTCATGTACCTGCAGGTTAGTTCACATCAAGAATATGAAGAAAATTCCTGCAAAAATAGAATTTGCCAGAAGGAACAATCTTCGTGCCAAAGTCAGCTGGATTCAGCTCTCCCTTGATCTTTCTGAGGCTCAAGGTCTTGTCCTCAACCCTGTGTCTGATGAAGTGAAACCTAACATCGATGTGTTTGGTCTTCTCATGGTACATAGGGTCTTTGCACAAATACAGATCACTTTGACTATCCATGTTGATCACATGTACAAACTTTCTTATGAAAATCTCACCAAGTATGCCTTTTAGCCAAATGGCTTCCTTAGCAGCTTCTGTAGCTGCAATGTACTCAACTTCAGTAGAAGACAAGGCCACTACAGATTGTTGTTGAGACTTCCAGGATATGCAATTGCCAGCCCAGGTGAAATAGTATGCAGTTGTGGACTTCCTTGTGTCCTTGTTGCTTGCATAGTCAGAGTCTACAAATCCTTGAAGATCACTTGTAGAAGAGTAACCGGAATAAATCAAGCCTAAGTGTTTAGAGCCATTCAAATATTTCAGTAAATACTTCATAGCATTCCAATGGGGTGATCCAGGATTAGACATATATCTACTTAGAACACTTATAGCAAAGGCTAAGTCAGGTCTAGTGCAAAGCATTACATACATAATAGAACCAACAACCACATGGAACATCAACCATTTCCTTTTTCTCATGATCAGTCTTAGGGCATTGACCTTTGCTCAAAGCGGGTGAATACATAGAGTCAAGCATGCAGAATTTCTCAAGAACTTTTTCAATGTAGTCAACCTGGGATAGCATGAGAGTTTTCTTAGCTCTATCTCTTATGATTTTAATTCCCAGAATTCTCTTGGCATAGGCAATATCCTTCATATCAAAGTGTTTCATTAAGTTCCTTTTAGTATCAGAAATGGCTCTTATAGAAGCATAGACAAGAAGCACAGACAAGGAGAATATCATCCACATACAGAAGAATAAATAGAGGAAACTTGGTGGTGACACCTTTGATATATAAGCAGGAATCATAATCACTTCTAATAAAGCCCAGAGATCTCATACAGGAATCAAATTTTATGTTCCATTGTCTAGGAGACTGTTTAAGACCATAAATAGATTTTTTTAAGAAGGTAGACATAGTCAGGTTTCTTCTTATCAGTGAACCCCTTACGTTGTTTCATGAAAATAGTTTCATCAAGATCTCCATGCAGGAAGGCTGTTTTAACATCCATTTGGTTCAAGTTCCCAATCAAAGACAGTAGCAATAGCAAGAAGTAATCTCAGAGTTTTATATTTCACAACTGGAGCAAATATATCATTATAATCCAACTCTTCTCTTTGATTAAATCCCTTAGCTACTAGTCTGGCTTTGAATTTAGGTGGCTCATTAGTGTTAACCCCTTCTTTAATCTTAAAGACCCATTTACAGTCAATGGCTTTAACACGAGCAGGTTTAGGAACAAGAACCCAGGTGTTGTTTATTTTCATAGATTCAAGTTCTTCAAACATAGCCTTCTCATAGCATATTCAAAGGTTTCAGGGGGGTTATTTTTAACGATTTCAGATGCAACAAATGCAAACTCAACAATATTAATGCCATCAGCTAGTGTATCTCCTATTAGGAATCCTAGTTCTAGGACTCCTATCTCTAGCAAGTTGATAGTCATGTAGCACATAGTTATCAACAATAGGCACAGATGAAGCAGAAGAAGAAGCATGCTCAGACATGGAAGGCCTAGAAGAAGAAGAATTGGGAGAATCAGAAGAAGATTGAGGGTTTAAAGGTACTCCCTGAGTTGTGTCTTCTTCATTTCCTTCAGGTTGTTGCTCTTCATCATTTTCTCCTCCTAATTGTTGAGGTTGCTGAATTGGTGTGACATGAGAAGTTCTTCTTTGAGCAGAGAAAAAGGTTGGAACATGACCAGTGTCAAACTCATCTTCTTCACCTGGCTCGGTCACAGAGTCCCTGGGTTGATCACCAGGTACAAAGAACTTGGAGGGTTCATCAGTGTTGCCTGCATTCTCATTTCTAGGGGTGAGGATATTTTTAAAATGAAAATCAGTTTCATTAAATGTAACATTTCTAGCAACAATAACTTTATATCCACCAGGTTGAATGAGAAGAATTTTATAGCCCTTCACACCTTCAGGGTAACCCAACATCACACCCTTTAGGGCTCTAGGCTGTAGCTTACCTTGGGAAATCTGAGCATAATCAGTGCAACCAAAAGGTTTGAGGTACGATAGGTTGGGTACCTTACCAATCCATAGTTCTTGTGGAGTTTTGAAGCCAGTTACAGAGGAGGGGCTCTTGTTGATCAGATAGAAGGCAGTGACCACATCCTCTCCTCATAGGCTATGCTTGATTCCTGCAATGAAGAGAAGGCATTTGGCCTTCTCTAACAATGTCCTGTTCATCATCTCAGCAGTGCCATTCCGCCGAGGGGTGCTAGGCATTGTGAGTTGCCTTTTGATCCCATTCTCCCTGCAAAAATCATTGAAGGAAGTATTGCAAAACTCAAGGTCATTGTCAGTCTTAAAGCATACAAGTTTATAACCAGATTGAAGCTCTACCTTTGATTTCCAAGCTTTGAAAGCATGGAAGGCCTCATCCTTAGATTTAAGGAGAGTAAGCCCATGGAGAAATGATCAATGAAGGAAATAAAGTATTTCTTACCACCAATAGTGTCTACCTGTGCAGGACCCCAGAGGTCAGAGTGTACATATTCAAGAGGCTTGGTGGCCTTGTACACAGAGTTAGGAAACACCTGCTTGGTAGCTTTGCCAAAGACACAGTTCTCATAGAAAGACATATCAGAGAGCTTATCAGATATTAAACCATGTTTATGCAAATAATATAGACCTTTGTTTCCAATATGCCCTAACCTGAGATGCCAGAGTTTGGTTAGATGAGAAGTATCAATAAGATTGCACTCATTATCAGGGGTGATGACATGATATAAACCTTTTTTCCTAATAGTCTTGACAATGCACTTATTATTGGAAGAAACAGTTTTAATGCCACCACTGATGTGTATATCATAATTCATGCAATCAAACACAGATTCAGACATTAAACTCATCCTCAAATCAGGAACCCATTTGACATCTTTCAGAGTGATAACATTCCCATCAAACATCTTTAGAGAAATATCTCCAACCCCCTTGATGGCAAGTGTGTGATGGTCACCAAGTTTGACCATCCCACACCTACTCTAATCAAGGTTATCAACACTGGCTTTGATAGGGGTGGCATGTATGGTGCAACCAGAGTCAAGGATCCAGTTGCCTGAATCACCTTCCTCTGGTGTACACATGAAGAGTTCATTGGGATATGCACCACTGTCATACTCAAGCAATGAAACAGAAATATCATTTTTGAGTTTATTTTCATCAACTCTTTTCTTTTTCCTGCAATCTTTAATCCAGTGACCTAGGTGACCACAGTAATTGCATTTAGAATCTTTAGGCACCTTGGTTGTAGACTCAGATTGTTTAGCATTAGAATTCTCATCTTCCCTAGCATTTTTCTTCTTCCTATTCTTATTTCTATTGCCATTAGACTTGTTGGAATTAGCAAACAAGACTTCAGATTTTTCAGTGTTATCAGATTTAGCACCAAATTTAGATTTGAAAACTTTTAGCATCTCATTTTTCTCAGTGATTGTCTCAACTATTCTTTCCTTAGTGAGAGGCTCCCTAGAGAATTGAATAACATCCTTAAAATGATCAAACTGTGAAGGCAAATAATTAAGCAACAAGATAGCCTGATGAGAATCCTTAATATTATCATCACATCTCTCTAATTCTTGGGTCATTTTCAGAAACTTGTCTAAGTTGTTATTTAAAGTGATGTTGATATCCATTTTAAATGTAAACAACCTGCAGAGAAGAGAAATGCGACTAGGCAGAGATTTGACAAGAAAAAGTTCCTCCAGGGCTAACCACAGAGCCCTGGGGTCATCTACCTTCACTACCTGTCTTGCAACATCATTAGTGAGCCTGAGCATGATCTCAACATGAGCCTGCTCAGACATTTCAGGTGGAATAGGAGCTGGTGGAACTGGTTAGACTGAAGGACCTCCCTCTGGTGCATTTGCAACAGAAAGTGCTAGTTCAAGGGGAGCAACTGCTCTCCAGCACTTTTCCTTGATGAGGATCACTTTCATCTTGACTTGCCACATGGCAAAGTCAATTTTACCATCAAATGGTCGGATTTTGACATAAGAGTCAGCCATGGTACCTACACACAAAGCCAAACAAAGTTAGATAGCTCAAAGCAGGAAAAGTAACAACAAAGATTACTTAAAACAAGAGCTATTCAACAAAGTAAAGCACAGAAAACTGGTTCTTGTAAAAACAGATAAACAAAGAACTAATTTTGAAACGGGTGTGGTACGTTGGACGGGAGAGGAACAACGCCTGACCGGTGGACACTATATGCGGCCTGCCCAATGTCCATGCCCCCAGATCTATTTCCCACGTCTACAGAGACGAGAGAAAGGAAGAAATGGGACACTCAAGCTCTGATACCACTTTGTAGAAAACGATTTGATCCTAGATGCTAGCACAGAAGCGAGATCGGAAATTAAACATGCAAAGCGGAAGCTAAAGACACACAGATTGATAACGCAGTTCGGTTTCCCTACTCTGCGGAGCCTCAAGAGGGAGAGACTCAAACCCTAGAATCCACTAAGTATGAACGAGTTACATATCATGGATACAAGTAATGACGAGCTAAAGGAAACAGATCTAGGTCAAACAATTCAGAGACACAGACGGACAAGGAGAAAACATAGAAGAGGAACATATACTCTCTTCACTCCGAAGGACATCGAAGCCGGATGAGAGCAGGTGAAGACGACGCTGTAGTGGTTGAGAAACCAGGCCGGAAGCTCGTCTTCTTCCCCTTCAGTGTGAGATCTCCGTCGGCGGCGCTTGGAAACCTAGGGTTTCACCTCTTCGCTCTCTCTTTCTCTTTTCGGATCAAAGAACAGTGAATGAGCTCTCTCTTAGGGTTTCGGAGAAAGATGCCTCTTATAGGGAGCGTCATTTAGGCAAAACGCAGCGTTTGAGACAAACACAGCAATGAGCCGTTGGAAGCTCGTCTTCAGAGTTGAAGCAAAGAAGTGGGTTGGGTCTTAGCTGAAATTGGGCCTATCAATATAAGATGAACAAGTTCATCTTTGTATTGATCCAACTCACCAGCTAGAGGGAGACGCCACCCAGTGGCGGACCTAGGGGGGTCCTAGGGTGTCACGTGACCCCCTCCTCATCCGACAAATTATCTAGGTGTATTCTCTTCGTCGATAGCTTTGTTTTGATATATAATACGTCCTAATCCGACATTCGAGTAAAAAGTTATGAATGTTTGAAAATTACAGCAGTATTAATCACATTAGTTTTATTTCAATATACTATAATACTTTAATATTTTTACTTAAATTGACATTCACATATTATAATTCATCTCGAAAGCTTCGAAATCATAGGTTATATTAATTATTTTGAGAATATGGTAAGAAGTTACGCAAATTTACATTTTTTTATATCTAATTATACATTATTACATGTTTATAATGCAATGTTTATTTATTGCGTTTTATATCTTTATTTTTTATTTTTAACCTTATTTTCGTATTATATATTTGTAGTATTTTCGAAACCATAGGTTGACACTAGTTTGTACTATCGATCACGTTGTGTTTTGCGATTTTTTTCTCGATATTAGTGTCGACTACTTTGGTGACCCCCCGCTAAAAACTTTCTGGGTCCGCCACTGACGCCACCCAAGTCACCAAGCACCACTGGCTAGCTCACCGAGCCATCCTTGGTCCATGCCTCGAGCCACCTGTGACCTAGTCCTAGTCCTTGAGTTTCTAGTCATTACAAGCATACACACAATCATAAATGCATACATCGATCTGGATTATAAGACATTACAGTTAAAATAATTTAATTAGAGGAAGTATATATTCCTAAGCGCAAAGATTATATAGAGGGTGTCAAGATAACTAAATTATAATCTCATTTTTAGTAAAATAACAAATATTTATCTAATTTTCAAATATAACTTTTTTGTTTGTAGATTAGTTTTGGATGAAAATCAAACATAAGAATAAAATCGGACCCCACCCCACCCCACCCCACTAAATAGTACTAGTAATACAACAATAAATCTGCATATGTCAGTGAACAACCACATTACATTACACAAGCAAGAGCTGACAGTCGTCGGAAGCACTACTACTAGTTGTGCTCCGAAGATGGTCGGTTCTTGGTCGGCAACGCTTGCGATTGCACTTCTTGTGGCGGTGTAGCCTGTGCTCTCCGGCCAGCTCGTCGAGTACCTAGCCTGGGTACGACGGTAAACTTCCTTTCAGACTCGAAACCGGGTACGTAATGTTGTAAATCAGTGCTCAAACTTTCATCTGAAAACATGTTACCTTTACATTCAAACTCAATTTAAATGAAACTGAAAAGGTATGGAAGAATCGGAGTTGTTCTATTACTTCATCGAATCGGAAGGGAACCCGACCCGGCCAAGGATCCGCTCTTCCTATGGCTCAACGGTGGTCCGGGATGCACTAGTTTTAATGACTTGGTCTACCTTATCGGTACTATTCGTGTATTTCAATTTGGAGTCTTAATGTTATTTTATTTTTATTTTCCCAAATATACGGAGATAAAAATAGCAAAAACCCTATAATTGGAGTCTTAATGATCGAAACATTAGGAGGGATTTTGTTCGAATGGAGCTTTAAGCATATTTGGTTAGCTAGATAGGCCCATTAATTGTTTTTTTAGCATGCTTAGCCCATTAATTGTTTTTTTAGCTTGCTTAGCCCCCTTAAGCGGTCAATGGTCAACCCATTTTGATGCCAACTTTTTTTTTTAGTGATGCCATACTTTACCGTTTTGATGCCAACATTTTGTGGTGACAATTTTATATAATTGATGGCATAAGAGCTTAAAACGTGGAATCAAAATATTGTCACCTTATTGTCACTTTTCTAATGAAATGATTGGATGACTTTTTTTTAATGCCACTTTTTTAAAAATTGATGACATTTTTTGTGATGTCATATTTTACCGTTTTGATGCCAAAATTTTATTACATTTTATTTTCACTCTGATGCCACTTTTCTAATTAAATTATTGGATGACACTTTTTTTAAACTTTGATGACATTTTTTGTTTACTCTAATGTCACGTTGACCATTGATGCCATTTTGAAAAATTTGTATCACATTAAAGAAAAAAATGTCATCAAAAATACTACTTTGAAAAAATATCATCAAAAATATGGCATCACGGTAAAAAAAATATTATCAAAAAATTGACGTAAAAAAGTGGCATCAAAGTGAAAACGGTAAAATATGGCATCACTAAAAAAAAAAAAAGTTGGCATAAAAAAAAAAGAAAAAAAGTTGGCATCAAAATGGGTTGGTCAACGTTGACCGGTCAACGGTCAACCGTTGATCATTGACCAACCTACCCTATTGGGAAGGGGGCTAGGGCAAAACTAATTAAATTGATTAATGGGCTAGGTGACTAATTGGATATTCAAAAAATGCCCTCTACCAAAATTACCCAAACATTAAAGACCATATAATTTACCCATAAAAAAAAAGGAACTGGATTACATTGCATTAAAATATTTATATATAGATTATAAGTTATTTAATAATAATGAATTATAATTATAATTCTAAATTAATATAGGGCCAATAGATTATATTAATAATAATTTAATATAGTGATCAATTTCTATTTAATTGGCAATAGAAGGAGTAACCCACCGACTCATATACTAGGACTTGATATGTTCAACTTTCCGATGTGGGACACTTTTGGTCTCATTCACATCTCTAACATAGCCCACCGACTCATATACTAGGATTTGATATGTTCAACTTTCCGACGTGGGACACTTTTGATATCATTCACATCTCTAACACCGCTAAAATTGATTGCCAATTCAAAAGTAGTTTAGATTGAGACTCCAACTTATTAAATCTTGATTTTACATGCAATTTCTTTATTCATAAGAAGATATGATCCTTAGTTGTTAGCATAAATTATAAAATGATAAGCATTAAATCCTTAATAGATAGATTGTAAATTTTACTTATATTAAATAAAAAGATAAGCATTAAATCCTTACCTATAAGCCAGAGTCAGAGATGGACCAAGGAGCGGGCTAGGATCCGCTCTAGCCCGTCCCATTTTTTTTTAAAATAAAATAATAGGTAAAAAGTTAAGAAAAATTAATAAAAAAAACTATCTATTTTATTTATTAAATTAAATGTTTTATTAATAAAAATTATATGTTTATGAAAAATTTAGCTTACCTAGCATATTCAAATTTTAATTTCTGGTTCGACATTAATAACATAAAGCTATTTCTCTTTTAAATATTTTTAAATAATATTTAAAATTTTAGGTCCAATGGAGTTCAACATTACTGACTACGGTGGTGGTCTCACAACGCTCAACTATTACCCTACCACAAAGGTTTGTTAGCTAAAAAATTGTACAAAAAGTAGATGCAAATAAAAAAATTGTATGTCTTATTGTGATTAAATGATGCATTAATTTTCAGTTTGCAAGCATAAGAGCAACTGCAATGGCAGTTTTTTTTAGAGGGTTTTTTGAGTTTTTATTAATTTAATAATAGCATTGATAGAAAAACAGGAGAAAGTGATGGAGACTAGTTCTACGGAAGAAATTGAACAAGAAATGTAAAAACCCACACTATTGCAGTTTTTCTACCAATTTGTGGGCCCAAATTAAAGCTTCGGTTGGTGAATGATATTTTATCATTATTATATTATTAAACAATGTAAAAATAATAATATTATAACTATTTTAATATAAAAAACAATAATATTATTAAACAAGAAATGTAAAAAATTATTAAACAAATTCTTAATTATTTATCATTATTATATTATTTTCTGCGAATGATATTTTATGTATAAATAATGTAAAAATAATAGTATTATAACTATTTTAATATATAATAGATGGTGAAAGTGAAGTTAAGAAATTGAGATGGGTTGTAGGGATGTGAGTAAAAAAGTAAGTTGGATTTTTTAAAGAAAGAGAAAGTGATAAAGTGGAGTTAAGAAACCCTATAGTGTTTTACTAATGCGGATGGTCTAATATTCCTCGACTACCCGATCGGAGCCGGGTTCTCTTATTCCACAGCTTCAGACTAGGCAACTTCAGACACAAAATCAGCTAAACAGGTTTATGAATTCTTCCTCAAGGTATGTTATATACTCTCTATTAGTTAAAACTTGTCATTTACTATTTTGTATGTTTTTTTAAAATGAAAAAAACTATATAAAGTATTACTTTTTTTTTACATTTGTTTTTATAAATTCATATTTAGTAGTAATAAGTATAAAATTATTAAAAAATTAATATTTTATATAGTTTTCAACATCTAAAAAAACGTGCGTGAATAGTAAAACATTAAGTTTTAATTAACGGAGGGAGTCTTTTGATTACCCATGGAGAAACGAATAAAAAAAATTAATAGTTGGCATGGGAACTTAATAAATATAGCTTTGAATCATGACGGTTAGTCCGTCTGTTGTTCTATCCTATAATGTATAGGATAAGATCATAAATTGGGAAATATTTCCTAAAATAAAACCTTATGAATCGAATTAAAAAAAAGCTAAACTAATTAAATTAAATTTGAAAAATATTTTCAAATTAGTACTCTTGTCCTATACCCATGCGACATATGATAGAAAAACCGATATATATATACACACACAAAATTTTATTTTATTAAATTAGTTGACAATAAAAATAAGTAATCCATCGTCTTACAAACAAGACTTGTTTAGTTTATACTTTCGATATATCTCAAATATGAATTTAAATGATGGCTATGATTTGACACTTCGCCAAATATTTTTAAACATATACATAAATATATTGACAACCTTATTGGTGTTGAAGGAGTCGGGGATGGAACAACCATCCAAGATCTCTTTTCGATACTGTACCCTTCTGGATCAGGATTTATGATTTACCCCTTCAAATGATGACGGAGGACATCACAAAAACTACAGGGAAGGTTTGCGGGAAGGTCTTGGAATGGATGAGGAGGAACTGAATTGTGGGAGGACGGGTAAGGAAATATTAGAGAAACACTATTTCATCTTAGTTGTATTCCATCCTAAAACATCATTTCGACGAGAACCTGAAGACATGCATTATATCTTAGCCAGATGAAAAATCTTATCGACAACAACATTAGCTTCCCTAAAAATCCAATGAATCAAGAAATTAGAGAGATAAAGAAAATCCGAGATCACATTCGATTGTAAAAGCCTAATGTTCAAAGGGCACTTCCAGTCTCCTTGGATAACTTTCACAATACACAGTACACAAGTTGCCCCATTCAATTAGTAGATTTATGTGGAGAATATGAGTTGTGGGAGTGTCCCGCATTGATTAGAATGTGAATCCAAGCCTCGCATATAAGCCGGTGGGCTACCCCACCTAACACCAATTGGTTTTAGGATGGAACTACCCCACTCGGGTTGTGTGCTCGGCTTGGTTGGCGCGTGTGCGCTTGACATGTTTACCCCCCCCACGTTAGATGACCCACCGTGATTTAACAATTTATAATACCTAGTTATTTGGCCATTTGAACCCTTTTGATAGAGCCCTAAGGCTTCTTCATAAACAATGAACTTATTGCTATTGCTATAAGTCCTACTCTCAATACTAATAATAGCAGCATTCGTTGAAATGAAGCTTGGACCATCAAAACTGAGTTTAGAATAAATAAATGTAGCCACATCATTAAAACTCTAAATGTATTTTAGAGCATTTATGTATAAACCAAAGGAAACATGTTAGGTTTGAACTAGACATATTTTGATAAGAATTTAAATATTATGGACTAATCACAAATGATTATAAAGACCTAAAAAAAAAATCTCATTTTGATTATATAGCTTGAAAAGAATTCTCAAGATCGATTTAACAAGATTGCCTTAATGCAGTGGCTAGATGAAAACCCAAAGTACCTTCCCCTTGAGACATACATATGCGGTGATTCATACGCCGAAATCATTGTCCCTCAAGTAACCAAGTTTATAATACAAGGTATGATCACACACAGTTATTGTATCCATAGAAGACATAGTTGATGGAAGATCGATGCACATCATATATATGGGATTATTGCAGGGCTTGAAGCACAACTTCAACCGCGAGTGAATCTCAAGGTTCATAGCTAAGTGCCCTAATAATTCATTGATAAATAGATACAATGTTCATTCTCAAATCAATCTTACAAACATGTTGTATATATGTAGGGATATACACTTGGAAGCCCCACAACTGATGAATTCATTAACGCAAATGCAAAAGTTATATTCGCTCATCGTATGGGACTCATATCAGATGAAGATTATAAGGTAATTGTGATCCTAACAATATCCCGAATTCTTGTAAATGTGTGCATCATCAACCAAATGGTCACATTAGGGTACTTATTGCACTTGATGAAATGTTTATCCATCCGATGAAATTTGCAAATTACAAAAGGACCCTATTAAATTTTCCTAAATTTATAAAATTAATTACTTGTTAATTAAGTGATTGAATTTAATAAATTATATTCCATCATTATTGTTCCTTATAGGCAGCAAAAGAAAACTACAATGAGAATTATGTGGTTGTGGATCCTTCCAACACCTGTTGTGTTCTTGCTCTTGCACAATATGAGAAGGTTTGAGTATTTCGACCAATTTTCAATCATCCTATTTTTCGTATAATAAGACAATGATTTATACCTCTATTGGTTTCTTTAGTGCATCAAGGGCTTGTCAAGAGATGCCATTTTGAACCCAAAATGTGTGTTTGCAAGACCTCAAGAAATATCGAACCAAAGATCTCTTCAAGATACATGGAATGGATTCATTCCTTCTCGTCCAAGAGTTGAAGAGCATTGGTGTCGAGTAATGCATTTTCTAGTTGGCTTTCCCTGTCTTCTTTCGCGAATGATTAGTATGTTTATCTTACGCGTTCATTGTTCTTGACAATGCACAATTTTTGCACATTTGCAGGCCTTCAACCATGTTCTATCTGCGAATTTTTTTAACGACCCTCATGTCAGGGAGGCTTTATATGTTCGAAAGGTAATTCATTCATCTTTTTTTTTTTTTACATGAGTTTTAAATTTTCATTTTTTTTAATTAACAATATATCAATCATGATTTTTGTTATTGCAAAATAGGATACTATATCAAAGTGGGTGGATTGCAACTTCACTCTCGATTACACACAAGATGTACAAAGTGTTGTTGATATTCATAGATATCTCATGACCAAACAATTAAATGTGCTAATTCAGAGGTATCACTTTTTTTTTTTTTTTTTGATTTCTTTGTTTGTTTATGTCTTAGAATGTCCATATGTCACTTTTATCGATAGCACATTGCGCACCCGAAAACACACACACACACACAGAAGAAGCCCTCTTTAGCAACTTCGTTTCTATTGTTATCTTAATTATGTACTCCTCGATCAGTGGAGATCGTGACATGATTGTGCCATTTGTTGGCACTATACAATGGATAAAGTCCCTTAACCTTACAGTGGATGAAGAATGGAGGCCATGGTTCGTAGATGGTCAAGTCGCGGGGTAAGATTGACCAAAACTGTTGGACTAGTTTCTTGGAAACTAGTTGCAATGTCTTTATATTAACATGAATACATGTGCTTATTGTTTACGAAATCTTGTACATACAGGTACACTGAGAAATACTACACATCACAAAATGGATATCGCCTTGTCTTTGCAATTGTTAAGGTTGTTAAGATGAGTTGTTTTGATCCTCTTGTATATATACCGAAAATATATGCCGTGTTTAGAACACAAAGAGGTAATTTTGAGAAAAGTTTATGTATGAAATGTGCAGGGCGCTGGTCATACTGCTCCAGATTATCATTGAAAGAGATGCTATCACATGTTTGATAGATGGGCACATTGGTATCCTTTGTAGATGACATTATCTATGAATGTATTCGGGTGTAAACTACAAACAAATGATCATTCAAAGCAATTGATGGATGAGCACATTGGTATCCTTTGTAGATGACATTATATATGCATGTATTGCACTTTTGCTGAGGCTTAGAACCTATTAATCATAGTTTTGATCTCTAGTGTTTATTTTTCAAAAACATTATTCATTGGGAAAAAAAAATAAAAACTGTTTTTTGAAGTGTTTGAGATTTTAGAGGGCTTATAAACCCTTAGAATACAAGAATATTGATATTTCGGATCACTCAGTAAAAATAATAATAATATAATTTGTTTAAATGCGATATGATATAATCAATATCTAAAATAGTATTGGTTAATCCATATCCTCATAAAGGCTTATATATTAAGTAGTGTATGTAGATTAGATATTTATAATATATAAAGATTTACACGTAGATTAATAGTATACATTAGATTATATTAAATTCAACGTTTTGAATTCACAAATACAAATTTAACAAATTTAAATTAAATAATGGATTAGAAAATAAAGTTAGCGATTGATTAAATTGTATTAGATGTATTAAAATTAAATAATGGATTAAAACAAAATTATGATTGATTAGAACTAGAAGATCTATTTTTAAGGTACGTGAAACGCCTTGATAGAGTGAGTAAGAGACATTCAAAACACCTTTATTTAAACGGAATTGCTAATCACACGGTCAATTTCTCGCCATATGCACAGATTCTTCCGCGAGTGCGCATCACGGGTTCGCGATTTTTTATGCTCCCGACTGCGGACTGCGCATGCGCACCTTTCTCTCTCTTTCTCCTCCAAATACTGTTTTCCTTTCTCCTCCGTTGAATACCACCGCCATTTCCACCGCCAATCCGCAGACCTTGAGGGCAGTGGGGGCCATCGAGCACGGCCGGTGCCGTGCGATCCCCAGCGACTCCGCCATTACCTTGCTCGCCCTCCTCTCCAAACTCCCTAGACCTCCGCATCCTCTAAGCCGCCCTAACTAATCTCCAACGCAACCACCCCTTCGATCTTCGCTCCAAGCTCCGGCTTGATCGCACCGCTCCAAGCTCCGTTTCCAAAGTGATACTCCAGTAATTAATTACAGGATGATTAATTACAGATGTCTTCCACGCCAATGTTTACAATTACACCCAACTCTCTTTTTGATGTGCTCTTCCATTTTGATGTGGATTTTATTTTTAAAAATAAATTGGCAGCTGCGCATTGCGGATACGCAATCTCCATATCGTGTAAAGGGCGAGAAAAATACCGTGTAAATAGTAGTCCCCTATTTAAATTATAGCACTCATGAGATGTTGAATCTCTTAATTAAGCAGGCCATGGGGGAGGGCAAAGCGGGTGACTGCCCTGGGCCTCTGATTTTACGGGGTCTCATTTTTTTTTACTAATTTTAGTATATATAATAAAACATTTTTAAAATTAACACAAGTGTCGGTTGGCGTGGTGGTTGTTGAATTGCTATGGGGCATGCATGCTTTCTTATAGTCATGGGTTTGAATCCCAAATTTTGTACAACTCTCAACATTCTAACCTTTTTTTCTATTGGTTAGGCCTCAATAAATTTTATCAAGTCATAGAGTATTAAATTATTAATCCAAATTTAAATTTCTCTTTATTTATGTAACTGATTCCGAGGCCTCAATAAATTTCATCAAGTCATAGAGTATTAAATTATTAATCTAAATTTAAATCCAGCTAATCTTTTAGTTTTATTTTATAATTATGTCATTCGTGAACAATTTTAGTTTTATTAACATGGACATTAAAGAAAAAAAAGATTCACATGGTCATAGCTATATTTATATTAATTGAATTGAATGAAATAACATGTTTCAAGTAGTTTTAGAATACTGTAATATATATATAGAAATACACTAGGGTTTTGTGTTTAAAAACAAATGACACAAATTTAAACGTGTAGTATATAAATTATTTTTAATATTGTATAACTATAAATTATATAGAGCAAAAAATTGATAAATATAGCTTGCGTTTGTAATTTGTACTATGGATTAAAACATTTTGTATAAAAATTTTAATATAAATTTTACCGGTGATTTCCTTAATTAAAAATTCTTATTTTAAAGACTTTTCTATAATTTTTCTTAAATATCAACAAAAAATAATCTAAATTTTTTTAACATACTCATCCTTAAGATATATAAAAAAATAAAATTACATATAAAATTTATAATTTATAAAATTATGACCCGGGCCTCCGAAAATGATTGGACGGCCCTGTTAAGCATGTTTTCATAAACGAGCAAATTTGATTAATTAATTAAGCTTTCTTAAAAAGGGAATGGTCAAGGGTTGAAGTCCGTCAGACCGCTAAGTCCGGCCTACACCTGCAACGAGTATGAGATTGTGAACTCAGATGAATCCGTTAAGGACCGCTAAGTATTGCCGTTCAAAATTCGGTTCAAACTGAAATTCTAGACGGAAATTTTAAAGATTAAAATTCTGTTTTAGATTCAGTTTGCAATGGACAAAATATACAAATTTTACATTGAAAAGGAACTTATTCACAATGAACAATGTCTATCTTATCTTCATAGTACAATATGTCACGTGCCAAATATATCTACCACTCCAAGTCTAATAATATATAGAAGGTTAATTAACACCTAAAACTTGCAAAGCTTGCTACCTTTAACTCAGGAGCGGCCTTCATCATCATGACTCAATAATGATGTTTCGAAATCTCATATTGTAAGATTAAGTCCGATTCGAGTTCGTACAAGAGTCAAGAACACAGATCCTAATCTAGAATGTAGAAGCGTAAAGAACACAAAGACGTTGGTGACGCGGTTCGACGAACCTACTCCGCGGGGTCTCAAGAAGGGGAGACCCGGGCCCGATTTCACTAAGCGACTCAGATCTTACAAGGTAACAACAACTAAGGCAAGCGACAAGCAAATACAGACAACAGGACAGATCTTAGGAATACACAAGCAAAGGAACACGAAGCAAGGAACAGAAAACCCCCTGAATATCTCAGATCCAGGATCTGAGATGGAGTCGATGAAGACGATGAAGCCAAGCTTGGAGGTTAAGCTATGGATGTGTCTTCTTCCTTCTTCTAGCAGGACCCTTTGGCTTCAGACCACCAATGAAGGAAGATCTTCTCTTCCAATGGCGGATTTCTCCTGAGTCTCTTCGAAGCTCTCTCGCTCTCTCTTTCTCTGGTGTTGGTTTACCTGAAGACGCCGAAGTGAAGTAAGGAGCTAGGGTTTGGTAGAGAGCTTATATAGGAGTCGTCCAAGTTGAAACGCAGCGTTCCAACTTAGGGTTTCCAAAGCTCTCATACACAAGCTACCCACAACTGGATCTGGCGAGATGAGCTGGGCCGAGCTGTCTTCTGGATTGGGCTATACGGCCCAATGCTTACAACCCCTAGATCTGGTCCAAATTACATGTAATAGCCTACCTAGCTTGCCTTAGTATAAGTTGTTACATTTTATACAAATACAAAGTAAGAGAATTATAAGCTTTACACATATAAAATCAAAATAATTTAAACTTTAAAAATGATTTTAATACTGTTAACTGTAAACTCAGATGCAAGCTAGAGCGCAAGCAAGAACTAGAAAACCAGACAACGAGAACAAGAACACACAACGAGATGTTTACATGATTCCTATATAATACTCTACGTCCGCGGAGTCTCAAGTGAGAGAGACTCGGACCCGAATCCACTAGTTCTTGTTTGCTAGACTCTAGGATACAGATCAAAGCATAACAAATTAAACAAATATATATAAGATTTTTTTTTATAATAGATGGGCCAATTTTTTTTTTATTGTTTTTTAATAATGGATAGGTAAGTGACAAAATACACGGATAGGTAGTTGGTACTACATTGAATCATTGATCATTCTTTTAATTAATGTGTGGCCAGTCGGCGGGCCTAATTTGTTAAATGTTGTACCTTAAAATGGTACTCCGTAACACTTATGATATAAATGCTACATAACTGCCTTAGCCCTCCTTTGGTACTAAAAAATACGGAGTAATAATTAAAAGATAGGTGAGAGTCGTCGGAAGCACTAGTGCTTGTGCTCCGGATCCAGATGATTGATTTGTTGTCGACGATGCTTGCGATAGCGCTCCTTGTGGCAGCGCAGCCTGTGCTCTCCGGCCAGGTCGTCGAGTACCTGCCTGGGTACGATGGTAAACTCCCTTTCAGACTCGAAACCGGGTACGTACGTAAATGTTGTAAATCAATGCTCAACCTTTCATCTGAAAACATGTTATCTTGCATTCAAACTCAATATTTTAAGTCTTATAACTCCAAAGGTATATAAGCGTGGAGGATTCGGAGTTGTTCTATTACTTCATTGAATCGGAAGGGAGCCCGGCTAAGGATCCACTATTCCTATGGCTAACCGGTGGTCCGGGGTGCAGTACTTTCCATGACTTGGTCTTTCTTATCGGTACTTTTTTGTTCGTATTTCTGTTTGGAGCTTCGAGGTTATTTGTTTTTTTTTTTTTTTTTCGAAATCGAGTGTAAGTATAAAGATTTAAAATAACTAAGTAAATAAAAACTCAATTGAAAGCAAACTCCGAACAAAAACTCAATGTTGGGTCTATTGAACCAGTGCTTGCAGTCACTTGAACCAGTCTGCAAGCACTGGTTCAGACGAGGAGATAGAGAGGAGAGGCAGAGATGATGAGTTCCTCAACAATGGTGGTGGACTGGTGGGTAAGGTCTAAGGTGGAGGTGATGGTGAATAGCTAAAGCTTAAAAAGTTGGCTTTATAAACTTGATAAATTAAATAGTGAAAAGCCAATGACATAAAGATGAAACATTAAAGACCATATAATTTACCCATAAAAAAATAAATAAAGAAACTGGGCCATAGTTAGACGACTAACAAGTGCAATCATGACATTGAGAGAACAAATGAGAGTCCACATCTCCTAATGAAATGTCAATTTATTTGAAAAAAATTCATTTAAAAAAAATTATAAAATTAAAATATCAATTATATTACTCCATCCGTTCATTAATAAGTGTCGTTTGATTTTTAAGGAGCTAATTAAAAACTATATAAAATATTAACTTTTTTATTAATTTTTTTTAAAAATCAATTAAAAACTTTATATTTTATATAATTTTTAACTCCTAAAAAAACGTTCTAAAAAATCAAACGTCACTTATTTCTGATCAAAAGTAGTAGAAAATAATTACTGTATTTTTTTAAAATAAAATTTTATAAATATATAAATACAAGTATGTAAAACGTAAATATATTTTTTAAAGTAAAATTATAGTCAAAACAATTTTGTGGTGCACCGTAGGTTACATCGTGGGTAGCAGAAGATCTGGACTCCAATTATGACAATCATTCTAGTAAATCATCAAATAGTGTAAGTCAGTCCAACAAATTAAGTTAAGAAAATGTTTCCGTACGTGTGACCTAAAAGTATTTTCTTAAATACTCCATCCGTTCACAAAACTTGTCGTTTACTATTCACGCACGCTTTTTTAGAATGATAAAAATTATACTATAAAATATTCATTTTTGTTAAATTTTTTTTAAAAAAGTTTGTATTTATTAATAATAACTACGAAATTGTGAAAAAAAATTATTTAAAAAATCAATATTTTATATAGTTTTTAACTCCTAAAAAAACGTGCATTAATAGTAAAACGTCAAGTTTTGTTGAACGGAGGGAGTATATAAGAATATATAAGACGAATACATAAACACTCAAATGAAACACAACACGAGAGCAAGACGGTAGCTAGGCTAGGGAGTCGGAGCCGGCTCATGTCTTTGAGCAAGCGTGGTCATATATATTTTTAGGAGTATAATTTATCCTAGCAAAATGATCGTTAGTTGCTAGGATAAATTATAATCCTAAAAAGATAAGCATTAAATCAATAATAGTAGATAGATTGTAAATTTTACTTATATTAAATGAAAAAGATAAGCATTAATTAAATTTCTATCGTTTATTGCTTAATTAAAATTTTAGGTCCGGTGGAGTTCAACATTACTAACTACGGTGGTGGTCTCCCGACGCTCAACTATTACCCTTATGCTACCACAAAGGTTTGTTAATGTTAGCTCTCTGTTTCCAGCTTCTTTTTTTTCAGCAAGAAAAAAATTGAACAAAAAGTAGATGCAAATAAAAAAAATGTATGTCTTATTGTGATTAAATGATGCATTAATTTTAAGCATAATATTCCTCGATTACCCGATCGGAACCGGGTTCTCTTATTCCACAGCTTCAGATTGGGCAACTTCAGACACAAAATCAGCTAAACAAGTCTATCAATTCTTCCTCAAGGTATGTTAATCTCCGATTTCTAAAAACGAGTATGTTTAATTAAAAATATAGTCTCATTGATTTAAAATTTGGAATAAATAAATAAATTTTAATTACCCATGGAAACAAACTAAAAAAATTGTAATAGTTGGCATGGGGACTTAATAAACATAGCATTGAACAAACATCCACTCTTCTTGATTGCTCAAAACAAATTTGCCTTCAACTTGATGAATGTTGGGATTATTCACAATTTTTATAATATTAAATAAATGTCAAAATAATTTAGGGCCCGTTTGGTTCAAGGGGGGGAAAGTAAAGAGATTGATTGCCTTTATTAGAAGGGAAAGGAAAGCATTAGTGTTTGATTGTGTTTTTGTTTGGTTGACTTGAAAGGTGAATCATTGAATTCCTTATTGCCTTTGTAAATGTTTGGTTAAATTGATTTAGGAAAAGGATATGATTAATCATCTCATAAATTAAAATGTTTATTGTTTTTTTGAACAAGTATTCCACAAGATATCTAAAACAGACAATATCCAACAAAAGGTCTTAAACATATAATATCTTACATAATATTTGAAACGGACAATATTCAACAAATGATCCGAAACAGACAATATCTAATAGAAGTTAAAGACAATATATCCAACAGAAGATCTGAAACAAACAATATCCAACATAAAAGAAAAATAGACTCTCAACATAACATTAATCCACATGATTCCGTAAGCAACTTCATAATAGGAGGACAATGGTGGAAGGAAAAACTTGAATCGGTACTTCCTAAGCCCATAGTAGAGGATATTATGAAAATCTCCTTGCCAACCACCCCCCTTACTGACAGACTGTATTGGTGGCCTGCCAAAAAGGGATGGTTCACAACGACAAGTGCCTACAACTTAATCTCATCCACATCACAAAGACCGTCGGATGGGTACTCATGGATCTGGAAACTTGACGCCCCACCTAAAGTTAAGAACTTTATCTGGAAAATAAAACAAAAAGGACTCGCCACGGCTACCCGACTGGCCCTAAAAGGGGTGGCGGTACCGAACACATGTAGTTTGTGCAACCAGTTCGTGGAAGATGATATTCATCTATTCATAGAATGTCCCATCAACAATTTACAACAACAATTTCCTGGACAAGTATCTCAAAACATTAACAACCTAATTACAGAAAACAGAGATATGAATCAAATTTTACAAATCTTAGGCTCAACCCTTCCGATGGAGAAGAAACAACATATAGCACTGAGATGGTGGACCATTTGGTTCATAAGAAATCAAACAATCTTTAGAAATGAAACAATCCCCTCTGCAGAAGCTATCAAAAAAATGATCACGACCAATATTGAAAATTGGAGGAAAGCTAGTAGATGGAATGAAATGGAGGATGACGGCATACAGAAGCAAAGTAAAGGAAAAGGGATCTCTGGGAACATTAGGAAAGCCTACCGATGGAGGAAACCTCCGGAGGGCAAATATAAATTAAACTTTGACGGATCATTTAAATCAACCACAAACAGCTCCATTGGATACATTATCAGAGACTGGCATGGAGACCCAATCAACATGGGCGGAAAAGCTAATGGTGGACAATCACCCCTTATAGCGGAAGCCTTAGCTCTACGCCTAGGGATAGAAAAAGCAAGAGAACTAAACATAACCAATCTAATAATAGAAGGAGACTCTAAAATTATCACGGACTATCTAAGATCACACGTTGGATGTCCTTGGGAAATAGAAATGATTATGTCAGATATCCAAAGCCTTCTCAAAGGAATAAGGAATGTTAGTATATCACATATCCCCCGTATTGGTAATCGGGTAGCGGATAAGGTTGCACACCTTAGCTACTCTACCAGGGGGCCTGAGCTATACCTAGATACAGGTCTTCTTGACCTCATCCGTCAGGATGCTTTCGGTTAGGGTTCCCATCCGAATTTTTACCTAATCAAAAAAATAAAATAAAATATATATATATCCAACATAAGACCTGAAATAGATAATATCTAAAAAAAGTTCTGAAACAGAAAATATCTAACAGAAGTTAAAAGACCATATCCAACATAATATTTGAAACAGACAATATCAGTTGTTTCTCCTCTTGAGAATGTCGGAAACATATTGCTTCTTGAGTATTGTGTTTGCTTGGAAGAAAATCCGGAGTTTGTGTTCCTCACCCATCAAAGTTGTTGCCACCTGTGTATTTAAATAACTCAGTTTTCTACCAGAATTGAGTGTTTTAATGATACAAATATAAAGAGCAACGACAAGTTTACCTCTAAAGCATCCGATGGAGATAGAAAATCCAATTTAAGCACCTCATCCAATACTTTATTGGATTCACCTTCCAAAGTTTTCTTCCTCTCATCTTCGTTGGTCCATGCTTGAGCCATTGCAACCAAACTCGAATTCATATCTTGAAAGACCTTTCCAAACGATGTAGTGACTGAGCCAAACGATGCACAGGAAAGCCAAGTTAGGACGGTGTTCAAACTGAATTTTAATTGTGAGAAACTATATTTTGATTGAAATCAATCCTAGACAGTAAAGAAGACATATATGAAAACAAGAAGTGAACTTGTAATTAATTAACTTATAGCCGGCCAAATACACTCACACTTGACCTCAAGGGAGAAGGATGATTTGGGTTCCCTGTACCTCCCAAAATAAACAAGATAAACTGCCTAAAAGAAAATACTGTTTTCCTTAAATCACCAACCAACAAATGCTACGTACATGTATTGATCCATGATTTCCATCTATCACATAAAGATATATAAAAACAAAAAAGAAAAAGTAGAAAAGTGGGGAAAACATGCCTACTTATTACTTATATTTTCAGAGAGTGCCCTTCAACAAAGAAAAAGAAAAGACACTTTACCTAATACCCAGTATAAATTTGCTTCTTTATGTTAAGAGGGAAATAAAGGATGTGACCCTAATTTATCTTTACCCCACAGAAGGTGAATGTAGGGATAAATTATTAAACTAATAAGACTTGACAATCTATGTAGTTTATACTGTTAGATTATGGAGGAACCAATCCACACACTTGCAAATTTGGGGAAAATGCCCACACGTACACTATATGCCTAGAATAAAATTTGTCCAATTGTTTAGAGCTCACCATTGATAATTAATCTAGGATATAGTGAATGATTATTGAGATTTGCACTGACCACAAACAAAAGAAGAAACACATATGCCAATTTCGGGTTCAAGAATCTAGGATATAGTCAAAGATAGTCACATATGCCAATTTCAGGTTCAAGAAACACAAACAAAAGAAGATTACTGAGGTGAAAGTTAAGATAGAGACAAAAATCAAATGTGATAGATGGAAACACAAGCAAAAGTCGATTAATCTAGGATAGAGTCAAAAATCAAATATTACTGCACAAAATATTTACTATTCAGACCTCTACAGATAGTCACATATGCCAATTTCAGGTTCAAGAAAGCCACCACTTTAACATCCTACATCAGAAATGATTTGCACTGACCACAAACAAAAGAAGAAACACAAACAAAAGAAGAAACACAAACACATAATGAGAGTTTGACATTGAAATTAGGGTCGGATTCAGAGATTAGGAACATAGTAGATGATTCGTAGTAGAAATTAGGGTCGGATTCAGAGATTGAATGCTCTTTGAACCCTAATAAACTCGGATTCAGAGTTGTTTTACCACAAACAAAGCTAGGGCTACTTACCGAATGGAGATCAGATTGAAAACAAGGTAAGGACGCCAAGCAACGGAATCAGAAGAGAAAATTCAAGAGAAAGAGAGAGATCGAAGGGAGAGATCTCAAGGGGGAATGAGAAATTTTCGAGTATCCTCCATGGGGAGCGAGTAGGTGTCTCCGTCTCTGTGAAATGTCAGGGAGAGAGAAAATGATGAAAACCCCTAAAAAATGAGGGGTAACATATTGGGCCGAATCATTAGAACCCATTAACACTTTCATTGAATTGAGTCCGTTTACCAAACATTTTATTTTTGGCCCAAGTCAAACAAAGTGTTTGATGGGGTGAATTTCACCTAACCAAACGAGCCCTTAGTGTTTTAGGGGGTGGAGTAGGCCGGAGAAGTGTTGTAGACGTTTTTGCCTGCTAACATTGAGGATATTTCGTCAAATATTACAACTTTAGGATATTAATTAGTCACAGTTACTTTCAAAGTTTAGAATATTTGTTGCAGTTTACCATTAAACAAAGGTAAGCCCCTATATATAGACATATCAATTTTTTTTAAAGTAAGTAAAAATTAGAGCAAATACTAATATATGTATATTGGTAGTATTCCATTCTAGAACATCATTGCGAATGAGAATCTTAAGACTCATGTCTTTTTTCAAAAGCTTCGCCAACAAGGATACTCTAAGTCAGTTGAGCAACCTTATCTACAAAAATATTAGCATTCCTAAAAATATATATATAACGAATCCAAAGTATCCAACTTCACATTCATTTGTAAAAGCACAATGTTCCAATGGCACTTGTAGCCTAGCTTCTTGAATAACTTTCACAATACACAAGTTTCCCTCTTCAATTATAGATTCACAATACCCAGTTATTTGGCTCTTTGAACCCTTTGATAGAGCCCCAAGGCTTCTGCATAAACAATATATGGACTTGTTGATCAAAGTCTCACTCCCAATACTGATAATAACAACATTCTTGATATGAAGCAATGAAGTTTGGACCCATTAAAATTAAGTTTAGAAAATATTGTAGCCATGTCATTTGAAGTGCGGAATAGGCAGAGATAAAGTATGCAAATACTCTATAAAGGGGGGGGGGGGGTTGGTTAGAGTATGGTAACTTTTCGCGAACTGAAATAGTAAGACCTTACCACCTTCTGTAAGACCTTATTTGAGAAGCAAAAACAGATTAGAACCGAAAAGCAAAACAAGTATTAAGCGAGAATAAGTAACAGGAAAGTAAAACACACGATACTTGTTAACGAGGTTCGGCACAACCGCCTACGTCCCCGCCTAGGGTTATCCAACCCATAGGATTCAACACACTTTATTTCACTTTCTCTTATGAGCCCTAGATACAACCTCTAGAAGACTTATCCACGTCTAGACTACATTTCTATCTAGCAACCCAAACACACTAGTGAAACAAAGCACCTATGGATATCGAAGTACCCTATACGTTTGGGTAAGGAAACCCTTAGTATAACCTATATGAATTGTACTATAAAGCTCAATGAAACCTCACACACAATCAAAGTAAATACAACACTTAGCAATAAGAGCAGCGTGAGATCGAGTGCTTGAAGAAGGCTTGAATGTAGTGAACGTTTGAGCGTTGTAGAGGATGTGTGTCCTCACTGCAGACATCTTCTTCTCCTTTAAATAGGCCAGCAACAGATTTGATTTGAAATTCGGACGTTTGAAATGAACGTTTACACCGAACTTTCTGGAGAGATCTTTGGCCAATCCAGAACTTCTCTTGATATGCTGAGAAAGCGTCAAAGATCTGGAGAACTTGGAGATTCGTTGGTCGTTTGAAGATATGCTCAAATCCGTGCAAAATCTCCAACAAAACTAAAGAGATATACAAGAGGAATTAAGATAAAATTTTTGTTCAAGTCCGAAAAAATCCATAAGCCCAACAACTGTTAGGCCCAATACATGCTCAAGCAAAGGTCCAACCGAAAGTGGCACTTTAATAAATGGATCTCGGTTCTGTTAATGTAAATTAGGCCCAATTACCAAATAGGCCCATTTACCCTAAAACAGTATCCGAGTCCAATTGTAAATTCTCAATACCTTGAGCCTTTTGGTAAGACCATACCAAACTCAAGATTCCCGAGTTTTGGCTTTCATCAACCAAGACCTTACATTCCTTCCTTTAGCTAGATCTTATAATCAAGGTGGAGTTAACATCATTAAACCTCTATATGTATTTCAGTGAATTTATAAACCAAATAATAACATATACCAAGGAAATATGCTAGGTTTAAACTAGAAATGTTTTATAAGAATTTAAATATTATGGAGTAATTATCACAAAGGATTATAAAAACCTAAAAAACATATCAAGATTTAACATGATTGCCTTAATGCAGTGGCTAGATGAAAATCCAAAGTACCTTCCACTTGAGACATACATAGGTGGTGATTCGTACGCCGGAATCATTGTCCCTCAAGTAACCAAGTTTATAATAGAAGGTATGATCACTACACAATTATTACATTCATAGAAAACATAGATGATATAAAATGCACATCACAACTCTTAACATATATTTTTCATAAAATAAGTTTTTATTTTTGTTTCTAAATGGATTAGTTTCAACCGTATTTCGGATTATTGCAGGTCTTGAAGCAAAAGTTCAACCACGTGTGAATCTCAAGGTTCATAGCTAAGTGCCCTAATAATTCATTGATAAATAGATACAATGTTCAAACTCAAATAAATCTTACAAACATGTTGTATATATGTAGGGATATACACTTGGAAGCCCCACAACCGATGAATTCATTAATGCAAATGCCAAGGTTATCTTCGCTCATCGTATGGGACTTATTTCAGATGAAGATTACAAGGTAATTGCAATCCTAACAATGCCTCAAGTTCTTGTAAATGTGTGAATCATCAACCAAATGGCCACATTGGAGAGTTGTGTATGTCTTTTTCATCATCATCAATAATGGATACATGCAAAAACTTAGGGTACTTGCTACATTTGATTAAAAAAAAAAAGTTTATCTATTCGACGAAATTTGCAAAATTACAAAAGCACCCCATGAAATTTTCCTAAATTTATAAAATAATTTGTCAATTAAGTGATTGCTTTTAATAAATTATATTCCATCATTGTTGTTCCTTATAGGCAGCAAAAGAAAACTGCAACGAGAATTATGTGGTTGTGGATCCTTCCAACACCGGTTGTGTTCTTGCTCTTGCACAATATGAGAAGGTTTGAGTATTTCGATCACTTTTCAATCTCCCTATTTGTCGTAAAAATAAGACATTGATTTACACCATATATTGGTTTCCGTAGTGCATCAAGGGCTTGTTAAAAAGTGACATTTTGGACCCACAATGCGTGTTTGCAAGACCTCAAGAAACATCGAACCAAAGATCTCTTCAAGATACTAGTAACGGATTTATTCTTTCTCCTCCAAGAGTCGAAGATCATTGGTGTCGAGTAATGCGCTTTCTAGTTGGCATTCCCCATCTTATCATACGCGGTTATCGTTTATGACAATGAACTTATTTTTGCACATTTGAAGGTCTTCAACTATGTGCTAGCTGCAAATTATTTAAATGACCCTCATGTTAGGGATGCTTTACATGTTCGAAAGGTAATTCCTTTCTATTTTTTCTTACATGAGGTTTAAAATTACATTATTTTTCTAACAATTAATCATGATTTTTTTATATTGCAAAATAGGATACTATATCAAAGTGGGTGGATTGCAATTTAACCATCGTTTACACGCAAGATGTACAAAGTGTTGTTGATATTCATAGATATCTCATGACCAAACAATTAAATGTGCTAATTCAAAGGTACGAGCCCTTTAGCTGATTTCTTTGTATGTTTTTGTCTTATAATGTTTGTAGGATGTACACCTTTATCGATAGCACATTGCACACTCGAAAACACATATTAATTGAGTTTGTTGTTGTTGTTAACTTACTATGAAAAAAACCATCTTTAGCAACTTAGAAGTTTCTAATGTTATCTTAACTATGTACTCCCCGATCAGTGGAGATCGTGACATGATTGTGCCATTTGTTGGCACTGTGCAATGGATAAAGTCCCTTAACCTTACAGTGGATGAAAAATGGAGACCATGGTTCGTAGATGGCCAAGTCGCGGGGTAAGATTGATCAAAATTAATGGAGTATAGTTTCTTAGAAACTAGCTACAATGTCTTCGTATTGACATAAATACATGTGCTTATTGTTTACAAAATCTTGTACATACAGGTACACCGAGAAATACTACACATCACAAAATGGATATCGCCTTGTCTTTGCAATTGTTAAGGTTGTTAAGATGAGTTGTTTTGATCTTCTTGTGTATATAAAGAAAAGATGCACCGATTGTAGAATATAAAGAGGTAATTTTGACAAAATTTTATGTATGAAACGTGCAGGGCGCTGGTCATACTGCTCCAGAGTATCATCGAAAGAGATGTTATCACATGTTTGATAGATGGGCACATTGGTATCCTTTGTAGGTGACATTATATATGCATATGTATTCGAGCATAAACTGCAAACAAATGATCCTTTAAAACGATTGATGGATGCGCAGTAATAAGAGTAGCTAGATAGTTCTATTTATGTAGGGTTATTGTTGCTCTTTATTTAGGATGATTGTCCACCGATTGCGCTTTTGATGAGGCTTAGAACCTACTCCATCTGTTAAAAAAAATAAGTCATTTTAGAAAGAAAATCTTGTTAATATTATAATATTATTATATTTGTGGATATGCATGGGAAACCCTAGTTCGGCCTTGAAGACCGGACCTTGAAGCCCTCGTCTTCTCCTTATGCGGCCTCCCTTGTAGGGTTGGGATATGGGTCACGAGCACCGCATGGATCTGCGATCCCATAGAAATTGAAGCCCCTGCTCACCGGGTTACTCCTCCGCAGGTTTTCGATGACGGGATCTGCCGATGGTACCTCGACCCCAAGAACAGTCGCCGTCGTCGACGCCTATGCAAATCCAAAAGGAGGAAGAAAGGTTTGTGGCGAAGATATTTATATTAATTCCGAAATCGGTTCAGATTTTCTAAAAATCGCATATTGGCTCGTATCTTTTATATAATTACATAAAGTGGCTTAAAACTTTCAGTATTGCTTATTTTGTCCTTGTATAGTATATGAATACATCCCCGAAGATGATGTGTAGATATAAGTTATATGAACCCCCAAAGTGGTGAATTTTATCCCTTGAAGTGGACATGAAATATATAAACTCAAGTATCTATCTATTAAAGCAGATAAAGAGGTCTATCCCTTAAGCGAATAAATTAATTAAAAATTTCATTTATCCCCTAAAGTGGATGAAAGTCAGTAGCCCTTATGATCACGTGATGTGATTAATAATTGCTTTATAGCCCGGTTCTTAATAGAAACGATCTATAAAGTCACAAATTTTAGTCCGGTTTTGAATAAAACCGAGGTGTAAAGTCATTATGTAATTTTATAACATGAGCTTTTAGGTTGAACCGAGTTATAAAGTCACCGTGTGATTGAGGTTTTTAGCACTTATTTCAAAAAAACCAAGATATAAAGTAGTCCTCACGGGTTTTTACCACAATTTGAGGTTTTCACCGGAGTCAATACCTATATATATATATAGGGTGGTTCCCTTGTGCACAGTGCCGGCCCAGGCACAAGGGCAGCATGGGCTACCGCTCAGGGCCCAGCCTATGAGAGGCCCCATGCCGGATTATATGTAGTATAGTATTATACTTGTTTATAATATTATCTTATTTTTTAATTATTTACAAAGGTCCAATTAAATCATTCTCTCATTTAAAAGGCTCACCAAATATAATGTTTAACCTTAACCGGACCAACAAGTGAATTAAAATATAATTTGCAAATGAGCCCTATTTGTTTTTTAAAAAAATTATACATATAATACAATCTCTACCTAATTTATTCCCTAAGTTTTGAAAACCCCTAATAGTGTTATACATTTGTGTTAGTTGCTAATAATTTTTTTAATTATTAGATGAGATATGCTATTATTCTTAGGGTATCAAAACGGATTTTTGTAAGTAATATTGTACGTGCTACTTTGAATTGATGTAAGGTATCTTAGCGAAAAAAATCTAGATAAAATATTAAATAGTTTATTTTCTATATAAAAGGGCCCTCAATTTTTTTTTCCGTCCAGGACCTCTAAAATGATAGGATCGGCGCTGCTTGTGCACACCCCTTAGAGTGTATCTTGTGCACAAATAATAGCCATTGATCTTAGTGGATCGGATGGCCTATATCCCACCATGTGTTCGGGTGATTTAAAAAAAAACTCATTCTTAAACCAAATCAGGGAGAGTGGAGCGCGTGCAATTGGTGGCATAATAAAAACCCTAAAAACCAGTGCTCCTCTTGGACAACCAGTGCTCCTCTCTCTCAACCGGTGGCCTCCTGTGATTCAGCGAAGCTGCAACCATCTTCCACAACCAGTACGTGCTCCTCTTCCTCAGAAATTGACACCATCTCCGGCGACTACGACGTTTCTTCTAGGCGGAACCGGCAACAGGAGACGATTTCGGCGATTGCGGCGGCGAGGGTTACATAGGAGCATCGGTGACGATGCCGGCGAGTACGGTGGCGATTGCGGCAACGAGGGTTACAAAGGAGAAGCAATGACGATTTCGACGAATACGATGGCGATTGCGACAGTGGGGTGTGGAGAGGTGTGGTTGAGTGGGCAGGGGTCGGCCGATTTGAAAAAGCAACATATTAAATTGAATTCTACGATGGAGTGAGGGTGGGGTGGGGGGTGTGGTTGGGTGGGCAGGGGCCGAGTGTGGGCGGGTGGGTGTCGGGGGTGGACGGGTAGGGTTTTCGATATGCATAATTTTGATTCTTTATTCGTCAAATTATTCAGACGTATGAGTCAAATTTTGGTTACCAGTGGTAATGAGTTTTTAAATTCTTCGGTGAAATCTGTTTTATTATTCATCAGAATATGGACTCTTTGGTCTGACAACATAAAACAAAACATTATTCAGTGAAATGTGATATATTATTCGGTGAAATGTAAAACATTATTTGTATAAATTGTAAGTATTATTTAGAGATTTGAGGTTTCTTTAATTGACAAAAAAAAAACTAATAATTATTTAGTAACATGTGACAAATTATTCAGTGGAATTGATAAATTTTGTTCAGAATTGGATGGAAAAAGACAACATAACATTATTAGATAGGGTGTGCAATATTATTTGGTGGAATTGTCAAATTTTTAAACAAACAAAATTAGGTGAATATTCAGTGGAATGATTGGTATTCACTAGTAGCTTGATCATTGTGGTGTGTCTTTATTCAGTGAAATATATATATTTTTACCCATATAGTCCACTAAATAAAATATTATTCGGTGGAATGCATAACATTATTTAGTGAAATTGTGAAATTTTTAAAATTGATTTAGATGGACAAATATTTAAAAAAAAATTATGCTCCCCACATTAGAATATTAGATCTCTTTCTCTTTTCTTTTTTTTATTATCGGAAACCATGGATTTAGTTCACCACATTTTCTTTTATTTTTTAATTGTGGCATGGGTCCCACTAGTCACTACATTCTCTTTCTCTTAGAAGGTAAGTATATTAAAAAAAAGAGGAAATTGTAGCAACTAGACCAAAAAATGAGACTATTTGCACAACTAGAACACGAGGCAAAAAAATGGGTCAAAATAACCCATCTACCCTAAGCAAATAAAACTTTCGGTTTTTTGGCACTGTTCATTACCGGTTGTAGGAGGTGACCTGGGAAGAGAAAAGACGAGAGAGGCTAGAACTCAGATCCGTGGCTACCTCCCCCGAGCCAAATCCTAGGTGAGCACCATTGGAGAACACGATTAGGGCCCCGCGGATGAACGACGAATCGATCTCATTCCAGACCGACTCCCGATTGCGCAAGAATTCGTCGATCCCTCTGCAGCAATCCACGCGGAATTCCAGGGTTGAGAACGGCATCGATGAGAGAGGCCCTCTCCTCGAGCTCAACAGGGATCCCGAGGAGAAAGACGATGCCGATGATGAAGATGGGGAGGGCGTGGAGGAGTTCCAGATTCTAGGCCACACTAAGTGCCTCAACAAGCGGCGTCGCGACAGGGAGGACTCGTCTTGTTCTTCGTCGTCTAAGCGTGTTTCTATCAATTCTTCCCTGGAATCGCACTGTGGCGCGGTGAAATCATGGGGCAACCAACCCTTTGTGGCGGCGGATCCCAATATTTTCGAGATTATGGAGAAGGAGAAGTCGAGACACGTTACGACATCCAATTTCGGGCGTCCTCCAAGTGAACCTTCTCCAACTCCTTCGAGTAAGTCCACTGCTAAAGGTTTGTTCGCCCCCTTTCACTCTTCGCCCTCTTTCTGATGGTTTAGAGTTTGTTTTCCTCATTGAAATCAAACTCAGGTTTGTATCTCTTATTCCATGTATTTTCTGATGTTGAAGTGACGCTGAATTACGCGTATTAGTTTCTAGAGGATTTAGGGTTGTTTAGAAAGGGATTGTTATCCCTCTCCTTTATAGATCTGACTGTTGGTATGATCTAATTTTAAACATCTCAAAACTAGTTGGTACCTGAGGAAAATGGTGACCAGGAACAAGTACCTCTTGCTGCTCCAACCATGATTTGATCATGTACAGATCGTATATAGTGACTTGCAAAGTGTTCAGCTTGACCCTGTAGCTTTTAGGCTTGAAATCAGCCCATATGGTAATTTCTTTTGCCCATTCATATACAGATTAAGGAAATCACCAGCATTAGTTATACATTGAAAATGCTTGGGCTTCTTTTTTTGAAACTTTATCTAAGTTTGAGATGCTTGATTGGACTAGTGCTTAGAGAGGTTTTATAACTGGGTCGGGGTCTGTGCTTAAGATTTTAAATGGGAGGATTAGAGTGCCATCCCAGCTAGTAAGGAAGGCTAATTGTTCGATCGGGTTCAGCTTATCTGTTTATGTTTGTGGGTCACCAGGTACTGTGTAGTGGCATGCAGCTTTAACACAATGATCCAAGTCATGAATAGGACATCTAGCATAATGATCCAGTCATGAGTATATTTCAAAACACACACAAGAAGATATGCAAGGCCAACAGACCAAGAATTCAGATCAAGAGGTGGTTTGTTCATATTTCTTTCCTCCCTTTTCAGTTTATGTGCTTTCCGATACACATATGTTTAGGGCAGCCCAAGGGTGAGATTCAATTCATTTTTTTCCGTTCATATATTATACAAAATATCAGGCAAGAGATTTGAAAGTTGAGTCTCAACTTAAAGCCTTCGTTTAGTTTGGTAGGATAAAAATGTAATCACTGAAATTCATGTGTATAACTTGACACTTTTTTTTTTATTCATTGTATAACTTGACATTAATGGTAGGATAGATATACACGAATGATACGATATATTTGCACTATTGGAAAGAAGTAGAATTGATATTGACCAATCCACAAATCCCAGACTAGTAATCACAGAGGCGTGAATCAACCCTAATCTCAATCTCAATTACCAATCCACAAATCCCAATCTCAATCCAATTTCTATCAATCAAAATCCATGAGACCAATCGAATTCAATGCTAGAACGACTGAATTAGAGCCTCTACCCTTGGATATAATGTTACTTAGGTTTCCTTCATGTTCTGTTGTAGACTGGAAACCCTCTACCCTTGGTTGTTTTTCTGAAAAATGTGGAACATAATTTGCTACGGTTTCTAGCTTGATTTTCCTTGAAAGCTATTTAAATTGGTATGATAAATGCACAAAAATGGTAGGATAGATGAAAACTAATGGTTGGAGAAAACAACGATATCGGTAGGATCAGAATGGTAGGATTGATGGAAACTAATGGTAGGAGAAAACAACGATATTGGTAGGATCATAATGGAGACCCAATAATTCCTGTATAACTTTACACTAATGGTAGGATAGATGCACACTGATGGTACGATATATTTATACTATTGGAAATATGTAAATGCGTAATTGACTTTACCACAACACAATATATCGGAGACTTATGAACACACACTCCGTATTAGCCTATGTGAGAGTCGAACTCACATTTCTGTGTGCAAACACAACGCTCTACCAATTGAGCTAATAGGCTATTTATCATCCTAATAGTAAAGACCAAGTATTTGATGAGTTACGAGGTAGTCGACCGTGAGCATAGACTTGTAGCATCAATTTCATTTCCATATAACATTTTTTGAAAATTTTGGAATCAATATAGGTTGATGATTGGTTGTGCCAAGCTCCCACTCCCGGGAGCCCACCAACCGCCGAACACGACCTTCAGACAAACCCTATCACCTGGGGTGCAACACGGGAACAGAGGATCAACCTGAGGGTAGTTATGTTATAAGAAAGAGGAACAACTACAAAGTATAGATACAAGATCACTTACCCATCGTTGCCACTTCCACCGGACAAACTTCTTGCACTTTTTCAAATATGAAAGGACAGTTGTACACTGTTGGTAGGACGGAAATATTATATTGGTAGGATGTGGACTGTATCGTTTCTTGGGATGAACGGGCAAATTCTCCCCCGTCCTTTCCGCTTCTCTCCTACTCTACCTCACTTTTTGCAGAGCATGTTATGGTGTTTCAAATCATCCTCTCAAGCTTATATATGTTCTTGGGGGACACCCATCAATGTAATCATTGCATTTTTTCCCTCATAAATGCTCCCCCTTTCCCCAAATGAGGAACCCTGTTTTGGCGCCAAAACTGCACTGACAGCCCGCCAAATCAGATACAGTGAATCCCCTCCAGATTCTCTCAAAAATATCTCCAGGTATGGAAAGACAGGTTTAGCCTATTGGTAGGACCAATTCATTCTATTAGTAAGATGGACAGTGTACAGTTTTCTGAAATGAACGGAGGATGCTTTTAGGTGTCACATGTCACTGACAACTACTGACAGCTACAGTGCCCCTCCCCTTCACCTGCAACTCCCCCATCCGGTTGCCCTTTTTATTTGCAAAATTAGACTACTTTCTACCCATAGCCAAAAAACAAAGTACATGTCTAGTTATGCAAACTTTTTTTTTGGTCTAGTTATGCAAATCGGCCTTCAAAAAATATGAAGGAAAAAAAAATTTGAAGGAAAAAAAATTTTGAAGGATTTGATTTCTGGGAATTTTGTGTGGAACCCACAAATCAACAATTCCCATTTCACACCCATCTCACATTCTTGCGGGTGAGAATGTGAGATGGGTGTGAAATGGGACCCACTTGTTTTCAGGAAATTGGGTGCGGGACCCACTTGTTTCTTTTATTTAAAAAATAAAAAAATAGGCTCTTTTAATCTCCTTCATCCATCCCAATCAATCTAAGGGTCTACAATTGTGCACAAATTACACCACCTCTTTATTCTCCATGTGGGCTTGATTATATATGATATTATTTGTTCTAGTCTGTAAAGGCTACAAATATGATCTTATTCACTTTTGTTTGCATGTTATATGTTGATGGTCAATTGCTCTTCGATTCTTCGTGTATGGTCAAGTTCGATGTTTGTTTAGAATATAGTCATTAATATATATTCTTTCTTTGATAAGAGTAGTTTATCTGTGTATATAATCGGCTCATTGTTGATATAGTTTATATATGCTTATATAGCCGATTAGCCTAGTTATATCCGGTATATGTTAACCACCTAATTTCATGTTTATTGACTAGTGATGGTACGTGTGTTCATTTGTTTGAATTACTAGTTTATGATTGATTAGATACATCATATCGTTTATAGAATATTTTAAACTAATTTCAATCCCTGAATTGGTTGAATTAATTAAATTTGTAATATCTCCTGAAGTTGATAAGTCAATCTCAGTCACGATGATTGAATCAATTAAAAATTAATATCAATCCCTGAAGTGGTTAAATCAGCCGAATTTGTAATATTACTTGAAGTGGGTAAAAGTGCAATTTGAGTGCAATTTGTAATATTAGTGATAAATCGATCTTTTTCCTTTCATCTAAGTAAACATAGATCGATAACAAATTTGTTCCAATTGAGACAAATTAATATCATCCTTCGAAGAGGATGTGCGTACCTAGACTATTTCATTCCCACAGTGATGAAAGGTTCGATTTTATTCTGATTAATAGATGGAAAATCATGCAATTTCTATTCTTTTGATAGAACATACAAATTCTACTGGATTTCCTCTTATCTATGTGCATATGTCAAATATCATCGGGAGGTTCTTGTTATCAATCGATATTATCGGGAGGTTCTTCTTATTGACTTTAGATGAAGATATTTTTTTATGTTATGTTGTTATATTTGGTATAACCTTAACTAATTTATGTGATGTTATGATGCTTTATGTTATATATCTGATTTATATGTGGAGTTTTATGGGGTTTTCGACATGCATAAAAAATTGTTGATTACTAGGGGCAATTGGAAGATTTGGCTCCACTGTGCCAAAAGGGACCTATCCATGCTATATGCTCGGTTAAAGAGCATTTCTTAATTGAAGGCTTTTGGTACGTAGGTATGTTATTTATGACTTTTGATCATCTATACATAATTTTATCTAGATTGATTAATATCATATATTTCCATGACAATTAAAGAAGTGAGTGCATCTATAATGGATAAATTAGAGGTGTGTGTTAGAAACATTTTTACACCTATCTATAATACATTTGTTGCCATGAAAGATTATATTGAATAAAGGAATCCAGATGATCCAACGCTTATGATTCTAATGCAACCATGAATATGGGTCTGTTTGAAGTTCTATATATTTTTCTATCTATTAGGTAGTGAGTCTATGTATGTTGGACTCAACTTTAAGGCTTGTGATGGAATTGGGCCGATTTCTTAATTAATCTTAGAATATGCGATCAAGCTTGCAATCAGGTACGCCTAAACATCATATATATTTGAGTTATGACTTTTGTGTCTCTGGATCATTAGTGATTATATATACGTGTTATGAGTTGGTCTCGTATATTAAATATGGATTATCATAGCAACTGATTGCTAAATAACGTTGTTGATTGCACATATAGTTTTTATATTGACAAAACTCGTTTTTTCAGGTTTTCACTTTCGGTGGGACCCCGGGGGGCCCAGGGTGCTCTTAACGGACTTACTTGACCCGCGTCGATAATCTCGACGCGGCCCAACCTATGCCACGAGTAGGATGGGGTTGTTCAGGACCTCCCCTATTGTGGAGTTTCATCAACTTGATGGAGATTCATCATTTACCTAATGTTAACCGTACGATCATAAGAATTGATCGCGACTTTATGAATCCCCTCCTCAGACTGATGGCTTGTAACGAAGCTTCTCTAGTTGTACGCGGATGTGGCCCTATTTAATCCGCGGAGCGGATTTTACTCCTACTATGTGTTTGCTTCTTAATCTTGTTGGAAAACTTACCTACTTCTCATCTTTTATCCGCTCTTCTCTCCATTTTGCCAAAAGTCCCCCTATTCACTGTTTAGTCTTCCCCATTTATAGGGATAGAAGGTCTCCTGCTTATTGACAAGTGTCGCTTTTAAAGTCACACATGTCTCCCTTGTGGTATGAGGGCATGCGTGACACGTAGTCTCCTTTTTGTCTGTGGAAGGTGCACTGGAGGGGAAGTCCATTGTCTTTAAGTCGCGGACGGTCATTTGGAGTTTTCCTCTCTTTGACCCTCTTTCTTATTGTTTATTATTTCTACGTCTTCACTACTTTATAGATATTTTATAGCCGGTTTCGTCACAACTCCTCGGGTCGGGTCTAATATTCTATACGGAATTGACGCGAGCCGACTTTCCTTCCACGAAAAATATCAAAGCTTAGACGTTTTTCCTTTTCTTGGGCTTTATGGACGGTACGGGTTGAAATTCCCCTTGGCCCATTAAGGGCCCATTAGGCCCAATTATATTGGGAAGTTCAACGGTTAGTAATTTTTCTATAAATTACCCCGTTCCGTTTTTACTTCTCATTTGTCTTATTTTGCTTTCCGAATTTTTGTCTTTACTGCTTTTCGCTTTCCGGTGGTATTCCTTCTTTGGCGGTCTTCTTCCGGTTGAGCTTTCCGGCGGTGTTCTTCAAGATCAAGGTTTTTCTTCTTGTTCTTCGTTTTTGTTCTTGCACTCCTTGAATCTTTCTTGTTTCTTGCTTTGATTTCCTTAGGGTTTCTTCTCTTCAGATCGAAAACAGGATTGGTTTTCTTTGTCAGATTTGTTTTTTCTTTGTCTGAGATCTTTGATCCGCGTGTACAATTCTTCACTCGGTTTTTCTCTAGCTTTTGGGAATGGCTAATCCTAGTGGGTGTAACGGCCCGAGATTATGATTCCCGAGTTACGTTTCAAGGGATGAAACCCCTCGTTGGGATCTTGCGCCCCGAGTATAGGTTGAAGGTTTGAAATAAAAGATGTGTAGTTTAAAACGGGATTTCGCACCCAAGTCCGGAAAGTCCGTTGGAGACCCCGGGGTAAACCCTTGTACCTGTCCTAAGTCTACAACGCGGAAAATTCTTTATCATGCAAAACGCATAAGTTCTTAAAACGATACAACGGGCGCCACGGCAGAGCCGGGTCAAAACAGAGTATAAGTAGGGAGAAATCCCAAAAGTATAAATTTGGTGATGTCAGGGTTCAAACACTCACTATCCGCCATATGAATGGACCCCATCATAATAGCACAAAATCAAACAGTGGAACGGGTACTTGAAACTATACTACAAAGTCAGGCCAAGAGTCCGCCCGCGGGTCCTCTGACCGCGCGGAGGACATATAATACGCCTATACCTAGAATAAAGATGCCTTCATGCAATACTGAAATATTAACCACACTATCATACTCCTAGCCAGTTCGATTCCAGGTATATCAAGTGGTATATCCCTCTTCTACAACCACCCCCTTTCCAAGTAGGGTGGAGACTAGCCAGTTCGATTCGATAGCATCTCAAATCCCATCATCATATCGTGGATCTTGCAAAAAGAAAATAATAATGCTGATAATAGTAAAGGTGTTCCAACGACCCGAATGACTCAGGACAAATACGATGGAGCTGGGTTGTCCTATGACCCTATCAAGGATTCTAGGACTCACATATAACGACCGTTCTGTATTCAAACGCATACAGAATAAGAATGCTCATTCTTAAATGCAATTCCTAAGCATGATACTACATGAGTACATGCTCTTATGCATATGAAACACCTACATACTATATGACACATCAGGCAGGAGGTACTGGTTACTGAGTAAGCCCCGGAGGTACTTACCTGGCTAACATATCGACAAAAGAATCCAGCACACAGTAGTCACGATCACAGAGTATCACCTAATTAAATAACGAGAATATATATAAGTCTATGTCTAACTATCAAGCACTCAAGCACGCACCAATCAATAGAAAAAGTAACATATCGTAAATGTCATTGTATCGCACGTTCCATAAAGTCACAACGCTCGTCATAAATCTGCATGCTCATACTCATCATATCCGCATATATCCCAACAATTCATCACAATCATAAAGCATAATTTGTTCGATAATATCCTACTAACTCGTCACAATATAACCTTTTAACCTCTTATAATAAATCACCACAAACCATGCTATTAGCCACACATATCATGTCGTTAGTCAACTGATCATATCATCATGCTAGTTAGTCATGGAATAAGTCATATCCTCAAGTTAGTCTCAAGCCGTTTCAAAATCCGAGTCAAACGGTTAGAAATCCCAATTCTTAAAAATGTTAACAAAACCCTTTTTTAATTATTTAATACATCATTTCCTAGCTTGAAATTCATTTTCCCAACTGATTTTATAGATATTTTAAACACTATTTTATCAACACTTTTATAGAGTATTTCTAAATCCCTTATGAAATAATTCCAACCCATTTGTATTCGATAAAACCAACCCTTTATAAATCTCCATAAGAATAATAATTTATCTTTTAAATCCTCAAATACTATTATAATATATTTTAATTACCGTTAATTAGTTAAATAATAAACGGATAACCCGAACCGTACCAAACCGAACCGAACCCGTAAGTATATAAACTCCAAACCGGTTGAATAATAAATAAAATGTAACAATGGAAAGAAGGCCCACAAGTCATCTTCTTCATTTCAAAAGCTCCCCACCGGCCCCGCCAAAGCTCCGCCCGAGGCTTCGCTCCCGCCAACGCCAAGCTTCACCTCCCGGCCTCCGTCTCCAGCGTCGTCCTGCGCCCAGCTCCGCCTCCCTCGACCTCTTGTGCTCGCTCCTCGGTTTCTGATCGACGCTCGCTCGCTCACGACGTTAGCTCTCTCTCTCGCACTCCCGGCGCCGCACACGACCTTGCCGCTCTCGAGCTTGCCGGAGCTCTCGAGCACACCCGATCGTCCCTTACTCAGCCCTTACTCACTCCCGACTAATCTAACCATTGAATAAAGCACAAAATCGAATCGAGGAAGGAAAGAAACGGTTGAAGCTCACCGAGGTGATTTCGCGGACGTCGGAGCTTCGATCGGAGTTCTGAGCGTCGTCGGTGGCTCGCGATAGCTCGTCAGATCTACGTCGGACATTGGTGAGCGTGATGATAGGGCTCGAGAGTGGTTTGGATCGGAAATGAAGGAGAGCGGCTTACCGGAACGTTATAGGTGCTCGGACAGGGGTGGCGGCTTCTGGGCGGCTCCGAGGGGTGGCGATGGTCGTCTGCTCTTCGGAAAGGGGTGGCGGCTTCTGGGCGGCTCCAGACACCGATGGTGGCTCCGAGGGGTGTCGAAGGGCTCTGTTGATGGTCCTTGGGAAAAAGAGGTTGAAGGAGGAAGTGGAAGAGCGAGGCGAAAACAGTGGTGCGATGGTGCCTCCGTGGTGATCAACGGTGGTGGCTGGTGGGGAGGGTATGGTGGGGACGGGGACGGAGATGGCAATGGTGACCCGGGGCTGCAGTAGTGGTTACGACGGAGGTGATGGAATGGTGAAGAGTGAGAGATGGCGTGAAGGAGAGTGAGTAGTGGTGAATGATGATGAATGAAGACGGGGGAGAGGGACGGGTGATGATGGTGAATGGTGAAGGACCTGAAGGTGACGGGTTGACGTAGGTAGGGGATGGGTTGGTTTGCAGGGTAAGGTGAGGTGAGGGAGTTGGTGAGAATTGAGTGTGGAAATGGGTAAACAAATACCCGAAAATAAATGTCGAATACGTGAAATTCGAACTCCGAAATTAGTTTCCGAATGTTAGTTTCTCCGACTCTCGCTTATCAATCAATGAGATTTTTAAAATCGAAAATGATATCGCCATCTGATAATTATTTTAAATCTCGAGGTGAAAGGACGGAAATCGTTTGATAAATTTTTAAATCCAGATCGGAATCCGCTCTACGAGTTTTAAATCCGATTTAAATTCATTTTTAAATTCTCTTTTTCTGAAAAATTAAGATTTGAAATTTCGAGCCTTTACAGCCTTTACAGTGGGGGACACGATGTGCTGGATGAGTTTGAGAGAGAGGAGGGATGGAGGGACGATGCGTCATCGACTTTCCGTTCGCGTCCTGAGCTTGAAGTTTTAGGGTCACCATCCTCTTCTTCTGAGAGTTCTTCCTCTAATTCAAGTGGATCATCGTCATCGGAGTCATCTACTTTTGGTACCATGTCTACCCCGGCTCGGACGGGGCCTACTGGTAGTCCTGTCAAGGTGAGAAGGCATCGGAAGCGCTCTGACCTTGATTACTATTCTTCTCCTTACACGGTTTCTTCTTCTTCTTCGAAGGGAAACGAGGGAAATGATGCTTCCATGGGCGCAGAGGATTTAGGACTTCACTCTTCTCAGGACGCAGGCCCTTCCTCTACTTCTCATCCAGAGGTTGTTGTTCGAGAGCCTGAATTACCTTGGGTCCCTTATGCGGAATCTCCCATTGGTACTGCAGAGATCCCTCTTAGGATTCATTCCAAAGAAAACTTGGATGATCTGGATACCCCTCTCTACGAACTTCAAGACTTAGATACTTGTTCTTTTCGTGGGGATTTTTCCATCTGCGCCCCTCTGACTCGTCCTTTGATTATCGCTGAGAGAGTTCGCCCGTGACGATCTCCTGTTGGGAAATTGCGGGGTGGTACAACTTTGCTGGACTTGGTTGATCTCGATGTGATCTCTCAGATTTTCCCGTGGCTTGCTGAGTTGGAACTTTGTCTTCCTGTTGAAGGTGGAGGTTTTCTTGACGCGTATGAAGATTGGTTGGTCGTTTATGCCACAAGTTTGTCTTAAGGATTCCGCCTTCCTCTTCATCCTTTTTTCATGGAGTTTCTGAAAGGATACAACCTAAGCCCCACGCAGATAGCTCCAAATTGCTGGATGTTCTTCACCAGCTTCATCGTGAGGTGTTTGGAAATTGGGGTTTCCCCGTTTGTGGAGTTGATGTTTAGCATTTTTTTTCCATGAAGAAGGGTCCCCAGGATTCAAGGTTTTACCAGTGTAACTCTAGTCGTAGCTATGTCAAAAGACTTTTTAGTAAGCCAAACTGGAAACATAAGTGGTTTCTCGTTCGCGACTAGATTAGGAAGAGTTTGAACGTACTGTCGAACTATTCCTGGTTGGTTTAGCGTCGTGAAGAGGCCGACGGTCGCCTTTGTTTTCTTTAGTTCTTCAAGGAAACCTTCATTCATAACTGCTCTTTTTCGTGCTTTTGTTTTTACTAATTGGTGACTTATTCTTCTAATGTTCTCCTTTCAGATAAAATGGACCTGGAATCCCTCTTAAAGCGCCACAAAGCTAAGGTTGGGGGTCGGAAGAAAAGTTCAGCTGCTCGCGGGCCTCTCCAGACTCCAGTTGTGCCCCTGGTCATTGATCTTGTCGCAGACAAGGGTGCGGCAACTGATGCCGAGGGGACTACTGCAGCTCGTGAAGCACGCGAAAAGCGTGCCCGTTCGTCTATTCCATTTGCCTCTAAGAAGAAGAGAAAGAAGGTCAGCAGTGTTGTCAGTACATCGGCCACGGGGGAAAAAGACCAGCCCCTTTTTTTGGAGGGAGACGACACGCTCCCTAAGTTTCCTATCCCAGAATTTGGGATGGACGAACTCGTCAGTCTCAAACTTCACGAAAAATTCGCGCACAACGAACAAGCCTACATCAAGCGCTTGGATGCCCGCAACTTTTCCATGGAGTTCGACCGAATCACTCAATGGGTGAGTTGAGGTCGTTTTATGCTTATTTATTGACTGAGTAAATTGTTGTTGCTTGATACATTTGTCGTTTGTTTCTTTCGCAGCCGAAAGCGATACAAACTGACACCAAAAATATTGAACTTGGATTGTTTATACTTTTTTAGCTGGAATGTTTAGACTTGAACTCGACGATGCAAAATTAGATTTATTAGAGATATAGCATGAAATTGCCTAGTAAAGGGAAGTCACAATGAAATGCATATTTTATTGAAAACCATAGAAGGAGGTAAAATTGAAGTTGCTTTTGACATGTTGCATGATAAGAGGATGGAGGACTTTATATTTTCATATAATGCTCATATGTTTATAATCCTAGCCTTACCTATGCTTAAGCATCCCAAAAGCCATATTATGCCTTATTTCATATATTGCTCCACACGATCTAAATATTTTCCATTCTTTACCTTATTTCCTATCCGGGGATTATGTTGAGAATGGTGTTACATTATGGAGATTATTGTATGGTTGTTGTGTTGTTGTTATCATTATTGGAGTTTGGAAGGAAATGTTTGAAAAATATGGAAAATTTAATGAGTGAGAAAAAATCCAATCACCTCAGGAGATAAAGGTAGATTGACCCTGCTTGCTAAGATAATAGTTTGGCGAGATGGGACACATTGTGAGGAGTCCAAAGCACTAAGTATCCGGGGCCATTCATGACACCCATGTTTGTGACTCGCGAGAAGGCAGTGCTGAGGTTAGAGAGGTAAAGGCATTATTATTGAGAAAAAGCAGTATGAAAGGTGATGAATCTTATGAGAAAGAATGTGGTATGAAATTCAGTTTGGAAATACTCCATTTCCCCGGATCATTAACACCACATTGCCAAAAATTTGCCCACCTTTAGCCTTTTACCAATCTACTCCCTAGTGAGCTTAAATTAAAGTCCTCTTGATTATTAATGTTTTGTCACATGAATTGTTTTTGCATAACCCTCCTTTTGTGAGTAGATGTTGCTTTTGTATATTTGCACATGCATGGATCTGTGACACAAGTACCTTTTCGATGATGCTAATTGATTGCAGGGTTATATAAGAATGAATCTAATATGTTGAGAGTTTTGATTTCTTCCCCTGAATGACAAATAAAGGTATTGCTTTTCGATGTTGAGAGTTAAGAATGGTGCAGCTGGAGAAAAGGCCATTTTTCGGTATTCATCATTCGGAATCAAGCTTTGATGTCTTCATGAGATTCGTAGCCCTCGAAGAGAGCTTTCCAACGCATGGTCATATGCATCAATCCGACAAACGAGGACTCAGGAAAGTGCGTTTCAAGAATAGAGCAGAAAGCTGAGAGAACTTTACTCGATCTCGAGTTAATGTACTCGATCTCGAGGAAAGATGTCCGAGCACACCTGGTCGAGCAGAGCGTGGTCGAGAAGATGAGAGCCAGATCAACCCGACTCCGGAAGCCTTACTCGATCTCGAGGAAAACTAGTCGAGATCGACAAACCTTGATGCCATGTCCGGAGTCGATGAGTTGTGCCAAGTCGAGAAGCCGAGGATGGAAGACGCCGAGCACCAGCCTTACTCGAGATCGAGTAAACAACTCGAGATCGAAGAGACCCTAGGAGCCAATGTCCGAGCATGTCGAGGAAGAGCAACCCGAGACGCCGAGCTGAAGCTGAAGTCGACGACCATCCTACTCGAGATCGAGGAAACTCCTCGAGATCGAGTAAACCATGCCCAGGAGCGCGTTACGCGGTTTTGCTGTCCTACGCGGATTGGGAGTCCTTGGAGTCGAAGGAATCCGAGTTTGGCCGAGATCTATCAACATCTATTTATGGAGAGAAGACCTATCAACACAAGAATATATTTTGCTCTTTGGATATAATTTCCCTTTGTGGATTTAATTCCTTTATTGCATTTATTTATATTTAAGCCTTTAGATAAACGATAGATAGAATTAGATATAGATAGACTTTCTTACCTTGATTAGCAAGGGTTGGAAGCCTATAAATAAAGTCCTAGGGGGCTGATTTTCATTCATTCAAGTCAAGTCGTCTTAGGACGCAAGGAGGAAGGAGGGAGAGAGAGAGAGAGAGAGAGAGAGAGAGAGAGAGAGAGAGAGAGAGAGAGAGAGAGAGAGAGAGAATGAGAAGGAAGGAGACGAACGGTTGTAAGTTTTAGTTTATTTTATGTTAAAGTTAATTTCTTTTATTATGTTTTGTTTCTAATTTCCTTCTTCTAGGGTTGGGGTGATCCCAACATAGATATGTGTGTTTGATTTATAAATCCATGAATTTATATGTCTTTATCATCATCTACCTATGTGCTTAATCCTTTGCGAAAGTTGAGGAAATTCCTTATTCATGATATTGAAGCGAAAGTGATCTTATTATGAATTGGATAGTAATTAGGGTTTGCTTGCGAAAGTTGGTTGATCCTAATTAAGAAAAGGTAGAAACAAATTAGGTTTTTATGCGAGAGTCTCTATCACCTAAATTGTTGGAATTTGCGAAAATTGATTCTTTGATATAAAGCATGAATCTTTATGTGATTTATGATCTGCACTTATGTTTATTGTTGTAGTGATCCCTAACCTTGGAAGTTTGCATCTTTATTTGTTTTATTTTATTATTTTTATTTGGCACATATTCTACTCGATATCAAACCACCATTCCCTCTCCATCCATCGACATCGACCCCTCTATTCTTTGTCGACAGCAACCTCCTCACCTCTTCCCGCTATCCCTGAACCCCAAAACACACTAAACCTAGAACCGCTGACTTCTCTCCTGAGGACGAACCTGACTCCCCTATACTATAGCGGGGGTCTTGACTATAAATTTATTTGGTCGAGAAACCCTCTCGTCAACATGTCAGGATACATAAATCGTGAGTCGTAAAAGGAGTCCCACGAGTCATGGAACTTCTCAGAATGTCAACAAACAGCGAGAATAGTCCTTCACGACTCGTTAAGGGTCTACCACGAGTCGTGGGATTTCTCAGCATCTCAAAAAACAGTCAGAACAACTTTTCACAACTCGTGAAGGTAGCCCCTGAGTCGTGGAACGTGACTTGAGCTCCATAGAATGATTCACTTGATATGCTTGCTCCAAGAACGGTCTCTTCTGCTTGTCTGTCCATCCCCGTCTATGAATCATGGTCTTTTGATCGGTCGGGATATCATTCACCTTTTTTTAGCACTTGACAGGATATCACCTATAACGGGACGGGGAAAAAAATTACATCGATAGGGTATTCTTATCTTTATGACAGGATGACAAAACAATTGCTGACAGGATGGTACTTACATGTTGATAGGATATTTGTTTGACATGTCAGGATATATACTCACACGTTTTCGCAACCAAAATTTCTTATTATTGACCAAAATCACATTCGCCAGGGACATACTTTATACCATCAGTTTTGCAACAACAATCCGACAAGAAAAATAAATTACTTCGGCAGGATAATTTTAACCACATGACAGGATTCAAAAACATACTTATACCATCAGTTTTTCCGAAATTATGTTTTTTGAAAAAAAAATTCGAAAATCTTTTTTTTTTTTCCAATTTCTTAAAATCTTTTTTGTTTTTATGAAATTCTGTTTTTTGAAAAAAAAATCCGAATTTATGTTTTTTTTTTCCATTTTCCATAATTCATTTTTTTCAGATTTCAAAATCATATTTTTTGTATTTTCCAAAAATATATGCTTTTTTAATATCCGAAAATCATATTTTTTAATTTTTAATTTTAGAAAATACTAATTATATATATTTATTTTAATTTAAAAAATGCTTAAACACACAAAACTTTTGTTTTTTTTTTGAAAAGGTAAAAATTTGGATGAGGTCAGACCCTGCTGGACCACCAACCAAGGGCATCCTTGCGGATGAGTATGCGCAGAACGGGATTAACGAGGAGGTCCCGCGTGGGCGTTGTGTGGATTAGACGCGCGATCCTGTCGGGGGTCGAGTTGATTTCCCGGAAGACATGGCCGAATTGCACCCTAGCAAAGTGTTGGAGTAGGAGCAGGGTGTCAGAAATCAGCATCTCGATCTCCCACGGGCAGCACCACATGCCTCGCAAACAATTGATGATGGTCAGGCTGTCGCCTTCAATCATGATACTTGGAAGTCGAAGCTCCTTTGCCTTGGCGATGCCGCCTCTGATCACCATAGCCTCTGCAGCTAATGCTGAGATGTGTCCACATTTGAAGCCGCCACACTCGATGACGGCCCCATTGTGGTCTCTAATAATGAAACCTGCAGAAGCTTCACCCGAAGATAGTTTGGATCCATCAAAATTAATTTTGAAAGATCCCTCATCTGGTTTGCTCCATCTCAAATTTCTTCTTCTCCGTGGTTGAGTTGTCCAAGTTTTCTGGTGTTGGTATGTGGCCTCCTCTTCAAATGTCAATTTAGAGGCAGCCCAATTCTGTATTTGTTGTTTGGTGTAATTCTCCATAGTATGGATGGATGTTGTATTGAGGTTTTCAAATACTTGCCGATTCCTACTTGTCCATAGACTCCACCATATCGTCGCAAGTCTTCCTTTTTGCTCGTGGTTGAGTTTAGTAAAATTTTCGCATACAATGTTTTTGATTGATTTGTTTCTAGTGTCAATTTCTTGAATCGCTTTTACAATATTTGGGTCAATTTTGTGAATCAGTTGTAGGGTGTTGTGGCATTCGGTAAAGAGATGGATTGGACTTTCATCCGTCCGGTCACACAAAGCGCAAGCTAATGGAACATGAATGCCTTTGTTTGCTAGTCTGCTTCTCGTCGGGATTCCATCTAGTGTAAGTTTCCAGATGAAGTTTTTTACTTTCGGGAATGTGTCTAGGTTCCATATCCATGTTGTGTCACAAGTTTCTTCTGTGTTTTGCTTTGTGATGTGTGCTAGTGCACTTGCTGTGTTGAACTAACCATTTTTACTTGGTTTTCAGTATAGTCTATCTTCTATTTCGTGTTCTGGTATGTAGATGTCATCGATCTTGTTGACCATATCCATTGGAAGGATGTTGGATAATTCATCAATTTTCCATTTCTTGTTGATGTCGATGTATTTTTCCGCCTTGTCATTTTCATTGATTGTGATGTTTGGATGTTGTCGACCTTGTAATGGTTTTCCGTCTAGCCAAATGTCCTTCCAAAAATTTATCGTCTTTCCATTTCCGATTTACCAAATTAGTCCTTTGCAGAATTCTTCTTTTAGTTCCATTAGTTTGGCCCATTGCCAAGATGAATTACCTTTCTGCTTGTATTCAAGGATGGGGGTTTCTTTCAAATATTTTTCTTTGATCACTTGGACCCACGGGTTACACGGCTCTGCTAAGATTTTCCAAAGCAATTTCATCAGTAGTGCTTGGTTCATATCTTTTGTTTTATGTATTCCTGCGCCTCCCAGTCGTTTCTGCTTGCACACCTTGTCCCAACCAATAAGGGGGGAGAAGGATTGATCTTTGTTCCAGAAGAAGCACCTGTTTATTTGGTCCAGTTCTTTATGGATTGTTGTGGGTAGCATAACATTTTGCATGATATAATTTGGCTTAGTTGCCAAGTTTGATCTTATTAGGGTCGCCCTTCCTTCTTGTGAAAGGGAATTTGTTTTCCATTTCGTGAGTTGTTGCCTGGTTTTGGTTAATGTTTCTTCAAATGTGGTTCGGTTGTCTCGCCCATTGATAATGGGACAACCTAGGTATTTGTCACGTGCTATCTGGTTTGTGATATGGATCGTACTTTGTATCAATTGTTTTGTATTGTTTGGGATTTTGGGGTAGTTTGAAAGGCCGATTTGTGAAAATTGACCTTTTGTCCTGATATGGCACAATAGTCATCAATAATATTCTTCACCTCTCGACACGAGTCTTGATTTGCCTCGGCGAATATCATCATATCGTCCGCGAAGGATAGGAAAGGGATTTTCATGCCTGATGTAGATATTTTGAATCCGATGGATTTGTCTGACTGGTTTGAAGCATCTTGTAGTTTTCTAGCAAGGATTTCTGCTCCTATGATGAATAGATATGGTGAGAGTGGGTCCCCTTTGCCTGATCCCTCTCCCTGGTATGAAGGGGTCCGTGGGGCTGTCATTAACCAAGACTAAGAAAGAGACGGTCTGGACACATTGCTCTATCCATGTTCGAAATTTTTGGCAGAAGCCGAATTTTTCTAGAACTTCGAATAGGAAGTCCCATTCTACTCTATCATAGGCCTTCTCCATATCTAGTTTGACGGCAATCCATCCTTCTTTTCCGCGTCTACTTTTAAATAAATGGAAGATTTCATGGGCTATTAAGACATTGTCTTGGATAGCACTGTCAGATACAAATGCCCCTTGGAGGGGGTGAATAATTTTCTTTAAAATCGGTTTCATCATTTCTGCAATGATTTTGGCTATAGCTTTTTCTAAATTGTTGAGCAAAGGCTTATTGGTCTAAAGTGGTTTGTAGTTCTCGGGTTGTCACATTTTGGGATCAATGTGATAAAAGTATGGTTGATTTGTTTTAGGATTCGACCAGAGTGGAAAAATCCTTTGATTGCCTTTATGACTGATGGGCCTATAATATCCCAATATTCCTGGTAAAGTTCTGCCGTCATTCCGTCAGGTCCTTGGGATTTATCCTTTCCAATCGAGAAGAACGCATTTTTGATTTCCTGGTTTGATATCTTTTCAGTTAGCTTCGAATTGTCATCATCAGTGATTTCTGTGTTGATGAGCGAGAGGTAATCACTTAGGAGGTTATGGTTGATGGGTTGCATCCTAAACCTTTTTTCAAAATCGTTTTTTATTTGCCTTGTAATATTTTCTTCTCTTGTGGCGAGTGTGCCATCTATAGTTTGTATTTCCTTCATGAATTTTCTATTTCTCCTTCCTGATGCCATTCGGTGGAAATACCCTGGGTTCGTGTCAGTCGGTTTAAGGTGTTTTGTTTTTGCTCGTTGGCTCCAATACATTTTGTGGTATGATAAAATTTTCTCTCGTTTATTTATAAGTCTGTTCTGCTTTTGGATATCGTTTCTATTTTGGGATATTCCATTTCTATTTTGTAAATCGATGAGTGAATCATCGATTTCTTTTAATTGACGGAATACATTTCCAAATGTTTTCTGATTCCATTCTTTAGTCAATCGCTTAAGTATTTGCGTTTTTTTCACCAGGTTGTACATATGTGATCCCGCAACATTTGATCTCCAAGTCTGTTGGACCACGTGTCAGTAATCTTTTCGTGTAATCCACATTTTTTCAAATTTAAAAGGTTGGGCCTTGTATTGTTCTTGGTTATCTAACTCTGTTACAATAGGACAGTGATCTGATGACGTAAATGCATGATTTTTTGTTATGATGTTGGGAAACCAAGTGAGTATTTGCTCTTGTATTAAGGTTCTATCAAGTTTTTCCATGATGTTATTGTTATTGGATCTATTTTTCCTCCATGTAAAAATGTTTCCAGTCGTCGGCACTTCATGTAGTAAGCAATTGTCTTTAAATTCTGTTAATATTCTATATCTGTTCGGATGTGGTTCTATTCCTCCTTCTTTTTCTGAGCTATTTTGGATTTCATTTAAATCACCCATGATCATGAATGGACAGTCCAAGGTTTGGACGTATTGTTGTAGTCCGCCCCAGAAGTTTAATTGTTCGTTCTCATGAGGGGGTCCGTAGACGAAGACGATATTGATAGTAACGTTTCTGGATTTATTTTCATATCTGATTACTATGAATCTGTGATCTTTATGAACCATTTCTAGTGATTCGCTCCGAAGATTATGACTTTTCCATAAAACACATAATCCTCCAGCCCTTCCTGTTGCCGGGGCCCAAATCATATGATCAAACCCAGCTTTTTTCCAAACTGTCTCATTTGGATGTCGCTCAGTTTTTATTTCTAGTAGAGCAATTACTTGAATTTTTTCAATTTTACAGAATGATTCTATTTCCGTCCATAGGTTGTTGCGACCTATTCCGCATATGTTCCATGAGCATAATCTCATATTAACCTGTTTGATTTGGGATTGTCTGTTCCATATTTTTTCCTTGGATCAAAGAGGTTGTTCGTTGTGCAAGTAAAATGATTCAGACCAAAAGTTTGATTGTATATGGCAAGTGTTCTTTCTTGTTCGTTGGTTTCCTTTTTCTCAATTGAAGGACCACCAATTTTTCTAGACATCATTTCTTCTCGGATGCAGGTTTCATAGATGTCCTGAGTGTGCTCAAAAGTGATCTGAGTCAACTTTGATTGTTTCTTTTCTTTCGGTTTAGTTGCATCTTCAATACACAAAAAAGATATGTCAGATATAAGTGTGAGGAATGATATAATCGTCCTTTCTTTTCCTTCTTTTCCGATCTCCAAAGGAGATGATTTCCGCGCTATAGGGGTCCTGTTTTTGTTTGCTTTTTCCTTTGAGTTCATGGATCTGCAAAGCCTAGGCCCCTTTTCATACATGAATTTCCAGTTCAATCGGCCCTTCTGGTTTGGGAATTTTTGTTCAGATCCGAACATATTCAAGATGCAAAGGGAGAAACAATAAAGATTCAACCTGGATTTCAGTTTTTGGTCGCCAGTTCGATGTGTCATGAATATGATTCTCCATACATGCCTTCTTCTTTCGGAGCTTGGTGTTGGAGCCACCTGGACATGGCCACCGGTGAAACGAGGGTAAGCAGCAACAATGACACCAGTCGTGGCCTCACACCGCCAACCCAGGCACCAGACATCAACCCGACTTGGAGACGCCGCCACCGTTGCTGAAGCCGAGCCCACACGCGTCGCCGGAGACGCCACAACCGAACCCCACACCCACCGACTTCTTTCTTCCTTCTCTTTCTGAAATTTCTTCTGCCTCTCCCTGATTTTGATTTTCTTTTCCTCAACATCTTTTTCCCACTCTCTTTCCTTCTTCTCCAACCCTTTTCGTTCCTATTTTTTGCAGATCTAGGGTCCTTGGTGTTTGTATTTTGGATGAAACCATGTAACAACTTCAGATATATGGGGTTGGGCTTCATTTTTGTGGTTTTGACAGTGGAATCACTATCAATGGAGAGGCATTTGTGCCTTTTACCAAGGGTTTCCATTGTGGTTCGAGGAGGTGAGTTGGAGTGGTCGGAGGTGGCGCTCGGTGCTCTGGTATGGGGCGGCTCAGCGGGACTACGGGTGGCGGCGGCTCGGTGGTCTGTTTTCGCTTCTGGAGTAGGGTTTCTGGGAAAGGGGTTTTTTTTCTCTCTTCTCTCTCATCCCAACATCGATGATGATTTCTACACAATATTTTTGTTGCAAATATGCCTAAATAGGCATCCCTTGCAATTTGGTAGAACTAGGGGTACTTTTGTAACCCTTTTTTCTAGGTAGGGTATATCCGCAAATTCGTTTTGTTATAAGGTGTGGACCGGTGCTCAACACTTGGGACGAGTTTACCGGTAGAGTGGACGTAGCATTGAGGGGTGCGCAGTCAAACGAGTCATTCGGGTCGGGTTCGGGTTCGGGTCACTTCGGGTTTCGGGTAAAACGGATCTCGGGTAAAATGGGTTCCGGGTTTTTCGGGTTGACTCGAACTCGGGTTTGACCGGGTCGATTTCGGATTTGTCAATTTTTTCTTTTTTAAATTAAAAAAATCATAATTTGATAATTTTGTGATAAATTTTAATTATATATAAAAAAAATTAATTATATATAATTATAAATCAACCGGGTCAATCGGGTCAAAATTACCGGGTCAATCGGGTCACCGGGTCGAAACCCGGATTACCCGGAAAATTTCGGGTTTTTTGGGTTCGGGTCGGAAAAAAAAATCGGGTCAAAATTTCCGGGTTCGGGTCGAAAATTTTTCGGGTCAGATTGTGTTTTGACAGGTCTAGTAGTTGGGATGTGAAATGTAGTGGACTGGGTACTTTTTGGCTTTGTAAATATTACATATATTTATATGACTCGTATATAAATATATGCTAGGCGGATTTGCGGATATAGGGTATTTTTTGCTATTCTTCCTATATGCTACTGTAAATGGGCTGGGTTGTGATTTATGCTGGTGCCATTTATACACGTATAAATACACAAGTGCATATTTATATTTGTATAAATGTCCTAAAGTAAAATCGGATGGCTAGTTATAGTTGATGGGTTAACCTTATGGAAAGTTTATAATAGTTCTAGTAATTTGCAAATTTTCCTAATAAATGTTCAATAATAAGATATATTAGTGCAATTTTAAAATATAAATACATGTGCATATCCTTTCCATAAAGTTGTACAACATAAAGTTATATTTGTACAACATTAGGTTATATTTGCACAACAGAAAGTGCTGACACAATGAGTACTGACATGAAAAGAAAAAAATGATGACGCCTACCAAAAAGTACTAGCTTCATTTTCCTACCTGCTTCAATCTGTCATTGTCTACTACATATCTAATACCAGGGTAGATAAAAACCCTTAAGTGGATATCGTATGTTCATGACATTTTCTTGCTGACACCTATCTAGTTCCCATAATTCGCTGACACCTATATACTTGTGCAGATTAAGTGTATTCTTGGTACCAAGGTGGAGTGGCTTTACTATATTATGCAGGTTTTCATGACATTGAGTAACTCACCATGACCTACAGATTAACTATTTTGCTTACTAATAATTAAGAGGGAAAAACAATGTTGTTGACACCCCTAATAACAATGTCAGCACTAATGGCGTCAACACTAATATATCTTATTTTTGCACTTTTTTTTAATGTTATAGGATAGATTAGAAGTATTCGATTCCTGTCTCTGGTCCAGTAATAATTGATTTTTAAAAGCCTTTTAGCTCAATGGTAGAATGATGTGCTTATGCGCAAAGACGTGAGTTCGAATCCCACATAGGCTAAACTTTATAATAATTCTAGTAATTTGCAAAATTTTCTAATAAATGTTCAATAATAAGATATATTAGTGCAATTTTAAATTATAAATGCATGTGCATATCCTTTTTATAAGACTGTTTAAGCAAATATTATATAAATATTATATTTGCACAACATAATATTATATGTGCACAACATCAGGTTATATTTGCACAACAGAAAGTGTTGTCGCGTGAAAAAAAAACTGGACATGCGCGAGGAGGGGCCTGAGGGCAAAGGGGATGGACACTCCACCAATTTTTTCAAATTTATGGACACTCCCCTAATTAAAGAAACTTTTTTGGACATTTAACAAACTCACCCATATGTATTCTCCTCGTCGATAGCTTCATTTTGATATATAGTACGCATTAATCCGATATCCGAGTAAAAAGTTATGAATGTTTGAAAATTGAAGGTATATTAATCACATTAAATCTTGTTTAAATAATCCACAATGTTTTATATTTTATTTAGATTGACATTCCTATACAATAATTTATCTTTGAGATCTTTGAAATGAAAGGTTATATTACTCATTTCGACAATCAAGTAAGAAATTACGAAAGTTTAAATGAACAAAAATGTCAGATTTTCTACTTTGCAAGATATTAGTGTTGTTTCTAAAAAGATGACCGAGGTAGAAAATCACAAAGCTTTTGATTTTGTATATCATCTCATCGAGTTGATTTGATTGTTATCAGTTGCAAAAACTATAGTGGAAAAGGTTTTCTCTGTGGGTTATATCAAGCCATTTGCGCAGTAAGATAAGAGAAGATTTTCTCTCTAAGAATTTTGTCTGCTAGATTGAAAAAGATATTTTCAAGCGCATTGATAATGAGGTTATCATTCAACATTTTTAGGGTATGAAAACCCATAAAATGGATTTACCCCATGTCGAGTTGAACTATTTAATTATAAAACTCTAATTAGCAATGAAGATTTTTTTGAACTAGTGAAGTCTTTTATTTTATCGCTATTTTGTAGTGTTGAAAACGTTATGTGTCGTACGACTTCGTGTTATTTATTGTTGTTTATCACGGGTGTGCCCCCACCCTCTTCGGGTTTTGGTTCCTCCACTGTCTGCAAGGGAGCAACAACCTCTCTCCCTGATTCCCTAACATATTTATTCCAAGCCACAGTGACTCATAGCGCGTTTTTTTGTCCGTTAAGAAGCGCCAAGCTAGCAAGCTTGTCAACCAGAGCTATATTCATATCTCTTATACAACGGATCCCGAGACCTCCCAACACTTTCGGCTTGCAAATATCGCTCCAAGCCACCATATGCATTGATAGAGCAAAAGTAATTCCATAAGAAATCAAGGGGCATAATCATCAGTTACAAGGTGAACCCTCATCAAACCCTAATTCTAATTATATTTAAGGGTGATTTTGCTAGGGTAGAGAGAGGCTTCTTCTGGCCGACAAATTCCGACTTGAGCGTCTGAGGCTCCTCCGGGGGAGCGAACCCCGCCTCTTCTTCTCCTTCTGATCTATGTAGGAAGATCGGTGGTCGGGGAAGAATCGATGCAGATCTGATGTATTACATTTGGCGTCGTCCGTGGGGATTCGATCAAAAATCCATAAGATCAGATCTCTCAATGAAAAAAAAGCAACAAAGATCGACCATTGGTGAGGTTGTATGAAGCGGCGAATCTGCAAGAGTAGCAACTGCCACCGCCACCGTAACCGGCATCGCCGTCTCCACTTCCAGCGTTGAATCCAAAGCCACCACGGCGTCCTCCGTCGACTGATACGCTGTACTCGACTGGATCGCCCTTCCTCAGGGTTCGAAACCCGTCAGATCCGAGCCTCCATAGCCACCGACTCCGGCCTCCTCTGTCTCTCTGTGTGACTCCGATTGGATCCGGTTTGGGATCGCACCGAAAGCACGCCCAGATCTAGTGCAATTACAAACACAGCCGTCGAGTCCGGTCTCCTCCATCTCTCTCTATGCAACTTCGAATGGAACCCTAGTAGCAACAACTAGCCGCCGAGTTCTGCCTCTTCTGTCTCTTTCTGCGCCACCCCGATTGGACCTAGCTTGGGATTGCGCCATAGCCGCCACTACCAAGCATCCTCTTTCACCGAACCATGAGATCACACCGGCACCGATGGGTAGGCCGGGGGCACCCAAGTCCGTCGTTAAGGATCATTCGCCGGCGTCGAAGATCGAGGTCAGAAGCGGGATGATGGCCGGGGATTCCCCTTCGAGCCCCTGCGCCGCGCCGCTTTCCACAAACCCTACGAAGAAGACGATGACTTTTCAAATTTAGATATATTACAAAATCAGCCTAGAGTTCTTGGAAATTACAGCTCATTCTATGCATTTAAGATAATCGTGGAAAAATGCCCAACTTCCATAAGGCAAGATATCTCATTTGGAAGTGCACTGATCGTGCCCGACCAGTCCAACATATGAGACCCAAAAGCTAAGTTATCTATGTCCTACTTTGATGAAAAGTTTACTCTTTAGTTAATCATATTACATTATTAATTGCATCTTAACTTCTAGATTTAATCAGTGACGTATAAATGCTTATATGCGCATCTATATATAGAACAACATTATATCAAAGCAAAAAAAAAAAAACAATTAAAGAATCGCCACTCATGGCCAAAGAATCGCCACTCATGGCCAATAGAATGCCACTCAAGGCCAATAGAACGCCAATCAAGGTCAATAGATCGCCACTCAAGGCCAATAGAACGCCAATCAAGGCCAATAGATCGCCACTCAAAGCCAATAGAACGCCAATCAAGGTCAATAGAACATCACTCACGGCCAAAGGATCGCCACTTATGACCAAAGGATCGCCACTCAAGGCCAAAGGATCGTCACTTAAGGCCAAAGAATCGTCACTTACGACCACTTTAAGCCAATTTTAAGCCGTAATAACCCCGTTACGGGCCAGTAAAAGTCAAAATCATGCAATAAGAACGTCATTTGAGACGAAATGCTCAACTTTAGTGAAAACCATCAAATTGTTAGTCATAAATAAAAGCAAGAATGTCATCAACTAATGCTGTTTCTCATTTATGGCAAAAAAATTCATCTAATCACTTTGAGCAGTAACTTTCAGTTGATCATTTAATAACGCACCAACTACATTATATTGTGTTATTCGGTTGAGAATGTTAAAGCTTGCAGGATACAACGAAGACAAGGGGAAAGCATTACTGGTGATCTTTGATCATAACAAGTGAAGAGTATCGAATTATTCGTCTTCCCTCATCACTAGATCGTGATAAGGAAATCCGAGGGGCAATTGATAGAGCAAAAGCAATTCCATAAGAAATCCAGGGGCATAGTCGTCAGTTACAATGTGAACTCTCATCAAGCCCTAATTCTAATTATATTTAAGGGTGATTTTGCTAGGGTTGAGAGAGGCTTCTTCTGACCGACAAATTCTGACTTGAGCGTCGGAGGCTCCTCCGGGGGAGCGAGCCCCGCCTCTTCTTCTCCTTCTAATCTATGTAGGAAGCACTACAAAAAAAAATAAATTAGCTACGCCAGCTAGCTTCGACAAGGGTCATGGGGTGGCAATTGGTACCTTTTGCCACCGATGTAGCTTCGGCAAAAGGCTTGGCGTAGCAATTGGTATATTTTGCGACCGATCGTAGCTTCGGCAAGAGTTGCCGTCGCTAATGAGGCCTTATTTGTGACGGTGAGCTGATGCGCCGTAGCTCAAATGCGTAATTTTTTTAAAAAAAAAAAAGAAAAAGAAAAAGAAAAAGAAGAAAATCCATATACCCATGACCCATCTCCTCACTCCGCTCTTTCAGATCTGAAAACCTAACCTTCCTTCCGGCTTTCGTTGTTCGTCCATCTCGTCCTCTACCATTGATCTTCTTCCATCTCTTCCTTCCGGCTTTCGTTGTTCGTCCATCTCGTCCTCTACCATTGATCTTCTTCCATCTCCTCTACTTCCAGACATGAAAACCCCTAACCCTCCCTCCGCTATTCGTCCATCTCCTCCTCTACTTTCAGATCTAAAAACCTCTAACCTTCCGCCTTCCGCTCTCCTTCTCCTCCTCCCATCGTCAACTTCTGCCACCTCCCTATCCGCTATGGTTTCTGCCTTCCCCGCCGTCGACGAGCGAGATCCGCTCCTTCAGTGCCTCTTCGCATCCGCTGTCCTCTTCGCCTCTCCGAGTCTCCGAGGGATTGAGGGAGAGAGCGCCGCATCTCAGGTCTCTTGACCTCTCTCTCGCGTCCGCCATAGATGCCTAGCCCAGGTGCTTCTCCTTCCATGGGTTCTCTCCATGTCCCTCCTCGGACTTCAGCCCTCGATTGGTATCTTTATCTCTCAATCTGGTTCTCTCTCTTGAACCTCTTGCTTTCTCACATCTCGAATAACTGAAATCGGCATGGCAGGTCACCACCGACGACCTCTCTTCTTCTTCACTTTTGATCTTGGCCATGCCACTTGCTCTCGTTATTGATTAAATTAATCCTGACACAGGTGACTCAGGCCCTCTCTCGGAGTCGAATTGAAGCATTTTCTAACACCACTTCCTTGGACCCGTGATATCAACATCGACAATCCAGAATTACACGAGAGCACGACCATCAACCCAAATATCCGCCTAGTTGCACGCTCGTCTCGGCTTCATTAAGCCTTCAATTTCTGGTGAGACTCTCTAAGATAGTTGATTGCATAGATTATTGACTGGATTTGATATGTTGGTTTGTATTGTTTGATGAATTGATTGAATTGACGAATTTGGTGCTAGCGTATGGATTATTGACTGAGATTTGTAATTAGATAATTTAAAGTTGAATTTTAGTACTTGGTTAAATTTATGCACAATAGGTGTTTGATAAAATGTCCAAAGGGGATTTCATATGAACTTGTTTCATGACTTATAAAGCTTGTCTTTCTTTGATAACTGGTTTGTATGAGAATTTCTTGAATTGAATAGGAGATATGTTGAAGTGAGCCAATGAACCTATTGAAAAATCTACATTGATGTGCGTTGATGGTGTTTTAACTTTAAAGCTGTTGGATTAATATTGATGATCATTTAGAGCTAATTGGAATTATCAGTCGTTTGCTAAATAAGGTATAATTTCATTAAGAATCTTGGATGCTCATTTTGAATTGATTTATTACGAGGAATTTGAACTGTCGACTTGGGTGAGAATGCCTTCTCAAATTGTGATTGAAATTTGGGTTCTAATTGCTGCTGATGTGCATTAGCAATTTAAAAAAATATATATGCAAGCTAGTAACTAGCTACTCTATGGTTTACCACAATATGGATAAAATTACATGTATACTTAGCCACAAGAAGGATAGTAAAATTTTCATTTGGAGTAGATGACTTATAACGGGTATAAACAGGATAGTAATTTTCTTCTTGGTTGATATTCTAACATCCATGGAAAAGGTATTTGTCTCTTTAAGGCTTGACTTTTGTCACTTGTATATTTTTTTAACGTCTTGTGAAAGATAAGTATATTAGCTGAAAAAGGTATTTTTTAACATCCATGGAAAAGGTTTTTTTTTTTTTTAATATGAATGTATGTTGTGGGCAGGACATGGTCGACAAGGAATTCTTCACGGAATAGGTATTGCTCGGGTGGGAAGGCCCAGCTGCTGCTAATTGCCTATACCAGTCCACATTGTTTCTGACACAGGTGGATCATTCTTTCTTCTTCTTCCCTCTCTTTACCCTTTTAATCCTCTTTCATTATTTTATTATTATTTTTCCATGAATTAATTATCTTGTCAAAGGAAAAAATAAAGAAAAAGAAAATAAAGTCAGCCTAAGAATCTATGGGGATATAAATAAAGAAAATAATAATGCATGGTTTACTGTCACCATGGCATATAATACACACAAGCTTCTATATTAACTTGTAAAAAAATAATAATGCAGGGTTTCCATCTAATTTTTTTTACAGAGGCCACAATTAGTCAAGGGAAGTATGCTCCTGTTCTCTGTGAACAGCAGAGGAGTCAGGTTCTTGAAGCTCATGCAACATCATTTGCACAATTTAAAGTATAATTTCAGTTTCAGTTTTTGATTTTGACATTTCTATTTGTCTTTTCGTTAGTGCTGTTGCGATTCAGGGAAATCATCTTTTTTTGTTGCTTGAATTGGTAATGCATTATCGTCGTGCTATGGGCAGGTTCCAGGCATCAAATGCAGGGCAAATCACATCAATGTTGCATGTGATAGAACTTGGTGCCTAGCCAGGTATGCACACCAAGACTTGCATACTTTGTTTATTACAATATGACATGCATATTTGGTGCCTAGCGAGGTATGCTTCTATGCAAGTGTCCATGCGAAAACTGGCAGTTGCACCTGTATTCCTAGGGAAAGAGTATTCTTCTTTTCTCTATCTTTAAGGTTTTCTCTTGGAAAACTGATTAATTCCTCTCTATTACGGTTCTTATAGTGCTGCAACTTGCTCTATCTTAATGAAATTGCACGTTTCTCTTGTAAATTAAGGCTGCAGTAATCTGATTGAGTGTGAAAACTGTCTGATGCACCTATCATCTTTGTAAAACAGGCATTTGTTAGCCTTCATATGCATGTGTTCTACTTTATTTTTAGCTGTCTTACCTTCATATTCATTTGTTAGCCTTTATCATCTCTGTTGCACCTATCATCTCTGTAACACAGGCATTTGTTAGCCCTTGTATGCATTTGTTCTACTTTATTTTTAGTTGTCTTACCTTCATATTCACTTGACTATTACATAATTTACATCTCTGTAACACAGGCATTTGAATCTCCTTGTACACACAGCAACTGTTTTCACATGAGCAGTATGGAGTGGAATCTTTTCGCTGAGCAACTGTTTTTTTTTGGGTTAAAATATAGTTATGGACATTTATATGTAAATTTTATAATTATTGTATATAAATTATGTAGGTTGACATTTTATTATGTATGTAAATTTTGTATAATTAATTAAATTTTTTTTTATAAAAATATTAGACTTTATAGCCCGGATCGGAAAAATCCGGGCTAAAAGGCATAATTTTTTTTTATTTTCCACCCACATTTTAGCTACGGTAGTTTGCCGTAGCAAATGTGTCATCAGGGTTGCTTGCCGTAGCATGGCCGTCGCAAATATTTTTGCTACGGCTATTTGCCGAAGCTACCAAATTTTGCGACCCCAAGCTTCGCCACCCCCCTATTTGCCGTAGCTATGCCGAAGCTAAGGGCCTTTAGCTACGCCTAGAAGGCCTTTTGCTACGGCCTTTTGCCGAAGCTAAAATAATTATTTTTTGTAGTGAAGATCGGTGGTCGGGGAAGAATCGATGCAGATCTGATGCCTGCATGTTTTTTTTTTAATCAATTTTCTTGGTGACAGCTCTCGGCAGAATCATAGTTCCCACTTCCCATACTGTAAAAGCAGCTCTAATGGGTTGAAAACCATCCAACCCAAGGCTTTTTGTAAGGACTCATATCTTTGGTTTGGTTGCACTCCAAACATTCGCTCGAGTGAAAAGACCGTTAAGGAGCTCCCTCATGTTATCATTAGCTTCAATACTATAAGTAGGCATTAGGCATGGGAATACCATCCACGGTACTAAACTGTATAACTCTTTAAATTAAGTATCTCACATCGATCTTTTAATTTCCATTATAATTTAGATATAATGATCGTTATATATATTTAATTCTCACATTATAATTTAGATTTATTATATTTATGAACATGTTTTTTTTAGGTTTTTTTATAATTAATTAATTTAATTTAAAAATATTATGTTAAAATATTCTCGTGTATCACACACATAGTACAACATTTACATGCATTGAAAAGAAACTTTTATTCTGCTCAAAAAGGAAAAAAAAAAACTTATTCACAATGGACTAGTATATGTCACGTGCCATATATACCCTATTTACCAGTCTAGCAGACAGTACGTTCACACTTATACCTTGCAAAGCTTGCTCCCTTAAACTCAGGACTTCGATCAATAATGAGGATTCGAAATCTTAATTAGAGGTAAGTATATATGAATTGCAAGATATAAATTAATTCAAAATAATTTAAACTTTACAAATGAATTTAATACTGCCAACATTCAAAATAATATAAACTTTGAAATTTTATATTTAATAAAAAATTATAAATTTATGTACATATTATTAATTGATGGTGGTTGGGATTGGTACTACATTGATACTTCTTTGTTATTATTGGCACTGTAAAAAACTCCTACTAAAGCTTTCAAAACTGTGAGATTTTTTTTTTCTTTTTTTTGCAATCTCTACACCTTGGGTTTTAAAAAAACACTTCTACCATCTTGAAATCATGGAGAGCGTTTTGGGTGAGAGAGTGCCGGTATCTAACGCCGATGATATGCAAACGGATCCCATCCCCGCCGATCCTCCCCCGCCGGGCGACCCTGGTGACGAAAAAGATGAAAGGAAAGCTGGGACCGCTGGAGACGGAGGGATAGAGGAGAAAGTCGAATCCCCAAAGGTGCCACCGGTAGCACCGATTTCATGGAGGGATAAAGTCATCCAAGGGGGTATATGTAGAATAGCGGAATTGATGTAAAGTCCTCCTCGAGGGTTTCCATTCATTGATAATCATATATATAGGTTACAAAGGTATTGGGCCTTAATGGGCTTTTGGCCCACTATACAATATTAAGACCTATGTAATCTATCAAACCCCCGCAGTCGAAACTGGAGGGGGTCGTACAGTGAGACTGGAGCGAAAATCAATGAACAACTGTCTAGGTAAACCCTTGGTGAATATATCAGCGTACTGATACGAGGACGGGACATGTAGAACGCGGACATGTCCTATGGCAACCTTGTCCCTGACGAAGTGGAGATCAAGCTCAATGTGCTTCGTGCGTTGATGCTGGACCGGGTTGCTAGCTAGATAGACGGCGGAGGCGTTGTCAGTGTAGACCAGAGTGGCCTTCATAAGAGGGCAACGGAGCTCAAGCAGGAGATTGCGAAGCCAAGAGCACTCGGAGACAACGTTGACAACACCTCTGTATTCCGCTTCAGCGCTGGAACGAGACACGACAGACTGACGCTTAGCTGACCATGACACAAGGGTGTCGTTGAGGAAGACACAGTAACCAGACGTGGAACGACGTGTGTCAGGACAACCACCCCAATCCGCATCAGTGTAAGCAACAAGATCAAGCTTAGCGGAAGGAGTGATCGTGGTGCCGAGCTCGAGGGTGCCGCTGATGTACCGAATAATCCGCTCCAAGGCCTGAAAGTGTGGTTCCCTGGGGGCATGCATGAACAAGCAGACCTGCTGAACGGCGTAACTGATGTCAGGCCTGGTGAAAGTGAGATACTGTAGAGCACCAGCGAGGCTCCTGTACAATGTCGGGTCATCAACCAAAGGACCAGAGTGAGCACTGAGCTTGTTGGATGTATCGACAGGGGTGGCGGCTGGATTACAGTTGACCATCTTAGCCCGAGCAACAATCTCGGCAGCATACTTACTCTGTGAGAGAAACAGACCAGAAGCATGACGCTGAACAGCAACTCCCAAGAAGTAGGACAACTCACCCAGATCAGACATGGCGAATTCCGCACTCAACTTCGAAATAATGGACGTCCGAAGAGAATCAGAAGAGGCGGTGAGAATGATGTCGTCGACATATAGTAATAGGAAGGCCATGTTAGAGCCTCTGCGATAGATGAACAGAGACGAATCTGAGCGGCTGCCGATGAAGCCTAAGCGTAGCAGATGTGAAGCAAAGCGCTGGAACCAAGCCCGCGGAGCCTGTTTTAGACCATACAGAGAGCGCTTAAGGAGACAGACGTGCTTGGGACGATCAGCATCAGCAAATCCTGGCGGCTGAAACATGTATACTGTCTCATTCAGATGACCATGAAGAAACGCATTCTTGACATCCAGCTGATGAATTGCCCATTTGCGTGACAGTGCTAAGCTCAACACCACTCGGATAGTGGCGGGCTTGACGACGGGGCTGAAGGTCTCATCACAGTCAATACCTACCTGCTGAGATCGTCCGTTGACCACAAGACGTGCTTTGTAGCGCTCTAACGTCCCATCAGAGCGGAACTTGTGACGGAAGAGCCACATACAACGAATGACATTCGCCTCAGGAGGGCGAGGGACCAGAACCCAAGTACCGTTCTTTGTAAGGGCCCTGTATTCGTCGAGCATAGCCGCCTGCCAATTCGGGTCTTGGAGGGCTGTTTTGTGGGAGGTGGGAATGGGGGAGAGGGAGGTCTGGGTGGAGGCAGAGGGTGATTGGGTGTCGGGACGGAAGGGAGCAAGAGAGGCTAAGGACGTGGGCACGCTAGCGGAGGACGTGGGAGCGCCAGGTTGGGGCGCGGGCGCGCCAGGTTGGGGCGCGGGCGCGCCAGCTTGGGACGCGGGCGCGCGTAGGGGAGGGAGGGGCGAGGTTCTTGCGGGGGGCGCCGCAAAGTGGGTTGTGGCGGGCGCAGCAAGCCATGCGGCGGGCGCCGCGCGTAGGGGAGGCGCTGATGGTAGTGGAGGGGATGTGGGGTGTATAGCGGGGTGATGGTCGGCGGTCATGGAGACGATCTGTCGGGGTCGAAAGACACCGGAGACGCTGCGGGTGTGTGGTCTGGTGATGGATGGTGGCGGGGGAGGTGGGGGAGGGGGAGACGCAGGAGCACCGGGAGAGCTCTGGGGAAGAATGAAGTGAGGGAAAGGCGACTCAGACTCTGTGGACGACACAGGGGGTGTGGGAGACGCGAAGGGAAATCGCGACTCATCAAAGGTGACATGACGAGAGAGAATGATCTTGTGAGTCTTGATATCGAGGCAAATGTAACCGCGATGATCAGACGGGTAGCCAAGAAAGACACAAGGGGTGGAACGAGGGTGAAGCTTGTGGGGGGCAGTGGATGACTGATTAGGGAAGCATAAGCAACCAAAGGTACGAAGGTGATCATACCTAGGCTCGGCGTAATAAAGAGTCTGAGCCGGCGAGCGATTTTGTAGGGTAGTGGAAGGGAGAATGTTTAGGAGATAACATGTGGTGGATAAGGCATGAGGCCAATAGGGAAGGGGAATAGATGCGTGGAAGAGGAGAGAGCGCATCATGTTGGTGATGGTTCTGATGATTCTTTCTGCCTTGCCATTCTGCTGAGAAGTATAGGGGCAAGACAAGCGATATGAGATCCCATTTGCGGCAAAGAAGGAGTGAAAGTCTCTGTTGTCAAACTCACGACCATTGTCACACTGGAAACATTTGATGGACATGTGGAATTGTGTTTTGATGTAGGTATGGAATCTGGCAAAAATAGGAAACACTTGGGACTTGAAATGCAACGGGAAGACCCATAAGTAATGAGTGTAATCATCCAGAAACAAGAGGTAGTACTTGTGACCCTCCTTGCTAGGCACGGGAGAGGTCCAAATGTCGCTGTGAATGATATCAAATGGAGCAAGGGTAGAGGTCAAAGACCGTTGGAACGGCAGTCGGGCATGTTTGCCTAGTTGGCAGGAAGAGCATAAACCAGAGCGTGGGTCTTTAGTACATGTGACAAGGTTCTGGGAACGGAGGACATCTAGAACGGCAGCGCTGGGATGGCCCAGGCGTGCATGCCAGAGGCTGGACGACGAAGCCGAGAGGGCGACCGGACACGATTGACGGGACGCAGGAGGTGGTGTGACAGGGTAGAGCTCCCCGGTGCTGTTACATCGCATGCGAGTAACCCCCGTAGTAAGATCGTTCACAGAGAAACCATAGGGATCAAACGTAAGGGAAACGTTGTTGTCAGTAGTGAACCGACGGACAGAGATAAGGTTTTTGACAATCTTTGGGGCAATAAGGACATTGTTGAGGTGTAGTGGGTGGGTTGGGGTCTGTAAATTGGCGTGGCCAATACCCGAAGTAGCAAGACGACCACCATTTCCGACGATAATAGAGGGGGCAGGGCCCTTAAAAGAAATAGAGGAGAGGTTACCTGAGGAGTTCGTCATGTGAGAGGTGGCACCAGTGTCCATGTACCAAGAAGAATCTGAAGATGTCTGCTGCGTAGAGGAGAAGGCGTGATGCATTAATGGCGCGTGGGGGATGGCGCGGGCGCGTGGGGGCTGGCGCGGGCGCATTGAACCTGGCTTGGACGCGCCTGGGGACGACGCTGGCCGAGAGAGGGAGGGGAAAGGGTGGCGGTGCAGGGGATTCGAGGATGGTGGATCCGGCGACGGTGGCCTTGGAGAGGGAGAAGGCGGCGGTGTCGCTGTGCGAGGGGGTGTCGAGAGCAGGGGCCGGAGAGGCGGCGGGGAGGAGGAAGGTCGGAGGAAGAGGGAGGATCAATTTAGGGTTCCGTTAGGAAGAAAAGGCTGTGATACCATGTAGAATAGCGGAATTGATGTAAAGTCCTCCTCGAGGGTTTCCATTCATTGATAATCATATATATAGGTTACAAAGGTATTGGGCCTTAATGGGCTTTTGGCCCACTATACAATATTAAGACCTATGTAATCTATCAGTATAACGCAACAAAAGATTGACATCCGAGAAGACCTCATTAAGGAGAAGATCTCCATTGCCTTCCCACAAGGTCCGGATGGAGAGCCCACCATTGTTGTGCAGCAGGAGGTCTTGTCGGCGCTTGCAGGCGCGTGGGAAAACTCCTTGATAATAAGGATGTTAGGGCAGAAAATCCCGCTGTTTGTGATGGATAGGAAATTACACGAATTATGGAAGGAGTGTGGGAGGTTCCAGGTGATTGATCTACCACAAGGCAACTTCTTGGTTAGGATGGAGCGGAAGGAGGACTGCTTGAAGATCCTCACAGGGGGTCCCTGGTCTGTGTTCGGCCGATGCCTCATCATCAAACTGTGGTCGCCGAAGTTCAAACCGTCGGATGCTATCCAAACCGCCCCGACCTGGATTAGGGTTCTGGATCTCCCCCTCATCTTCTACCAGGAAGATGTGCTCTTGAAGGTTGCTGAGGCACTTAGAAAACCTATCAGAGTGGACCACAAAACTATATACACTAACCGTGGGAATTTCGCTAGGGTTTGCGTCGAGGTGAATCTTGAGGCTCCCCTCAAAGGTACGATTAATATCAACGGAGAGCGGTATAAACTGGAGTATGAGGGCATCCCTCCTATCTGCTTTGGATGCGGGCGACATGGTCATCTGAGAGCGAAGTGCCAGTTTGGCAGACAAGAAACGGAAGGGAAGGACGCGAGGACGGATGGCGGGAGCCCGGTCGATACCCCCCCCGGTTACTGATCCCCAGGCGGCTAGGTCGGGTACAGGAGAAGAGATTGAGTGCCATGGCCCTTGGATGGTTGTGAACCGGAGAAAGAAAACTGGAGCCAACACGCCCAGAATTCCGGCGGCGGCGGCGATGACGTCTCAAGATCATTCCAAGCGTCTGCAGCAGGGCACACATGTGGCATGGAAGAAAGCGCCAACCGTTGGTACTGGGAGAAGTACGAGGGATCCTAGGGATTGTGCCCGCAGTTATTCTCAGTCTAGGATCCCCGAGGGGGATGGCGGCGTGCAGAAAAATGTTAATTCGGTATTAAATGTTAAGTTAGTCCCTCAGTGCCAGCAGGGTTTGGATAATAACCCCAATGGTAAGGGGAGATCTAATTCAAGGGCTGGGCCGAAGAGTAAAGGAAAAGAGATAGAAAATAAGGAGTCGGGCCCAAGTAAGTTCTCTTTGGGAGTTGATGGGGCCCAAACCGAAATCATGGATAAACCCAAAGCAGGAAATAGAAAGAACCCCAAGTCCAAATTGAAAGTGAGGAAAGGCCCTATAGCTAAGGGACAGGGCCAGAAAACCCAAGAGGAGGAGGATGGGCCTAAGAAAAGACCTCGGCCTATTTCGATTGTCCAGGGAGGCTCTCAAGAGAACGAGGAAGAAGTTGATCGCGCTAGATGGTCGGCGGATTGGGCGGAGAAGGTGCACTCGGATCCCTCAATTCCGATCTTCGGGAGGTTCTGGGCGCCGAGGACTGAAGCGAGGAGCGATAACGTTGACGATTCGAGGATGGATGTGACAAACGACAGAGGGGGGGAGAATGCCCTCGAAACCGATTTGCAATCTTAATCCCTGATTGTGTTTGTTTTCTCATGTGTTTGTGTTTATGGATAATAGAAAACATATTAATTTTCTCTTTTGGAATTGCTTCGGTGCAGGGAAGAAGAGCTTCGGCAGGGCGATCAGATACATTAAAAGTCATTGTGCTATTGATGTCTTGGCTCTCTTCGAGACTCGGATCTCTGGGGAGGATGCTAGGAAGGCGTGTGATAAGCTCCAGTTTTCGGACTGTGCGCGTGTTGAGGCTGTGGGGTTCTCCGGAGGGGTGTGGCTCCTCTGGAATGCAGATAAGTGTGATATCTCTATTATCCAGAGGGCTGAACATTTTATTCATGCGACCTGGGGTGCTGGGCAGTCGAAGACCCACCTTATTGCAGTCTATGCTCCTCCTACTGTGGAGAGGAGGGACACTTTCTGGATGAATCTCAGCGACACTATTGACGCCATCACAGAGCCGCTGGTGGTGGGAAGGGATTTTAATTGCATTCTTAGCCCGGATGAGACGTCGAGTGGGCCTAGGTCGGTGCACCGCGACTCATCGAAATTCCGTGAGTTGATAAGTAGGGCGAGTTTGATCGACATGGGGTTTACGGGGCAGGATTTCACGTGGAGCAAGACGTGCGTTGGGGGCGTGGTGGTGTCCAAAAGGCAGGATCGGATCCTCATGAATTGCGAGGGGAGGCTTCGCTGGCCGGAAGCTAGGGTTCGCCACCTCCCAAGGTATTCGTCGGACCATAGCCCCTTACTCTTGGAGTTGAATCCTCTTATCTGTAAGAATAGAAAGCGTCGTCCCTTTCGTTTCGAAGCGGCCTGGATGACTCACGAGTCTTTCCCCGCCTTTATTGAGACCAAGTGGGAGAGGAACTGTCCGACGCCGTGGGCATTGGATAAGCTGAGAATTGATCTTTCGAAGTGGAACAGGGAGGTTTTTAAGAATATTCAGGTTAGGAAGGACGCTCTCATGGCTGCCCTGGACTCGGCGCAGAAGAGAATTAGCACTGATCCGTCTCCCGACGCGGTTGCCTGGGAAGCTAATATCAGAGCGTCGTTAGATCTCACGCTTGAACAGGAAGAGATTCTTTGGTTCCAGAAGTCCAGGGAGAAGTGGCTTGTGCTGGGTGACCGAAACACTAAATTCTTCCACGCGTCGACTATCGTCAGAAGAAAGCGCAACAGGATCGAGGGCCTCAGAACCGATGACAATAGCTGGGTGGAAGGAAATAAGGAGCTCGAGGAATTGGCTGTTGGTTTCTTTAAGAACTTGTATAAGTGGGAGCAGCCGGAGGGGGCCCGTGACGAGCCTATGACGGGCCGTTTCCCGCAACTGCAGTTCTCCGAGTGGGAGGTGATGGACGGTGATATTTCGCAGGGGGGGATTCACAAGGCGTTCTGCAGCATGGGTGCGATGAAATCGCCGGGTCTCGATGGGTTCCATCCTGGCTTCTATCAAAAGTGCTGGGACACGGTTGGAGAGTCGGCGTCTTTATTCATCAGGAACTTCTTTATTTCTGCGGTGTTGCCCACCGGGGTTAATGACACTTTGGTGGTTCTCTTACCTAAGATAGGGAAGCCTGAATCCATGAATCAGTTCCGCCCTATCAGTCTCTGCAATGTCCTATACAAGGTCATTTCGAAGATCATGACTACCAGGCTGCAACCGCTGATGGCGAAACTGGTTGGTCCCATGCAGGGGAGCTTTATTCCGGGTCGGTTCATCTCAGACAATATTATTATTGCTCAAGAGGTGGTTCATTCGATGAGGAGAAAACAGGGCGCTAAAGGTTGGATGTGTCTTAAGTTAGATCTCGAGAAAGCCTATGATAGAATCAGTTGGGACTTCATTGAGGAGACCCTCTCGTGTGCTGGCATCCCGAAGTTCTGGATTGAGAGGATTATGGTGTGCATCCGGTCTCCTAGAATGCATGTCCTTTGGAACGGGGAGGTTTCGGAGCAATTCATTCCGTCGAGGGGTATCCGTCAAGGTGACCCTATTTCCCCTTACATCTTTATTCTTTGTATGGAGAGGCTGGGTCACATTATTAACGAAGCGGTTGAGAGCGGAGAGTGGAAGGCGATCTGCATTGCTAGGGGCTGTCCTAAACTCTCGCATCTGTTCTTTGCCGACGACATTCTCCTCTTCGCGGAAGCGTCGGCTGCGCAGATGAAAGTGGTGAAGAACTGTGTTGACAGATTTTGCGGGCATTCTGGTTTGAATGTTAGCCCGAGCAAATCGAAGTTGTTCGTCTCCCAGAATGTTAGTAAAGATCTGAAGGATAGGCTGCTTCAGACTGGTGGTATAGCGGTGACGAGTGATCTTGGCGTGTACCTTGGGGTTCCTCTGCTGAACAAGAGAGTGTCCAGTGCCTCCTTTGCTCAGGTTATTGATAAATTCAATGCTAAACTTTCAGGTTGGAAAGCTAGTCTGCTTAGCTTTGCTGGAAGAGTTACGCTCGCTAAGTCGGTGCTTAATTCTATTCCGGTCCATACTATGTCTACCATGATTCTCCCGGAGAAGGTTTGTAAGAGTATGGACAAGTGCTGTCGTAGTTTTATTTGGGGTTCCTCCCCGGATAAGAAACGAATGCATAAAGTAGCTTGGGATATTGTGGCTAAACCCAAGAGAATGGGGGGCGTCGGCATTAAGAAGATGGCGGACATGAATTTGGCGCTCGTAGCTAAACTGGGTTGGAGACTTCTGAATGGTGAGGAAGGGCCTTGGGCGGATATTCTGGTTAATAAATATGCGGCTAAACAGCTGGGGAAGTCTGCGGGTGCGTCGATCATTTGGAAGAGTATCTCGAGGGCTTCCAGTACGGTCATCAAGCCTCATGTCCGATGGAGACTGGGTGATGGGAGTTGTATTCGCTTCTGGGAGGACACCTGGATCGGTAATGCTCCTCTTAAGGAGTTGCTGGAGGAGAAAAGGGTCATGCTGAGTAGCGATGTGGTGGTGGCGGACTACTGGGAAAGAGGTAAGGGTTGGGATTGGAAAGAGTTCGAGAAGCTGCTTCCTAGTGTGACCGTTATGAAGATTGCGGCGTCTGCTGTCTCTGAGAATGTTGATAGGCTTTGCTGGGCGCCGAGTAGTGACGGGGATTACTCGGTAAAGACCGGGTACGCAGCGTTATTGCACTTCGATGATTTTCAGTCTGCGGATCCTCTCTTTGAGTCCGAAATCTGGAAGATGAAGGTGACGGAGAGGTTGCGATCTTTCATATGGCTGTTGTGCTGTGGAGGGGTGCTTACGAACGTCGAAAGAGCTAGACGCCACATTGGTAACTCGGACTTATGCCCTCTCTGTCATACTAGTAGCGAGACCTTTAGTCATTTGTTTAGAGACTGTGTGTCTGTGAGGATTTTCTGGATGCAGGTTGAAGGCGCGGAACGGGAGTCCGAGTTCTTCTCCCTCCCGTTCGCCGCGTGGATGAGGAGCAACCTTTCATCTGCAAAGCTCGAATCGGAAGGAGTGCAATGGAGGGAGTTCTTCGCGACTGCCCTTTGGACGATCTGGTGTAGAAGGAACGGAGCAGTGTTCAATGACACCAATCCCATGCTCCTGTCGTCGGAAAAATGCAGAAGTTCTGTGAATCAATACGCCGTGGCGAGACTGATTTCTCTTGGAGCGCCGAAGATCAAGAGGAGAACTCGCGCCACTGTCAATTGGAGCACCCCCCCCACCGCCTGGGTAAAACTGAATGTCGATGGTGCGGTCAAGATTTCAGGGGAGGCGGCCGCAGGTGGAGTCATCCGAAATGAGGAAGGTGCTTGGTTAGCCGGGTTCGTCCACAACATAGGTCACTGCTCGGTAGTGGAGGCAGAGCTTTGGGGTTTAGTTAAAGGCATAGAGTTGGCCTGGAGCCAAGGATATGTAAACGTGATCTGCGAATCCGACTCGAAGTCTGCGGTGGAGCTGCTGTTGAAGCCGGTGAAGAGTACTCACCCATGTGCCAGCCTGGTTAGCATTTTCCATGGCTTCCGTCGTAGGAACTGGAATGTCCAGCTCCGTCACACCTACCGCGAGGCCAATGGTCTCGCCGATGGGCTAGCCCGTCTTGCTTTCTCCTTTCCGCTCGGTTTCTTGTTTTTAGATTCTTGTCCGGATCTTTTGGTGTATAGGGTTAGAGATGATGCTAATGGTCTGGGTTCCCTCCGTTAGCAATATCTCTAATCTGCTTTGTTTTGCTTTTTGATTATTGAAACCCCTTCTGGGGATTTGTTTACCAAAAAAAAAAAAAAAACACTTCTACTAAGCTTACAAAACCGTGTGGTTTTCAGAGCCGGATATCTTAAAGTGCAAACCCAGTTGATGCTGGGTGAAATTTTTGTTTTTAAGCTTATACTTTTTTTTCTGCTAGGGTGATTATTTTCTTTTTAGCCTTATTTTAATTAGACTCACTTGTAAATTTAAAAGTTTCCTATTTGTGCTTTTTATTTGTAATTAGAGTATTTCTTATAATAAATATTTTGTAACTCTTTTATTTATCAAAATTTAAATCTATTTTATATTTTTGGTGAAAAACTATATAAGAATAATATTTTGGTCTGAAAAAAAATAGACCTCTTCACAATAAATAAATTTTCGCTCACCTAACTTTAAAATAGTAGATCCGCCACTGGTGGTTTTTTTTAATCAATTTTTACACCTTATCCGACCAGTGATCGAAGAAAGAACATCTCTTTCAAAATCGTATCCGGGTTAGTTTATCACGGTATTCAAAACCATGGCAGTGGATATTCTTACGTTTTTCAGAATCCAAGCATCCATCATATAGTTTGTTAGGGGTGGGCATAAATCCCGGGCCCGTTCCGGTCCCGTCCCAATCCCGGTGGGATTTGAGGGGAAAAAAGTAAACCTTATCCCGATCCCGTTCCGCAAAAATTATATGGGACGGGATGCGGGACGAGACTATGGGATCGATCCCGCAAATCTCGGTCTCGTCCCGCATATTATATATATATACACACACAAAATACGCGTAATTTTTATTTTAATAGTATTAATTCTTATATATGTATTATGGCAACATTACAACTTTTTAATTTACATATTTAGTTATTGTATTTACATTTAAATTTTAAATACTTGCATTCGTACTGTAAAATTAGGATTTAGGGTAAAGGAGGCTATTAAACCAGGCACTTGCTCCAATCCCACCGGTTGTGCTTGGGCCCGTCTCCGATCCTCGATTTCGCCTGGCCTGAGTTCTGCCGTTTCGACGGCCAACATCACACAAACAATCCTCCAATCCCACCGGTTGTGCTTGGGCCCGTTTTTTTTTCCTTGGGGCCCAAGGGTGAAATCTAAACTATTTATGAGCCATAAAAATAATAATAATAATAATAATAAATAAATAAAATCTATTGAGTTCTTGAAACGCCACGGTTGGTGGCGCTATCTATCCCTTTTAATCTTCTTAGAGTTTTGCCCGACATTTTCTAGAGTTTATGTTTGCTTGTTTCTAGCAGTGGTATCTTTTTGAGCTTTGTGGTCCTTCTTCTACAACTGCGCGAGAGGTCGTGGACGTGATCGAGATCTGATGACTCGCTGTAGACCGAGTCCAAATCTGAGGTCTCCACTTTTGTCTCAGGGATCCCCTGCGTTGCCTCTACCAACCGTCAGGAGTGTTGACACACATTGTCCCGCTTCCAACTCCGTTCGCCTTCGTTAGTTCTGGGCTTCATTCTCTAGTTGGTTTGTGGTGCTTGTTCTTTGTTGATTGGTCTTGTAATTTTCGTTTCTTTTCATAACGGTTTGTCCGTTGCCGATCTTTTCGGCCTCTCGACTTACTGGGCTTGTCCGGTAGTCGAATTCTTTCCAGTTCAAAAAAAAAAAGCACTTGCTTTCTTTCGGCTTCTAGATTCAATCTATATTGCAATGGTTAAGAACTTAGGGGTAGTGTTTATTTTTTTGGGTATAAAATTGTGGTACTGGATCTGAAACATTTTTTTATTTTTTAGGTTTTTATAGTATTTTAATATTTTTATTCGAGGGACAAGGCCGGGCCCGTCCCATCCCGTGTGGAATAAGACCTGTGTGGGATTCAAAAAAAAAAAAGTGAATCTCATCCCGGTTCCTTCCCAGAAAAATTATGCGAGACGGGCCTCATCCCGTCTCATCCCGTTCCACGCCACTCCTATATTTGGTGATACTTTGACGTGTAGAAAGTAGAGAAAATTGTACTGAATATACCAATTCAGCAAGCCCATTGCAAAAATAACCATCCCCCGACCCAATTTGCATAAATATCAAAAATGCCCATTAATTTGCAAAAGTAACCGGTTGAGGGAACTCGTTACCGCGGGTGGACATTCAGTTGCAATTTGGAAAGAGAAAACCGAGACGGGTAAAAAGAACAAGTCACATCATGGTCATCTTTCACCATTTCTGCAAGTAGAAAATCAAAAGCCTTGGAGGGGAAAACCGCCATTGACAAAGCTTGGAGCTAGATAGCACCTGCTGCGACGCCGGAACCGAGAGAGACAGAGGGGGGGGGGGGCTGCTGCGACGCCGACATCGAGAGAGAGAGAGGGGGGAAACCACCATTGAAGGGAGGCACGACCCGACATTGGAGAGAGACGGCAGTTGGTGCCCAGTCCGCCATTGAACAGAGGTTATGCCTCATTCTCTATCTCTAAGCTTTCTCCTTTAATGGAAGTGAGGGGGTTTCAATGAATGTAAATTCGATTTGGGGTCGGTTGGAAGAAGTGGGTGAATGAGGTTGGAAATTTGGGAAGGGGAAACCCAAACTGTATGTGTGGTGGGCGGTTTGGGGATAGGGCTGGAGATTTGCCATTAATGATAAGTTGTGGATGAAATTGAAGGTCCAAATAGGGTAGAAACAATTAGACAACCCCCATGAAAGAATGAATTTGGGAATGTGATAACTCGTCAATGGCGAGAGGAGTCGTTCTTGTGGATAGGGGAAACGATTGAATGGCTAGGTATAGGAAAATCTGGGTTGACTTCGATTTGGGGAAGTAGGGGACAACACATACAACTTGGCTTCGATTAGGTATCATGGATAGTGGATTTGAAAAACTCATGGTTATAAACAAACCATCAAATTTGGCCCCTTTTTTTCAGTTGTGGATGAGGTAAGACCACCCCTTTCTCCGCTGCCACAAAAAGAGATTAAGATAGTCCTCTCAGTATCGGTTGGAGCTAAGGGAAGGATGAGGAGAATCCTTTACTGTAAATACAAAACAAAAACCCCACTTACCCATTTTCGTTGATGTATATTGTACACAATTGCCACGTGTATCCTTGTGTATGTCTACATATAATCCGTTGATAACTAGGATTTCCCTTTGCATGACTAGTATTTGAATTTCTGGGTTTTATTCTTCCAACTTAACGTTAATGGAAGCCATGAAGAAGAATCAGTTGTTTTTCACTTTTTGGTCCACCTGTCGAGCTTCCACATCTCCTTTTATACTCCCTCTGAAACCCGCGGAACTCCCCATTTGGTTTCCCTCCAAATTGCCTTGGCGGGATTTTTTTTTTTGTGAAAAATGGATCATCTCTCTCCTAGTGCATTAAATGCTAGTTGGAACCTCCTCTATATGTTCGACATGTGTCCCACCCACTCCCACCTTTTTTCGGTTTGTGCAAAGTTGGAACCTGCAACTAGTTGTTCCAATTTTGCAAGAATGATCTTTTATTATCCCTTTGCAAATTTTTAGACCATGTTATTTTTGCAAAGTTGGCTTTGTTTTGGTATATTGGTGCAAATTAGCCTAAAAAGTAAACTAATTCTTTAAATTAATGAGTGAGTGAATGATTGGAAAAAAATATATATAAAATACACGGAGTATAGTAGATTTGTTTTTTTTAATACGGAGTAATGGATAAATAAGTGACAATTTTTTTTTTGGATCAGAAAACAAGTGAAAAATTGGATTGGTAGTTGGTATTACATGGATATTCTTGTGAACTCGTTAGTGGTTTTACGAAAAACGTACGAATAGGTCGACTTTAATATGTGGTCGGTAGGCGGGCAATATATATATATATATATATATATATATATATATATATATATATATATATATATATATATATATATATATATATATATATATATATATATATATATATATATATATATATATATATATATATATATATATATATATAGGGTGATTCATGGGAGAACAACCCTTATTGTGTATAATGAGAACAAATCTGGACCGTTGATTGAATGAAATGGAAGGCTGAGATTAATAGGCAATTTTGACTTTTTTTAAATTAAAAAACAGTGGGACCCACGTCGTTTTTTTGCCCACTTGCTGAATGGGGGCGTGTGTGATACACTCTCTTGAAATTATTCGATGTTATATCTGGATTATTCGATCGTATCGACGGATTATGTGATCGTATCGACGGATTATGCGATCGTATCCACTTGCCACATGATGGGTGGTTATTTTTTTTCTTCGAATTATTCGATAATATCACTGGATTATTCGATCGTATTAATAGATTATACAATAGTATCGATGGATTATTCTGATCGGCTAGCAACCTGAAAACGCCATAAACTATTCGATGGTATCCCTTGATTATTCGATGGTATCCCTTGATTATTCGATTATATCCCTTGATTATTCAATGGTTCTGTTACTTTATTTATTTATTTATTTTTTTTGACAGTAGGCAATAAGCAGATCGACAAAGCGATCTTGAAGCCATCAAAAGATGGCTTGATAGACCCTACGCAGAGGGTCGCCAGTCAAAAGAAAAAAAATCTAAAAATCTAAGATTACAATTACATAAATAAAAAATCAAATTAAAGCTAATACTCCGTGGTTAGGTGGCTCTGATTCGGTGGCTTAGACGGCTTGCATGCAAGCCGATGCACCAGTTGAATTTAGCTTAGAAGGCTGCTGATATGCTTTCGAATACGGTGACGAGTTGGAATTGGAATTAAAAGGAGTGAGATCGGTAGAATCTGACATGTTGAAGAGCAACTATGTACTTGGATAACAAATGAGAAATTTTATGACAAAGGCTCGGATCATTGAAGGTTTTGGGAGGGGATTTCAGCTGAGAAGTTTGGGGTAAATGAAAATTGGGTAAAAGAGATTTTGATTTAAAAATAAATTTTGGATTTGGGGGTGTTTGATTTCCACTCAGAGGAAGGATGAAAGAAGACCACCAACAAGGGCAGCGACCTCAGCACATCGACGGAGGGGAAGACTGGGGAGGCGAAGAGCAACGTCAATCGGGAGGGAGGCGCCGAGACCGGGAACGCCGGTGGGGACATAGCAGATGGATGCTGGTGGAGGAAACTTTGAGGAGGAGAGCCGATGAAAGTGGAAACACCAGCGGCCAGGAGGTCGAGAAGGCTCAACCCTTCGGCGCCGCTAGTGACCACCACGGTCGGATCTGAAGGGTGGTCGGTCAGGGAGGGAGATGGGTGCATGTGGGCCGCTGCACAGGCCACCGGAGAGACGAATCACCCATGGCGGCGGTGGCGGCGACCGGAGCAAGTGAAATGGAAGAGGATCCAAAGGCGTTGGGTTTTGTGGGTTGTGTTTTTAGGGGGTAGGTTTTTAGAGGGAGTTGGGATGGAGGGTCGAGGCCGGCCGGGAAGCCAGCCGGAAGCGGCGGCGGCTCACATCGAGGCGGCGGTGGCGCACATCGAGGCGGCGACGGCTAGTTATTTTTGTGGCGGCTAGGGTTTGGTTCCGTTACTTTATGTCATTGTAACAAATAACTAAAAATTATGCAATGATATCACTGGATTATTCGATTATATCACATGATTATTCGATGGTATCGATACATTCGATATGTCCTAAACAAACTGGAATGCAAAAACAAGATATCAACAAAATTGATACATCCCTCCAATTTAATTAAGCACAAAAAACCCAGTTTGTTTAGGACATGACTGAGGAATAATCAAACAGAGCAAAACCTAATCTGTAAAATCAAGAACAGATTACAGGCAACCTTCAACCTATTATCGTCGCCCTCGCCTCCTTCAAATCCAGGCTTCGCAATTCGAGAGCATCCACAAACTCTAACCACCTAATACCAAATGAATATATTCACACTAGAACACCAATAAATGTCGAAACTTACTTATGAAATTACAATCCAATATGTCGGCCTCCGATACGTCCTTCAAATTGCCGCCGCTCAAGTCGAAGAATGGAGGTCGACGACCAGGAGGCGCCGCCGAGCCGGACAGGCCGTATATTTGCACAATTGAGCGCTCCGAGCAGACGGTGTCACCCTTGGAGGTCGGCGGTTCAACAGATCTGAAGGTCGCCGCATCAGCGTCATCGCCCGGTTCAGATCTGAAGGGACGGCCCGGAGATCTGAAGGGGCCGCACTCCGCCTTCGATTGCCAGGAAGACACTTGTAGCCACCGTCGTTGGAGTCATTAGCGCTCGTACGGCTAGCCTCAGCCCTAATCCTTCGATTTCGCCTGATCGTCTCCCCTTGTCTTTCTCTATATATCTTTTATGGCAGAAAAAGGATCGTCTCCCTTGGCCTTCGCCTGCCGGAAAGACGAAGCCGCCGCCGGAGTCCCAAGCGTACGGTTGAACTTGGTTTTGCGGAATGGCTTCTCGCTCCTTCAACGGCGACAAATCCCGGCGATGCTTGCTTCGGTGGTGTAGGTGACTGGTGGTGGGTGGTGGTCGGAATCCGCCTTCGAGTGGCGGAGTCCCAACCCTGGTCGGTTGCGGTTTCGCCTGCGCCTGACTGCACCTCCTCCTCTCTCTCTTTCCTCTTTGCAGAAAAAGGATGAAAGGTGGTAGGGTTTGGATGTGCGGTAACACGCGCCTATACATAGGAGTTGTGTAGGGTTTTTTCCATTTTCATTTTTAATTAATTAATATTACGGAATAATCTAAGCCATCCAATTTCTCTAAATCAATGGCCTAGATGTGTTCTCATTTTACTCAATAAGGCTTGTTCTCATATGATCTATACTCTCTCTCTCTCTCTCTCTATATATATATATATATATATATATATAGTATGGATCTTTTGTTCACAACTCTTACGGTGTACCTTGTACACAATTGTGGACTCTTGGATTGAGTGTGATGGATGGATAAGATTAAAAGGGAGTTTTCTTTTTTTCTTTTTAATAAAAAGTACGTGGGTCCCGCACCCATTTTAAAAAAGGGGCGATTTGCGAAATATACATATATGGAGGCCATATTAGCCTAATATACACGATTTTGGGAAATTTTGCCAAAATATACACAATACTACACGGGACACGCGCACCCTCCCCCTGATCTCTCCGACGCTGACACAATACTACACGGGACACGGTAGCCTGTATGTATTGATCAACGCCGATCAACGCCAATTTTCGGTACTACATCTATCACTACATCTATCTAATATCATAGTATTACTGAATTGTGGTTTTGATGTCAACATTCGTATAATTGGTTGATCTGTCGTTCATAGATCTGTAAATTTCGTTTTATATCCAATAGATGAACTCGTATAGTGTAGATCTTGTAATTTTGACTTCAGTTGTTACTGTTTCGATACAAATCACAGTAAGTCGTCAACAATATATAGAGTTTCAGGTTCTTCGTCGATCTGCTAGATCTGTCAACATCACGATCCTTAAAATATCTCTGTTGGATGAATTCGAAATGTTGTACTTGAATGAATTGAAAGAAATTAATTGTTTGAATTGTTCTACATAGATCTGTTTTGATTTCTAGCCTCGTTGTATAATGCTGACACTGTCTGAGATTTCGTAAATAAATGCCATGTATCTAACTTATTTCTATCATGCTGACACGGAATCAAATGCAATTCATTGTACTTGTATATATATTGCCTGTATCTAACTTATATCTATCATGCTGACATGGAATCAGAGTAAACTCATTGTGACACTGATTGTTTGCATATTGTCTCTATTTAATTGATAGGTCAATCATAAATGGAACCTCATGTGATTACAGTAGTATTTGGTGGATCATGGGTGTTTGCTGACACAGGCCTGGAATTTGTTGGAAATACAACATCAAAGGTGTTTTTGCTATATGATTCAACAACACTACAAGACTTGAAGAGAAAGGTGTGCACTAGATTCAATGTAGACAGTGTTCTTGAATTGCAATTTAGTCATTTGCACCCATGCAAAAAGCTCAAAGCCCCACTTATAGTTGATTGTGACACTGATTTGAAAGAATTCCTCGATATATCAACACTAGATGGTGTAGACTATGCTGTTGAGTTGTGTGTCAGCATACAGGCACAACCACTTGCAATTGTTGACACAGCTGACAGGGAGAGTGTGAAATCAGTTGGATTGATTGAGTATGACAGGGAGCAAAATCATATGATTGTCGACCCTCAAATGCAGACGGTGCGGTCAGATGACATGAATGATGATATGGATGATGATATGGAGGATGATAATGACATTGATTGTGATGCTGACACCTGGAGGAGACTGTACTCTTCCATGCGCAGTAGAGATAAAACAATTGAAGATTGCAAGGATGACAGCTCTAGCATGAGTAGTTTCAACAATACCTCATCCAGCACAATGTACATTGGGAGAACCTTTGAATCAAAGAAGGAAATGAAGGATGCTTTACGTATATTATCGGTGACAGAAATATTTGGGTACCGAGTAACGAGATCTGAACCCAAGTATTTTAGGGCGCATTGCGTGGATACAAGCTGCAGATGGAAGTTACACGTAAATACTGTTTCTCAGAATTGCTACGAGGTGTCAGCGTACAATGGTTTGCACACATGCACATGGGATGTGAGAACAAGCAATTGCAGGCAAGCACCTTCCTTAGTGGTAGCAAGCATAATCCAGCCAGTGTAAGTGTCTATATTTTATCATCAAAGTAACACTCAGTTCAGGTATCACATCATTCATTCTAATGTATGCATTATTACAGTGTCAGCAGCGGCTACAATCCAAAGCAGATAATGGATAAAATGAGGACTGAAAAAAGAATTTCCATTAGTTATTGGACAACATGGAAGTCAAGAAGAATTGCACAAGAAAGGGACAGAGGGACACCGGAGTCAAATTTTGCTGACTTGCCATTATTTTGTCACATGATTATGGAGAAGAATGATGGAACTGTTGCAATGATGTCAACAGATGATGATGGCAGGTTTAAATACTTGTTTTTATCATTTGGGCAGTGCATTCGGGCCTTCCCTGCATTGAAAAAGGTATAAACTTATCAGTGTCAGCACAGATCACTTTTGAATATTCCTTTGTCATCGCACAACTTATGATCATTATTTTACAGGTTGTTATTATTGATGGAACATTTTTAACTGGGAAATACAAAGGGACTTTGCTTGGGGCAGTAGCGCAAGATGCAAACAGAAATATTTTCCCCCTTGCATTTGCCATTGCTGACATAGAAAACAACAGCTCTTGGGAGTGGTTTCTTCGCCAGCTGATGAGGGTTGTTCCTCCATCAAATGATCTGGTGTTTGTGTCTGATAGACATGTCAGCATTGCAAGAGCAATTGGCTTGGTTTACCCCAGTGCACATCACTGCCTTTGTAGATGGCACATGGAACAAAACATTAGAAGCACATTCAAGAAAAGATACTTGGGAAATTGGTTCAAGAAAGCAGCGGATAGTTATAGTACTGGGAAGTTCGACAAATATTTTAACCGCATAAGGGAAAGCTGCCCGAAGATGGCGACCTATTTAGTGTCAGCAGGAGTACATAGGTGGGCTAGAGCACATTCACCAATCACCAGATACAACATGATGACATCTAATAATGCAGAGAGCTTAAATTCCATCTTCAAGGGGAAGAAAAATTACCCTATTGTTGCACTGTTGAATTTTGCTAGAGAGAAACTCGGGGAATGGTTCCAAGAGCGTAGAGAAAAGGCATCCAAACATGAGGACACGCTGACACCAGCAGTACTTGATTTGATTAGGAACCTGCAAGATCAAGCTAGAGAATACAAAGTTCAAAGGCTGGATGAATATAAATTTGAAGTAAAAGGGTAAGGGTCTCATGCAATAGTGGACCTGTCAGCAAAAACATGCACTTGCAAGTTTTTCGATATAGAGAAGATCCCATGTGTTCATGCTCTTTCAGCCATCATGAAGGTTAAGGAAAATGTATCAGACTTTGTTGCCAGATTTTACACAACTGATGCTTGGAAATTAGCTTATGCTGAAACAATATACCCAGTGCTGACAGAGGATGAATCAGGCGTCCCTGAAGCAATAAAATCTATAAAGTGTTTCCCTCCTGTTGTTAAGAGGGGACCAGGAAGACCTCCCTCCAATAAACTGTTGCCTAAGTGTGAGCTAAAGAGAAGACTGAAGTACTCCAGAAAATGATGGTGTCAGCATTGCTTGAGACCGGCTCGCTTTATATCATATACTTCTAGGATACAATCACTTAGAAACGCCCCCCCCCCTCCCAGTTATATATATTGCATATCATAAACCTGATTCTGTTTTGGAAATTACTTTTTTCATAGTTTACATAACCCCATGTCAGCATTATGGGCAATGCTGACACTGATACATTCCCATATGTTTTCAAGAAGATTCATTGCACTTTCTTTTCAGCATTGCTGTATGTCATATTGGATTTTTTACATTGTATGTGATTGGAGATTATATCAAATTCGATCTAATGTAAAAAAACAGATGCTTAGTTCCGAATAAGTACATTAAACACGACAAAATACATACATTTCAATATACGCGAACGATGTTCAGTGGAAGTAGTTAATATCCAAACCCAGAATAATGATGTCAACAAAATACATACAGTTAATATCCACCTTCATATCCAACTACAATGTCACTTAAACTAAGAACTCAGAATGATAGTGTCAGCATTGCTCAAATTATGAAGCTCCAAGACTCCTTGATCAAGTCTGAGCAAATAAGCTCTCTATAGTAGCGGGATAGCTTCTCATATGTGATTTTGGTGACATCTCCGCCAAATACAACAGCCTCGATTGCTTTCACTGTAAACACCCCGCAAGCACTTCTGCACCCACTCACAAACGCAGACAAATAGGGGTGTGTCAACAACAGATAAACAGAAAGTAAATGTATGTCAACAATTAATATAAAAGTTAGGTAAGAGTACAAACCCAGATTTATCATGGACCATGTCAGGGACCTTCCTTATCTCAAATGGTGTGGTGCTAAATTTTTCATATATTCCGCACTTCTCCAAGTATATAGGAAGCCAGTGAGCAATAGGCTGCAGTTCTGCATCTACTACACCCTTGCCGACACCATAGACATTGCAGTCATATACATTGATCACCTTCTGATCAATTATGATCTCTAAGGCAACCCAGTGTTTGTTGATGACATTAAAGGGTGTGTAAATCTTGTTTGCAGACGCCCATGGTTTGCCATACTGGTCAGGGAAAAGACCCAGGAAATAGCTCCCAATCATGTCTGACACAGGCGAATCTGCTTTGTACGCTTTAGCACAAGCTGGCAGGTAGTTCTGATAGAAAAGCCAATCAAGGACAATGAACTCTGCATACTTATCGGCTTCCTCATGGATCCTCTTCCTCAAATAATACAACCTTGCTTCAATATGCTACAACACACAGTAACAAGCTACTGTCAGCACTAGGTATACAACGACAAATATCAATAAACAAAAACCAGAAGACAAACAATATGAAATATAATTGCTGCCAGATCATTTACCGAACACTCCAGCCACATGTCCTTGTTAAGAATTGGTTTAAAAAAGGATTTATCAACTCTTACGGAAGCAACAACGACAGAAAAATCCCTAAAAACAAGCAAAAATTATGAATTAAACACAGAATCATAAGAGGTAGAGGTGTCAGCACAAGACAGTTAATGATTATATAACGAGTAAAAAGATAAAAAAAAAATACCGATTACTCCTCATAGTTTTGTACAAGAACTCATGATCATCTTCGCTTAAAAGCGACTTCTTCACATTGTGCTTGGGCCACCTTCCTTTCTTTTCTTGCTGCTCAAATGGACTCGTCAGAAAAGTACTCACTTTTGGGATACGCTTGGATCGCGTGAGTTCTTCAATCTCTTCGACTACTTTGGGGTGCTTGCTGAAGGCAACCCAGTCAGTCACTACAGGCAATGGAAGCGTGTCAGCATTTTCATCGCCTTCAGGAGAATCAAGGATGATAGTCCCTGGTGGTGCAATGGTAGGAGGTGGAGTTACTGCAATGGCAGCCTTCTCGTCCCCATCAACCTGGCCACCTAATGGGGTACCAACATCCTTGCACTCCTCACTGCTTGGCTTCATTGGCAGGTCAGCTCCTACATCCTCACTGGTGCTCTGCAGTCCCCTGTCAGCATCTTCATGAGCTCCATCTTTGTTGTCCTTACACTCTTCACCTCTTGGCTCCATGGACATCAAATCAGAATCACGGCCTAGATCAACAGCATATTGAACTGAATCTGACTCTATTGTCCTCTGTCCTTCAACCAATGTGACAGGAATGATAGACTCCGGAACCACCACATCACCTGTAATTCTTTGGGCTTCATCTCTCTCATCACCACAGGAAGATGTCTTCATTTGATTACAACCTTTGGGTGAATCCAACTCAGCTTCCAACTCAGCAATAGCATCCTCCACGATAACACCCATCTTCATGTCAGCATTCACCACTTTGGTACTTGATTGATCAATGTTGACAGATGACTGTGACCTTGCAATAGTAGATTCATGCAGTGTTACCCTGTTCTCAAGTGAATTGTACTTTTCCATCAGTTCTGTCACCATTGCAACAAGTTCAACCGCCCTATCAACACGAGAGCCCAGCTCATTTAGACGTGCAGGCAATTCTTCGAGCTTTTCAACCCTTCTTACTAAATCATCTACACGTGCAGGAAGCTCTTCAAGTTTTTCAATCCTTTTAATTAAATCATGTACCCAAACTGGGTTGAATTTAGCGTCAGCCTCACCAGCATCAACACGCCCTTTTGCATTTTCATCTTTATCACCACCATCCAACCCTGGCTCTTTTGAATGCTCGTCAAACAATCCCTTCCGGGTGCCACCACAATCCCCCTTGTCATCACCCCCAGTGTCTCTGTTGGCACCTACCTCCAGCTTTTCATCACCAATAGTGTCACCGTCTTGACCATCACCCACAACATCTTCAGTGTCAGCATCAATTCCTTTGTTCAGAAGTAACAGAGCATTCTCAATGATAGCATCAACATTGGTGTCATCAACCCCTTCACTGCCGTCATTGGGGTCAGCATTCTCAGTGTCACCATCAACACCTTGGTTGCCATCTGGTTGATCATCATTGGGGTCAGCCTTTGCTGTGTCAGCCTGGGCTTCACCTTGCACCTCACCAACCGGTACAATCGCTCTACATGCATCATTCACAACTTCAACGGGGGATAGACACGCATCAACAGGGGGTTGGGGGATAGAGGAAGACTTGTTTGAACTGCTACTTTTGTACAACATTCTACGTTTCCCTGTACTTCCCATAGCTTTCTTCCTCTTCTTCAAAATATACTGAATAGGTTTATCCTCGTCAGATGTATCACAAGCATATCCAACAGCCTCCTCCCTGTCAGCACCACCCTCCTTGGATACCATGTCTGCATCCAGTGTGGTTGTCTCTGAGTCAGCATAAAGAATCACATCTCTCTTAGATTCCTCACAACTGTTAAAGGCAACAGCCTTCTTCCTAATCCTCCCAGCCTTCCTCCTGATTGATTTTATAACTTCTATGTCAGCCTTCCTCCCATCTTGAGGGTTGGTTGGTGGAGTTCCACTAGAACGCCCTCTCCTCAAAGCAACTCTCTTCCCCTGGGTCTCAGTGGATGTACCTTTCTGCTTCTTCTTAGAAGGCTTTCCTGTGTCAGCATTTTTCCTCTTCTTCCCCTTCTCAACCTCAATAGATTTGCCCTCAACATTTCCTTCGTCAACCTCACGTTTCCTGTTCGTTCGCTTCTCTATCTCAGCAGATCTCTCCTCTTCCTCTCCGCCAACAAAACCATACTCAAAAGACATAAATGATTCAATCTCTGACCCATCATTACGTAAAAACTTGTTTTCATATGCATACTTGCGCATATGCCGACAATCATACATAATATCAGTAGGTGGTTGCGAAAACATAGGCTCACCAATGGCATCACAAACATCGTCAGCCTCTTCATCGATATAACCCATGCCTGGGGTTCTTGCAAACTCTCCGTAGTTTGGAAACAGCGGTGTCTATCATGCACATCAAAAAAAATATAAATAAGAAAACACATCTATATAAGAAGACAGAGTTGGTGTCAGCACTGATATATTTCTCTTACCAAGTCGCCATCGAATAGCTCGTCAGCTTCATCATAACTGTGCCTAACCTTGCAAACCCAGTGCAAGGAATGAGGATCTCTATCATTCATCATCAAATTACAGGCAAACTTTTCAGCCAACGCCGGAAAGGCTTCCAATATCCAGGCCTGTAAAAACAAAACAAGTGGTCATGCAAAACACAAGTAATGAATGCTGACACAAGTAATGAATACATGCAATGCTGACACGTATTGAGGAATACCTTCAATGCTGACACATAGTGAGAATTGATTGCAAGGATATATCAAACAAGTAAACAGAATACCTGGAAAGCAATCCAATATCCATACAACTCATACGAAGGCCTAGCTTTCTTGCGATCCATCGTAGCTGACTTCTTCAAGGCCTTCAATAGAGCTTCATAGGACTGTCTGCCCCATGGATATTGTCCAAACGTCTCGTCATCGCAAGCAAGGGATAGATTTTCCTCAGTGATGTAGTCTATCCGCCTATAACACACAACCATCTCGATGAGCAACAACCTTGCTATATATAGCTTCTTCTTCGACGTCTTCTTCATCTGTCGGAAACAATCCATCAAATCATCGTGGGAGCATTTATCAATCCCAAGAAAATCAGAAAAAGTCACTGCTTTCGGAGGTTTTCAGACGCGGTCTTCACATGGAAGACCAGTCATTACATGGAACTCAGCAAGAGAAAAACGAGCTATCAGTCCATCAACTTTGAACCATAGTTCCTTCTTCTTCTTTGTCTTAACCTGACGCAACATCATTTGATGGATTAACTGAAAGTTAACCATCATATTGTTGCCCTGGGAAAGCACCCATCCCAGACAGTTCTCCTTCAACATCTTGTAGTGCAAGGGCAGCAACTCTTCTTTAATGATGTCACAAACTGCAGGCCGGCAGTATAGATTAGATCTGGCATGAAATCGTTCTTTGTATGGAATGCAATACTTCAATTTCTGCAAAAAATGTATACAGATTCAATACCAAAACACCTGTCAACATTTGAGGCAAACAAAATGACAACACCTGCTACATAAATTTCATAGACTCACATCAAATTTGCATTTGTAGTTATCGAGATCAGTTGAGGTCCCTGTCAACATAACAAAAACAAGATAACCAAAGAGACAAATGGATGTCAGCCCCACAGAAATATGAACCTAAACACAAACACGCACACCACACCCATACCACGCCAAAAATCAAAGACGACAAATAGTAGACATGCAAAGGGGTGGAGATGAATTCAAAAAGAACGGAATGAGATGCCAAAACCGATGTCAGCATTACAGAAGAGAGGTCGTAACTACTCAACAACGCACATACTAGTACGATTCAGAACGAACAACACACATTTCATCCCAAACAACCCTAACGACACCAATCGCAACATCGCAAAACCTCGCCAACGCATAATCAACCATAATCAAAACCCTAACACACAGAAACGGTCCAAAATCAACAAATCACTTACCTGCGCTGATAGCCATACTGAATAACCTTCAATACCGGGCGAGAACGAGCACGAAACGGCCGGGAAACGACGCTTCTCGGATGAAACCGCGATGGAGAGAGCGAGAAACGAGAGAGAGAAAGAGAGGGAGTGAGCAGTTGAGTGGTATCGGGGGTGGGGGTGAGGGAGTGTGTTTGTGCGCGTGTGCTGTTTTGTATAGTTTGGCAAATTATACAAAAACGTGTATATTTCGCTAATTGGGCCAAAATTTGCGCCTTCGGCGCAAATTTTCTCTAAAAAAACCGGCCTTACTTGAGAAAGCACGCGCGTGAGGGGCTGTGAAATTTTCAAGCATGCAAGTGGGTCCCACAAGCAATATGAAAACCGACCTTTTTATTTTTTTTAAAAAAATAAAAAGCAAGTGGTGCATATTTTATGATTATTCAGTTAAATATAGAACATTATTCGGTAGAATTTATCAAATTTTGGATGAAAATATGCAACGGTTACAATTATCTTTATAATCGGATGAAATGTGAAATATTATTCGGGAAAATATGAAAAATTATTCGATGAAATATATAGGGACCATAGGGGAATTTTTTTTATTTTTTTAAACATTTATATGTGTAAAGTACTTTTTATCAAAGGTTAGTAGATAAAAAAATCAATAATTGTACATATCATTGAATAATTGTAAATTAATTTTTTGTTATAAAGACTTGGCAATTCCAAATAATGTTTTAAAAATCTGGGAATTTTTTTATATATAAAAATCAAGAATTGTACCTATCTAAATCATCTAAATTAATTTTTAAAATTTGGCAATTCAATGAATAATGTTTTTGCATTCCCCCGAATAAAAACATTCCAACGAATAATATTTTATTCAGTGGATTAGAGCGGTAAATATTTATATTTCACCGAATAAAGACACACCACAATGATAAAGCTAATAGAGAATACCAACCATTATACCGAATAATAGTTTATAATTGTGAGATTATTCAGTGGAATCCTTATTTTTACGAGGTATATAAAAGCAATAAATAATTGCATAACCATTGTGAATAAGTAATTTGAATAAGTAATTTTTTAGAATAATTTGATAAAATCGATCAATTTAACGCGCACATTGAACAATAATTGAGAGATTATTCAGTGAAATTATTATTTTTACGAGGTATATAGAATCGCCGAAAAATTGAATAACCGTTGTTATTAAGTAAATTTTTAGAATTATTCGGTTGAATCGGTCGATTTAACGAGTATATTGAACGATAATTGGTGGATTATTCAGGAAAATTCTTATTTTTACGAGGTAAATGAAAATAAAATCCAAATAAAAAAATATTATATATTCTCATAAATTTCTTGGTTCTGTAAAGGAAGAAAAAAAATAAAATTAAATGAACAATAAATTGAGAAATACTCCTCCGATCTTGCCATCACCTCCGATCTTGGTTCTTGAATTTGTAACAAAATAGTGCACAGGAGACCGCCTCCGATCTTTGCCACCGCCTCCGATCACCCGCCTTCGCGAATCGGACACCGCCGCCACCACCACACACCGCCTCACCACCACCAAAAGATCTGCCAGATCCCGACCAGGAGAGAGGAGGTACAAATCAATGCCGAAAAACCGACTTCACTCAATCCGTGGCCGAAATCGACCACCCAGTTCGATTCGACTGGTTGCACGACCGGTTGGACTCACCTCCTCTTCAGTTCGTGTCGCCGCCGGTCTCCAGACACAGAAATCGATCTACCATCCGAAGAGCCGGAGAGGTACACAACTTACAACAATCGCCGCCGGAATCGCCGTGTACAGGAGCTTCGTCGCTGTCAGTGCTTCGAGGATGGGGTGAGGACGGAGGACCACCTTGAATGGAGATGGATGGAGAATTTGGTTTTCACTTTGAAAAGGCGGTGAGGAAGAAGACTAGTCTCTTAGGGTTTTAATTTGCCTCTTTGTCACGCGCCTCACTCTCCACAATTTGAGTTGAAGATTGATTTTTTGGTTTTTTTTTTATAAATCACATGGACACATGGCATAATCTAGGCACTCCAATCTACTAACATCAATGGCTAATATTTGTGTACAAGGTACACTATAAGGGTTGTGAACACCAGAACCACACCCTATATATATATATAGTGGTTCCATTGTGCATACCCCTTAGAGTATATCTAGTGCACGAATCTAGGCCTTTAATTGATAGAAGATAGATGGCTAGGATTAAAAAAGATTTTTGTTTTTTTTATTACTAAAATTGTGGGACCCACAGGCCAAAAAACCACCATTCCCCTTTCCAAGTGCGTGTATTACCCCCATCCCTCATTCTTTTTTTTAAAGCTTTTTTTTTTGTCATCTTTTTTTTAATATATAAAATATTTGAAAAAAGTAAATGATTATGGGTGATTGGTTGATGGAACCATCCGATTTCGTTCGTTTTTAAAATTTGACAATTCCACCGAATAATATTTCACATACTACCGAATAATATTATGTTATCTTTTTCCATTTAATTTATATCAAAATTTATCAATTCCACTGGATAATTTATCACATACTACCGAATAATATTTTTTTTGTTCACCAATTTCAGATAAAAAAACCTCAAATCACCAAACAATACTTACGATTTATATAAATAATGATTTATATTTCACCGAATAATGTTTCAATTTCACTGAATAATGTTTTTAAGTTATTTGTCATATCGAAAACTCCATACACTGACGAATAATGAATCATATTTCACCGAATAATTAACCAATTCATTACCGCTAATAACAAAAAAATCGACACATTTGCCAGAATAATGCGGAAATCATGTTGATTAAACAACAAATTTCAGCCGTACCCCCATTTCATCGATTCCCCTAACCTTTTATCAAACAATTTCATAGATTAAACAATTAAAAAATTTGGCAATTTCATCCCTAACCTCTGATCAAAAGATTGAGGCTGCCTTGCCTTGCATCAAAAAAAAAAAAAAACACCTCTGATCGATGAAATTGAGGATGTCTTAAAAAACCATAAACGAAGATGGATACAATGGAGGAAGTCATTGTCGTCGATGTCACTGGTGAAGGCTCTCTGAATCCGACGTCTCTGTGCATCGAAGCCGCTGGCGCTTCTCCCTCAGATCTTGGGGAGGTGCCCTCCCAATCGCCGAATTCGACACGATGTCGTCGAGGATTGGAGGGGGCTGAGAGGTGGCGGCTCTTCGCAGATCTGGGGGAGGTGCCCTCCCAATCGCCGCCACCACCTTCCTCTTTGCCCTCGACGCCCCTGTCCATGGTCGCCTTCCTCTTCGTTTTGTTCTTCCTCCAGTTTCCACAATGAATTCGGTGAAGAAGAAGACCACAAGCGTTGCCGAAATCGCCGCCGCTCTCGCACTTATCGCCTCCGCTTCACCTTCCTCGTTTCACATGTACTGATGTAATTAGGGATTTAGGTTTTTATCTACCCAGTATTCACGCGCCTCACGCTCTAGATAAGTGATTGATAGCCTTTTTTTATTTATTTTTATTTTTTAAAAAAGGGACACGTGTAACCATCTCACCCCTTTATTCAATTTAAATCAAAGGTCCATATTTGTGCACAAGATACATCCTAAGGCTTGTGCACAAAGTACCCATTCTATATATGGTGTGGTTATGGTGTTCACAACCCTTAGAGTGTACCTTGTACACAAATATAGACCATTGATCTTATCGAAATCAAGGGGTTAGTGATAATGCATATTTTAGATAGGCATTATAGATATATTTAGTGTAGTTAGGTTGCATTTCTTGCTTGCTTTGTTGTTAAATTGCATCTTGTATTTATTTTAGAAGAGTTCGGATTCTGCGCAATTTTGTGTTTATCTCGCAGATTGAATCGGAACACATTTGGGAGATGCAATATCTCGAATAGGAAACGTAATAGGACGAGAAGAAGTTACAAGGATCGCTTCAATCCAATAAAGTGGAAAATTGTAGGTGGAATTGCTTCTCCTAAATTGTCTAAACCAAAATCACTTATTCTGCTTTTGTTAATTTGCTTTGATAAAAGGCAAGACTTTCACACAAAAACCCCCCAATCTGGTTACTCTTATTGACACTCGAATCACACTTGAATCATAAATTTCCCTGTGGGATCGACCTCTTGCTTATTACTATACTAGTTATAGGTTTGAGTTTACTTTGGCGGAATCAACGACAGGTTTTCCCTCCGTCAAATTTGGCGCCGTTGCCGGGGAATTTTATTAAATTCTTGTGTGTTTTTAGTGTTGATTTTGGTGTGGACCGTCTTATAGGGTCCATACCTTTGCTACTAATTCCTCTATGTAGAAAGCATTGCAGAGATGGCGAACCCCACTCTTAAGGAGCTTTCTGCTCCTGATCTGGCACAGCAACCCCTAGCAATCCAATTCCCTGCGCTAGCAGAAGGAGTCAGCTTTGAGCTGAAGTCAGGGGTAGTTCATCTTCTACCCAAATTCCATGGGCTGAGTGGGGAGGACCCCCACAAGCATCTTTCTGAATTCCATAGGGTGGTGGTTGGGATGAAACCGGAGAACGTAACTGATGAGCGAATCAAGCTGAGAGCTTTTCCCTTCTCTTTGAAGGATGATGCAAATGAATGGTTCTTCTATCTACCACCTGACTCTATTTCTACCTGGGCTGAGATGAAAAGAGTCTTCCTAGAGATGTACTTCCATGCAACAAAGCTCAATGCTTTGAAAAGATCAATCAGTAGCATTGAGCAGCTCGCGACAGAGTCTATACATGAGTATTTTGAGCGCTTCAAGAAACTCTGCGCCAGCTGCCCATGCCATGGGTACTCTCAAAAGGATCTGGTTCTCTTTCTATTTAATGGGTTGACTGATATCGAGCGGAAAACAGTGAATTCTGCTTGTGGAGGTAACATGCTGAACAAGACGCCTACCGCAACTTGGGAGGTGTTTAAGGAGCTATCTGAGGGCTCCAGACAGTTCAATAAAAGTCCTCGTGCTAGGGGTGTACTCGATGTTGATGCTCCTGTGGCTGCACTTCAGACGGATATGGCAGAGGTGAAGGAGATGATGAAACAATTGGTCCTTGATAGAAATCCTCAACAATTGAAGGCATGTGGTCTTTGCAATCAATTCACTCATCCTATGGACATGTGCCCGCTCCTACAAGATCCTAATGTTGATTTGAATGCCATTGGGAATTTTGCTCCACAAAGGCCTAGGCAAGGCAACTTTGGTAATCCTGAGTACTTCAACAATAACTACAATGGAGGCTATCAGCAGGGTAATGGTTATGGAAACTACCAAGAACCTTTCTATCAGCAAGGGGGGCAACAGGGAAGGCCCCACCAACAATTTGAACCTCGACAGGGAGGCCAACCACACTCCAATGAGCCTATTGAGGATCCAATACAGAAATTATCACGGCTGGTCTTGAAGGTTGAGAAACAACAATCAGACCGGATCACAAATTTGGAGAATCAACTGAGTCAGCTCATTCAGGTCTTAAGTGCGAAGGAAGCAAACGATTCAGGGAAGCTTCCTTCGCAAACGGTTGAGAATCCTAAGGAGAATGTCAGTGCAATAACACTTAGGAGTGGCAAGGAACTGGTTGTCACAAATCAAAAGGACGATGAGGAGATAATGGACGAGGAAATAGACATAATTGAAGACGAAAACGGCTGAACTGTCGTGCGGCGGCCGCAGCAACCAAGCGGCGCCCGCCGCAACACCCCTGCGGTGCCCGCCGCCAGAGACAGCAATCACGCGGCGCCCGCCGCAGGTGATGCCCAGGGAGGAAGTGGCGCCCGCCGCAACTCAGCTGCGCCCGCCGCAGGTGCTCCCGCCGCCGATTCTTCTTCTGGTACGTTTTCTCCCTTACCTCTTTCTTCTTCTCTCCCTCTTTCTTCTTCTTCTTCTTCTTCTTCTCCCTCTTCTCCTTTACCTATGGAGACTCCAAAGCCCATTCCGCCTTTCCCGGAAGCCTTGAAAGATACACGAAGGTATGAGAATGACCAGGAAATCTTCGAGACATTCAGTAAATGCGAGGTAAATATTCCTTTACTCAAATTAATTAAGAGCATTCCTAGATATGCTAAATTTTTGAAGGAATTGTGCACCATCAAGAAGAAGCAAAGACTGAAAAAGAAGGAAAAGGTAAGCTTGAATGAAAATGTCTCTGCTATGTTGCAAAGGAAATTGCCGGAAAAATGTGGAGATCCAGGTATGTTTACAATTCCATGTGCAATTGGGAATACTAGATTCAAACAAGCCATGCTAGATCTAGGAGCCTCAATTAATGTTATTTCCTATAACATGTACATGTCTTTGGGTTTGGGTGTTCTGACTGAGACTGGGGTTACAGTGCAACTTGCTGATCGATCACAAATCCGGCCAAGAGGCGTTGTTGAAGATGTTTTGGTTATGGTGGATGATTTGTTTTTCCCTGTTGATTTCTTTGTTTTAGATATGGAGCAGGGAGCCCCTGAAACACCCATTATACTAGGAAGACCATTCCTGAAAACTGCAAAAACGAAAATTGATTGTTGTGAGGGTCGATTGACTATGGAGTTTGATGGAAGAAAGATAGAATTCTCTCTCTTTAATCATGCTAAGCTTTCTCCTGAAAATTCTTTAGATATGCCTATTTCTGACAATATTGATCGCACCAATAATTTTCGTGATTTGTTAGAGACACCTAAGGAACATAATTTATGGAAATTTGACCCTCCTAACAAATTGAAACCTTTTGTGATTCCAGGACAACCCCCAGGCATAGTTCAAGGAGAGAAGCTGAGGGTCATGGATGACAGCTTGGACAGAAAGCTACACCTTTCAAGGGTGCCCGCATTTGTCAATGAGATGACTGGTGTTGGTGACCCTGGTGGAGGAACATAGGCCAATCGAGGGCTATTACGTCGAGCCAACGACTTGAAACAAAGGCGCTTCTCGGGAGGCAACTCGAGGTAAGTTTTTCTTTCCTTGAATCCTTTTTCTTTTCCTTCACTCTGATTATATTTGATTTACTTTTGTTGTCTTTATTGTTTAATTGGGGACAATGAAAACTTTAAGTGTGGGGGAGAGGAATTCTATATATATAGTGCATATAGGTAGATCATATTTAATTTTCTTCACCATGTTTAAGTTTATTTAAGTTGTTGTTTAGTTTTTTTTTTATTTTAATTTTCGTCATTTTCATAAAAAAAAAAATAATAAAAAAATCGAAAAAACCAAAAATAGAGCATGCATTGCATATATATGTGTTATTCAAATACTCATCTTGCTTAGTTTGTCCTCTATTTTAAATTTCAAGCATGATTCATAAAAATCCCATGGAGTTCTGGATGTTTTGATTATTGTCTTTATTTGATTTTTGTGGAACATGAGCTAGCAAATATAATTGAGCATGTATGATTGAGCTAAAAGTATGATTGAAGTCCTAAAAACATAACCCTGTGAGAATGTTTGGCCTTATTTGAATTCTTTTGCTCAATTGTGTGAATTACTCGCCTAGTTTTGCTACCTCTTGGCATTGACTGCAGTATCTATTTTTAAAGACCGATGCACATGTCTGTTGCTTGCAGAGTTTATATATGTTTATATTTTGAGTCTTTTGGTTTGAATTTGTGCATATTTAGTGAATAAGGTAGCAATGGTTGATACACTGAGTAACCGGGTCTACGCATGACACCCATGGGTATGATTCGCGCAAAAAGGTGTGAAAACTATCCACTAGGAAAGAAAGCTTGATCATTGAGTAACCAGGTTCATTCATGACACCCATGTTTGCAACTTGCGTCAAAAGATGTTCAAGTGGACTTCATATTAGTAGTTTGAGGTGTTGATAGACCGGGGTCATTCATGACACCCATGTTTGCGCTTCGCGTAAGGAAAGCACCAAGACAAGAAAAAAAAAAAAAAAAAAACAAAAGAAAAAGAAAAAAAAGTGTCGCATTTTATTTTCTTTATTATGTCCCGCAAGTAATGACATTTCGGTAGAGAATTTGTGATATGGTGGTCAATATCTATGAGCTTAGTGCATGATTGGTTTGAGTTGAGAGTTGTACCTTAAAGCCTAAACACATGAGTGAAATACATATTTCTGGTGAGGTTGGATAATGTCTACTTCTAAAGCTTTGATCACTGAAATACATGTTATGACGTTTGTTTGCTTGGTTTATGTTTTCACCTGCCATGATGTTGCTTTTTGGTAATGTTGAAACTTGAAAGGATTCCATGTGGGATGCATTGATTCATGTTCATTCTATCATTGTTTGAGGACAAGCAAAGGTTAAGTGTGGGGGAATTTGATAATGCATATTTTAGATAGGCATTATAAATATATTTAGTGTAGTTAGGTTGCATTTCTTGCTTGCTTTGTTGTTAAATTGCATCTTGTATTTATTTTAGAAGAGTTCGGATTCTGCGCAATTTTGTGTTTATCTCGCAGATTGAATCGGAACACATTTGGGAGATGCAATATCTCGAATAGGAAACGTAATAGGACGAGAAGAAGTTACAAGGATCGCTTCAATCCAATAAAGTGGAAAATTGTAGGTGGAATTGCTTCTCCTAAATTGTCTAAACCAAAATCACTTATTCTGCTTTTGTTAATTTGCTTTGATAAAAGGCAAGACTTTCACACAAAAACCCCCAATCTAGTTACTCTTATTGACACTCGAATCACACTTGAATCATAAATTTCCCTGTGGGATCGACCTCTTGCTTATTACTATACTAGTTATAGGTTTGAGTTTACTTTGGCGGAATCAACGACATGTTTTCCCTCCGTCAGTTAGAATGCGCCACGTGGTATAATTTTTTATTTTTTTTTAAACAAAACCTACTCTTCAGGAGAGTGGAGCGCGTGGAGTCTTGGGGGATTAAAACCCTAGTACACATTGCATTCTTCTTCACCATCCCCACAAGGCAATGAGAGCGATTCTTAGTGGCGGAATCGGTGGCGACTCGAATCGAAGAGGAGCGAAGGCTAATCGGTGGTGCAAATAGTCGAATTGAACTGGGTGGTCGATTCCGCCCATGGCCTGAGTCAAGTCGGGGTCTGGCTGCGAGTTGGGTCTAGCATCGAGTTCTTCTAGGCGGAAACAGCGGCGAAGAGAAGCAGAGAAGGGCTCAGGCGATTCGGTGACAAAGGTAATAGAGGAGCAGCGGTGTCGAGGCGGAGGCGCAGAACAAGGAATCGTCTTCTCCGATATAGGCTATTCCGAAGCGTGTCCAGTTCCAGCAGTGGCTTCTTCACCGGTGTCGAGGGTGCTTCTTCTTCGCGAAACCGACGACGCACAAACTATAATCGAATCGAAACCGAGGCGACCCCACTGGTGGCGAGCATCCAAAGCCTAGCCTTTCCATTTCTTCTCCGGCCTCCTGTCGGATGATCTTCACAGGTCGGTTGTACGTGCTAGGTTTCATTGATTTTGTATCTCCTATTTTATTTCATGTAAATTGGTTTGGATTTTATGGAAATGTGCATTTCCCTTGTGAATGATTGGATTCCCACCAAAGCAGGTGATAGAATAACAACGTAATTGAATTTTCTGGAACTTCTTCTCATTATTCATCAACTGTGTGTAGTTTATTTGGGTTTTTTTTACCTCGTAAAAATAAGAATTTCAATGAATAATCCACCAATTATCGTTCAATGTACGTGTTAAATCGACCGATTCAATTGAATAATTCAAAAACTTATTCACAACGGTTGTTGCAATTATTCATTGCTTCTTTGTACCTCTTAAAAATCAGAATTTCTCTGAATAATCTCCCAATTATCGTTCAAGGTACATGATAAATCGACCGATTAAACTGAATAATTCAAAAACTTGCTTATTCAGAACGTTTTTGAAATCATAAAAATAAGAATTACACCGAATAAACTCCCAATTATCGTTCAATGTACATGTTAAATCGACCGTTTCAACTGAATAATTCTAAAAATTTACTTATTCACAATGGTTATGCAATTATACATTGTTTCTATTACCTCTTAATAAATAAGAATTTCACTGAATAATTTCCAGATCATCATTCAATATGCGTGTTAAATCGATCGATTCAATCGAATAATTCTAAAAATTTACTTCTTCACAACGATTATGTAATTATTCATCGCTTATGTGCACCTCGTAAAAATAAGAATTTCACTGAATAATCTCCTCATTGCTGTTCAATGTACGCATTAAATTGATCGATTCAACCGAACAATTCTAAAAATTTTCTTATTCACAACGGTTATGATATGCAATTATTCATCACTTTCGTGTACCTCGTAAAAAATAAGAATTTCAGTGAATAATCTCCCCATTGTCGTTCAATATACGCGTTAAATCTACCAATTCAATGTACGCGTTTAATGTGCAATTATTGATTTTTTTTATCCACTGACATTTAAAAAAAAAAAATTATATCCGCATTTAAAAAAAAAGATTTCTTTTTATCCACTAACATTAAAGATTTGGATATGAGCTATGTATTTAAATAATAATAAAAAATCTCTAATTTTTTTTTTTTTTTAAATCTCTAAATTTGCAATTTTAACAATTAAGATTTGGAACAAAAAAAAAAACCACCCCCTCCCGTATTTACAAAAAAAAAAAAAAAGATTATGATATATTGTGTAGATGGAATTCACAAAGTGATATCACGCGCCACATTTTTGGAGGGTGAGGCCGGTTCCTCCACAAAGTGGGTGGGTCCCACATGTTTTTAATTAAAAAAAAAAAGAAAAATCCCTTTTAATCTCACCCATCCATCACAATAAATCAATGGTCCACATTTGTGTACAAGGTACACCGTAAGAGTTTTGAACAAAAGATCCATACTCTATATATATATAGGAAAACTTTAAAATGTAAAAACTCTTTAATGTGTAAAATCCGTTTAACGTGTAAAATTTATTTTTGTAGGGAATTACCACGCGCGCTCCACGTACAACGTACAACGGCTTCTCTCGGCCTCCCGCTGCCCCGCACCCGCCCCACGTCGAGCCACCTCCGGCCACCAGCCCCTGGCCGCGCTCGAGCCCACCCCTGGGCGCACCCCTTGAGCCCTGACTAGGCTTGGTTCGAGCCAACTGCTGCCCAGGCGAGCCCAGTCGAAGCCCCACGTCGTTCTTCTCTCATCGGCCTCCCACGCCACCCACGAGCCACCTCCGGCCACCAGCCACCTCCGGCCACCAGCCCCCACCTGCTTGAACCCCCTTCCTCAGGCGCACCCCCCCGAGACCGAAACCCCCATGGTTCAAGCCCAGCCGAGCCCACACCGAGCTCATCTTCCCCAACAGCGCTAATCGGTGCTTTTGGCTCGGAATACCTTCGAAATCCCGATTTTGCTCCTTGTTTCCACTCGAATTTGGTATGATTTCTAACCCTAAACTTGTTTATTACAACTATTTAGATTGTTTGAATGATTTAGGTTGAGATTGAAAACCCAGGGTTTGATTTAAGAGCGGAATTTGGGGCTTTTTGCCAAAAGCCAAATTGATTGAAATTGATGATATGGTTGTGTTGCTGGGTTGATTTTGAGCTAATTTCATGTTCATATAATTGTCAAATTGTTTATGGATAATGAGCTAATTGAATTTTAGAATTTTAGATTGCGATATGTTTTAAAATTTGAGGCTTTTTGCCAAAAGGCAAATTGATTGAAATTGATGATATGGTTGTGTTGTTTGGTTGATTTTGAGCTAATTTAATGTTCATATCATTGTCAAATTGTTTATGGATCATGAGCTAATTGATTTTTAGAATTTTAGATTGCGATATGTTTTAGAATTTTGGGCTTTTTGCCAAAAGCCAAATTGATGATATGGTTGTGTTGTTGGGTTGATTTGGAGCTAATTTCATGTTCATATCATTGTCAAATTGTTTGTGAATCATGAGCTAACTGAATTTTAGAATTTTAGGTTGCGATATGTTTTAGAATTTGGGACTTTTTGCTAAAAGCCAAATTGATTGAAATTGATGATATGGTTGTGTTGTTGGGTTGATTTGGAGCTAATTTCATGTTCATAGCATTGTCAAATTGTTTGTGAATCATGAGCTAACTGAATTTTAGAATTTTATTGCGATATGCTTTAGGTTGATTAGGTTCTTCTATTTTAGCATGAAAATCATAATTTAGCCTATTAACTCAATTGCTAGAGCAATGTGCATTTGCACAAAGATGTGGGTTCAAATCCCACATAGGTTACATAATAGACAAGTGCGCAACAATCGCAAATTGTTAATCATGCACATTATAATTTTAGTTATGCACAATTGTATCCTACTTTTGCACAATTCTATCTTACTTTTGCACAATTGTATCTTACTTTTGCACAATTGTAGTTTAAATTTGCACAATTGTATCCTACTTTTGCACACTTGTATTCTAAATGTGCACATTACAATTTTATTTTCACACTTTATGTTCTTATATTTGCACTTGACAGTTGCACAAAAGCACTTTAAAATTGCACAAATGCACTTTAAAGTTACACAAATGCACTTCACAGTTGCACAAATGCACTACACAGTTGCACAAATGCACTACACAGTTTCACTTTATGTTCTTATATTTGCACATTACGATTTTATTTTTGCACTTTATACTCTTATTCATGAAGAGAAACATCGAACTTCTAAGGGATAAACATATATAGTTGCACAAATGCACTTCACAGTTGCACAAATGCACTTCACAGTTGCACAAATGCACTTCGCAGTTGCACTTTATGTTCTTATATTTGCACATTACAATTTTATTTTTTGCACTTTATACTCTTATTCATGAAGAGAAACATCGTACTTCTAAGCGATAAACATATATAGCCTATGCGGGGTTTGAACCCGCATCTTTGTGCGTAGGCACAATGCTCTACCATTTTGAGCTAATAGGCTTTGTGTTTGGCATGTTTGGAAAATTTTGACTGAACATTGACGAACCTAAGCTCTCTAGTAGGAGCCAGAAGGGTGAGGAAGGGAGCCATCCCACGAGATTCCTAAGTAGTGATGGCCTTCATCTTGTTGCGAGCACAGAAGCACCTCTAATGGTTTTGAAGTCAAATGCATTCACGTAGCTATTGCAAATTTGCAGTCTTAAGAGTTTGTGTGACAGAGAGCTAAATTGCATATAGCTCAGTGTGGAGCAAATAAAAGGCTCAGTAAAACACAAATTGAACAGAGAAAAAAAAAGCCAGTAAACTCATTTACTAAGAGCTCAAGTTGCAGAGCTTTAAGTTCAATTATCTGTCACAAAATTCCTTCTCCAGGTTAATCTCAATTACTGATCCCACCTATGCCTCACGAATGTAATTATTAAAAGGGTTGTCCATTGATCAAAGTAAAACAGCGTCTTACCTGTGAAGATGTAATGACCATGGAAATGGGATACGACTAAATGTTTTCTCCTGGAGGGAGCTCCGCGAGCTTGGGTTGAGTACCCAGCACTCGCTCCATATCCAACCGGACCTCTATGTTTCGGATGCTGTAGCCAACCACCATCAACCAATACAAAAGCTTCGCTAGTTCAGTTGCATTCGTCTCTGTTACATTTGTCTGCACAATACACATCAACAATAAATGTCAATTCTCTTGCACATAGACGTTGCCAATATATGAACTTTGAAAGATGACTTGTTTACAACTTGAAGCATCAAACCTTCATTTGCTGCTCTGAAACGGCTAAAAGGCGTTTTATGAATATATTCATGGCCAATATAACATCTTCACCAGCACTACTTGTCAAATCCTACACACAAATAATCAAAAAAACAAAATGTCAAGAGATGCTCTAGAGTTCAATTTTCCAGCATCTTCACCAGTGGTTTGAAGGGCATGCAACTAGTGGCGAAGGCTGTATCTATAGCAGCTTTACTCAGTTAGAGACTAAGAGACAAGGGTTCATGAATTTTATCAACAGATGCACATCAACACGAAAATGAACATTTCTAATCACACCGTGAAAATACTAGAAGATGACTGAGATACGAAGCACCAAAAACCGTCCATAACAAAAGGAAGCAGGGGGTAAAAAATAGAATCTCTGAATCCAAACCTTCAAATTTTGAGGTTCAAGCGACTTTAAGTGCTCTAACAATTCATCCAGCGGCAGGCTTCCTTGCAACTTGACGATTCAATTCTTCTATCTCTGCTTCAAGCAACTCAATGTACTTCACATCATCCATCTTTTCAGGACCTGAAACAACTCAATGTACTTCACAGCAACTCAATGTACTTCACAGCATCCATCTTTTCAGCAAATCTAGAAATTGCACAAGGAAATATAAGAGTTCTCATAACTGATTACCTTGCCATTCAGATTGAAACATCTTTCAAATTTGTCATCAAACTCATTCTGCTTCTCTACAAGTCGATCGGTGAGAGATTGTCCTGAATGATACAATAAATCATAGTTAAGCTTTTTTTTTTTACATCATTGAGCTCACAAATCGCCAATGCAAAATCGTATGTTTATTCAGTTTCGTTTCCTAACTGGGGGTCTCAGCTTATAATAGACAAGTAGAGTGCGTGAACTGAAGAACATACATATAATATTTTTAGCAAAGTTTATGGAAATCAAATCCTTACTATTTTCTCCTTGAATGCAGTGCACTGATAATCAGAAGAACGAATGTATTAATCTGATTATCATCAAAGGCAAAGAATCAAACACTGCATTCAGAAATTAATTGACTGATAATCAAAGGAAGAAAATGGTTTAGAGTAAAAAAGCAACAACTGTAAAGACAAATGCTTTGTGCATAGATAAATAAAAAATGCATCAATACCAAATTATGAACTTTTGAATCAAGATTTGCAGTTTGAAATCCATCCAATACCCAGGCTCTAGTCTTTATCACCCAGGACCTTCAATGAACCCTTCCAAATCCAACGAAATTCGGTTATGTGAACTCCAACACGCACAATCACATAACATAATCCCTAATTTCACATCACATGGCAACAAATTCAAGGAAATTTTAACCAAAAATTCACAAACACAGCAGATACGAGAACGAATTCGGACCCGGGAACCACGGGTACACTCGCAAAAACCCTATTCTGACAAAAGTGGAAGGAGAGGGAAGAGGACAAATACCTGGTGGAATGCTGCTGGTCGGCGAACGCGGTTGATGATTTGAGTCTGTTCCGCCGACACCGACTCCCTCCTCGCCGCCCTCTCCACATCCGCCCCTCATCACAGCCCCATCTTCATCGACCGGCACCGCGACCCCGACATCTTCTCCGTCCTACTCCTTTCGCTCCTCCACGAGGCTGCCTTCTTCGGAGTCGAATCCTCCCTTCGCCCAGCCCTCCCCGCTCCTTCTCCACTGGCGGACGGCAATCTCTCAGGGAGCTCTTGGATTTGGATGAGTTGAGGACGGAAAAAAGAGGGATTGAGAGAGGAACGGTTTAGGGTTTAATCCGAGAAACCGGTTCAGTTTTTTTTTTTTTTAAATACCACCCGCGTGTCCGGTTTTGCACTAAACCCAACATTTTACACGATAAGCATATTTTACACTTTAAGGACTTTTTCCATTTGAAGTAAACCCTATACACACACACACACACACACACACACACACACACACACACACACACACACACACACACACACACACACACACACACACACACACACATATATATATATACATACATAGAGAGAGAGAGAGAGAGAGAGAGAGAGAGAGAGAATGGATCTTTTGTTCACAAGTCTTAGGGTGTACAAATATGGGCCATTGAGGATAAGATAACGCCACGTGTCTTGGATGGTTTTAAAAAAAAATTGGGAAATTAATTTCAGACTCATCTAAGTGAGCGTGGAGCGCGTGTAAGAGATTGAATATAACCCTAAATCTAGGCGTCTTCTTCATAGGGGCCGATTCATTCCTAAATCTCAATCGGCAGCGAAAGAGTTCTTCAATTTCACCAACCGAAAGATCCCGATCGGCCAGTCAGCCTTTCTCCCTACTGCCTCCGGCATTGTGTCTATGCAGGAGGTCGGACGGGGATGAGGGATTTCTCCGATTTGCCAATCAACACCAAGGCGGCCCTCACCAAGGAAGCAATCGACGGGAAGGGGGAGGATGGCGGCCAGCGGCAACGGAGGGACGATTGCGACAGCGTCACCAAATCGTCCAAGCGCAGCCGGCAACGCCTTCATGGCCTGCGACGAAGCGCTTGTAAGCGCAGATAATCGTCCAAGTGCAGCGGCTCCGATCCATCCCGTCGAGCACCTCTAGCTATCCCTCTCTCCTCCAGGAGAGGCGATTGGCAGCGATTGAAGGTGGTTGCGGCGACGGAGGCGTCTTATTCTTCTATTGGTGGAGGCGGCGCTGTGCAGACGGAGGCACCTTCTCCTCCCCTCTCGCTCAGATCCGGGTGGTGTTAGGGTCGGCTCCTCCTCCCTCTGGCTCAGATCCGGGCGGTTCAATGGCCGTTATTCTTCGGTTCTCCGTTTCAATTCGCCTCCGTCCTCCTTTCTGTCCTCCTTTTTGATGGAATTCATCTGCTTTTTTTGTGTGGGGCGGGGTGGGTGGTTAGATGGGTGGCGGAGGTGGTTGGGTGGGTGGGCTAGGGGTGTGGGGGTGGTTTGTGTTTGTGTTAGGGGTCAGTCAAATCGGGTTGGCGGGTAGGGCTTTCAATACACATAATTTTGATTCATTATTGTCGATTAATCAGACGTATGTGTCAAATTTTGGTTACAGGTGATATTGAGTTGGTAAATTATTCGGTGAAATCTGATTTATTATTAGTCAGAATATGGACACTTCAGTTTGGCAACAACATAAAACAAAAGATTATTCAGTGAAATGTGAGACATTATTCGGTGAAATATGAAGAATTATTCGTATAAATGGTAAGTATTATTTGGAAATTTGAGATTTTTTTTATCTGAAATTAACGCACAAAAAAACTAATCATTATTCGGTAATATGTGACAAATTATTCATTGAAATTGATAAATTTTGATCAGAATTTGATGATAACATAATACTATTCGGTAAGATGTGAAACATTATTCAGTTGAATTGACAAATTTTTTAACAAACGAAATTATTCGGTAGGATGTGAAACATTATTCAATGTAATTGACAAATTTTTTAACAAACGAAATTAGGTTAGTCCGCCAATAAATCACCCATAATAATTTTTTTTTCACAAAATAATTAATATTCTCTATATTTTCAACAAAATCAGCTTAAAAAGAAAAAGAAAAAAAAAGAAACAAGGGCATTGAGTTACACGTGCAGCAAAAGGGGAGAAAGAAGAGAGAGAGAGTGATTTTTTAATGTGGGTCCCACAAGTTTTTTCTGCAAAATAAAAAAAAATCACTTAAATCATGGCCATTCATTTCATTAGATCAATGGCCCATATTTGTGTACAAGGTACACCGTAAGACTTGTGAACACCAGAACCACACCCTATATATATAAAGGTTAGGTCATGTGTTAACATCCCTTAATGTGTTTTGTGTTGACAGATCTGGGTCTTTGATTGAATGAAATGGATGACTGAGATTATTTGACAATTTTGTCTTTTATCTTTAATTAAAAATCAATGGGACCCACCTCTTTCCTTCCCCTGGTTGAATTACGCGCGTGTGTTGTACACTTTTTTTTATGGCGTAACATTTTTGGGTTGAGTAACGCTGTTTTTTTATGCGGTGCACCGTGTGAACTATTCGATAAGGTGATATTAAATATTCGCTAACTTATAGTTATTATTCGTGTTAAAGGAGGAATTATCGTTTAGATATTGGCAAAATGGTTGTTCAATTTTGCAACTATTCGCTAGGTTGATAGTAATTATTCACTAGATTGATAGTAATTATTCGCTAGATATATAGTAATTATTCGTTAAGTTGATAATAATTATTCGCTAGATTAGGTTGATAGTAATTATTCACTAGGTTGACATTAATTATTCACTAAGTTGATAGTAATTATTCGCTAGATTGAAAGAGTATGTAAAGGTAATTATTGATTTCCCGCCTCTAATTAACCACATACATATGAATAATTCCGTATTTTCAACGAATAGAGACCCTGAACTTACCGAATAGTGACTCTGAACATGTTAATAGTGCATCTATTCGCTAGGTTAATAGTAATAGGGTCATTTTCATCTTCTCCTTCAACTAATTATGACAGAATTGATCGGAATTCCACAAAAAATCTGGATGAGAGGCACTAATTCGGCACTGTACATAATTTGATAATGAATTGAGGAATTGCGCTTGTTTTTAACCTCCACAAGATCGGAATTCCAAAGTAAAGTAATCTAAACATCAAATTAGCAATAATTCGGCACTGTAAATTCATACACAATTACTGAACATCTCAACAAAAGAACAGATTAGAGGAGATCTACCGATAATTCCACAAGAAATCCGGAAGAGAAGTCAAAATTGATCGGAATTCAAAGGTTGCCGCTGTCGTCGGAATCACCTTCAGATGAATTAGATGCAGCCGGAATCCCCATCTGATGAATCACCTTCAAACCGCCGCCGTCCAGGTCGAACTTGTCTCCTCCAATTCCTTTGGTCGCCCTCCGCCTATGGCTGCCGGATGTTGTTATCGTCGTCGAAGGACCGTCGATCGCCGCCTCCGGCCACCGGCAACCGCAAACTTCAACCTCTTTCAAGCCCTATTGCCCTTCGTCCGTTCACCCTTCTCTTTCTCTCGATCTCCTCTACATAGCAATTATAGGGTGAGGTTATGATTCAGTTACACGCTCTTGCTTTTAACGTAGGATTGTGTTTTTTAACTTTCAATTATCAATTAATCCAAAAAATAAAAAAATATCAGCCTTTCATCTTCATTCATCCAACGGTCATATATATAGAGTATGGATCTATTGTTCACAAGCCATAGAGTGTACCTTGTACACAAATCCAGACCGTTAATTGAGATGAATAAATGGCTGAGATTAATTGGCTTTTTTTTACCTATTTTCTTAATTAAAAAATGTGGGTCCCATATCCAATTAAACCCAAACCGGCTAATACAAGCGCGTGTGCACTTTCTTCTCTGACTAATTACATCTCCTTCTTCGCCATCGTTCAATTCCGCCATATCCCTCATCTCCCACTCATGTGCTTGGCTCGATCAGAATCGGCGGAGGAAGAAAGAGGCCTTGACGTCGTCGGAATCGGGGTCAAGCCGAGGGGAGGAAAGGCGCGGCCAGGCGGAGGCGAGGCCAAGGCGACGGTGGATCCGAAGATAGCCCAGGCGACGGTGAATAAACGGTGATTCGACGGCGATGCGAACGGAGGAGAATCTCGAACCCGGAGTTCCGATGGCGAGCCAGAGTTCCAAAGTTAGCCCAAGCGACAGTGAATCGACGGTCATTCGATGGCGTTGCGATTTGGGCACCCAATGGTGTGTTCTGCGCTGTTGTGTTTGATTGTTATAGGGATTTCAGGATTTGGAGTTGAAGATTGGACTGTTTCGCCGTAGGTTTGATTTTCGCTAATAGATTTGGTAGGTGCACTGTTCAATTGGGTGTAGTCCATGGTGAGGTTGATTACTTGATCAAATTGCCTCATCTCCGATTGAAATATACGATTTCAAATTTCCTCATCTTGGATTGCAATATATGATTGCAATTGCGGCTACGATTGCAATTGTTGTTGCAATTGATGCCTTCAAACTGATATATCTCTTGAAATATATGATTGCAATTACGACTACACAAATAAACATTATTCGGTGAAATATTATACAATTACATATTATTCGGGAAAAAACGAAGAATTTTTTGGTATGTTTTTTTTTGGCTTGCTTCATTACTTATTTCCTTTCAATTATTCGGTTAAATTTGAGAGATTTTTCGGTTAAATTATAAAGATTATTCGTATGGATAGGAGACGAGTCAGATTCGGTTAAATTATACTCCATCCGTTAATTAAAACTTGATGTTTTACTATCGTCAGTATATGGACTCTTCATTTGACAAACAACATAAAAAACCTTTATCGCACGAGTATGACTACACAAATAAACATTATTCTGTGAAGTGTGAAACATTATTCGTTGAAATGTGAAACAACTGAGAGATTATTCAATGGAATTCTTATTTTTACGAGGTACTGTTGTGAGCCTAATTTGCCATGTTTTACACTTATTTCTATATCGATTTCTGCATACATTGCATGCATTCGGGTTAGAATAATACAGAATCTGTGTAGTTTACACTTATTTGCAATATATGGAGGTCTACAAAAATTTTGGTTATATTTCGCAGAAAACGGACGCACTTTGGAGCTTAAAGGAAACTCATGGAGAAGCTAAGAATGGTGCAGATGGAGAAAAGGCCCTTTTTTCACCATTCTTCGTTCTGAATAAAGATTTGATGTCTTCATGAGAGTTGTAGCCCTCGGAAAGAGCTTTCCAACACATGGTCATATGCGTCAATCCGACGAACGAGGACTCGGGAAAGTGCGTTTCAAGAACAGAGCAGAAAGCTGAGAAAACTTTACTCGAGATCGAGTACACTCTACTCGAGATCAACCAAAAGTGTCTGGTAGAGGACGGAGCTGATCAAGAAGCCGAAGACGAGGACATGCCGGGTGACACTCTACTCGAAATCGAGTAGACCTACTCGAGATCGAGGAGCCCGGAAGCCGTGTCCGAGCATGTCGAGAAGATCTACCCGACGCTGTCGAGAAGACCTAGTCGAAAAGGCCAGTCTACTCGAGATCGAGGAGCTCTCCTCGAGATCGACGAGCACCAGGAGCCATGTCCGAGTCTGTCGAGGACCAGCTAGCCGAGACGACGAAGCCGAGCCAGTCGACCAGCAATCCTACTTGAGATCGAGAAGACCCTGATCGAGATCGACGACGGTTCCAGAAGCCGCGTTACTCGGTTTGACGAATCCTACTCGATGTTGGATTGTTTGGGCCCGAAGATTGACGATTCTATCCAATTTTATCAAGATACATCATGAAGAGAGAGATCTATCCACTTGAAGACACTTTAGATATAATTCCCTATTTTAGATTTAATTCCTTTGTTGCTTTTATTTATCTTTAAAGTTTTAGATATAGTTTTAGATATAGATAAAGATTTCTATCATTGAATAGCAAGGAATAGAAGGCTATAAATAAAGCCCTAGGGGCTGATTTCCATTCATTCAATTTCGGTCAGAGACAAGTAGTTCCAAAGAGAAGTTTAGGAGTTCGAAGGTTTTAGGGTTTTGGCATTCAACGAGAGTTGGATCCCCGGGATTGTAAAGTCTTTGAATTTAGTTGAATGCAAGTTATTTCCTTTCAATCAATGATGTCTGAGGTTGCGATGAAGCGCGAGTAGTCCACCCACTTCTAGGGTTGGGGCAAGCCCGACGATAGCCCTGCGTGCCTGAGGTAAAGATCCGACTTTTATCATGTTTTGAGCATCTACTACTTGTTTATGTGTTTATTACCCATCTAATGGAGATCCATGCTAACAACTTGGATTGTAAACATAAAATTTGTAGAGACAATTAGGGTTTCTTGAAAGAGTTGTCTAATTGTTGGAAAAGGCGAAAGCTTGTCCTTGATGCAATTCACATGATTATCTGTTTATCTCTGCCTTATGCATGCTTGGTTATGGTTGTTGCAAACCCCAATCTTGGAAGCCTTTTACATTAAGTTTATTTCGAAGTCCCAAAGTATTTGCCTTTACTTTATTTCTTTGTTTCGTTTTATTCTCTGTCTACTCGATCTCGACCAAGCCTGGTCGATCTCGACTACTGATCCTCGACCCAGAGTCGCCGTAGCTTATTTGTGCAGGAAATCGACAAGCCCAACCCGAAGTCGACGAGGCCCGTACCCGATCTCGAGTAGCCCCTTGTCGAGATCGAGTAGCCTGTGCCGAGTTGCTGCTGCGGTGTTCGACTGTGCCTGACCCCTGTCGACTAACCCTTAGTCGAGGTCATGTACCACTGTTGTCGACTTCTGTCCGTGAGATTCCACCGCTGCCTAGGATCCGCTGACACGCTTCCTCGTGGATCGATCCTGACTTCCCGCTGCTACATCAGGAGGAGGTCTTGTAATTATTTGCAAGGGACGGAATCTGGTGTGCTGTACTTTAGTTATATTTTATTATTGCAAGTCTAGATTTCCTCATATCAACAGGTACTCAAAAGCGATGAATAATTGCATAACTATTTTGAATAAGTAATTTTTTTACAATTATTCGGTTGAATCGATCGATTTATCACGCACAATGAACGATAATTGCGAGATTATTCAGTGGAATTCTTATTTTTACGAGGTACACATAAGCGATGAATAATTGCATAACCGTTGTGAATAAGTAAATTTTTAGAATTATTCAGTTAAATCGGTCGATTTAACGAATACATTGAATGATAATTGGAAGATTATTCAGTGGAATTATTATTTTTATGAAGTAGACAGAAACGATGAATAATTGCATAACCGTTGTGAATAAGTAATTTTTCGAATTATTCGGTTGAATTGGTCGATTTAACGCGTACATTGAACGATAATTGGTCGTTTATTAGTGAAACCGAGGTACTAAAAAAACCCAAATCAAAAGAACCACGATACAGCCAAATAAACAACACCTAATCCATGAATAATGAATTTTTTTTCCAGAAAATCCAAACCTAATCCCATGAATCTCTCACACACAAAAAAACCCAACCAAAATCCCCCAAAAGCTTGATAGTTACCCATCAATGGAGTCCTCACGATCGACCCTTGAATCAATCGGAGAGAGAAGAGAGCTCCTTGAACCCCTACCACCTGTTCCTCTCACCCAACAAACTGAACCAAGCACCGCCTCCGATTCGCTTCCAAATCGCCTTCGATTCGCCTCCGTGCGCTACTGCATTGCCTTCGCTCTTCTCCTCATCTGCTCGACACCGGTGGAATTATTATTTTTAAGAGATTATTCGGTGGAATTATTATTTTTATGGGGTACACAAAAGCGATGAATAATTGCATAACCGTTGCAAACACGGAATTTTTTAGAATTATTCGATTGAATTGGTCGATTTAACGTAAACATTGAACGATACTTGCGAGATTATTCAGTGGAATTCTTATTTTTATGGGGAGTAGAAACCGAACAAGGTATTAACATAACCCTCTGCCCAAAATTACAAAGAACTGAGATTTAGAACGATGCGTGTTTACGAAAGTAATTGAAAATTCAAATCGTACAAAGCAATTGAAGATTCAAATCGAGCGCAATGGCTCCCCGTATCATAGGGAGACCAGTTCGATCGCTTGCTGCTTCATCATGGCGGGATCAATCGACAATCGGAGAGAAACCCGAGAGGGATCGTTGCGCCGTCGATGATGCTCTGGCCCTAGAAGCGCCCACCGGAGAATAGGATTCCCCCCTGTTAGCCTCCGCCTCGACGCCGTTGTTCGTTTCTAACACGAGCAGCCGGAATCGCAGAGTCACCGCCGGAATAACTGCGACGGCGCTGCTTCGATCAAGGGCTTCTATGGCGATTTCCAATGGATGCGTGGATGGAGATTTTGGAAGCGTTGGGAAGAAGACTGCTTTAGGGTTTTAATTATCCTTCACACGCGCTTCACTCTCCATGTATTGGGTTGAAAATAGAATTTTTTATTTTTTTTATTTATATAACCCGTCCACGTGGCGGAATCTCCTCCCTCCATTACATTAAGATTAATGGATGGGATTTGTGTACAAGGTACACTCTAAGGGTTGTGAACACCAGAACCACACCCTATATATATATATATATAGGGTGTTACTATTTACACGGTGATTTTTTCGCCATTTACACGGATGGGAACCGCGGACTAACAGTACGCAGTTGCGGGTGTTTTTTTTTTTTCCTTTCTTCTTCTTCTCAGACACGCCAAGTGCTTCGTTCCCATTCAAACTCCCTCCATCCCTGCAGCCGATTTGATGCTATTCCTCCGTTTCCTTCCAAATCAGCCAGTTCGATTCGCTGCAGCAAGGGTTCGATTTTGAGGTCCGATTTGAATGATGCGATTCCTTCGTTTCCTTTTAAATCCGCCGGTTCGATTTGCTGCAGCAAGGGTTGGATTTGCATAGTGATTTTGAGGTCAGATTTGAAGAAGGACTTCGATTTTGAGATTTAATTTGAAGAATTGCTTCAATTTGTCATGCCCAAGGCTTCGATTTTGAGATTCAATTTGAAAAATTGCTGCAATTTGCCATGTCTAGGGCTTCGATCTGGAAGGTGTTGTTCTTAGAGGAAGAGGGAGAAGCGGCCAGAGACGAGGCTACTGGTGGATTTGGAAGCCGGCCGTCGGTAATCCGTGAACGTCATTGTTGCCATTGTAGATCTGGAAGCCGGCCTTAGGCTACCGGAGGATCTGGAAGTCGTGCGCGACGTCGGGGCTACCGGCGGGAGGAGAGGCGGAAGGAGAGGAAGAGGGAGGAGATGAGGCCGTAATCCGCAAATGCCATTGTTAACATTGTTGAGTTGGAGAGAAAGATGGCCGCGCACCCATAATCCGCGAACGCATATCTACTTTTTCAACCACGAACTCGTAATACGCGGTTGCAAATACTTTCCGTGTAAAAGACGAGAAAATCACCGTGTAAATAGCAATCTCATATATATATATATATATATATATATATATATATATATATATATATATAAAATGTAATTTTACAATTTTTTTAATTAAAAAAATGGTGGCCCCCAACAATTTTTTAGTCCCACTTGCCTCTCTAATGAAGCGTGTGTGGTTGGATTTTGGGTGTTTCATTGTTTGTTATTTTGGGGTTGTTTCATTATTCCATCGTATCTATAGATTATGCGATGGTATCGATACATTATTCGATGGTATCACATAGTGGCTGGATTTGGGGTTGTTTCATTGTTTATAATTTTATGGTTGTTTCATTATTCGATCGTATCTATAGATTATGCGATGATGTCGATACATTATTCGATGGTATCACAAGATTATTCAATCGTATTGATAGATTATTCGATCGTATCGATAGATTATTCGATGGTTAATTCGCTGGATTACTCTATCGTATCGATAGATTATGCGATGCTAGCGATGCTATGCAATGGCATCGATACATTCAACCCATTGAAATTGAAATTGCAAGCCAAGCACTGCTCGGAGTATATATACACAAACGAAAAAGAGGACCACATTAGGTCCAGATTGAACTTAATCGTCGAGCAGAGCAAATTAATTAATATATATACATATTGCCTCGCCGCCTCCAGACTCCAAAACGATTGAACTTAATCGCCGCCATATATACTCAGATCTAGAAGAGAGGACCAGATTTGAGAAGAACACGAAAGCATACCTTCAAGAATCGGATGGCTTTAAGCTTCAATCATTGCAATAACTTTGAGAGTGGGAAGGATTTGAGGAGGGGAACCCAGATCTGGGCATCAAATTCGTCGATCCGCCATGGGAGCAAGAAGAACTGCTACGCAAGGTTATCTAAATCGCTATAAATCCCGCCATGGGAGCCAGAAGGAGGAGTCGCCTCTGACCGCTGCTTCGCACTTGCATCCGACCGCCTCCTTCGCACTTGCATCCGACCGCCGCCTTCAAATCGTCGTCGTCGCCGCCATGGGAGCCAGGAGGAGTCGCCGCCATGATCGCCCTTCCAGTTTCCTCTGGGGGGCTTCTCTTTCTCTTTTGGGTGAAAAAGCTTAATGTGTGGGATAGGGTTATGGTGATTTGTAGCCACGCGCTTAGGGTAAGGGTGAGATTGGGTTTTTGCAATTTTATTTTACAATTATTCTATAATTCCGAATAATCTCAGCCTTCTATTTTCCCTAAATCAATGGTTATGATTTGTGTACATGATACACATTCAGGCTTGAGTATATATGATCTATACTCTCTCTATAATTAATATATATATATATAACAACTAAAACCTACCGGTCCAAGTCTAATAGACGGTTAACAACAAAAACCTACCAGCCCAAGTCTAAGATGGTTAACAACTAAAACCTTTGACTCAGGGGTGTGTCTAGATTTCAAAATGCACTTTTTATTTTTAATTAATTATGCAACCAAACATTTACATAAATCAGGATAAAATAAATGTATTCTAATTAGTGTAATTTTGGAATTCAAACATATCAGTGACGTCAATAATAATTATGTTTCGAAATCTTAGTTAGAGATAAGTGTAAATTAGACGATATAAATTCAAAATAATTTAAATTTTAAAAATGATTTTAATACTGCCAATGTATCTCAGCTCATACATTCAAAATAATATAATCTTTAAAATTTTATATTTAAAAATTATAAATTTATGTACAAATTATTAATTGATGGTGGTTGGGATTGGTACTACATTGATTCTTCTTTGTTACTATTGACTCGGTGAAAATCTCCCATAATCCACTGCGTCATTTCATGATTTTAGAAATCATAGAAATATTATCTAAAAAAAACGCCTACTACAGTTTCCAAAACCGTGGAAATTTTATGCAATCTTTACACCTTTGTTTTTTTTTTTAAAAAAAAAAAACTCCTACTTACTTTTCAAAACCGTGGATTTTTTGTTTTACAATATTTACATCTTATCCGACTGGTAATCGAAGAGAGAACGTCTCTTACGGTTTGTGAAACCACAACCAGGTTAATTTCTCACTGTTTTCAAAACTGAAGCAGCCACCGTGTATTCACCGATATTTGAACCGTATAGAAAGTAAACTGGCAGGTTCTTTGAGTTAATGAGTGAGTGGATGATTTAAAAAGTATAAATATATAATAGATGGAACAAATTATTATTCTTTCTAATAAATCTATAGGCAAGTGACAAAATGCATGGACTGCATTGATCCTTCTTTTGAACTCATTGGTGGTTTTAGGACCAGTGAATACCACTATGCCATGGTGCAAGTTAAGCAACGGACATATTTCAGTTCGTTGCTAGAAAACGGTTCAGGTGACGGACAATGGGACCTTCGTCGCTCCAGCCGGACCCAGGCAACCTCTACCTTGGGCTTGTAGCGACCAACATATTCCAATGTTCGTCGCTTGAACTACATTCAAGCAACGAATATTGGAAAAATCGTCGCATGAACAAACACAACTTGACCACCAAACACTTGACTTCTGGCAACCACCAATGTTCGTCGCTTGAATAAACTCAGGCAACGGACATATTAGAAGCGGTTACTTGAACAAATATTGAAAGTCGACCAAAAATTGATAGTATTCAGGCAACGATAAATTTTCCAATGTTCGTCGCTTGAATACACTCAGGCAACGAACATATTGGAAGTGGTCACTTGAACAAATGTTGAAAGTTGACCAAAGTAATACTTAGGCAACGACGAATTTTTCAATGTTCGTCGCTTGAATACACTCGGGCAACGAACAGATTAGAAGTGGTCACTTGAAGAAATGTTGAAAGTTGACCGAAAATTGGTAGTACTTAGGCAACAACGAATTTTTCAATGTTCGTCGCTTGAATACACTCAGGCAACAAACATGTTGGAAGTTGTCACCTGAACAAATGTTGAAAAATAACACCAAGATTTATTTTATTATTATTATTATTATCATCTTTTAAATCATGTTCTTGAATTTTGGTGAAAATATAAATATTGGTCTCATTTTTTTCCCTTATCTTTTCATAAAATCACAAGCTTATAATTTTAGTATTGAAGTATTATGAATATTGAAATAATGTTTTATAGTTTATGAGTTATTTTGACCATTGTTGGAGTTTAATATAACTTCTAGGGTTTTAGTCTGACTACTACTAAAAAACGAAAGCCACGGAGCGCGAATATATAAGTGGTATAACAAAATTTTATAGACAATAAAATAACAAAATTTTATATTTAAATATATAAGTGGTATAAAAATTAAAAAAAATCATACAATCGTGAAACTATGTTATTTATATATTTTTAAATTTGTCATTATTGATTTGTGATGTGAATACTAGTTAATTGAATTTTTTTTCAAAATGTATAAATAAATTATTGATATGCGATGTGAATACTAGTTAACAAAATTTTATATTTAAATATATAAGTGTTATAAAATATTTATACTTAAATATATAAGTGGTTCTAATTTTATAGAATATATTGCAATTATTGATTCTAATTTTATAGAATATAAGTGGTATAAAATTTGTATAGATCAACATATATTATAAAGGGCGCCAATTTTGCTGCCAATTTTTTCACGAGGCAACGAACATAGGCATATGTGGTGGCCACAACTCTTTCTTCCTCTTTTTTCTAACACTTGCTCAGGCGACGAACAATAGAATATGTTCGTTGCAAGAACAGACAATATAAATTGAAAAAAGAGGGACGCTTTTCCCATTCATCCTCTTCCCACAAAGCTCTGCCCGAGCGGCGACATGGAACCCTAAGCCCCAAAACGCGATTTCACGTCAAATCCCTTCGATTTCACCCCAAAGTGGTTTGTTCAACCGAAATTCTTCATCTCCACCCCAAATCCCCTTCGATTTCACCCCCAATCCCCTTCTTCTTCCTCTCCCCAATTCAAACCCTAAACCCCCAAATTCTCACACGATGCCTCATTGCCTCCACGTTGACGAACGAAGTCCGTGCAGATGGTGCTCATAGTCCCTGCTCCGACAGCGAAGTCTCCTCCTCCGGCACCCGGGACGAGCCCTCCGGCACACGACTCCACTCCTCCGCTCCAGTCGCACCCACAGGCCAACGACTCCACTTCTCCACGAGGGGCTCCTTCTCCGGCAGCCGCGACGACCCCACATACCACCCCTCCTACTCCGGCATTACAGTTGGAGTCCGCAGCCAACGCCGCCAGGACAACCACTGAAGGACAAGCCTCGACATCGATAGCAATGGCGCAACCGCTCGCCATCACCTCCGGATCTGCTGCTAACTCCACCACGCCCTCCGATTCCGAAGAACCTCTCCTCAGCATCAGATGTCGGAATCTGAATGGTACGGTTCCTTCCTTCCTTGAGCTTCTTCAAGTCTTCATAATTATTCATATCTTTATTTTCTGTTTCTAATTAGAAAGCCTAATTCCACTGTAACAGTTAGAAAGCCTAATTGCTTAGAATGATGTAACTGTTATTCACGATTCATATCCTTTTTCTGTTTTTTTTTTAAATGTTATGTTTGTTTAGAAAGCCTAATTGCTTTAGTTCAGAATGATTGAAGTCACATTTCGTTAGCTTGTAGCATTTGGACTAAGTGCGATGCCTCCCGAGGTGAGATTTGTGTGCTTACCTGTCTGTTGGTACTGATTGAAGTCACATTTCCTCCTCCTTCACCCCCATCCTTTCCCGCAATAACGACCTTTTCCTCTCCTCCTCTTCTTACAGCTTTAGCGGCAAAGTCCAGACCTCCGGCATCCAGATCCAATTGGTACTGAAGTAGAGTAGTGAGTTAAACTGGAGCTTCTAATTTGTCAAACCATTTGTCCATGGCTGATTGATTTTATGTTATAGGTAGTGATTACCTGAGTGGTTGTTAGTTGCTTTTATTCATTACGTTACTTGTTTAATTGACACAAAGTGATGCATAAGTTATGTGGATTTCAGTCTGTCTGATTTTTATGTAATCTGTGCTCAATTCATGAGTATATATGAAAACTGAATGAATTGACAAGGATCCCAGAGTTCATGTTGAAATATACAGTAGTGCTGTGTGTGAGTTTTTAGACTTTGTTATTCTTGAATGTGTGTTGAACTGTTGATTTGGTTTCTTATCCATTGTTATTGTTTAGTTTATCAGACATGATCTCTGTTGTGCAGATCCTGAGGATGTGTATTTGGGATTTGCCCAGTTAGGTACTTGTAAGCTGTACTGATTCTTCATGCTGAATAAAAAGGTGAAGTCCTCTTACTCTGGAATTGGCAACTTGAATGGATCATGTTTAGTTATGTTTTGACTCCTTGAGTATATTGTCACATGGTTGATTTGATTCATGATAGGCATGTAGCTGAATGACTGATGATAAGAATCTGAAATGTTTTATTTCGTTTTGCTATGAATTTGGTCCTGCCAAGGCCTTTGCAGTAGAGCCCATTTCTTTCTGAGCAAATATAGTGCGTTCCTTGCTGTTGCATTGTTGTACCTTTCCATATCTTCAAACTCTGGGCTTTCCTCGGTATTATGTTTCAGGTATTGTCATCTGTAACCTTCTGATTTGCTTAGTTTCTCCATTCTATATGCACCATCACTGGATCATTCTTTAGTTTTTCCTTGAGAACTGCATTTGTCATTGCAATTCAGTTTTGTTCATTGGCTGTGAGGTCGAGTGAGGGATGCTAATATGACATTGCATTCTTAAAAATTGCATGCTTGATATTTATGGTTTTGAAAGTTTCAATTTCAACAGGTATGCCATTTGTTTCTTATCCAGCTTGCCTCCATCAATTTCATGGTGTTCATTGGTGTTAAAGTATGCCATTTGTTTCTTTTATCCAGCTTGTCGATCTCCATCAAGTTCAAGCATTTCAGTGCCCTTCACTCGAATGTGACCTTAAAGCTAGGTATATACTATTTCTAATTGAAGTTTCACTCTGATTCTAAAAATTTTATGTGGTTAAGTTTTTATAATGTTCTATACATTTCAATAAATATACAAGGTTAGATAATTTATCTAAGTTCCGATGAATACTTATAATTGCATGAATACTTAAATTAGTTAGATAAATGTGTTTGCTTCCGTCTTTTTTTTTTCACTTGTCTGATTTCTGTAGATAACTATAAAATTTTAAATATCTATCAAAATTTAAGTGTAATTGGTGACTTGGACTAGTTATATAAAAAATATTACTTGTAGTACCTCTAAGTTCTGAAAATTTGTCCAAGTTATGATCATTTCACTTAAATTAAAAATATTACATGGACAATTTCTCTATGTTCTGATAATGATCACATTCTTCTCTCTTCTGTTTCCTCTCCTCTCTCTGTTAGTGTCTTCTTTCTCTTCTGTTTCATGTCTTCAAATATCTTGCTATGCTTAACTTTTTTTTAGATAATATTTAGCTTATATAGATGTCACATGGTTTTTTTTAATAGATAATATAGCTTACCAATTATGTTCTGCAGAATGGGGCATATATGAGTGATTGTCTATTTATTTGTACTTGTAATGTGCCACACCAAAACACTCGAATCAATTTTCTTCTAATATTTCGTGTTACATGTGTAAGTGTAACTATGCTAAAATTATTTTCATCGTTCCTTTCATTGTTAAAGATAGCTACTTGTGGTGTTAGCCCTCTCGATCATTTTGGCTCTAGCTTTATAATTACAATGCTTCCTCGAATGGTAGGAGAGTTGAGATGGTTCTTATCCTCTTGGCGCATCTTGGCAGGAGAAGAGATGAGCACCAAAACTACATTAAACGGGCAACTTTGTACCCTAGAGCACAGTCCTGGCCATAGCATGCTTTGCTTTTGTATGTCCAAAAGCATTATTCCTTGGTGCAGATGAATATCGCGCCGTTAGTTGAGGTGTAAAAGGTCAGCAATTCTTTCACTGTAAGCTTATAGAGTTGTAGCCCTGGAGGGGGGAATTGACCTATTACCTACTGGCTGGGGTGTATTTGCAGTTTTGTGCTTTGCAATGTGCATGTAATAGATGCATAATTTGTCAAATGTGAATGTAAGCAGGTGTTTGCTTGAATGTGAATGTGAGCAAGTTTTGTGCATTTGTTATTGTAAGCAGGGGTACTAATAATATTGTAAATATATTTTTTAACATGAAATTTACTCAAGCAACGAACATAGCATATAACAATTGCTTGAATTTAAAAAAAATATTCAAAAATTGATTCAGGCGACGAACATTGATAGTGTTACAGGTTGCTTGAATAACATGGTGACGAACAAACTAGTTAGCTAATGGGTGTATTTCCATTGCAACAACACTCAGGCAACGGACATGGTATATTCGTCGCCTAAAAATTCGGATATTATGGCAATATCCAATTATCCATATGATTTCAGGCGACGAACTTTTGTCGTCACTTGAATGGAAAAAGTTCGTCACTTGAATGGTTAAGCTTGATTGCGAGGCTGTTGACCATATTCAAGCAACAAACGGTTTGTTCGTTGCTTGAATGGACTCAAGCAACGAACAAACGGCTGTTCGTCGCCTGAATAATAGAGGTACGGCGTTGAAGCAACCACCATTCAGGCGACGACATGTTCGTTGCCTGAATGCTCGATCAGGTGATGTGAGAGGCATTCAGGCAACAACTTTACGTCCGTTGCCTGAATTACACCGTGACGTAGTGTACGTCGATTTTAATGTCTGGTCAGTCAGCGGGCCTAATTTGTTAAATGGTGTACCCAAAAATGGGGACTCTTATGCTATAAATGAATACTTCCTTTTGCACTGAAAAATGAAAAGAAAAAATTTACCGTACAAGATAACTGAGAGTGGTTGTGCTCCGAAGATGGTTGATTCTTTGTCGGCGACCCTTGCCATTGCGTTTCTTTTGGTGGCGCAGCCTGTGCTCTCCGGCCAGCTCGTCGAGTACCTGCCTGGGTTCGACGGTAAACTTCCTTTCAGACTCGAAACCGGGTACGTAATGTTGTAAATCAATGCTCAAACTTTCAACTGAAAACATGTATATATGTTATACCTTGCATTGAAACTGAATTTAAATGAAACTGAAAAGGTATATAAGCGTGGAAGAATCGGAGCTGTTCTATTACTTCATCGAATCGGAAGGGAACCCGGCGAAGGATCCGCTCTTCCTATGGCTAAGCGGTGGTCCGGGATGCAGTGGTTTTCATCAATTGGCCTATCGTATCGGTACTATAGCTGTTTTATTTCAGTTTGGAGCTTTAAGGTGTTTTTTGTATTTTTAATTATTTTCCGGAATTTGTTAAATGTTGTACCCGAAAAAGGAGAATTAAAGAAAATAAAAAAAATGAAAAAAATAATAATGATTAGTTAAGACTCCTAAAATGTCTCTAAGAATGACACATCATTCTAAACTCTTCTAAATTAAGAGTTTATATACATAGATAGTTAGTAAAATTAAAGAAAAAAAAAAGAATTAAAGGAAAATGAATAAAAAAGGAGAATTAAAGAAAATAAAAAAAATAAAAAAAATAATAATGATTAGTTAAGACTCTAAAATGTCTTTAAGAATGATAAATCATACTAAACTCTTCTAAATTAAGAGTTTATATAGATGTCGTTTGACTTTTATGTATATTTTTAATGAAGTAAAAACTATGTAAATTTTTTTTTATATATAAACTGATACGTATTACTAATATAAGTACGTGATAAGTATGAAATTATTTAAAAAATTAATTAAAAATAATAATATTTTATAGAGTTTTTATCTCTTTAAAAAGCGTACACTAAAAAAACAAACGACACTTGTTACGAAACGAAGGAGATACGCATTAAATCAATAATACTCCTTAGTAGATAGATTGTAAATTTTACTTATGTTAATTAAATTAACAAGGTAAGCATTAATTAAATTTCTATGTTTTTGCTTAATTAATTTTTTAGGTCCAGTGGAGTTCGACCTTACTAACTACGACGGTGGTCTCCCGACGCTCAACTATTACCCTTATGGTATCACAAAGGTTTCTTCACATACCTTTTCTCTAATTAAGATATAATGTTGAATATTTATATAAAAATATATAATTAAGATATAAGGTTATATTAAATAGATTATTATAGTTTTTAATTAATTTTTAAAAAAATCACTTTGTTATTTTTGTTAGATATATAAAAGCACAAAGTAGTCACTTATATATTTTTGCTCATGCCAAATTCACAATGTCTCAAGCTTTATTTTTTTTTTTGGTAGAAAAGACGAGAGCAAGCTCTCGATTTAATAGAATAGCCTACATCGGAATGTCACGGGGGTGGTCCTCCCCTGGATGTCCTTGTCAATAAGCCTACCAATATCTAACGGCGATGCAATAAACACATGCAACCCAAACAGAAAAGAAAAAGAAAAAGATGCGAGGGAGTCGGCGACACGATTACCTTCCCTATAGACGTGCCTCAACTGGATCTCCCAGTCTCAGGCTAATAAGCTCTGACATTGTCGAATCAGGCTATATAACGGATGACAATCTTTGACTCCTTTCAAAACGAGCGAGGTGACGAGAAGAGAGTCGGCCTCGATCACAACCCTCCTGTATCCATGGTCCCACGCCAGCCGGAGCCCATCCACCAGGCCCCAAAGCTCAGCCACTGGAACTGTGCAACTGCCTAATCTACGAACAAACCCTGTCTTCCAACACCCCTCCTCATCACGAATAATACCCCCGGCGCCAACGCCTCCATCAATCAAAACCGAGTCATCCGAGTTCAACTTAACCCAACCTTTAGGGGGGTTTCTCCCATCTAACTTCCACCCGTTGTCGGCCTGTATCGACACCTTTGCGGCTGTGCAGATTCCACGCCTTAGCATATTCCAGCGCCTTCGCTTTAACAAATCTCGCCTGATCCACTGAGCACTGCTGCCCATTAAAAACTCGAGAGTTCCGCCAACGCCAAATCCACCATAGACTCGTCGCGTATAAGCTCGGCCAGTCCACATCCTCCATTTTATTACCCATGGACAACAGGTTGCATCGGACCCAGGCCGCAAAGGGCTCAGTGAAGAAGGTCAGCCCTGGTGACGCCATACCAAGAGCTTCCCATAGTCCGAAAATTTCCTTACAATCCCTAAATATGTGAATGAGAGATTCAGCACTGCCCGGGCAAGCGCTGCAGCAGTGGTCCAAGGCCAGATGATGGCGGCATCTCTCCTCGTTGGTAAGGATCGCCCCCCGGAGAACAAGCCACACAAAGCACCTAACTCGCTCGGGGACTTTCAGCACCCAAACTTGCTTAAAAACCTGAGCATCAACAAAGCATAGGTCACGGTTCCCTCGTAGGAAATCGTAAGCTGAACGAATCGAATAATCTCCATCCGGAGACGGCCGCCAACTCAACCTGTACACCTCGACGCTTGATTCCTCCACAGCCAACGAGGCTAATTAACTTCATAAGAAGCGTGGGCGGAAGCAGCTGCTCCAGATCAACCCATCTCCATCCCTCACCGTCCATCCAATAGGACCTGACAATACGTTGAAGCGTCATCTCATCTAGAGCCACCCTTGCATCTGATTTCAACGGGTGGTCTCCAATCCAGCAATCCTCCCAGAAGCGTGCAAGCTTACCATCCACAATAACCCATCGCACTCCCATAGCCACCACGGCACTCGAATTTAGGAGCATACTCGACCAAACATGGGATGTCCCAATCACCCATCGCTTGATTCCGCCACATGAGTTTCCCGGTGATACCGAGATTGAGATCTCTCATTGACCGGACTCCGAGCCCTCCGTGTTCCCTCGGGCTGCAGACAGCTTCCCAATTGACCAAGTGCATTCGCCTCCAATCCTCGCTTCCTCCCAGATGAATCTCCTGCAAAGTTTATCAATTTGGTCACACGTATCCGCAGGTAAGACTATTGTAGCCATAGTGTAGACATGGATAGAGTTTAAAACTGATTTAGTTAGGGTAATCCTCCTTGCAAGACTAAGGTACTTCCCTTTCCAACTGGCTAGTCGGAACCTGATCTTGTCAACCAAAGGGGCGAAGGTGCCCTTAGTAACTCTCTTGTGGAGGACGGGCATCCCAAGATAGCTCCCAAGATCATCCGTCACCTCAAAGTCGCACTCTCTCCTCAACTCCGAAACTACCTCGCTCCTCTCATTAGGTGAGACGAATAGCCTGGACTTCGAATGGCTCACTCTTTGGCCTGAAGCCGCACAGAACTTGTCCGAAACGCCTTGGTTAACCCATAACTGGCTAACCGAGGCCTCCGCTACCAAGACAATATCATCTGCAAAAAAAGACATGAGAGATATTAGGACCAATCCTGGTTAATTTCGCGGGAATCCACTCCTCGTCATCAACAGCCCGAAAAATAGCTTGACTTAACCATTCAATGCACAAAATGAATAAATAGGGGAAAATGGTATCCCTGTCGAAGGCCCCTTGTCGGCTTAAACTCATCAGTGATCTCTCCATTGACAAGCACCCTCATCGACAGCGTGGTGATGCAGTCCTCGATCCATCCGACCCAATATTCCGGGAATCCAGCATCTCGTAAGGTATCCAAAATAAAGTCCCATCGGAGTCGATCATAGACCTTTTCAAGGTCAATCTTAAGGATCATCCAACCCTTCGCACCCCTCTTCTTCCGCATTGACTGAACCAGTTCCTTCATAACAACAATATTATCAGATATAAACCTACCGATCAGGAAACTACCTTGTATCGGACTAATTAGAGAGTTAAGAAGAGGTCTCATCCTGTTGACTAGCACTTTTGTAATTGTTTTGTATAAAACATTACAAAGGCTGATGGGTCGGAACTGAGCTACGGTTTTCGGCTTGGACACCTTTTCCAACAGCACAATCAACGTTTCATTGAGTCCTTTAGGCAGTGAGGATGACGCAAAAAACCCCATCACGCACGCCTTCACCGAAGACCCAACTACATCCCAGCATTTCTGGAAGAAAGTCGCCTGATAACCAACCACCCCTGGCGCTTTGAAGGCTCCTATATCGCGAATGGAACAGCATATCTCCTCATCAGTAATCGGTCTCTTGATCGCATCCCAATCCGCCTCCGGTAAGACAGGGAAGCATCCCGTCGGCCAAGGCGATACCCCCATCTCCTCCGTTGGGGTAGTGTAAAGCTTTCTAAAGAACGCAGTTACCATCCCTTCTACAGCTTTCCCATCTGTAACAACCTCCCCATCCGCACCCTACAACCCATCAATCCTATTCCGTTGTCGTCGGATGACAGTCGAGAGGTGGAAGAGGTATTCCAGTCGTCGGAACATAACCATTGCTCCCTGGACTTTTGGAACCAAATGAGCTTTTCTTGTTCCATCGTCAAAGCCAGCTCGGCTTGGGTGTCCGATTCCTGTTGAAGAAGCTCCGTCGTGACCCGACTGCCCAACTCCTCCTGAATCTCACGCAACTGATTCTCCAGCCTTGCCTTCCTCTCCATAATATCGCCAAAAACCTCCTTATTCCATTTCAACAGGTGCGTCCGGAGATTCTGAAGGGCCAAGGGGGTAGCCCTCGACGAGTCCCAAGCGTCCTTGACCAAGTCACGAAACCCAGGGTGAGTAGTCCAGGCAGCTTGAAATCGAAACGGGCGTCTACTCTTGTCAGTCTTCCTAGGAGGGCTCAGTTCGAGAAGTAGCGGACAGTGGTCGGAATTAAATTTAAGTAGGTGCCTAACCCGAGCCTCCGACCAGTCAAGCCGCCCATCAGCGTTAGTGAAAACCTTGTCTATCCTGCTGGCCCTATACGTTGTTGGCGCCTTACCTTTATCCCAAGTGAACATCGGCCCGAATAAGCCCAAGTCGATCAACTCGGTGTTCTCAACCCAATATCTAAACCTATCCGTGTCAGGGGAAAGACAGCCAATATCACCACTCCTCTCCCAACTATGCAGCACGCAGTTGAAGTCCCTGCCAACAAAGATTGGCCCATGAATGTAACCGACAGCCTCAGCAACATCTGCCCATAACTGTCTTCGTTCAGCCTCATTCGGATACGCATACACTACCATCAAATGCAGCAAGTGAGCGTCGATCGTAGCCTCCGCAAGAATAAATCTCTGATGCTTCCGAATAATAGAGATATCGATCTTCTCCTTCTACCAGAGGAGCCAACCCCCCCCCCCCCCCCCCCCCCCGAAACCCATCAGCTTCAACAACCTCCCTATCAGAGAAACCTAATATGTCTATAACCTGCTTAGCACGCTCGCCAGACAACTTCGGCTCAAGGACAGCTAACACATCTACTTTATGCCGCATGCTCATGTACTTGGCGGCTCTGCGGAACCCGTCACTACCGGCCCCACAACAGTTACAAATGATGCAATTCATTGGGACGACGGGGGGTAGGACGTCGAGTCAGGATTGACACCTATAACCCCTGCTCTGGCCTCGCCCAACGATAACCCTGCCACGACTGTCTGTTCAGTGACCATCTCGTCGATAGCAATCACATTCTGGTTAATCTCATGTGCCTGATTCCCACTGACCACCTGCTGCGCCATCCCGCCCTTTATCAAAGGGAAACAAATTTTGCATCTTCTTTGTGAACCGGAGACTGCAGTAAGTACTAATTACTACCCACACTAGAGCTAGCCCCTTGCTAATCAGAAACTTCTTTCTGGAATGATTCAACCCATCTATTAATATCAAAGAACTTTCCTCCTGTGTCAAAAACTAAATTCACGCCACTAGCTAGATCAAGATAACAACACTGGCCAACTAAGGCAAGATTTTGATCTGGTACTGACCGCCCAACATGCATTATGGGCTCACACAACACAACTTTAAGCCCTGTCATTTTAACAAACACCTTGCAGGCATTAAGATTTCTCAGACTATGTATTGAATTCATACTCAAGCCAACCTTCATCACATCTCAGGCAGTAGCTAACCTGATTTCCATCCATTCAATCAAAAGCCCAACCAATTTAGCTAATTCCTTGATTGCGCCATCAAAGAACACAACGTCACATGAATCAGGATTTACCTCAAAAAAATTTGCTTAGGACATGAGGCTCTTCGACGTCTTTGATCTCCGGGTTCGAAGATTGATGCAATCCCTCTTCCCTTGAAGACTCGGACTGGACTAAAATCTCTTCAGAAATATCACCCTCTAATTGATGCAATGCCGAAAACTCTGAGATTCTAGCAACAATGATTTCTTGGTTCTTGTCTATAATGTCTTCTGGTGTAGAATTCAGCCTGCTTCTCATACTGTCGATGAGTTCATGGTTTGATGCAGTGATTTTTTGGTCGTTCGAGGTCTCTTCTGTTGGTGATTTTGATACTTCGATTTCTTTCGAAGTCGTGTCTCCTTGATCCGACGATGAAGATGAATTTAGGAAATTCCCCAAGAACAACTCCATAAGACAACACCTATCGTAGATGTTTCACTGATTTAGGGAAACGAATGCTTTAATGGCAGAAGCCTTGTTCTTGAAGCGGATCTTTGAATGGAACTCCTCTCTGGAACACGGTACCTCCAAGTACTCTATACTGCCAAACTTAGAGAAGATCGTATCCAAAATTTCCCAAGAAATTGGATAGAGTTCGAGATGGATTTTGACAAGAATCGTTCAATCGCCTACCAAATTCTCTCTTTGGCCAATTTTTCGACTCTCAGATCCACATTCCTCGGCTAAGTGCTCAGACAAACTCATTGCTCCAAGCGACAAATTATCGATTTCCTTGTTGGATTCACCTACGTAGTGTTCCTTTGTATCTGCAAACCTTTCAACAATTGCCCTTAATTACTGGAGGTAGCGGTCCATCCGACGTGATATGTCCTCCCTCGGCCCAGCTTCTTCATGATCGTCCATTCTCAAGACCGATGGCTTACAAACCTGAATCTAGGTCAAAAGTTCGAATTTTTTTTTTACGCGCAAGATTGATGGCTCTGATACCTTTTGTTATGATCCTAATGGGATCTTTGTGAGATTGAAGAGGAAAGTAGAGATTAGAGAGGACATTAACGGAAGAAGATGAAAAAGATAGAGGTAGGAGATGAGTTCAAGGAGAGATAGAACGAGAGAGTATAGAGAATATGAGAGAGACTAGGAGACTAGTTGTTTGATTATTACTTTCATGTCAAATTACAAAGTATAAGAGTATATTTATACCTAATTATACAAATATAATATAACCCTATTGTATGATATCATAACACGTTGTTACTATACATGTAAAAAAAAATGTAGAGACACAATTGAATTACTTAATATATAATATGTATTAATCTTTTTTTTTTTGTTGTTGCTACCAATCTAAATTCTTGGGTGATCTACTTAGGTGTAAATGTGTAATCTAAATTATGTATGGAGTATTGAGTATAGAACAATTTGAGTTGGTCTAAAATACACGGAATATGAGGATAAAATTTTAGGATTATAGATAGATTTCTCTCCTCAAATTTTATCATCAAATTAAGATGATGGTACATATTTATATTTAGATGAAAAAATTATATTGAGTTATTAATAATGAATCAAATATTGGATAGCTATAAGGTTGATCAAATAATAAAAAAAGATAACAGTAGTTTAATCAAGAACATGACACGTATAAAAAAAATAACATCATCTTAATCCAGAATATGACAGGTAGGCGAATCGTACCAGAAGTCATTTTAGACCTCTGTTTTAGTATATTACTATATAGATAGATATATATTTTTTAATAATTTATTTTTGCCTCAAAAACTAATATAGATATAAAAAAAATAACAATTATTACAAAATTAATTTTGATATAAATAATTCTCTCCACCAAAAAATAATCTAGATATAAATAAAATAGCATCTATCAAATACTACATATATTTATGTATTCATACTGTTGGTAAGTATGACTGTGAATTTTTTTTTAATTAAAATATATATATATATATATATATATATATAGAGAGAGAGAGAGAGAGACTTATATAACTTTTTATAAACTATGACAACAAATTATTTTAATAAATTTTACTCTAGGATTGATCAACCACAACGCGTCACGACACTATGCATCGATTTTAATATATGTATATATAGATAGATAGATTAAATGTATGTCTTATTGTGATTAAATGATGCATTAATTTTTAGTTGGCAAGCGTAATATTCCTCGACTATCCGATCGGAGCCGGGTTCTCTTATTCCACAGCTTCAGATTGGGCAACTTCAGACACAAATCAGCTAAACAGGTCTATCAATTCTTCCTGAAGGTATGTTATCTCTGATTTCTATAAACGAGTGTGTTTAATTAAAAATATAATCTCATCGATTTAAATTTTTTTTTTTTTGGGGGGGGGGGTCCACTAATTTTTTCATATTTTTTTTAATACCAACTACGTTTTTTTTAACCAATCAAAATCTTTTTAAAAAATCAATAGCACACGAATCAATATAAATCATTACTCATACCATCTCTACCTAAAAAACCTACAATGACATCTATTTTCATACAAAAATAAAATATTAAAACGACCTAAATTTCAAGTTGGATGGAGTATAACAAACATCCACTGTGCTTGAACAAACCGAAAACGAATTTGCTTTAGCACATATATATGCACAATGAAGTTTCCTCCTAATTTTTTTTTATTAAGTAAAAATTCGAGGTCAGACAAACCTGAAATTCAAAGGCCGACACGTCGATAGATGGATAACCGTCTAAACAAACAACAAAATACAAAGTTGAAGCAAAATACATGCTAGAACTCTACAAAAGCGAAACTAAATACAGCTAAACCGAACAAGGCGAGTACGTAGACGAAAAATGAAGTCAAGCACTACTCTGGAGCAGCACCGTAGGCCAGCGACACATTAGGAGTCACATGTGGGAAGTGAAGGTGAACCTCCAAGGAAACGGTCTTCTGAAGAAAGGATACTCCTCGATACACACTACCAAGACCCAGCCTATCCCGACTTTAACTTCCAGAACCCCATCAAACGGAGAAGAAAATCCAGTCACGCCAAACATAGAGCCATACAACGCCTGAGCTGAACGCACCTAAAGTCAATTGGCTAAGAGTAGCCCATCAACTTATATAATAGGTCTATTAATTTATACTTTCACAAATACAACTTGGGTTTTCTCTATTTTTTTTTTACAGTATGCAAATATTTGGTATATACTACAGAAACCATAGCATACTATCAGGATCATCCTTATAAATGATGGAGTACAGATCCCTATTAAGAGGGGAAGTAGGCCTATTACAATTGATACCTTTCCTTGCTATATAGTCAGCTACCTTATTGGCTTCCCTAAAACAATGATTAAATTGAATATTATCAAAAGAGCTAGCCATATGCCTGATCTTCAATTCTCAACTTGAAAGATAATTTCTCATGGAGTGTTGTGTTCTCTTCTGATTGCCTTGATTAGAGCTTCATTGTCACCTTCAATGATGGCATTCCGGATTCCTTTCCCGATTGCATGTTGCATTCCTACAATGATTGATTCGGCCTCTGTCTGAATAATTGAACCGTTAGATGCATTTTTATGTTGCTCACAGAGTCACGAATGACCCCCCCCCCCCCAACCTGACAAGTGCCCGTAGGTTTAACCGAGCCATCTATATTGATCTTATAGATAAGACTCGGGGGTTTGGTCCATTTAACTTTCCTCCTTTTTGACTGAGCAGGTTTTAAAATTGGATCTAGATCAATATTCCAGTTTTTGATATTAGCTAGTAAGGATTGTGTAAGCTAATATTGTTGGTGGGGGAGGAGCTATATTTTTAAAGATGAGATTATTCCTAACTTCCCATATAGCCTGCCATATAAATCCTAAGTCTTGAATTATATTTTTATCTTTATTTATTGTTAGTAGGCCATATATTGATCTATTATTGTTAGCCTAGGTAAGAAGGATTTTACCACTGATTGTTTCATATATTGAGCTATAACATTTTTGACAAAGTGACAGTTTAATAGTAAGTGTGTAGTGTCCTCATCTTGGGAATGACAGAGGGAGCATTGATATGGAACTCTGCTATAATATTTATTTAATCTTTGGGTAGTTGAAAATCCATCCACTAATATTTTCCATAGAAGGGTCTCAATTCTGGGTGGCAGGTTGGTTTCCTAGATCCATTTGATGTCATTGCTTGTTTGTGTATTTTCATTATTGTTCAACCATCTTGTTGATTTTGTTGAGAATATACCATCAGTTTCAAATTTCCAAATCAGCTTATCCTTAGTGGCCTAGGTTGGGATTTGTATTTGCATTATTTGATCTACAATATTATTTGGAAATAGTTTCTGTAGAAGAGGTAAATTCCACTATTTTTTATTATTTTAGTTCTGCTACTTTCATGTTTGGATTTTCTCTAGTTGATACTCAGACAATGTGTTTAGTATCTTGACAGGAAGAAATTTTTGTGTTTTCTATCAAAATATAACTCAAACATACAAACTAGTATAGTAAGCAAGTAAGAGGTCGATCCCACATTGAATCAAGTAGTCCTATGTAATGTATATTTACCAATTAGTAGAAAAAGAGGTTTATGGTAATGATCAGATTAGAAAGAAAACAAAATAAACTTTAAACAAATTAATGCAAAACAATTTAGATAGAATCGTTCCACCTACAACTATCCATTATTCCACTCTATTTGGTTAGATTCATCCTTGTAAATTCCACTTGTCCTTTTAGGCTTCATATGAATGTCCTTGTCTCAATCTAATTTAGTTACTTGTCCAACTTGTCCTAAAAACCCTTATTTCATGAGTAGTCTCTAAAGAAGGATTTAATTAACTCAATCAATAGTTTAAGTTCAGAGATTAACCAAGGCATTTGCAACCCCTAAAGAGGGATTTCACAACACATCCAATTAGTTCAACCAGCCCTAAAGATATAAGTTTGCTACTTGGGTTAAGGTTCACAACCAGAAATCTACAAAACCCTAGCAATTGAATTGATTCTAACAAGTTGATCAAACAAGATAGAATAAAACAATCAAACATTCAAGCGCAAAGTAGTCGAAACATTCAATATAGGAAATAAGGTACAAGATTTAGAAACTCCCAACTCAATCCAAACAAAGCTTCAAATTGCAAGTAGAACGGAGAGGGTTTAGTTTCCCATGACAAACATCACTCTCAATCTAAACTAAATTGTCTTGGATTTCTAACCTAATTCTATTCTAATGAATTATGAATGAATAAAACGTATGGCTAATTCCTTATTAAGTAATGTTCAAATTCATCCAAGGATAGATAAAATAGGTTTAGGATCGTTGTGACTGCGTAAAACCTAAACTCGTCGCACTGGGTAGTTGTGGCTGTCACCGCACATTTTTTTGTGGGCATACATGCGGCGGTCGCTTTATATATCTGTCATTCATGGAAAATAAAGCTATGAAAACTTCATTTAATAGTCAATCGGACAACCGATGCCTCCAGAAAGTGCAAAACAAGCTCAACTTGTCTATCGACAACTTCTGCAGACTTGTTCTTCATTTAGACACTTCTCTTCTTCTCCGGACCTCATTAGATCTTCATTTAAGCTTCTTCGATCAGCTAATTGACTTTATCGATCAATGCATTATCAAACCATGTCTCCTCTTCGGATCCACATTTGCCTGAAATAATCAATAAAAACGTGTAGATTTCACCTCCACCAACATAACAATTACATATGCAAATTGTACTTAAATCATTCATGTTATGCATCTTAACTAAGCTATAAATGCAACCTATTATGCCTACCTAAATGTGTGCTATCACATCTAATTCTCATTTTTAATGTTTTTGGTTCATTTAGAGCCTCATCAAAAATTCATGTTCGGTTTCGGCTTCCGTTTTATCTTGAAAAAACATGTTTTACAATTTTTGAAAAATTAAAAGGAAATATTTTACAAAATATAATTATTAAAAATTTTAAAACATGATTTTTTTTAATTTTTTTTTTAAAATATATAGAAAATAAATGTTAAGAATATATATATATATATATATATATATATATATATATATATATATATATATATATATAAATTTAATTTTCTTAAGGTTAAATAAATATCAAAATAATTTAGTGTTCTAGAGAGTGGAGTAGGTTGTCACACTCGGACTAATCGCTGATGTTCAATGTCGTCAAATCTGTTAGAGTAAGAGAGGGAGAGGGAGAGAGACGTCATCTCTCTCTCCCTCTCCCTCTCTTATATCTAAATACTTCAGCCCTTGACAATACTCCCCTTCATTGAGAGACTTGTCCTCAAGTCTAAGGTCTCTTGAAAAAAAATACAGAAAATTCTTACTCCCTCTGTTAATTAAAACTTATCATTTACTATTCATGCATATTTTTTTAGAATGATAAAAAACTATATGATGTATTAACTTTTTTTAAAATTTGATTTTATGAATTCATACTTAATAGTAACAAGTACGAAATTATCAAAAACATATATTAAAAAAGTTAATATTTTATGTAGCTTTTAACTCCTCAAAAAGCGTGCGTGAATAGTAAAACATCAAATTTTAATTAACAGTTCTAAATCCCATGAATTGTGCCAAGAACAGAAACAACAAAAAACCAACATCAGTTCATCAACCAAAAAAAAAAGCAACATCAGTTTATCATGGCCTAACCTTTTCCAATTTGGCAGCCCCCCTTGGTTGGAGATCACAAGGTCTAGGTAAACACTTTTGTCCCTAAAAAAAACACATTTGGATTTCTCGCAACCTAGCTTGAACTCCCAGCAACTCCATGACCTGTATCAAATGACCTCTATGATTCTTCCACTGCTGAGTAGCTCAGTGGTCCTTCCGGTCACGCTACCCTATGTGTTTGCAGTTGACAAACGTAAGCCCCCTGTCAAGAAATTACTCACCTTCTCTTCCTCACCTTCTAAATCTTGTTCAGTAGCTGTCAGTGCATCGATAACACATTCCTGGCTTTCTACGGCCGAATGCAAACTGATTCTGATATCCTTTTGCAACATTGGAAGACTTAGCTCCTGAAAATGTTCCCTTGAGCTCGGAGGTCTGTTTGTTGGCTATGTCCTTGCTTCCCATTGTTGTCTAACCCGACGGTCTCCATGATGCTTTACCCATCCCAAAAATCGCCTCAACAACATCATGATGCAACCGAGCCAACTCCAAGGTTGCAGCGAGATCTCCTGACGCCCAAGCTTGACCAAAGATATAATCTCTGGTTTTAATCCGCTGATATAGCTGCAAACAAAATACTTCTCGTTGTACATCTCAAGATCATCTTCTTGCACCGGTTTATTGAACTCCTCCACCACTTCGACACCCTGTTTGTAACGGCCCAGAATTATGATTTCCGGGTTACGTTTCAAGGGATAAAACCCCTTGTTCGGATCTTGCAATCCAGGTACGGGTCGAGGTTTCAAATTCAATTTGAAGGTCAATAATGAAGGGGGATTTCAAACCCTAAAACATCGAAGGGCCGTTGGGTACCCTTGACCTGTCCTAAGACTATGTCGCGGAATCCATTTCAAACGGAAGTAAGGCGAAAACAGAGTAAAGATACAAGTGTCACGGAAGAACCGGTCAAAACCAAAGCATGAGTGTTTAATTACCATTTTACTAAATTAGGATATTAGCCAGATTCTTCGATTCGCCAACAGGGAACCCCGTCATATAGACATCGAGCACTCAAATCTGCAGAGAATACCTTTAAAAGAAGAACGGGGAAAGGAGTCAGATCGAGCCACTCATGCGGGACCGGCAGTCCTCGCTGAGGCCACATAGTATGTGCTATGCCTAATAAAGATGCTCTAATGCAGTACGAAAGTCAAACACACTAGCATGCCCCTAGGTATAATAATGTGCAGAAATACTGTAAAGGGCCCAAGACAATGCCAAATGGCATATCCCTCTCCTACCTCTGCACCCCTTCCCGTTAGTGCAGAGCCTGGCCAGCCGGTGCTATAGCATAGCAATTCATCGTGGTGGTGCACGGGCCACGGAATCATCATCATAAGTAACCAATCTTGCCCGATGGTGCTGGGCTATAGTAACAATGACTCGATTGACTCAGGGCACCCGATGAGGCTGGGCTACCCTATGACCCTAGAAAAGACTCTAGGACTATCACAGATAACGGCCGTTCTGTTTCAAACACACATAGTAACCACATGCTCAGTTCAATGCAATCCTAGCATGATACTACATGGCATGCTTTTATGCATATGCAACACCTAACATAAAATGCAACAACAGGCATGAATGTCCAACCTGAGTAAGCCCCCTAGGGAACTTACCTGAAGATGCAGAACAGCAAAAATAACGCAAGCAAGGGCCCAAATGCAAGTCCAAAGCGATCCAAAAGCAATACCCACCTATCATCAAGCCATTTCTATAAGCTATCGGTCCATCAATCATACACACGAACTCCACGTTCTCAACATGCTCAAAACCAACCGATAGTAAAACCCTTTTTCAAAACCTTTCCGATTTGATCAACATCAACCAAAAGCCTTCTTCCAATCAAAACCATTGATAAAACATACCAACAATATTTTCCAAACTCTTAAATCCCAAATTAAGTCAACTCATATTCAGAATAATTTCTCAAATCTTACTTGGCCAGATTCCGACATTTATCATTTAAATCCTTAACAATTCCCAAAATAACATATTAAACATCACAATATATTTCCAAATAATATTATCTTTAAAATAATTTAAAGATATAATTTCTCAGAATCATCATAAAATAATAAGAATAATAACTATCAACTATATAGTAACATAACAAGTAAAACATGAATTTAACCACCCATAAAACAAACCCCAAAGGCCCCAGCCCAAACCAGCAGCCCACACACATACCCAGGTCCAAACCCACAAGGAAACCCGACCCGGCTCGCTGACCCGACTCCAAAACTAAACCCTGCTCTCCCTGAACCGACCCAGACCGGAAACAAGGAAGAACCGAACCAAGGAAAATAGAAAACAAAAGGGAAGACCCGGTTCAACAGCTTCTTCTTCCCAAACTGATTGAATCAGAATTGCTTGGATCGGAAAAGCGACGGAGGAAGAAGAGAGGAGAGCCCGGCCTCCGGTGGTCCGTTTCGCCCCAAATTTCAACCAGGAGATCGACACGAGATTCCGACCTTACCCGCCCCAAAAGAAATCAGACGCGAGTGAAAGAGAGGGAGCAAGAGAGAGATTACCGAGGCGTGGTGCGATTCCGACTCCGAGGCGAGTTCTCTGGCTCCGTTAGCTGTTTCCGACTACGAGTAGACGGGGAAGGAGGTCTCCTTGGGCCTAGGGAGAGGGAGATCTGAGTAGGAGTGCGATGTGAAGGATATTAGAACCGAATTCAAAGAGAACGAAACAAACCCGGAACGGAAAACAGGGGAGCGATGCTCGCGGTGGCGCCGGAAACTCCGTCGAGATCGGAAACGCTCCTTCTTGGCCTAGGGAGGGAGGAGAACGAGTAAAATAGCAGTTTTGCAAGGATTCGAAGCAGAAAAGGGAGAATGGACACGGTTTACCGATGTCAAACGAATCAGAGGGGAGGAGCTTCTCCGGCAGAGCTGGCGGTTCCGGCGGCCTTCTGGGCTCCTTCTGGACGCCTGGGAGGGGAGGCTGCAACGCCGGCTAGTCGGTGGCGGAGGATCGAAGGAGGTCGGGTGAAATAGAAGGGAAATCCGGGCTGCGCAAAGCAATGGAGGGGAGGATGATTTTCTGGGTTTTGACAGTCTGTTGCAAAACAGAAAAACGCAGAGAGAGGGAGAGGGGATGAAAGTGTGGGTTTTGGGGGTGGATGGGGAATTGCAGAGAGGAGGGAGTAGAGTTATAATGGGGAAGGTTAGAGACGAGGACAAAATAATAGCTGTAGGATGCAAGGCACACCCCAACGTCCCCTGAGAAACGACACAGAGAGGGGGGAGAGAGAAAAAGACCAAAGAAAATAAATGGAATTGGTCTCTCACGAAAGAATTCAAAATAGCGGAAATAGACTGGAAACCTGCTCGTTCGATCAAACCTCGACTATATCAATTTAAATCGAATTTTCACATCAATTTCATTATTTCAAGATAATTGGAATTAAACTAATTTTAAATCAACACCCGGAGCTTGAAAGCATAATTAAAATCCATTAATCTCAAATCCTAAAACGATGTCGGAATGACCTTAGAATCAAAACTTGGTGCTTGAGGGCGAGTTTTCTCTAACTTTTATACATAATATATATTTAATTAAAAATCACAATAAAATAATATATAAATATATTCGGTCTTTACACTGTTTCTCGCTGAACCTTGCACAAACAGCCTCTCCAAGATCTTTCCACCTTACGCCTTTCCTCTGCATCAAGAATCCCTGGACCAATCTATATACTTCTGGATGTCCCTTACAAACATCAGCTAGGCTAATTATATCAAAGATGTGGGTTGTCCCTATACAATTTGCACTGGACTGGACCAATCTATATACTTCAGACCATGACACAGACAAGTGTTGTAGTTTTTGCCTACTAAAAATATATGAGGATATTTAGCCAAATATTACAATTTAAGGACATTAATTAGTCACAATTACCATTAAACAAAGGTAAGTGGTTGAACGATGTGTTCGAAAAAGCAAACCCTATAGACACATCAATTTTTTAAAAGTAAGTAAAAATTAGGAAAATTTTGGTCAAATATCCATTTAGAAAACCTAATTATGTCAATGTCTACATTGAAATGGATATTAAGTAAATATTCATAAATTTTTCATAATACCCATCCTACCCTTACCTCTATCCTATCCTACCCTTACCTCCAAGCTCAAAGTTCCGACTTGAAACCGACAACAGGCCGTTGCGTCCTCTCGCTGATAGATTACATAGGTCTCCTATTGTATAGTGGGCTGAAAGCCCGTTAAGGCCCAATACCTTGTAACCTATATATATGTTATATCAATGAATGGAAACCCTCAAGGAGGACATTACAATCAATCTCATGATCTCACATGGTATCACAGCCTAAGATCCAAAGACCCTAAATTTTTTTTTCTCTAACCCTAGCCGCCAACTCCTTCTCTCTCTCTCTCCTCACCGCCGCCCTCCCACCGTCGGCCCCCTCCTTCTCTCTCCCCGTCGGCCCCCCTCCTTCTCCAGCGCGCCCGCGCCACCCCCTAGCGCGCCCGCGTCAATCCCAACGCGGCCGCGTCAGCCCTCGCGTCTCTCCCTCGCTATCACTTCCGCCCACCGCCCTTAGCCTTCCCTTCTCGTCCCCATGGCTAACCCACAACCTACCGACCCTATTAAACCGCCCTACCATTCCGCCCTAACCATCTCCAACATCAAAAATTGCATCCCTATCATTCTTGATCATGAGTCCAGTACCTACACCATGTGGTCGCACCTTTTCACGACCCATGTTAAGGCTCATAAAGTCCTCCACCACATTGACTCCTCCGCTAACCGCCCTACAAGCGAAGACGACGATCTCTTCGCTCAACTTGACACCATTGTTCTTCAATGGATCTTTAACACCATCTCAAAAGATCTATTGACCACTATCCTTGACCCCAAAGACAATGCCTTGAAAGCTTGGAAGAAACTTCAGGATCTCTTTCAAGACAACAAGTCCACCCGTGCTGTCTATCTCGAGCACGAATTCTCAAGTTGCAAGCTTTCCTCCTTTCCGTCGATATCTGCCTATTGTCAGCACATCAAGACCCTGGCTGATCAGCTCGACGCCGTCGACTCCAAACCCAGTGCCACCCGTCTGGTTCTTCAGGTTCTCTCTGGTCTCCCTTCTGAATACAACGCTGCTGCTACTCATATTCAGCAGACAGAGCCTCTCCCTACATTCGAGAAGACCCGGTCTCAACTGATCCTGGAGGAGACTCGCCTTCACCGTCAGACAACCGACGCCGCCAAAGACAAGACGACGTTGGTCTCATCCAGTGACATCATCGAGCAACTCGCCCTCCAGCCTGGCCGCACCAACGATCAGCAAGGACCTAGAGGCGGCGGCCGCAACACCTGGCGCCCCCAGCAACATGATAACCGCCTGACGGAGGGAAAACCTGTCGTTGATTCCGCCAAAGAAACTCAAACCTATAACTAGTATAGTAATAAGTAAGAGGTCGATCCCACAGGGAAATTTATAACTCACGCGTGATTTTAACGTTGATTAAGTAACCAGATTGGGTGTTTTAGTGTGAAAGTTTTAAAGCAAAATAACAAAAGCAGAATAAGTGAATTTGGTTTAGAGAGATGAGAGAAGCAATTCCACCTACAATTTTCCACTTTATCGGATTGAAGCGATCCTTGTAACTTCTTCTCGTCCTATTACGTTTCCTATGAATGCCCTTGTCCCGACCTAATATAGTTACTAGTCCAATCAGTCCTAGAAACCCTTATCAATCGAACAGTCCCTAAAGAAGGATTTAACCCAATTGATAGCTTTAAGTTCAGAGATTAGCCAAGGTATTTGCAGTCCCTAAAGAAGGATTTAACAACACATTCAACTTCCTACTCATTCAATTAGTTCAATCAGCCCTAAAGGAACAAGTTTGCCACTTAGGTTAGGGTTCACAATCAGGAATCTACAAAACCTTAGCGATTGAATTGATCTAACGAGTTGGCCAGACAAGATAGAACAAAACAATAATTAATTAAGCACAAAGAAGTTGAAGCATTCACAAATAGGAAACCAGGAGCGAGAATTAGAAACTCACAATCAATCCGAATAAAGCTTCAAATTGCAGGCAGAATAGATGAGTTTAGTTCCTCATAGAAGACATAGCTCCAAATCTCTAAAAAGTCTAATGGTTCAATGAATAGAATGAATGGTCCTGAAAAATAACATAAAAGGCCTCTTAAAAAGATCCCAAGTCGGCCTTCAAAAGTAAAATAGAAAATTAGGGTTTTTTCCAAAAACGCGCTCCGCGTTGACGGTCCGTGCGGCGGCCGCTGCAAGTTTGCGGCGCCCGCCGCACATGCTTTCTTCGCTCCCCGCTGCGGTGGGCTCTGGCGCGGCCGCGTCCCATCTGGCGCGCCCGCATCACCTATGGCGCGCCCGCGTCTTCTATGGCGCGCCCGCGGCACATGTCTTGTCGTGGTCTTCGCTTCTTGTCTTGCTTCTTCTTCCTTGTTCCTTCCCATGTATCTTGTGTTCCTCTTCGAGATATTACATCTCCCAAATGTGTTCCGATTCAATCTGCGAGATAAACACAAAATTGCGCAGAATTTGAACTCTTCTAAAATAAACACAAGATGCAATTTAACAACAAAGCAAGCAAGAAATGCAACCTAACTAAACTAAACATATCTATAATGCCTATCTAAAATATGCATTATCAAATCCCCCACACTTAACCTTTGCTTGTCCTCAAGCAATGATAGAATGAACATGAATCAATGCATCCCACAGGAAATCCCTTCAAGTCTCAACCTTACCAAAAAGCAACATCATAGCAGGTGAAAACATAAACCAAACAAACAAACGTCATAGCATGTATTCCAGTGATCAAAGCTTAGAAGTAGACATCATCCAACCTCACCAGAATTATGTGTTTCACTCATGTGTTTAGGCTTTTAAGTACAACTCTCAACTCAAACCAATAATGCACTAAGCTCATAGACATTGACCACCATATCACCAAATATCTACCGAAATGTCATTACTTGCGGGACAACATAAAGAAAATGCAATGCAACACTTTTTTTTTTCTTTTGGTCTTCTTTTCTTTTTTTTTTCTTTTTCTTGTCTTGGTGCTTTCCTTACGCGAAGCGCAAACATGGGTGTCATGAATGGCCCCGGTCCATCAACACCTCAACGGCTTAACCTACTAACATGAAGTCCACTTGAACACCTTTTGACGCAAGTTGCAAACATGGGTGTCATGAATGAACCTGGTTACTCAATGATCAAGCTTCTTTCCTAGTGGATAGTTTTCAACACCTTTTTGCGCGAATCATACCCATGGGTGTCATGCATAGATCCGGTTACTCAGTGCATCAACCATTGCCACCTTATTCACTAAGTATGCATAAAATGAAATAAAAAGACTCAAAATATAAACATAAACTCCGCAAGCAACAAACATGTGCATCAGTCTTCAAAAATAGATACTGCAGTCAATATCAAGAGGTAGCAACACCAGGCGAGTAATTCACACAATTGAGCAAAAGAATTCAAATAAGGCCAAACATCCTCACATGGTCATGTTTTTAGGACTTCAATCATACTTTAGCTTAATCATACATGCTCAATTATATTTTCTAGCTCATGTTCCACAAAAATCATTTAGCAATAACAATCAAAACATCCAGAACTTCATGGGACTTTTATGATTCATGCTTGAAATTTAAAATAGAGGACAAACTAAGCAAGATGGGTATTTGAATAACACATATATATGCAATGCATGCTCTATTTCTAATATTTTCGAAATTAATTTTTTTTTAATTCCGAAAATTAAAATAAATAAGACTAACCAACAATTAAACTAATCAACAACTTAAATAAACTTAAACATGGTGCAGGAAATTAAAAATGATCTAACTACATGCACTATATGAATAAAACTCCTCTCCCCCACACTTGAAGTTTTCATTGTCCTCAATGAAACATTAAAGACAACAAAAGTGAATCTCATATACTCAGGGTGAAGGAAAAGAAAAAGGAAAAAGAAAGAAAAACTTACCTCGGGTTGCCTCCCGAGAAGCGCCTTTGTTTCAAGTCGTTGGCTCGACGTGATGGCCCTTGATTGGCCTATGTGCCTCCACCAGGGTCACCAACACCGGTCAATTCATTGATCAATGCGGGCACTCTTGGAAAGTATAGCTCTCTGTTCCAACATTCATCCATTACCCGTAGCTTCTTTCCTGGAGCTATTCCTGGGGGTTGTCCTGGAATCACAAATGAGTTCAAATTGTTAGGAGGTTCAAATTTGCATATACCATGGTCCTTAGGTGTTCCTAACAAATCATGAAAGTTATTGTTGCGATCCGTATTGTCAGCAATAGGCATATCTACAGAATTTTCAGAAGAAAGCTTAGCATGATTAAAAAGAGAAAATTCTATCTTTCTTCCATCAAACTCCATAGTCAATAGACCCTCACAACAATCAATTTTCGTTTTCGCAGTTTTCAGGAATGGCCTTCTCAATATAATGGGTGTTTCAGGGGTTCCCTGCTCCATATCTAAAACAAAGAAATCAACAGGGAAAAACAAATCATCCACCATAACTAAAACATCTTCAACAACGCCTCTTGGCCTGATTTGTGATCGATCAGCAAGCTGCACTGTAACCCCATTCTCAGTCAGAGGACCCAAACCCAAAGACACGTACATGTTATAAGAAATAACATTAATTGAAGCTCCTAGATCTAACATGGCTTGTTTGAATCTAGTATTCCCAATTGCACATGGAATCGTAAACATACCTGGATCTCCGCATTTTTCAGGCAATTTCCTTTGCAACATAGCAGAAACATTTTCATTCAAGCTTACCTTTTCCTTCTTTTTCAGTCTCTGCTTCCTCTTGATGGTGCACAATTCCTTCAAAAATTTAGCATATCTAGGAATGCTCTTAATTAAGCTAAGTAAAAGAATGTTTACCGCACACTTGCCGAATGTCTCGAAGATCTCCTTGTCATTCTCATATGTTCGTGTGTCTTTCAAGGCTTCCGGAAAAGGCGGAATGGGCTTTGGAATCTCCATAGGTGAGGGAGAAGCAGGAGTAGAAGAAGACGAAGGAGAAGGAGAAGAAACGAAAAGAGGAGGGGAAGAAATCGTACCAGGAGAAGACTCGGATGCGGAACCACGTGACGCGGGCGCGCTGGAGGGGGCGCGGCCACGCTGGGTCTCATCTGCGGCGGGCGCGGCTTGGAATCGCTCTCTGGCGGCGGGCACCGGAGGGGGCTGCGGCGGGCGCCGCAAAGGTTGCCGCGGGCGCCGCACCACTGTTTGGCCGTTTTCGCCTTCAATTATTTCTATCTCCTCATCCACCATCTCCTCATCGTCTTCTTGGGTTGTGGCAATCAGTTCATTGCCACTCCTAAGCGTTATTGCACTGACATTCTCCCTTGTCGGATTCTCCATGGTCTGTGACGGAAGCGTTCCTGAACTATTTGCCTCTTTAGCACTTAAGATTTGGATGAGCTGACTCATTTGATTCTCAAGATTTGTCATCCGATCGGATTGCTGCTTCTCTAGATTCGCCATCCGCTCTGACTGTTGTTTATCATTCCTCATGACCAATCGTGACAGTTTCTGCAATGGATCCTCAATATTCTCATTCGATTGATGCTGACCTCCCTGCCGAGGTTCATATTGTTGTTGAGGCCTTTCCTGTTGCCCCCCTTGCTGATTGAAAGAGGCTTGGTAGTTCCCATAGCCTTGCTGATAGCCCCTATTGTAGTTGTTGTTGTTGAAATACCCAGGATTTCCATAATTGCCTTGCATAGGCCTTTGTTGAGCGAAATTCCCAATGGCATTCAATTCAACATTAGGATCTTGTAGAAGCGGGCACATGTCCATGGGATGAGTGTATTGACTGCAGAGACCACATGCCTTCAGTTGTTTAGGAGTCCTATCAATAACCATTTGTTTCATCATCTCCTTTACCTCTGCCATATCCGTCTGAAGTGCAGCCACATTAGCATCAACAGCGAGTACACCCCCAGCGCGAGGGCCCTTGTTGAACTGTCTGGAGCCCTCAGATAGCTCCTTAAACACCTCCCAAGCTGCAGCAGACGTCTTGTTCAGCATGTTACCTCCACAAGCAGAATTCACTGTTTTTCGTTCTATATCAGTCAACCCATTGAATAGAAAGAGAACCAGATCCTTTTGGGCGTACCCATGGCATGGGCAGCTGGCGCAGAGTTTCTTGAAGCGCTCAAAGTACTCATGTATAGACTCTGTCGCGTACTGCTCAATGCTGCTGATGGACCTTTTCAAGGCATTTAGCTTTGTTGCAAGGAAGTACATCTCTAGGAAGACTCTTTTCATCTCGGCCCAAGTAGCAATAGAGTCGGGTGGTAGATAGAAGAACCATTCGTTTGCATCATCCTTGAGAGTGAAGGGAAATGCTCTCAGCTTGATCTGATCTTCAGTTACATTCGCTGGTTTCATCCCAACCACCACCCTATGGAATTCAGAAAGATGCTTGTGGGGGTCCTCCCCACTCAACCCATGGAATTTGGGTAGAAGATGAACTACCCCTGACTTAAGCTCGAAGTTGACTCCTTCTGCTAGCGCAGGGAATTGGATTGCCAGGGGTTGCTGTGCCAGATCAGGAGCAGAAAGCTCCTTTAGAGTGAGGTTCGCCATCTCTGCAATGCTTTCTACAGAGAAGGATTAGTAGCAAAGGTATGGACCTTATAGGACGGTCCACACCAAAATCAACACTAAAAACACACAAGAATTTAATAAAAATCCCCGGCAACGACGCCAAATTTGACGGAGGGAAAACCTGTCGTTGATTCCGCCAAAGAAACTCAAACCTATAACTAGTATAGTAATAAGTAAGAGATCGATCCCACAGGGAAATTTATAACTCACGCGTGATTTTAACGTTGATTAAGTAACCAGATTGGGGGTTTTAGTGTGAAAGTTTTAAAGCAAAATAACAAAAGAAGAATAAGTGAATTTGGTTTAGACAGATGAGAGAAGCAATTCCACCTACAATTTTCCACTTTATCGGATTGAAGCGATCCTTGTAACTTCTTCTCGTCCTATTACGTTTCCTATGAATGCCCTTGTCCCGACCTAATATAGTTACTAGTCCAATCAGTCCTAGAAACCCTTATCAATCGAACAGTCCCTAAAGAAGGATTTAACCCAATTGATAGCTTTAAGTTCAGAGATTAGCCAAGGTATTTGCAGTCCCTAAAGAAGGATTTAACAACACATTCAACTTCCTACTCATTCAATTAGTTCAATCAGCCCTAAAGGAACAAGTTTGCCACTTAGGTTAGGGTTCACAATCAGGAATCTACAAAACCTTAGCGATTGAATTGATCTAACGAGTTGGCCAGACAAGATAGAACAAAACAATAATTAATTAAGCACAAAGAAGTTGAAGCATTCACAAATAGGAAACCAGGAGCGAGAATTAGAAACTCACAATCAATCCGAATAAAGCTTCAAATTGCAGGCAGAATAGATGAGTTTAGTTCCTCATAGAAGACATAGCTCCAAATCTCTAAAAAGTCTAATGGTTCAATGAATAGAATGAATGGTCCTGAAAAATAACATAAAAGGCCTCTTAAAAAGATCCCAAGTCGGCCTTCAAAAGTAAAATAGAAAATTAGGGTTTTTTCCAAAAACGCGCTCCGTGTTGACGGTCCGTGCGGCGGCCGCTGCAAGTTTGCGGCGGCCGCTGCAAGTTTGCGGCGCCCGCCGCACATGCTTTCTTCGCTCCCCGCTGCGGCGGGCTCTGGCGCGGCCGCGTCCCATCTGGCGCGCCCGCGTCACCTATGGCGCACCCGCGTCTTCTATGGCGCGCCCGCGGCACATGTCTTGTCGTGGTCTTCGCTTCTTGTCTTGCTTCTTCTTCCTTGTTCCTTCCCATGTATCTTGTGTTCCTCTTCGAGATATTACATCTCCCAAATGTGTTCCGATTCAATCTGCGAGATAAACACAAAATTGCGCAGAATCTGAACTCTTCTAAAATAAACACAAGATGCAATTTAACAACAAAGCAAGCAAGAAATGCAACCTAACTAAACTAAACATATCTATAATGCCTATCTAAAATATGCATTATCACCGCCACCCCTCTTGGTACCCCAACCCTGGCTACCCTCCTTGGATGCCCTATGGCTACCCCGGTGCGTCGTTTCGTGGACCTGCCCCATATCCCAACCGCCAGCAGGGCTTGTTGGGTCCTGCTCCCCGTCCATCGTCCGATCAGGCATACTCGACTGATGTGCACAACGCCTTCTCTTCCATGCAGCTGACACCTCCTGACGGCTCTTGGTACATGGACACTGGCGCTACCTCTCATATGACGAACTCCTTAGATACTCTCTCATCTCATTCTTTTAAGGGTCCTGCTCATTCTATTATCGTTGGCAACGGTGGTCGCCTTGCTACTTCGGGCATTGGCCACACCACACTACCAACCCCTACCAATCCCTTGCACCTAAACAATGTCCTTATTGCCCCCAAACTTGTCAAAAACCTTATCTCTGTCCGTCGGTTTACCACTGACAATGATGTTTCTCTTGAGTTTGATCCGTTTGGTTTCTCTGTGAAGGATCTTACTACGGGGGTTACTCGCCTGAGATGTAATAGCACTGGGGAGCTCTATCCTGTGTCGTCGCCTTCACCATCCAGCCCGTCAAGTCCAGTCGCCCTCTCGGCATCATCATCCAGTCTTTGGCATGCTCGTCTTGGTCATCCCAGTCCTGCAGTTTTAGATTTACTTCGTTCTAAGAGTCTTGTCATTTGTAATAAAGAGCACCGCTCTGGTTTATGTTCGTCTTGTCAGTTAGGCAAGCATGCCAGACTTCCGTTTCAGCGTTCTTTAAACACTACTTTCGCACCTTTTGATATTATTCATAGTGATATTTGGACATCTCCTGTGCCTAGCAAGGAGGGTCATAAGTATTACCTTTTGTTTCTGGATGATTTTACACACTTCTTATGGGTTTTCCCTTTGCACTTTAAATCTCAAGTGTTCCCTATCTTTGCCAAATTCCATGCATATATTAAAACACAGTTTCACACCTCTGTCAAGTGTTTCCAATGCGACAATGGCCGTGAATTTGACAATAAAGATTTTCACACTTTCTTTAATACCAATGGGATCTCCTATCGCTTATCCTGCCCCTACACCTCGCAACAAAATGGCAAAGCCGAACGAATCATCCGCACCATCACCAATATGATGCGCACTCTTCTCTTCCACGCATCCATTCCCCTCCCTTATTGGCCTTACGCCTTGGCCACCACACGCTACCTCCTCAACATTCTCCCTTCCACCACCCTCAACCATCGCTCACCGTTTCAGGCACTGTATTCCGCTTTGCCCATATATGATCACCTTCGTACATTTGGTTGCTTGTGCTTTCCCAATCAAGCATCCACCGCCCCCCATAAGCTTCACGTACCCTCGCTCTACCCCTTGTGTCTTTCTTGGCTACCCGTCTGATCATCGCGATTATATTTGCCTCGATATTAAGACTCACAGGATCATTCTCTCTCGTCATGTCACCTTTGATGAGTCGCGATTTCCCTTCGCGTCTCCCACACCCCCTGTGTCGTCGCCAGAGTCTGAGTCACCATTTCCTCACTTCATTCTTCCCCAGAGCTCTCCCGGTGCTCCTGCGTCTCCCCCTCCCCCACCTCCCTCGCCACCCCCCACCACCAGACCTCACACCCGCAGCGTCTCCGGTGTCTTCAGACCCCGACAGATCGTCTCCATGACCACTGACCATCACCCCGCTATACACCCCACAACCCCTCCACCAACATCCACGTCCCGTGCTGGCGCGCCCGCGCCCCAAGCTGGCGCGCCCGCGCCCAATGCTGCCGCGCCCGCGCCCAAAGCTGGCGCGCCCGCGCCCAAAGCTGGTGCGCCCGCGTCCCCTCCTGGCGTGCCCGCGTCCCCTCCAGGCGTGCCCACGTCCTTAGCCTCTCCTGCCCCCATCTTTCCCGACTCCCTTTCACCCTCTGCCTCCACCCAGACCTCCCTCTCCCCCATTCCCACCTCCCACAAAACAGCCCTCCTAGACCCGAATTGGCAGGCGGCTATGCTCGACGAATACAGGGCCCTTACGAAGAATGGTACTTGGGTTCTTGTGCCTCGCCCTCCTGAGGCGAACGTCATTCGCTGTATGTGGCTCTTCCGTCACAAGTTCCGCTCTGATGGGACATTGGAGCGCTACAAGGCCCGTCTGGTGGTTAACGGTAGATCTCAACAGGCCGGTATTGATTGTGATGAGACCTTCAGCCCTGTGGTCAAGCCTGCCACTATCCGAGTGGTCCTGAGTCTGGCTCTGTCGCGCAACTGGGGCATCCATCAGCTGGATGTCAAGAACGCCTTTCTGCATGGTCATCTGAATGAGACGGTTTACATGTTTCAGCCTCCGGGGTTTGCTGATGCTGAGCGTCCACAGCATGTCTGTCTCCTCAAGCGCTCTCTGTATGGTCTGAAACAGGCTCCACGGGCATGGTTCCAGCGGTTCGCGTCTCATCTGCTCCGCTTGGGTTTCACTGGCAGCCGATCGGATACGTCTCTGTTCATCTATCGCAGAGGCTCGGACTTGGCTTTCCTGCTGCTCTATGTAGACGACATCATTCTCACAGCCTCTTCTGATGCTCTTCGAACGTCCATCATCTCGAGGTTGAGTGCGGAATTCGCCATGTCTGATCTGGGTCCGCTGTCTTACTTCTTGGGAGTTGCCGTTCAGCGGCATGCGTCTGGTCTGTTTCTCTCACAGAGTAAGTATGCTGTTGAGATTGTTGCTCGTGCTAAGATGGTCAACTGCAATCCCGTCGCAACCCCAGTCGATACATCCAACAAGCTCAGCGCTCATTCTGGTCCTTTGGTTGATGATCCGACATTGTACAGGAGCCTCGCTGGTGCTCTTCAGTATCTCACTTTCACCAGGCCGGATATCAGTTACGCCGTCCAGCAGATCTGCTTGTTCATGCATGCCCCTAGGGAACCTCATTTTCAGGCTTTGAAGCGGATCATTCGGTACATCAGCGGCACCCTCGAGCTCGGCACCACCATCACTCCTTCCTCTAAGCTTGATCTTGTGGCGTACACTGATGCGGATTGGGGTGGTTGTCCAGACACACGTCGCTCCACGTCTGGTTACTGTGTCTTCCTCAATGACACTCTTGTGTCTTGGTCAGCCAAGCGTCAGTCCATCGTGTCTCGCTCCAGCGCTGAAGCCGAATACAGGGGTGTTGCCAACGTTGTCTCTGAGTGCTCTTGGCTCCGCAATCTCCTGCTTGAGCTACGATGCCCCTTACAGAAGGCCACTCTGGTCTACACTGACAACGTCTCCGCCGTCTACGTGGCTAGCAACCCAGTCCAACATCAACGCACGAAGCACATTGAGCTTGATCTCCACTTCGTTAGGGACAAGGTTGCCATTGGACATGTCCGCGTTCTACATGTCCCGTCCTCTTATGAGTACGCTGATATATTCACCAAGGGTTTACCTAGACAGTTATTCATTGATTTTCGTTCCAGTCTCACTGTACGAACCCCTCCCGTTTCGACTGCGGGGGTTTGATAGATTACATAGGTCTCCTATTGTATAGTGGGCTGAAAGCCCGTTAAGGCCCAATACCTTGTAACCTATATATATGTTATATCAATGAATGGAAACCCTCAAGGAGGACATTACAATCAATCTCATGATCTCACACTCGCCCTTGCATTTGGGGTGGGATTTGAACTGTAATGAAACCATTTTTTCTGTGTAATCAAACCGAGAAAGAGCAATGACCATCAAAAGCCACTGACCATGCGAGATTCTCAGAGGCAGGACCGCTCGCCCCCGCTAACTACCTACACAGAAGTACATAGCAAACCAAAATGGTTTGTTATAGTACAAACTAAGCATTCAAATACCAAAGCACATGATACAAGGATTTAATTTAAATGCATTATGCATTGTTTTCATTCCCTTTTTCCGAATTTAATTAAATGCATTCAACTAATAGATTCATCAATGTATTGTTATTAGCGACAAAAACATTATTTTGTTGATGGTGATGATAGATAACTCTTTGCTTAGCTTTAACCTCTTTAAGGTCTAATTTTTTGTTGTTGGTAACAATAGATTACTGACAAGAGGTAAGTGACAATAGGGTGGTGACAATGTTTTGTTGTGGCGACAATATGTTTGAGAAAAGAATATGGTGACAATGTTCGATCTGTAGTTAGTGGCAATAGAGTGGGGACAATGTACTACTGTAGTTGGTGACAATAGGTTGGTGACACTATTATGTCGTTGGTGACAATATATTACTTACAAGAGGTCGATGATAATACGGTGGTGATATTGTTTTTGTAGTTGGTGACAATACATTCGAAAGAATAATATGGTGACATTGTTCCACCGGAAAAAAATTCATCACCTGTCACCAGAAAAAAAAATCAATTGTCACCAAAAAAGATTTCTCCTAACCGTCACCGGAAAAAATAAAATGTCATATAAAGTTCAATTGTCACCAAAATAATTGTCATAAACAACTGTCACCAGGAAAATATACTCAACTGCCAGCAGAAAAATTGTCATCAAATGCAAAGTTGACCGAAATGGTCAATGTTGGCTAGTCAATATCCAAACTAAAAATGATCAAAGGGGGAAGGAGGGTGGGTTAGGGAAGGAAGAGTAAAAGTGTCAAAAATGGACATTTACTTAATTTATTAAAAAAAATAGACATTTACTTAATTATGTCAAGTTTTTTGGAAATCCACTAAATTAAGCCTCAAAATTATTGCAAATACAACTGCATCTTGGTTGTATTCCATTCTAGAACATCATTTTCGCCAATGGGGATACTCTAAGCTAGATGAGCAATCCTATATATATCTACAATAACATTAGCTTTCCTAAAAATATAATGAAGCAAAACATTAGAGAAAGAAACAAAACCCAACGTCACATTCGATTGTAAAAGCTCAATGTTCCGGCACTTCCAGCCTAGCTCCTTGGATAACTTACACAATACACAAGTTGCCCCCTTCAATTATAGATTCACAATATATGGACTTGTTACTATAACTCCCACTCCCAATAGTGATAATAACAACATTTTTAAAGTTTGGATCCATTAAAATTGAGTTTAGAAAATATCGTAGCCACATCATCAAACCACTAACAGCTCGTTTGGTTACCATTTAAAAAACACAGGAAGTTAAAAAACCCAGGAAGTGGGATAAATATATGTGCTTGTTTACTTTTTTCAACACGAAAAAACAAAGGAATTTAACTTTTCATGAATTCTAATTCCTACAAAATGGGGGAATTTCGCTTACCTAGGGGGACTAGGTAAGTTGCAATTCCACCCTTTTTTAATGTAAAAATTCAATTCTCCCTATTTAAATCTCCACATCTTATAAATCAACCAAACAACTTTTTCAAATTGAATTCATGGGAATTGACTTCCTAGGAAGTGTACTTCCTATGTTCAATCAAACAAACCCTAAATGTATTTCGGAGAATTTATAAAATCAAATAATAATATATACCCAAGGAAATGTTCTAGGTTTGAACTATAAATATTTTATAAGAATTTAAATATTATGGGGTAATTATCACAAAAAATTATAATTAAAGACCTAAAAAATTATCTCAAGATTTAACAAGATTGCCTTAATGCAGTGGCTAGATCAAAATCCAAAGTACCTTCTACTTGAGACATACATATGTGGTGATTCATACGCCGGAATCATTGTCCCTCAAGTAACTAGATCTATAATAGAAGGTATGATCACTACACAATGGATGTAAGATATGCACATCACATCTCAACATTTTTTATAAAACAAGTTTTTATTTTTGCAGGTATTGAAGCACAAGTTCAACCACGTGTGAATCTCAAGGTGGATAGCCAAGTACCCTAATAATTCATTGATAAATAGATACAATGTTCATACCCAAATCAATCTTACAAAAAAGTTGTATATATATGTAGGGATATACACTTTCAAGCCCCGTAACCGATCAATTCATTAACTCGAACTCACGGGTTATCTTCGCTCATCGTATGGGACTTATATCAGATGAAGATTACAAGGTAATTCCGATCTTACCAATATCTCGAGTTCTTGTAAATGTGTGCATCATCAAGTGTCACAATGGAGAGTTTGTAAGATCCGGGTCTTAAGGGACGTCAGCCCATGCCATATATCCTTACTACTTGGAGTCTGAAATGATAGGGCTTGAATCACTTATAAATCACTCACAACATCCTTACATCATTGTTGTTCCTTATAGGCAGCAAAAGAAAACTGCAATGAGAATTATGTGGATGTGGATCCTTCCAACACCGGTTGTGTTCTTGCTCTAGAACAATATGAAAAGGTTCGAGTATTTCGAACAATTTTAAATCCCCTTATTTTTCATTTAAAAAAAACATGACAACAATTTACAATATATATATATATATATATATATATATATTGGTTTCTTCAGTGCATCAAGGACTTGTACAGAAAGCAAATTTTGGAACCAAACTGCATGGTTGCAAGTCCTCAAGAAACATCGAACCAAAGATCGCTTCAAGATACAAGTAACGGATTCATCCTTTCTCCTCCAAAAGTCGAAGATCTTTGGTGTCGAGTAATGCATTTTCTAGTTGGCTTTCCCCATCTTATTTCGTGAATGATTAGTATGTTTATCATACGCGGTTATCGTTTATGGTAATGAACTTATTTTTGCACATTTGCAGGCCTTCAACTATGTGCTAGGTGTGAATTTTTTAAATGATCCTCATGTTCAGGATGCTTTACATATTCGAAATGTAATCCCTTTCTTCTTCTTTTTTCTTACCTAAGGTTTAAAATTCCATTATTTTTCTAAATATTACAATCAATCATGATTATTTTTTATTGCAAAATAGGATACTATATCAAGGTGGGTGGATTGCAACTTTACCATCGATTACACACAAGATGTACAAAGTGTTGTTGATATTCATAGATATCTCACGACCAAACAATTAAATGTGCTAATTCACAGGTACGAGCCCTTTAGCTGATTTCTTTGTTTGTTTTTTTCTTGGAATGTTTGTAGGACATTGGTAGACTGAAAACCTACCCGCAAGTATAGATGATTGATTATTGTAGTATTGCAAGTAATAAAATAACTGTTCTTCCCAAAGGATATAAGGCTCAATTTCAATTAATCTAATTAAGATAAGCCAATAAATAAGAACCAAGAAGAAAAAGTTGAGAAAAATATATAACAAAAAACTAACCAACGACAAAAAAAAAATATATAAAATATATGAAATAGAGATAAAAGACATCCAAGGATATATCTGAGTATTAGATTAATATCATGTCAAGTATCAAATTCATATGATTGTTCATATTCATTTAAAAGCTATTAACTGAACTCTCGTTATTCACTTTAGACTAGTAACTAGTAAGCTGAAGTTATTCACTCTCAAACCAAAGCTAGTAAATTCCCTCTCAATCCAAGGCTATTGTGTTCACTTTTGATGAAAATTTATTAAGCGTGCCAAAGTTATTCACTTTAAATCAAAAGCTAGTGAGTTCACCTCAAATAAAAAGTTATCAAATTCACCCTGGTTTGGAGCTATTAAACGTACTATGTTATTCACTTTGATTTGAAGCTATTAAACACATTGTGTTTTTCACACCAACACATTGCGTTATTCACACAAAATCGAGCTATTAAACAAATCAATACTCCTTGAATGAGATAAAAACTATAAGGGCTTTTACTATAAGAGTCCTACGGTAATTCGGGAATCATAATCCCATTACAAAATATTACTACCTCTGTTACAAAATATAAGGACTTTTACTATTTGACACGTTTTTTAATGAACTAAAAACTCCATGAAATATTAATTTTTTGTTAAATTTTTTTACGTAGTATTATACACAATGTTAATATGTATAATACTATATAAAAAAATTAATAAAAATTTAATATTTCATGGAGTTTTTAGCTCATTAAAAAACGTGACAAATAGTAAACGCCCTTATATTTTGCAACGGAGGTAGTATAAAATATTAATAAACGTTAAGATAAAATTCATAAGAAAAAACTTTACAATAAATGTATCTTAAATTACTCGGCAATAATAATATCAATATCATTATAACATGGTTTAAATGTGGTGTGTCATAATCAATAGTTATATTCAATGTTTTTAATTAAACCCAATAATTAGGAAATAAATTTGAGTTAAGTCCAATATTTATATTAGATTGAATTCAATGTTTTGAATTAAGCCCAATAGTTCGTAAAATTAAAGAAAAAAGAGAATTAAAGTAAAAAGAAGAAAAAGAGGAGAATTAAAGAAAAACAAAGAAAGATGGAAAAAAAAAATATTGGTCAAGACTTCTAAAATTTTTCTAAGATTGACACATCATCGTTCACCCTTCTAAATTAAGAGCTTATATAGATATAGATATAGATATAGATATAGATATAGATATATAGATAGTTACTAAAATTCAAGAAAAAATAGAATTAAAGGAAAAAGAAGAAAAAAAGGAGAATTAAAGAAAAACAAAGAAAGATGGCAAAAAAAATTGATTGGTCAAGACTCCTAAAATGCCTCTAAGATTGACACATCATCCTTCACTCTTCTAAATTAAGAGTTTATATAGATATAGATATAGATATAGATAGTTAGTAAAATTAAAGAGAATTAAAGGAAAAAGAAGGAAAAAAAAAGAATTAAAGAAAAACAAAGAAAAATGGCAAAAAAAAAAGGGAAATTCCGTTTGGTACCCCCGAGTTTTTGACAATTCCGGATGGTGTCCCACTCTTTTTTTTGTCCGAATGGTACCCCTGAGTTTTGTCAAAAGTCCGGCTCATGCCCAAAACTCATAGTTTCTTCTTTTTAATGAATAAAACCACCCATTATTTTTATTTTTTCATAAATATGCCCATTTACTTTTAACATTAAACAAAACTACTTATCATTTAACTAAATTCAAAACAAAATTGACAAAATCACCTTTATTTTTTAAAATTAATAAGATCACACATTATTGCCAAAGTTGTAGCAAAAAATACCCATTCTTTCCAAAATTTTTTTTGAAGAAAATCAACTATTATTTTTGACATTACACAAAAGATCCGTTACATATTTTTCATATTTTATAAAAAATAAATCTCATTATTTGTCAAATATTGCATGTACATAATCACCCATTATTTACAAAATTTTGCACAAATCCACTATCTTATTATGTGAACAAAAATAGTTAACCTATACATTATAAAAAAATACTTTGTAAGACCATACTTTGTGTAAAACCACCCTTTATGCTTTAAAAAATGCACAAAATCATTTCTTGTGTAATAAAAGAAGGTGTTATTCATTTCTTTTGTTTGGAATACATAAAACCTAATAAAATAAGAATGATTAATCTCTTATTATATTTTTCTTTTACAAGAAGAAAAATAAATAAATAAAATTTACTTTTCTTTTTCAAAAAAAATTATAATCAAGCATTTGGTTAAATTGATCAATCGCATTTACAAATGTTTAAAGTTAATGAGATATAAGTTAAATATTGTTTTGAAAAATAATATGTGTTAAAAATATTGCAATAAAAATTTTGGAAATAATATGTGATTTTGTAAAATTTTAAAAAATAAAGTTGGTTTTGTCACTTTTGTGTTGAATTTTGTTAATTAATATGTAGTTTTGTTCAATGTTAAAAGTAAATGGGCATATTTATGAAAAAATAAAAATAATGGGTGGTTTTATTCATTAAAAAGAAGAAACTATGAGTTTTGGGCATGGGCCGGACTTTTGACAAAACTTAGGGGTACCATCCGGACAAAAAAGAAGTGTGGGACACCATCCGGAATTGTCAAAAACTCGGGGGTACCAAACGGAATTTTCCAAAAAAAAAAGATTGGTCAAGACTCCTAAAATGCCTCTAAGATTGACACATCATCCTTAACTCTTATAAATTAAGAGTTTATATAGAAAAAATAAGAAAAATGAGAATTAAAGAAAAACAAAGAAAAATGGCAAAAAAAATGATTGGTCAAGACTCCAAAAATGTCTCTAAGATTTACACATCATCCTTAACTCTTCTAAATTAAGAGTATATATATATATAGGTAGGTAGGTAGGTAGGTAGGTAGGTAGGTAGGCAGGTAGGCAGGTAGGCAGGTAGGCAGGTAGGTAGATAGGTAGATAGATAGTAAAATTAAAGAAAAAATAGAATTAAAGGAAAAAGAAGGAAAAAAATGAGAATTAAAGAAATACAAAAAAAAAATGGCAAAAAAAATGATTGGTCAAGACTCCTAAAATGCCTCTAAGATTGACACATCCATGGTTTTTAGGATCGGGGTCCTGGTGTGGGATCGAGACAAGGGCGTAGGATCGTAAGATCCTAGACAAAAATTAAAAATAAAATAAATAATAAAATAAAATAAAAACAAACCATCCTAAACAAATACCTTAATTTTAAAATAAAACTAAGCTTTTCCTCCATTAAACAAATTAAGTAACTAAAATAGTCCAATAATAAGCACTTAACATTCATAATTTGTCAAGAATAATGTCTCAAAAGGTGACAAACAGATAAGGATAATGTCTTAAAATATGACAAACATACAAAAGATAAATCACACATCCAAATATCCAATGTCATGTCTAGTTTCAAATGTCATCATAGCAATTAACCACATCATGAACAGTTTCAGGCGCTCAGACATGGATTTGTCGAGTTGAGTAACGAAACAAAAGGGCTTAGGGTTTCAATTCAACGTCTTCACTCTTCTGCTTTCAATTTCTAAGGAGATGGGCTGTCAAAAAAATAAAAAATAAAAAGGCTCATCGTATCCAGAAGGCCCAATATCCAAACAAAACAAACATAATTACAGAAATATGATTTTTGCTAGGATCGGATATTTTTTCTAGGATCGGTGGATCCAAGTTAGATCCTACCGATCCCACACGATCCCATAGGATCCTAGGTAGATCCTAGCACGAAGAAGCCTATATGCGCGATCCAGATCAAAACCTTGCCTAGAATCGTAGGATCGTAAGATTCGGATCGGGATCCTAATAACCATGGACACATCATCCTTAACTCTTCTAAATTAAGAGTTTATATAGATATATAGATATAGATAAGATAAAATTCATCCCAACGTGATTGTGCCTTGGCCCACAAAACTCAAATGTCACGGCCCATTCGACAACCTAACTTTTGACGTTCTTGAGATATCTTCAAATCGGCCGAAATTTCCTAAAAGTATCTGAATTAAATAAAGTTCGAGTGTAGACTCCGAAAATAATATAAAATAAAATAAATAAAGTATAAAAAATATGATAAATATACATGAAAATGACCTAAACTAATATGCAAATGCAAACCTAAAATATGATTAAAATAGATCCTATCAGACACCCTTACCGATAGCACACTGCGAACTTGAAAACCCACATATGTGAGTTTTTTGTTGTTTTTTCTTAGTTTCTTCGAAGAATGCAAGTAGTACATTGCTAATGTTATCTAGTTTCTAATGTTATCTTAACTATGTACTCCCCGATTAGTGGAGATCGCGACTTGGTTGTGCCATTTGTTGGCACCGTGCAATGGATAAAGTCCCTTAACCTTACAGTGGAGGAAGAATGGAGACCATGGTTCGTAGATGGTCAAGTCGCAGGGTAAGATTGTTCAACACCATTGGACTAGTTTCTTGGAAACTAGCTACAATGTCTTTGTATTGGCATGAATACATGTGCTTATTGTTTGCGAAATCTTGTACATACAGGTACACCGAGAAATACTACACATCACAAATTGGATATCAGCTTGTCTATGCAACTGTTAAGGTTGTTAAGATGAGTAGTTTTGATTATCTTGATATATGCCAAAAATATGTATTGTGTTTACAACATAAAGAGGTAATTTTGACAAAAGTATATGTATGAAATGTGCAGGGCGCTGGTCATACTGCTCCAGAGTATAAACGAATGAGATGTTATAACATGTTTTATAGATGGACACATTGGTATCCTTTGTAGGTGACATTATATATGCATATGTATTCGAGTGTAAACTGCAAACAAATGATCCTTCAAAACTATTGATGGATGTGCAGTAATAAGAGTTGCTAGATATTGCTACTTATATAGGATTATTGTTGCTCTTTATTTAGGATGGTTGTCCACCGATTGCGCTTTTGATGAACCTACTCCATTTGTTAAGAAAAATAAGTAATTTTAGAAAGAAAATCTTGTTATGAAAAAGATGTCATTTTAGGTATTTTGATGTTACTTTTCTAAATTAAAATTGCCCTTGCAGTGATTATGGAGATGTTAGTTAATAGTTATATGTTTGTATGAGACGTAGTTAATAAACTGATTAAAATTATAAACAGAGTAAAATTTATAAACAGTTGGTCAAAGTAGTTAAAAATTTAAACAACAAGATAATCTCCGTATAAAGTGGGGCGAAAAACAGTTTATTTGTAAAAAGTGGAGTTTATTTGGTTGTTATTAGGAGTATGGTGGTCCTTTCAAACCAAATAAGATAAAAGGGAAGGGGTAAAACAGTACTTGTACAAAATAAACACTCAAATAACCTCTCTTTTCAAACTTTTTTTAACTCAATTTTTAACACGTTTTTGTTTATTTTGATCCTCCAAACAACCAAAAAAAAACTGTTTATAAAATAAACACCCACAAATGTTTATTTTTTAACTACTTATTTTGTTATCCATACACACCCAATAGTTTTCTATAAAATGAAAAGGTAAAGTAATACTTAGAGTTATAAAAGTCTTTTTTATGATTTCTTAAAAAATGTGCAAATTTATAAAATGACATGTTTTAATTACTTAATGGAGTGAGTATTAATTATAATTTTAATCTCTAGAGTTTATTTTACATAAACATTGCTCATCGGGAAAAAAAAATATAAAACTAGTTTTTTTGAAGTGTTTAGATTTCAAAGGGCTTATAAACCCTTAACATGGAAGAAGATGAATCCCCTTCTATCATGCGAGAACCTTTGTCCTTGTACACTATTCTTAGGCCTCAATTGATAGTTGAAGTGTTTGAGATTTGGCAAAGGAAGTAGCTAGGAAGGAAATTGGTGAAATTGGGTAACTATTCCTTTTTCAATTTTTGTTTTAATAAATATAACTTTGAAGATTTTGTTTTGTTAATGACAGATTTGTCCATGATTTTATTGTAACAACAAATATCTAAATTCCTAATCAACAACAAATATCTAAATCCCTAATTAATTCTCATCCCATTGACGCTTCTTCAATTAATATAATTGACGCCCATCTTTCAAGAAAGGTCCGTAAACGCATCTCCCTTCAAGCACGGGTATTGCTTGCGAAGATATTGAAGGTTGGTTTTGTGTTATTTATTCAAGTGATTGCTACTATGACTTCCATGGTTACAATAATTTGAAAACTCGCCAAATTTGTCTTTCATGAATCGGTTATGAAGTCAACCAAGGTTGATGAATTGCTTGTGATTTATGTCGAGATTCATAATTATATGCAACACTTCCTTCAACTAGGAAATTTTCTATGATTTTATTTAAGAACGTATTCACATTAATCGCTTATTGTGATTTGATGAAGTGCTTATTTGGTTACAATAACTTTTTGCTACAATAATCGCTATCTATGACTACAATAATTGTATGTTACAATAATCGCTACCTATTGTTACAATAATCGATTCATTTAGGCGATTTCTTGCAACTCAACTCCACAATTCAATTATGGGTATAGTAATAGGTACAAGACTCTGCTCATTACAGGAATTCATTAAATACACGAAATCTTGTATTACATGAGTTTGATTACATAGGGTTGATTGATGATTAATAATATAGGAACGTGGTTACAATACTTGGTGAAATGCAGTACATGAACGCTAATTTATTATATGAATAATATTGTAGTATAAGAATAATTTTGTATTAGAGGAATATTATTATAACACAAGAATGAGATTGTATTACATGATTTTGTAACATGAACACACTATTCTATTACATGAATAATACTATTGTAATACAAGAATGATATTGCCTTACAAGAATCGACCACATACATGAATTAGAGTTTGTAAAATACAACCGTCAATAAACCATTCTAAGCAAATAATTTGAAGATTGAAGAGTTACTTAAAACCCTAATCGACTTCACGTTGAGAAAAATATCTTCATCGGCCAAATCTTCTAAAATAATTTAACCGTTTACTTTTTTTTGGTAAACAATTTAACCGTTTACTTTTTTCAAGGATAGAATTTTTTTTAAAAAAATTGTTTTTACTTTTGAAAATGATAAAAATTGATTGTAAGGGTATAAAGGTAATCTCCATCTAAAAAAAAGTACAATTACCTAAAAGAAAACTCAAGGAGTATATTTAGCAAAAGGAAACTTGAAAATGGTATACTCCATCCAATTTTCTCAAGGAAATTTAACTCTAAAAATCGGTGCGATTAAAATTTTCTGCTCTACCTACTATTTATTTTGCATTTGATTATATTGTCAATATTTCAATCTCCTCAATCTATTCTATTGCTTCGCTACTTATTAGTCTACACCTGGCTCAATCGGAAACATCATCACGCCTCGGGAAAAGGGTGTGTACATCTCGACCTCAAACCCCGCTCGGAGCGGGCTATCCTGAATATGTTGTCGTATTAGATTTGATTATGTAAACTTATACGGTATTCAACTCACTGTTGGACTATGACCCTGTTGGAACCTGCGAAAAGCAACAACTCCCAGAAGGGCGTTAGTGGATGTATGCCGAACTTAGTTTATGTGAGGGGGCTAGGGTTGTGGCTGTGGTGAAGCGTGGTTGTTGACTGGTAAAATTTAGTGCTCATAAGCTAATATATGGTGAAATAAAATTATTTGATATAAAGCATTGCACTAAAGTTAAAAAAAGTCCGTACAAATCTTGGGATAAATATGCTACAAAAGCCACAAAACAAACCAGGGTGTTCAAATCTAAAACGATCTTGACCAAACTCAACTTAAGACCACACTAAGTGTCAAGAAGAACCAAGAAAATGGGAACTAAACCTTTGTTAGCGATCGGAAATTAGAGCAAGGTCCCATGAATTCTCCCTTTGCTACTCAAATTGCAACCATGTTGAGAATCTTTCACAAATTGAAACTGACAAAAAAAAGGGATAATGGAAACAAATAAAAAAATTGGATTTCAAGAAGCCAACCCCTGCCACCTTGAGCAATGCCAATGGCGTAAGAAAACGGCGACACAAATTCGGCCAAATAGGCTCAACGGTGTACCCGACAGAGCACTTCGTCGCTTCTATCGATCACTCGTTGACGACCTCGGCAAGCCTCCAATCCAAATTTTCCAAGATATGTCACACCTCTGACCACCGAAGGCCAACAACTTCCCCCAAAGATTGGTCGAAGCAGCCCCGAATGCCCAACAAAATGAGCAACAAAAGCAGGCTCAAAATCATACTTGAACAAAACTGCTCAAACAGTCAAGTTCCGGGACAAGATACGGACAATTCAAAGCATATCCAAGTGAATGACGAGTTGAGACCTAAAGAAGACTATAAAAAGAGTATGCCGGAAGAAACGGCACCAGCAACATAGGTCTGTGGTGGCCGCAGAAAATGCCAGAAGTTGGCCTGTCGACCACCTGTGGAGGATTCTTTCACTACAAAGCTTTTTTTTTTGTGCGCTTCTCGAGCACCCGACAATGGTCTCTGCGTGTCCCCGACTCAAATTTTCAACTTCATGCTGTATCAACTACAACAAAAGGCAAAAAAACCTCTCCCAATGATCGACCGAGGCAGTCTCGAACACCACGCAAAAGAAGCCACAAAAAAGCATATATATGTTATATAACAAAAATATATATATCAGTCAAATTGGCGATGCTTTCGTGAACACCTCAAAATGCATCTAAGCATACAAAGAGTTGGGATCAATAGAGGGAACTGCAAGGAACGTGTCCAAATAAAAATTAACTAAAAAACAAGGCCCTGTAACAGAAGTGGCAATGCCCAAAAGATGACTGTTGACATCCTTTTTCTACAGTCTTTCCTATGTTGCTAAGCTATGCAGGAGAGCAAGGGCAGCTCAATTGATGTTAAAAAATTGAAATAAAATGCAGATATGGGCTTGAAAACATCACAGCCGAAAGGGCATTCGACATCTACATATATATGACCTGAAATCTTCCAAATGCATAGTTAAAACCTCAAATCAAATTTCCTCAAGTTCCAAGGAAGAACTACTGTCATGACTTGATGCTCTTTTATGAGCTACGTAGGAAACTCGATACAAATAAAATTCTCGTCAAGTTCAGTCGGCCCAAGTCAAATCTCAAGTTTTCACTAAAGCCAAACTGTCAACTGTAATTCAATACAAAGCTTTTGCTCATTGAGTTCAGTCGTCCCAAAAATCAAATTTCCGTCAAATCTAAAGTGTTCATTCCGACTCGATACAAAGCTCCTGCTCATCGAGTTTAATCACCCCCCTCAAATGATCTCATGATCAAACCCAAATACAAAATTCATCCTTGGCGGAACTACGATGACTTGATTCCGTCTCGAACGGATACGTAGGAAGCTCAACGCAAATTAAGTTGAGTTCAGTCGCAATCCAAAGTCAAAGATCATACTCTATCCAGAACTACTAAGGCTTGATGCTCTCAAACGAGCTACGTAGGAAACTCGATATCAAGTCATACAAATGTCGAGTCCAGCCGCAAGTTCTAAATCAAATTCATACCTTTTGAACTGCGAGTGATTTGATTCTGTCATCACGGATACGTAGGAAACCCATATCCAGGTCCAATCACAAACCTCAAAAGAAAAAAAAATTCAACCCCGATACTCCATCGAGTTGAAACCCCAAACACATAAACCTACACACATATACCCCAAACACATACCGAAACTCAAATCAGACAGCAAGTCTAAACCAAATCAAATCCAAACACCTTACCATATATCAAACCAGACACAAAGTCTAACCAAATCAACCCAAATACAGAAACCCTGTATCTTCGAACTACGTTGGACTTGATCCTTCCCATGAAGGTACATAGGCAACCCTCATCAACGGGTGCAATCCAAACCACCAAAAACCCAAATATTTGTCCTCTTAAAATATCCGTATAATTTAAAATTTTGAAGAAGTACAGATAAGGGTTGAACTTTATAAAAAATTTCAAATTAAAATGTGTTATACGAGATTGTTCCTTTAACAATTTTTGTTTAACATCAAGGTTTAGGGTTTGTGTTTGGTTTAGTGTTTCCGATTGTGACCAAGATAGTGAGGGTGATTGTGATGGCCGAATGTAACATAGAACACAAGAGCAAGATAGCTTTTGGGATTAAAATCGAAGAACCCTTTAATCCATAAAGAGTGTAAGATCATGAGATTTATTGTAAAGTCCTTCTTGAGGGTTTCATTTATCAAACAATGATATATATAGGTTACAAGATATTGGGCATTTGGGCCCACTATACAATATGAGATCTATGTAATCTATCAAACCCCCGCAGTCGAAAGTGGTGGGTCCCGTACTATGAGACTGGACCGAAAATCGAGGAACAATTGCCGAGGTAAACCCTTGGTGAAGATATCAGCGTATTGATAGAAGGACGGGACATGAAGAACACGAATATGTCCAAGAGCAACCTTGTCCTGAACGAAGTGTAGATCGAGCTCAATGTGCTTCGTTCGCTGATGCTGGACTGGGTTGCTGGCCAGATAGACGGCGGAGACGTTGTCGGTGTAGACCAGGGTGGCCTTCTGAAGAGGGCAGTGGAGCTCAAGAAGGAGATTGCCCAGCCAAGAGCACTCGGAGACAACGTCGGCGACACGTCTATACTCTGCCTCGACGCTAGAGCGAGACACCACAGACTGTCGCTTCGCGGACCACGACACAAGGGTGTCGTTGAGGAAGACACAGTAGCCAGAGGTGGAGCGACGTGTGTCAGGACAACCACCCCAATCTGCATCAGTGTAAGCGACGAGGTCATGCCGAGAGGAAGGGGTGATTGTGGTGCCCAGCTCGAGAGTACCGCTGATGTACTGGATGATCCGCTTCAATGCCTGAAAGTGCGGTTCCCTTGGCGCATGCATGAAAAGGTAGATCTACTGAACGGCGTAACTGATGTCTGGCCTAGTGAACGTATGATACTGCAATGCACCGGCAAGGCTCCGGTACAACGTCGGATCATCAACCAGAGGACCAGAGTGAGCACTGAGCTTGTTGGATGTATCCACAGGGGTAACAATTAGCTTGCAGTTACTCATCTTGGCCCGAGCAACAATCTCGGCAGCATACTTACTCTGAGAGAGAAACAGCCCAGACGCCTGACGATGCACGGCGATTCCCAAGAAGTAAGACAACGGACCCAGATCTGACATGGCAAACTCAGCACTCAACTGGGAAATAAGAGACGTCCGACGAGCATTAGAAGAGGCGGTGAGGATGATGTCGTCGACATACAGTAACAGAAAGGCCATGTATGTGCCTCTGCGATAGATAAACAGAGACGTATATGAGCGGCTCCCAACGAAGCCCAAACGGAGCAGATGAGAAGCAAAGCGCTGGAACCAAGCCCGCGAAGCCTATTTCAGATCATACAGAGAGCGCTTCAGGAGACAGACGTGCTTGGGACGATCAGTATCAGCGAACCCCGGTGACTGAAACATGTAAACTGTCTCATTTAGATGGTCATGCAGAAAGGCGTTCTTGACATCCAGTTGATGAATGGCCCAATGGCGCGACAATGCTAAGCTCAACACCACTCGGATAGTGGCAGGCTTGACCACGAGACTGAATGTCTCATCACAATCAATACCTGCCTGCTGCGATCGACTGTTGACCACAAGACGATCTTTGTAGCGCTCCAACGTCCCATCGGAGGGGAACTTGTGGCGGAAGAGCCACATGCAGTGAATGACGTTCGCCTAAGGGGTGCGAGGAACCAGAACCCAAGTACCATTCCTTGTAAGGGCCCTGTATTCGTCGAGTATAGCCGTCTGCCAATTCGGGTCGAGGAGGGCTATTTTGTGGGAGGTGGGGATGGGGGAAAGGGTGGTCGGGTTTGAGGCAGGAGGTGGTTAGGAATCGGTGGTGGCGGCATGAGAAGGTGCGGCGGGCGCGACCCCGGCAAGGGAACCGCGGCAAGTTGATGTGCTGCGGCCGCAACATCTGGTGTGACGGGGGGTAGCCGAGAGTAGGTAGGGAATGGTATGGCGGGGTGATGTGTGGCGTTCATAGAGATGATCTTACGAGGTCTAAAAACACCGGAGATGTTGCGGGTGTGCGGTCTGGTGGTAGCAGGAGGGGGTGGCGGTGGGGGTGGTGTAGGTGGAGAGGTAGGAGCATCGGTAGAGCTCTGGGAAGGAGAAAGTGAGGGAATGAAGACTTTGACTCAGACTGGGACATATGAGGTGTGGAAGAGGGGAGAAGAGGAGAAGAAAAAGGAAAGAGAGACTCATCAAAGGTGACATGACGGGACAGAATGAGCTTATGGGTCTGTTTGGATGTAAAATTTTGTCTTTCATTAAAGGACACCATATACGCTCGTGAAATTATTTTTGTGATAGCTTTCATGTGATAGCTTGAATATCAATCACGAATACGAGCTACTATCAATAATTACAAACAAAGGAAGTATGTGGGGTGTATTACATATTAAATACATCATTCTCGCGTTACAAGCTCACAAACTGGAGTACAACAAAATTCGATGCAATGGTCGAGCTTGTGAAGTGCAATGACAATTCGCCAGCTTATGCAAACACCGCTCATCGAGATCACTTCACTCGAAGTCTTGCAAGTGTCTCGATATTCCTCATTTAAGCTCTCATAAGTAAATTGTTTAAGCTGCAAAATTAATCAATTCCAAATTACGTGAGAAATCAAATACCATCAAGGAAAAAAATAGAAAATGAGGAAGTATATATATATATGGCTAATGTGTCTTAAGGTGCAATTAGATGAATGCTCATAATTCACACAAAATAAATGTGGGCCTAGCTCTATCCCTTATGGATCCAAAAGGAGGGCTAAAATGGCCCATACAATTGCTGAAAAATAAATAAATAAATAAATAAAGAAAATCAGCAATAAATAAAAAGATAATTCAGCAGGTAAAAGGGAAAAAGAAATCAGCCCTAAAAGGCTACTGTGCTCTCAGAAAAAGGAATCCGACAGCAAGGATCGTCCACCTACACCTAAAAGGAAATAAAAAAGCAATGTGTGTCTTGGAAGGAAGAAAAGGCAGTGTGTGTCTTAACTCTTAACAGTACTCATGAAAATAAGGAAAGTAGGGATTCATCTACCTCCTAATTTTTCCCTATAAAAGCTGCTGATTTTCTGGTTGTAAAAAAGGCTACACGGCTGCAGAAAAAGGCAGAGGGAAAGAAGAAAAAGCCACCCTCAAAAGTCATACAAACACACAGCACGCAGAGAAAAAAAAAGCACACGCAACAAGCAGCAAAGAAGAAGAGGAGGCAAACAGGTGGCCTTCTCTCCATGTTGGCTTTTTGGTGATTCCCGAAGCCCCGCCCTTGCAAACCCTACGGGCTTTCGCTTGTGGACTGGGCTTCGGAGTCATCAGATCGCCGTCAAATCAAATCAAGTTGAAGGACCGCCGCAACAGACTCTCGAAACCCCACCCTAGCAAACCTTGCGAGCTTTCGCTTGTGGCTTGGGTTTCAGAGTCATCAAATTGCCCCAAAACAAGTCGAAGTGCTGTCAAAATCGATTCTCGAAACCCCGCCCTTGCAAACCTTGCGAGCTTTCGCTTGTGGATTGGGTTTCGGAATCATCAAAACGCCCTAAAAGAGGGCAAAAACGTTGCTGGATTTTCCTAAGCTAACCAACTAATGCACACACACAAATTGCAAGCAAGTTTCAAGCAATGCAAAGGAAAAAAAATCACTGCATCCATATAATGAAATTGGAATTCTAATAAAAAAGAAGAAGAAAGCAAACAAATTTTCTTCTCAGTTCCATTTCACACCAAACAAATCCTCAAGTCAGGTTGCCTAAATTCATGTTCAAGAGCTGCCGCGGAAGACAAAACCAGCATCAAAGTCTGACCAAAAAGATGCTTAATTTGTTCTAAATCGGTCAACTAATTCAAGCATGCAAATTGCAAACAAGTTCAAACAGACAAAGGAAAGCAATTTCACTACAGTTAGACGGAATGGTGAAATTCAAATCCAAGAAAGAGAGCAGGTCGTCTAGAGAAAGAGAACAGCAAAAAACTGGACAAATCATAGCAGTTTAGTGCCTGTAAAAACAAATTGAGCAGGAAAGTCTTTCTCTTGGATGTCCCAAACAAAGCATATCATATGCAGCCCTAAAATTCATCAAAAGGGGCAAAATAATTGCACTAAACGGCAAATTTAAAGCAAGCAAACCCTAAATCCTCACTGGTTGCTACCAAATTGCAACTAACACCAAATCAAAATACCTAAATCAAGATCAACCATGTCTATGACAAACTGAGATCCTAATTCGGAAGAGACAGAAGGGCAAAGTTAAGCTTGACATACCAAGCCAGGAAGTCAAAGCGAGAGTCGTTTCACACGAAGTCCTCTTAACAGCAGTCCTGAACCCTGAGTTTGCTTCCTCTGCCAGTTGTCCTAAATCCCAAAGCCTCCAAACAAAACAAAATCTCAAATTAACAAATCAATGATCTCGGCTCTAATTATGTTTCCGAGGCCTAAATTGGATCAAACTAAGGGGGCAAATTGGCATAGAAGGGATGAAAACAAACATGTGGCATCCTCTCATTGCAAGAGCTCGTCCGTCCTCAATTGGTGGAAGCTCGTTCTGCATCCCCGCTCTCTCTCCAATAGCCCAAATCGAAGGGCCCCAAAATTACCGAAATCGCAACCCTAAAAAAAATTGCAAATGAAAATCGGTCAAACTCAGAGATTGAGTATACGATTAGAGGGAGGGTGAAAGGAGTTCCTAATTTGAGCTTCAATCGTTCAAACATCATCCAAACAAAAGGGTTAAGGGCGAAAATTCGGAATTAAAACAAAAACTCAGGGTGTACCTAGTCGGGGAGAGCCGAGTTGAAATTACTACTTGGACTCGGTCTGGATGGTCGAAACTTGCCTCGTCCTCGCCGCCCCATCTCGATGCCGAAATCTGGTGCCACAAATTCCTGTGTGGTGGCATCGCTGCTATCGATGGAGGCCCGTCGGTGCTCTTCCGTCTGACAGAGAGCTACGAGAGGAGGAAGAAACGAAAAGGGTAAACTGCAGGAAACCACCCCTTAAATGGGGATTTTTGCACAAAACTACCCCTTAAATGTATAATTGCAGGAAACCACCCCTAATAGCATTGCCGTTAGCAATAAACCACCCCCTCCAAGTTTCCATCCTAAATTCTGTCAAATGCGTGAAATGACTAAAACACCCTTGCTTTCTTTTAATTCATATATTAATGTAAAGAATATTAATGTAAAGAAGGGATTGTAAAATAAAACAGTAAAAAAGGAAAAGAAAAGACTTGAATTGAAAAGCAACCCCTTCCTTCTTCAACCTCTTGTCCGATTGTTCATCCACAGATCCACTCAAGGTTTTCATGGAGAATGTTGAGATACTCGGACCAGAATGAAAACTCTCTCTCGCAAAAGGCCCCGACATGAAAGGAACCCTAGAACTCAGAAAGCCGCCATCCTTGACCGTACTCAAACTTCACAAATCAGATCTGAATCTAGCACTACAATAAACCCCAAATCGACATACAAAAACCTCGATCTAAAAAAAATATCCATAATCCCCTCTGTCAGCCACCGATTGCAGCCAGATTGAAACACAAATGCCACCAAATCAATAATCCCTCGAAAATTTTGAAACCTCTCTGCTGCAATCACCTCTTGTGTGGAAAAATCGAAAGGAGATGAGAGATCGGTAGATGGCCTGAGCGTAGAAAGGCCAAGAAAAAAAGAAAAAAAATGGCGAGAATGGGGCAAAGAAATGGTTAGGGGGGCGGCGGCGATGTGTTTTGCGCGGCGAGGGGCGGTGGCTCAGTTGCTCTTGCGATGTCGGTTCCCTGCGTACTCACCTCCACGAGGTTGGGTGCTTCGAGCCTCCCGGCTCTCTCAGTTCCCTTCGACGGCAACGGTGGTAGTCCACCATGGGTGAACATAGACACCTCATACGGGCCCCTATGAGATGCTTATAAAATCAATGGCATGATCCTTAGACTCACCAATTTAAAACTTCATCCCCATGTTTTAGAGTGATTTTAGTCTCGGGGACGAGACTTGTTTTTAGAGGTGGATGATGTAAAGACCGGGAAATTTTAGAATATTAAATTATTAAAATAGAGATTTATAATCATCCTGATTTCTAAGATTTGGGAGGTTTGGAATTGCCGACATTGAGGTATTGGTTTTATTCTAAATATTTTAAAACGAGTTCCGGTATTATTTAGTTGAAAATTTAGATTATGTTTTATCCCGCTCCCATATGCGAAAATTTAAAATAATATTTAGAGTTCCTTATTAAGTTTGGAATTGAAAATTTAAAAATCACTTTAAGTCAAGTCGAGATAAGGTTAAGAAAACAGTTTCATAATTTATTTTCCGGATATTTGAAATCCAACTTCATGGACCACTTGCTTTTCCTCCCCTCTCTGCATATGTCTATTGCCCAGCAGTAGAAGCCAACTCTTCTTTGTCCTCTCGCTCTTGTTCCCTTTACAAATCTTCCCATTACATTTCAATTGTGGCTCAACACACCCCATCCTCCTAACTCTCCTCTCCCACACTTTCCTATCTATTTGGGTGAAGATTTCAGACACCACCCACGCCACGGCTGTGCCCCTACTTGTTATGAGAATGCAGCAGGTCCCCACCTTCAATTCTGATTCCAAATAGGCCTCCCCCCTCTCCTTTATTTCTAGGTTCAAACAAACCCAAATACACTTCCTCTCTTCAACCTACAAACACATACCTTGTTCTTCTTTCAAGCGCCACCCCCCCCCCCCCCTTCACCTAATCACCTCTGTTTTGTCGAGAAACGCCTGAGCCTGCAGCCCTCCCTCTTGCTTGATTCGAGCCAATCACAGCCACCAGAGCACCACCGCGAGTTCCGTCACCACTGCAGTGCCGCCCTCTCCCTCGTCGTACTCCTTATCTCCATGGAATGCCGAGAGCACAGGGGCTCCAAGGCCTGTTCTGCGAGGCGAGGTCGAGACCACCACAACTCCACCTCCCTCCTTCTCGACGAGAATTAGCAGCAGCAGCATCTACCTCACCTCCCCTGACGCCGACGAGCGCCCCGAAGTCACCCAGGAGCAGCCAGAGTCGCCGACGCAGAGCCCCTCGACGCCCTGTTTTTCTTTCCTTCGATTCAAAGTCGGGCCAAGGACAACCCGGATCCACCATCACCGGAGTCGCGGCGAGCCAATCGAACCTTTTCCAGCGAAGCAGACGACCCGGAAATGAACCCACCTCGGAGACGCTGTAAGTTCTCCTCTTTTCCCCTCTTTTTCCTCGCGACGTTTCTTCGATTTGGGATGGGTCGTAGTCGGAATCTCTATTCGGTCGGGGTGGGAAAACCTGGGATGGAAAGGTGCCGCCGTCGGAGCCTTGGCTTCTTTTTTCTTCCTTTCCGTTCCGTCGAAGCACAGAGATCTGTTCTGAGCGTGGGAAGGAGACGACGTCTGTTCTTTCTTCCTTTGGGCTTAGGCCTATTTAATTTCCGGATCCGGATCCCCTATCGGATCCTTCTCCTTCTTTTCTTTCCTAGGTTGGACTGGATCTAAAATGCATTCCGGGTTATATCACAAAACGGGTTTGGGTTTTCTTCCGGGTTATATGTTTGGGCTGAGGGTTTGATGTTTTGTTAAAACCATTACATGTTAAATGTTTATATTGATATGGCATGTCGATCTATCTTATGGTTATATATTATGTTAAGGTAGATGCATTATTATTATAGTTATATTATTTCTGACTTTATGAAAAAATATATTTTCTGAAACTTTAAATCTTACGAAAATCACCTTTTGGAAGTGATGTTATTGGAATATGTATTTTACGATGTTTTAATACGTGATTAGGAATTTTAAAGTGATTTATTGAGGTTAATTGATAAAGTAACTTATTTAATATGTTTTGTAAATGAGGATTATAAAGATGGATTTATTTTAGTGGTTATTTTGGATAAATATTGTTGTTAAATTATTTAGAAAATGTTTTAAGTCTTCCGAAAATGATCCCTAAAGGATTTGATGTGTTGAAATCGAAATGCCGGAATTATCTCCATAATAACGATTTTGAGGTATTGGTTTTATGGTTTAAATGTTTAATGTCAAGATTCTTTGTCTTGGGTTGATGATGTTGGTTTTGAGAAGGAATTTTGAAAATATGGTTGGTACGATTTTATCAATGAGTTTGATTTGAAGTAAATGATTTTGGTTAATGTTGATAGTATCGAAAAGGTTTTGGAAAATGGTTTTATTATCGATTGGTTTGAGGATGTTGAGCACTTGGGCTATGTGTGTATGAATGATGGACCGATAGCTTATGGAAATGGCTTGATGATAGGTGTATTGCTTTGGACTTGCGTTTGAGCCCTTGCTTGTATTATCCTGCTGTTCTGCATCTTCAGGTAAGTTCCCTAGGGGGCTTACTCAGGTTGGACATTCATGCCTGTTGTTGCATTTTATGTTAGGTGTTGCATATGCATAAAAGCATGTCATGTAGTATCCTGTTTAGGTTGCACTAATTGAATGAGCATCTGTTTACTTTATGCATTTGAAACAGAACGGCCGTTATCTGTGCTAGTCCTAGAGTCGTTGCTAGGGTCATAGGGTAGCCCAGCCTCATCGGGTACCCTGAGTCAATCGAGTCATGAACTTCCTTATATTATGAGATGCCTGCGGGCTTTATTGTGGAGCGGGTTAGGCATGCGTGCCGCCCGATTATGATGGAATGCATTCACGAGCTGGCCAGTCTCTGCCCTATCGGAAGGGGGTGGAGGTAGGAGAGGGATATGCCACTTGGCATTGTCTTGGGCCCTTTACAGTATTTTTACACATTATTGTAACTAGGAGCATGCTAGTGTGTTTGACTTTCGTACTGCATTAGAGCATCTTTATTAGGTATAGCACATACTATGTGGCCTCAGCGAGGACTGCCGGTCCCTCATGAGTGGCTCGATCTGACTCCTTTCCCCGTTCTTTTTTTTTTAAGGTATCTGCCGCAGATTTTGTCTATATGACGGGGTTCCCTTTTGGCGAATCGAAGAACCTGGCTAATTCTCTAACTTGGTGTAAATGGTAATAATTCACTTATGTTTTGGTTTTGACCCGGCTCTGCCGTGACACTTTGTATCTTAACTTTGCTTCCGCTTTACTTTCATTTGAATTGGATTTCGCGACATAGTATTAAGATAGGTTAAGGGTACCCAACGACCCTTCGTGGCTTTTAGGGTTTGAAATCCTTCTTTCTACTAATCTTAAAATGAATTTGAGACCTCGACCCGTACCTGGATTGCAAGATCCGAACAAGGGGTTTCATCCCTTGAAACGTAACCCGGAAATCATAATTCTGGGCCGTTACAGTAACCCGATATTAAATCCTAAAAATATATCGGGTAGAGTCGCCAACCTCTAAATTCATTTTTAAATGAATACGAGGTCAATGTCCAACCAAGTTAAATCATTTGTTCTCAAAAGAACTACACCTTATTAAATCCCGACTTATCGGATACGTAGGCCACCGGACATAAAGCTAAAGCTCGCCTGGTTCAATCGGCAAACCAAAAAAAAAGATCGAATTAGTTCTAAAAAGAACTACGTGAAGACTTGATACTCTTTTATGAGTTACGTAGGAAATCCGATCGATGTCAAAAATTCAACATACGTCGGATTCAGTCGCCCATCTCAAATCAAATTAAATTTGTTCTCAAAAGAACTATATAAGATTTGATTCCTGACATAAAGCTAAAGCTCGTCAAGTTCAATCGCCAAATTCAAATCAAATTGGTTCGTTTAGGACTACGAGTGATTTGATTCTCTATGTCAAGCCAAAGCCCAGCGAGTTCAAACACCACCCTCAAAAGATCTCATGATCAAACCCAAATACAAAAATTCATTCTTGTCCCAAACTACGATGACTTGATTCCACAAAATAAGTGGATACGTAGGAAACTCAGTGTAAATCAAATTCTCACCTAGTCCAGTCACACCCAAACATTCCATCAAATCTCCTTAAATTCCTTTGTCGACTCTGATCATCTCAAATATCAAATTTTCAGCAAAGCCAAAGTGTCTACTCTAACTCGATACAAAGCTTTCGCTCTTCGAGTTTAGCCAAAGCCAAAAACAAATAAAAATTCAAATTTCACAATCCTCAAATTGACTTCTAAGTCAAAGCTCAAGTCAAAGCAAGCCAAAGTGTTGTTGGGTTGATTTTGAGCTAATTTCATGTTCCTATCATTGTCAAATTGTTTATGGATCATGAGCTAATTGAATTTTAGAATTTTAGATTGCGATATGTTTTAGAATTTGGGGCTTTTTTCCAAAAGCCAAATTGTTTGAAATTGATGATATGGTTGTGTTGTTGGGTTGATTTGGAGCTAATTTCATGTTCATATCATTGTCAAATTGTTTGTGAATCATGAGCTAACTGAATTTTAGAATTTTAGATTGCGATATGTTTTAGAATTTGGGGCTTTTTGCCAAAAGTCAAATTGATTGAAATTGATGATATGGTTGTGTTGTTGGGTTGATTTGGATCTAATTTCATGTTCATAGCATTGTCAAATTGTTTGTGAATCATGAGCTAACTGAATTTTAGAATTTTATTGCGATATGCTTTAGGTTGATTAGGTTCTTCTATTTTAGCATGAAAATCATAATTTAGCCTATTAGCTCAATTGCTAGAGCAATGTGCATTTGCACAAAGATGTGGGTTCAAATCCCACATAGGTTACATAATAGACAAGTGCGCAACAATCGCAAATTGTTAATCATGCACATTATAATCTTAGTTATGCACAATTGTATCCTACTTTTGCACAATTCTATCTTACTTTTGCACAATTGTATCTTACTTTTGCACAATTGTAGTTTAAATTTGCACAATTGTATCCTACTTTTGCACACTTGTATTCTAAATGTGCACATTACAATTTTATTTTCACACTTTATGTTCTTATATTTGCACTTGACAGTTGCACAAAAGCACTTTAAAATTGCACAAATGCACTTTAAAGTTGCACAAATGCACTTCATAGTTGCACAAATGCACTACAGAGTTGCACAAATGCACTACACAGTTTCACTTTATGTTCTTATATTTGCACATTACAATTTTATTTTTGCACTTTATACTCTTATTCATGAAGAGAAACATCGAACTTCTAAGCGATAAACATATATAGTTGCACAAATGCACTTCACAGTTGCACAAATGCACTTCACAGTTGCACAAATGCACTTCGCAGTTGCACTTTATGTTCTTATATTTGCACATTACGATTTTATTTTTTGCACTTTATACTCTTATTCATGAAGAGAAACATCGTACTTCTAAGCGATAAACATATATAGCCTATGCGGGGTTTGAACCCGCTTCTTTGTGCGTAGGCACAATGCTCTACCATTTTGAGCTAATAGGCTTTGTGTTTGGCATGTTTGGAAAATTTTGACAGAACATTGACGAACCTAAGCTCTCTAGTAGGAGCCAGGAGGGTGAGGAAGGGAGCCATCCCACGAGATTCCTAAGTAGTGATGGCCTTCATCTTGCTGCGAGCACAGAAGCACCTCTAAGGGTTCTGAAGTCAAATGCATTCACGTCGCTATTGCAAATTTGCAGTCTTAAGAGTTTGTGTGACAGGGAGCTAAATTGCATATAGCTCAATGTGGAGAAAATAAAAGGCTCAGTAAAACATAAATTGAACAGAGAAAAAAAAAAGGCAGTAAACTCAATTACTAAGAGCTCAAGTTGCAGAGCTTTAAGTTCAATTATTTGTCACAAAATTCCTTCTCCGGGTTAATCTCAATTACTGATCCCACCTATGCCTCATGAATGTAATTATTAAAAGGGTTGTCCATTGATCAAAGTAAAACAACGTCTTACCTGTGAAGATGTAATGACCATGGAAATGGGATACGACTAAATGTTTTCTCCTGGAGGGAGCTCCGCGAGCTTGGGTTGAGTACCCAACACTCGCTCCATATCCAACCAGACCTCTATGTTTCGGATGTTGTAGCCAACCACCATCAACCAATACAAAAGCTTCGCTAGTTCAGTTGCATTCGTCTCTGTTACATTTGTCTGCACAATACACATCAACAATAAATGTCAATTCTCTTGCACATAGATGTTGCCAATATATGAACTTTGAAAGATGACTTGTTTACAACTTGAAGCATCAAACCTTCATTTGCTGCTCTGAAACGGCTAAAAGGCGTTTTATGAATATATTCATGGCCAATATAACATCTTCACCAGCACTACTTGTCAAATCCTACACACAAATAATCAGAAAAACAAAATGTCAAGAGATGCTCTAGAGTTCAATTTTCCAGCATCTTCACCAGTGGTTTGAAGGGCATGCAACTAGTGGCGAAGGCCGTATCTATAGCAGCTTTACTCAGTTAGAGACTAAGAGACAAGGGTTCATGAATTTTATCAACAGATGCACATCAACACTAAAATGAACATTTCTAATCACAGCGTGAAAATACTAGAAGATGACTGAGATACGAAGCACCAAAAACCGTCCATAACAAAAGGAAGCAGAGGGTAAAAAATAGAATCTCTGAATCCAAACCTTCAAATTTTGAGGTTCAAGCGACTTTAAGTGCTCTAACAATTCATCCAGCGACAGGCTTCCTTGCAACTTGACGATTCAATTCTTCTATCTCTGCTTCAAGCAACTCAATGCACTTCACAACATCCATCTTTTCAGGACCTGAAACAACTCAATGTACTTCACAGCAACTCAATGTACTTCACATCATCCATCTTTTCAGCAAATCTAGAAATTGCACAAGGAAATATAAGAGTTCTCATAACTGATTACCTTGCCATTCAGATTGAAACATCTTTCAAATTTGTCATCAAACTCATTCTGCTTCTCTACAAGTCGATCGGTGAGAGATTGTCCTGAATGATACAATAAATCATAGTTAAGCTTTTTTTACATCATTGAGCTCACAAATCGCCAATGCAAAATCACATGTTTATTCAGTTTCGTTTCCTAACTGGGGGTCTCGGCTTATAACAGACAAGTAGAGTGCGTGAACTGAAGAACATACATATAATATTTTTAGCAAAGTTTATGGAAATCAAATCCTTACTATTTTCTCCTTGAATGCAGTGCACTGATAATCAGAAGAACGAATGTATTAATCTGATTATCATCAAAGGCAAAGAATCAAACACTGCATTCAAAAATTAATTGACTGATAATCAAAGGAAGAAAATGGTTTAGAGTCAAAAAGCAACAATTGTAAAGACAAATGCTTTGTGCATAGATAAATAAAAAATGCATCAATACCAAATTATGAACTTTTGAATCAAGATTTGCAGTTTGAAATCCATCCAATACCCAGGCTCTAGTCTTTCTCACTCATGTGGCAATTGGGAACGAAATCGACGAAATTATATACCTGAAATTGAATCGAAGGGAAAAGAGAAAGGAAGAGCGTTATGGGTGCAGCGGCGGCCGCTCCGCCATCCCCATTGTCGGTCGTCATCTCCTTCGCAACCGCCCTGCACCTTCGCATCCAAACTCCCGCCGCACAAACGCTCCACCTTCATCGACGGTTCCGCCATCGCCATCGCTCGCTCCATTGAATCGCCACCGGATCTGCAACTGGTGGCCACCGGAACCGCCCCTGTTCCTCCCAACACCAGCCGCCGCCACGGAGTCCCTAGCGTTCGGTTGAACTTGGTTTTGCAGGATGGCTTCTCGCTCCTTCAACAGCAACACATCGCCGGTGATGCTTGCTTTGGTGGTGTAGGCGACTGGTGGTGGGTTTTGGTCGGAATCCGCCTTCGAGTGGTGGAGTCCCAGCCCTGACCGGTTACGCTTTCGCTTTCGCCTTCGCCTACCTCCTCCACTTTCTCTTTCCTCTTTGCAGAAAAAGGATGAATGTGTGGTAGCCTGGTAGGGTTTGATTATGTAACACGCGTTGTATGTAGGGTGGTATTGTGTTTTGTGTTTTAACTTTTTTAATTGATTAATATTATTGAATAATCTCAACCTTCCAATTCCTCTAAATCAATGGTTAGGATTTGTGTACATGATACTCATTAAGCCTTGAGTACATATGATCCTCTCTCTCTCTCTCTCTCTCTCTCTCTCTCTATATATATATATATATATATATATATATATATATATATATATATATATATATATATATATATATATATATATATATATATATATATATATATATAGTGAGTGGTTCCCTTGTGCACACCCTTTAGAGTATATTTAGTGCGCATGAATCTAGGCCTTTAATTGATAGAAGATGGACGGCTGGGATTAAAAGGGATTTTGTTTCTTTTTTATTACTAAAATTGTGGGACCCACATGCCAAAAAACCACCATTCCCCTTTGCAAGTGCGTGTATTACCCCCATCACTCATTCTTTTTTTTAAAGCTTTTTTTTTGTCATCTTTTTTTAATATATAAAATATTTGAAAAAAGTAAATGATTATGGGTGATTGGTTGATCGATGGAACCACCCGATTTCGTTCTTTTTTAAAATTTGACAATTCCACCGAATAATGTTTCACATGCTACCGAATAATATTATGTTATCTTTTTCCATTTAGTTTATATCAAAATTTATCAATTCCACTGAATAATTTATCACATACTACCGAATAATATTTTTTTTGTTCATCAATTTCAGATAAAAAAAACCTCAAATCACCAAATAATACTTACGATTTATATGAATAATGATTTATATTTCACCGAATAATGTTTCAATTTCACTGAATAATGTTTTTTAGTTATTTGTCATATCGAAGACTCCATATACTGACGAATAATGAATCATATTTCACCGAATAATTAACCAATTCATTACCACTAATAACAAAAAAATCGACACATTTGCCAGAATAATGCGGAAATCATGTTGATTAAACAACAAATTTCAGCCCTACCCCAATTTCATCGATTCCCCTAACCTTTTATCAAACAATTTAATAGATTAAACAATTAAAAAAATTGGCAATTTCATCAATACCCCTAACATCTGATCAAAAGATTGAGGCTGCCTTGCCTTGCATCAAACAATAAAAAAAAACACCTCTGATCGATGAAATTGAGGATATCTTAACAAACCATAAACAAAGATGGATACAATGGAGGAAGTCATTGTCGTCGATGTCACTGGTGAAGGCTCTCTGAATCCGACGTCTTTGTGCTTCGAAGTTGCGCCGGAAGGAGTTTCTCCCTCAGATCTGGGGGCGGTGCCCTCCCAATCGCCGAATTTGACACGATGTCGTCGAGGATTGGAGGGGGCTGAGAGGTGGCGGCTCTTCGCAGATCTGGGGGAGGTGCCCTCCCAATCGCCGCCACCGCCTTCCTCTTTGCCCTCGACGCCCCTGTCCATGGCCGCCTTCCCCTTCGTTTTGTGCTTCCTCCAATTTCCACAATGAAGTCGGTGAAGAAGAAGACCACAAGCGTTGCCGAAATCGCCGCCGCTCTCGCCCTTATCGCCGCCGCTTCACCTTCCTCGTTTCACATGTACTGATGTACATGATGAGATGATTAGGGATTTAGGTTTTTATTTGCCATCATTCACACGCCTCACGCTCTAGGATGAGTGATTGATAGCCTTTTTTATTTTTTTTTTATTTTTAAAAAAGGGACGTGTAACCATCTCACCCTTTTATTCAATTTAAATCAAAGGTCCATATTTGTGCACAAGATACATCCTAAGGCTTGTGCACAAAGTACCCATTCACTATATATATATATATATAGGAAACGATATCTACACCGCTAATTTTTACTATTTACACCACTAATCACCGCATAGGGATGCGGTGAGTTAATGACATTCTAATGACGGTCAACGTACTACCGCATATACATGCGGTTAATCACCGCATCCCCATGCGGTACTAGCCTCCGTATAGATATATACCTCATATACATGCGGTATGCACCCCCGTTCCGTTCAAACTGCACCGCATACCCATGCGGTAGGTATCGGATAACCCGATTTGAGCGAAACTATTCGGAGCAGCTGAGGGGACCGATAGGAGCCGAATCCCACCGCATGGGTATGCGGTATTTGCCGACACTAAGAATTGATCGTACAGGCCATGGGCATCTACAATGGCATGAACTTGTACAATCCATGGACATCTGCAATGTTATATCCTTCTACAGTGGAATTAACTTGTAATAAACGTCGTGATCTGGAAAAAATCATATGTTCAATTGAAAAGAAAGATTAATAAAACGAAAGTGCGATATGGAGTTCGGTTGTGAAATGGAATAGATAAAGATACAACCCAATTGAACATATGAAGTTCGAGAAATGACATCAGAAAGTGGGAAATGCTAATACGGTAGGGGACGGCCACCATCACGACGGCGGTAAGCTCTATATCTTGCAGTCCTCGCTGCAAACTGCTCGTCCCAACCGTCGACAGTGCGAACGTGATGCCGTGTCCATGTGACGTAGACTGGAGGAAGAGGTGAACCAGGCAACAACCAAATCTGTGAATAAAAGGTTAATATTGATGTTAGAAAAGAGAAACAAAACAGTAACAAATTAATGAATATGAAATACGAAACGTACCGGAACGAAATGGTTGATGTTGCCGACTAAAGCTATTCCATCTAGCTCCTCATAGGCCGGTACTGACGGGCCACCGGTGGCGTACAGAGGTAGGCATAACATAGGCATCATTTGTGACAAAATCACCAAAGGACGCTGGTGAAGCGTGGCAAACACCTCGCCCATGATCGGAATCTCCATCCAATACGTAGCATCATGACACGTGCCGAAATAGTTGACCCTCATGATGAGCTCCTGTAAGGCCGGATAGTAATGGTACCGATCTGAATGCACCTGCAACTCAACGGCCAGCTCTCGTCGAACTCGAGGCCATGCGTCTTGTCCCAAGTTGAGAAGACAAGCTAAAGACCTATACCCACAGTGACCATCACCTGCAACATTTGTGACGGCTCGTACGAAAGTAATCATGAATTCGTCGACGTTGTCAGTGCCCCAATTGAATTCTACTCGAGGTAGATTCTGTGGTGGAAGTGTCGTAGGTGCTGGTGTTGGAATGTCACTTACAATCTCCGGAGCTAGCTCCGACGCCGATCGACCTCGACCTCGTCCACGTCCCCTTCCACGACCCCGTCCTCGGCCTCTGCCTACTCCTCGACCCCTGGGAGGGTCGTCGATGGCAATGTCGTTGGACCCAGTGGCCTCCTCAGTACCTTCCACGTCATCTGTTTCGTTTGATGCCGGTTGACCCCGACCTCGGCCTCGCCCTCGTGCGGATCCAGTGGTCGCCTGTTTATCTGCCTGGCGTTGAGCCCGAGCACGCTCACGTTCCCAAGGTAGAGGGTTCGTCTGACAGGGGTGGCGAGTCCTCGGTCTCCCGGGCGGTCTACGGTCCTCCGGGTCAGGGGTGGTCAACGGTGTCTGGGACGGACGATTCTCCAACGAGTATCCTCGTCCATAGCTCCGCTCTGGAACAAACTGATCATGCGCGACATGTCCACATCAGCTCTGCTGAGTGGAGTGTTATCCTGGACGTTGTCCACATGAGGCCTCTTGAAATCCAATTGCTTCCAAAAATTATGTATCTGGGATGGTCTGATGGGTATCTGCGTGTCTCGACAAGCTTGCATGTCATGTGTGCATGGAAGACCGTAGACGTCCCTTCAATAGGCATCTCTGCATAGTTGCGACGGTGGCTCGGCTTCCATCTTTGTGTAGATTTCGAACAACAAGTTGAAACATTCCTTCGACACAATATTCCGAATTCGATCGAAAATCCATAGGTCGTGGGAGTCTGTAGGCCAGGTGTTGTTCACTCTCCCCAATGTATTCTTCACCTCCCAAATTTGATCCGACATCATGAGATCGATTGTGTTTATCACGTGAGTGAAATCACCGACTGCAGAGTTTAAGGTCTTTTTCAACACAGAATGAGCAGCCTCAACCCTAAAAGATAAGTGTGAATCGCAGTTGGAAATCGTTATCCCTAAACAAATTACGGGTATAATGAATTTTATATTGAAAATGTAGGCGCACCTGTTCGTCGTGGTCGTACCAAAATGCTGGATTGCGTCTGTCCATGCACGAACTATCTGCTTCGAGTAATCTCGTAACCACGTCGCCTCCAAATACGGCATAAGCCCTTCAATATGCCCCCACTCTGCATGCATACCCCTCCTTCTAGCGGCAAAAGTTTCAACCGATCTGGATTGGAACAGGCCAACACATGCGTTCTTGAAATGCCTAGCAACATCAAGATTCTTTGACTTCTGGAAAGCAGCTTCTTCGCATCGTCGGAGGACGTGCACTGTGCACAACATGTGCCTGACGTTGGGAAGAACTTCTCGTAGCGCCGCAATCAACCCCAGCTCTCGATCAGTGACAATAACGTTAGGAAGATTACCTCGCATGAGGTAAACGAGCTGCCCCAACGCCCAAATGTACGTATTTGTGTTCTCGTGCGACATGAAGCAGAACCCGATGACGAAGTTCTTCTTTGTGCAAGTAAATCCAACGAACTCACACAAAGGGATCCCGTACCTGCACAATGAAATATTTGAGTTCGCATGCCGTGGTGGGAATGGGTTAAAGAATTAGTGTATATAGAAACTTACGCATTCGTCCGGTATGTACTATCGACGAGGACGACGTATGGAAACATGGCTAGAAGATGCCGAGCGTCTGTATGGGCGATGAATAGATCTTGAAGCATGTTGGGATCGTCAGGGGATCTCCTCGTACAATAGTAGTAACCCTTATCCCGCAAAATGCGGAGTGCTTCCTGGGAGACTGTTCGATCTCCTCTCGCTTCAGCTTTAAACTTTGCTCTCGCATTGTACACTTGGCGCCGCGATGTGAAGTTTAGCTTCTGTCGTGCGTCAGTTGTCATCTTCAATGTAGCTAAAATCGGTTTTGGTGGGGTACCAGCGACGGTAAGGGCCAACGTAGTGTCTCTTTCATCTGCATCCATCCGTCCGACGTACGGGTGACCGTCCAATGCACCGGGGAGTAGATGGTTGTGCTTGCCATGAATAACGTCCAGGCCCCATTCGCCCCGTTTGAACTCCACGCCAGACAATGCAAACGGACACCCCTCTATCTTCGACACAGCTCTGCGCGTGTTCCCGCTTGCATCATCTCCGGCTACTCGCTGTCTCTTACGGGGAGTGTACTGGTCGTACTTCTCACATGCGAGCAATAGACTCCCACGCCTTGTAGGAGTGCTCGCCCAAGAACGCTTGATTGTCAAAACCATATTAAGCTTTAATGCTATGCCACGACAATGTTGTAGGAGATCGTCGCGATTGGTCCACGTCTCGGATGTAGCAAATTCGGCAGTGTAATCGCGGTACTCCTGGTTACGGGCCTCATCGTCCTGACCGTCTTCCGGCATCGGATCAGCCTGCTCCTCCAGTGGTAGCTGCCAGCATGCAAACAGTGCATATATATTACGCGAACCATTCATGGTTTCTGTCTGCTCTACTTCAGAACCTAATTTATTCCCCTACATTTAAAAACCGGTACCTATATCTTGGTTTCCATTCAATATGATTCCACTACCTATATTATACCTACAACGACATTCCAAATGATAAACATTAATCACATACCGGAAGACGAGGTGGTGGTGAGTTATCGGCCATTCGCGTCGCGGTAGGTGCTTCCTCCCCCGGGCTTGAAGGTCGTCGGCTGGTGTCGTCGTTAACCATATTAGAAAATAACCGTTGATTGGGGGTGATGGGATTGGATGCATTCCAACGGAGAGCGGGTGACTTCTTATACAGTAATGCATGAACACTGCATGCCTATGCGGTGTTTGCCTATGCGCTGTTTCCAGATGACCGTTGGGGCTGATTTATTTGAACATGTGGGCCCACCGCATAGGTGAACGGTGCATACATACCGTATGGGTATGCGGTACATCACCGCCTACGTAAACGGTATACAGTATACCGCTTGCACATGCGGTATGCATCTATATATACCCCATGGCCGTTTCGTGACATTTTTCGTGGCGGAAAAGCGATGATACTCTGTGCGAACTAGTCATGGCCAAAGATTTGGGTCTTCGGAACGAAATTTTTGACCGTTGATTAGTTTGCACCGGTTATATCGCTTCGTCTTGTAAATTAATTAAAATGTATGCTTTTTTCATGGCTCAACAGCGATGATAGCCTAGGCAACATGCCACGGCCAGCGATTTGTGTCTTTCGATTGAAATCGCTGGCCGCTGGCATGTTGCTCGGCTTATATCGCTTCGATGTGGGGTTATGTAGCTTCGATCTAATAAAATGCAATAGGTATCCGCAGGATATTGTGAAAGACGTTGTGATAGTATATATGTACGCCCATGACGTCTTTAACATTATCATGTGGATGACTATTGATCTTCCAAACAAAATTGTAAATGCTTCGGAAACGTACAGGCACGGGTACACCGTCCTCTTCATTCGTCATTGGAGTGGGCGTCTAAATTAAATATGTCAAGGGAGAATGATCCTCTTACAAGAGGACGAAGCTGGGAACTTTCGTCGGAACTCACGACGGAATCTATCAGTTTCGCACTTTTATAAGAGGTTCGTTCTCCTTCGACCGATGGAATTTGGACGACCAACTCCGATGGCGGAAGAAGATCACGGTGTACCCGTGCCTTGACATTTCCGCCCTTTTTTGAATACCGCATTGATATGCGGTAATGTATACCGCATGTATCTGCGGTATACTACTCGCATACAACGGGTCATGTTTTCCCGCTATAAATGACCCCCGTGTGATGTGGTGATTATTACAACATGGCGGCTGGTAATACTCCAAGACCTTTCTACTCAGTCTCAGGTAGCGGACCGAGGGATTTTTTCTGGTGGGTAGAAGACGTCTCGCTGACACAAATATTGGTAAGCCCCATTCTGTCGTCTGTCATATAAATCACACTGTTCCGAAGTCACCAAGTACATCTTAAAAATTGCAGCCTCTGACTTCCAACTTCGAGGAAGAATACGGGCTGGCTGGTGTCGAAAGAATAACGCTGACTAATGGGGCACGGAGGAGAGGCACTAGCATCCGGGTTGAGCGCAACACATCCGGGGCGCTCTGGCTCGCAGAAGGATGGAATAATTTCCCGAGATCCCGTGACGTGCGTGTAGGGGCGGGGTTGATGTTTAGCTACTTAGGCAACTCCCGGTTTCGGGTAGTCGTAGTACCGCCGGAGAATGTTTCACCATCAGATGAATAGAACAATAATGATTTCCTTTGATGTGTGACATGACGATGAAAAATGAGGCACTTTATCCGTTTTTATGTTATTTGTTATTCCTTGAAATTATCAAAATTCATTCCATGCAATGGTGTCGCCGTGCTTAGACTCCAATCCACGTGCTGGGAAGATGACGTCATGCGGTATACTTGTATACCGTCTAACCATGCGGTATGCATGTATACCGTCTAACCATGCGGTATACGTATACCGCAATCTCAGGCGGTATATGTATGACGTATGGTCGTAAACATGTATACCGCCTAACCATGCGGTATACATATACCGCCTGAGATTGCGGTATATATATACCGCATGGTCATGCGGTGGTTTTAAAAGTGCGACCCCTATAAAAGCCGTAGTTTGAGACTTTCAGTATACCATAACCACTATGGCAACTACCAAAGTGTATGAAGCGGAGACAAGATCCGGCAGCAGGTTTAGACTTACGGTCGAAACTTTTCGTACGCCACCAGACGATATATTGTGCAACTGTCAGCACAGAAGCTCGACGGGATGGTCGTGCTGCCTTTGCCAAGTTGTATGCGAAGAACGCGATACAGCAAGAGTTTCCGATTCAGTGGACCTCGAGTGCGTTGAAGGAGTGACTTACGAGGATGTCCGCATGACAAGGCCGTACTCGTATAGGGATAACCCTGCAGCATATTATATTCACGCGACGGAGGCAATTACGGAGCTTGTTAGCGACTTTTTCTCCAACTTCGGAATGGCCAATGCAACGCAGGTGGCAAGATACACCGTGGAAAAAGTTGTGCGGCGTGCAAACACAAAGCTTCGAAAGTACGCATTTAACCGAATACATATTCACATTTTCCCGAGCAATGTGGAGGAGTCGGTTGGTAGTTGTTATGTACCATAGGTAAAATGTTGTCGTGTCCTAAATTGTTGTCTAGCATTTATAGTGAATGTATCCGGTCACGAGGTAATCCAGTATTTATATTTTGCTGATAAATGATTGTCGGTTGGCAATTGTTGTGTATCATTTATAATGAATTTATCCGGTCACGAGTTAAACCAGTAAATATATTTCGCTGATAAATGATTTGCATTACACATGTGGTGATACATGTTCATTTTGCATACAACTACCTACTGACTCCTCGAGAATACGCGGGCCAATCTGGATCTCAATGCGGTTGAATGCGTACTTCTTCACTCTGTCGTTCGCTGGACGGACGGCGTTGTCGACAGTGAACCTTGCAATCTCAAGTGCGCAGTGTAGCCTGACATCGCTGAATAGGTCGCTGATTGCGCATTTGATTGCCTCTACCGCCTCGCGGTAGTATGACTCGGGGTCCTCAACGTGTAATTGGTGACCTCTCAGACACGTCAGTTCAACCGGCTCCGAGCAAGCGTATCTGTCGCCTTCAACGCCTTTGTAGCAGACAACATGAGCAAGACAGCAAGGGAACGTTTGGCACCACCGCTTGTGCTGACAATTGCACAAATAATCTTTGTATGGCCTCGAAAACTTATCGCGTATTAGTTTGTATGACACACCCATCTCTGTCTCACCTTCAAACTCAGATATTCTAACCATGATTTGATTGTTTTGATTCGGATGAGATGCGGTACCTAACCACGCCTTTTATAGCCTATAGGAGACCACCGCATACACATGCGGTGGTTTCCACCGCAGGTGAATGCGGTAGATATCACCGCATGTGCATGCGGTAGTTCTGTTGTATAGTACGTCCCAAAAACTTGGAATCCGAGAACGGACCGGACCGGTTACGCTGCACCGCATACACATGCGGTAGTAAATACCGCATGGCCATGCGGTATTTGCCCTATAAATCAAGGACTCCACCACAGAAACCACCACACCGAGTGTCCACCGAATCACAAAATGGTGACCACCACGGATTTATACCGGCGGACGGCAGGGTATCTGGAGTACAAAGTCACATTACTTCGTTGCATGGAGCCCCGGTGGCCGGAGAAATGCACCTGCAAGCATCCAGCATATATTCCGGGAGATTCGTGTTGTATATTTCAGTGCCATATCGAGTCGGACACCGGCATTGCATATTCGCTCGTATTCTGTTGTGCGCACTGTTATGACGACAGAGGATTTCTCGAATCGTATTACTTGGATGTTGAGTCGTAAATCGCGAATCACATCAGAAGATACTGTCGTTACGACGTTTACGACATCGGGGCTGAGGGCCTATGTGATCATGTTATCCGCAAGCTTCGAGAGTTCAACGCAGGGGAAAGGTATTACGCGTACAACCAAATGAATATTTTCATTTCCATTAATGAGAGGTCATCGGAGGAAGATAGTGAGTAGATATGCGTATGCGTTGTATTTTCATGTGTAAGCTGTTAAACCGTTTCAGTAGATTCTCTCTCGAGTCGCCTCGGTGATGCGTATGCGTTGTATTTTCATGTGTAAGCATTTCAAATAGCGTACGAACCGACATGTTACTCGAACAACACTGTCACAACCAATAATAACACCACCTTCATAACACTACGCGTAAAAACGACTACACACCCAACAATAACAACAAGTTAAGGAGACTGAAACGGTGACGGCATGCTCCAGTAAAAGCGTTGCCTCCGGAAGGCTCACTCTGAAAGTTACTCTCTTGTAGGCAAAACGAACATTGTTCAGAATTTCATTTGTACAATGTTCGTTTTGCATACAACAGATTAAACTTCAGAATGTTGTATCTAGACATTGAATCTGCTGAGGATCTACACAAAAAGGATGTAAGTTCACCGCTTTTTATAGCTAATGGGACACCGCCTGTGCATGCGGTGATTCTGCATCACGTCCACACCGGCTATAAATCATGGCGTCCACCACAAGTGCGGCAGGAACCACCACGGCTGTCCGTCTAATCCCAAAATGGTAAACACTTTAGACACATATCGGCGAACGGCAGGTTATCTCAAGTACAATGTTACATTAATTCGTTGCACGTCGCCACGGTGGCCGGAGGAATGCAACTGCAGGCATCCAGCATATATTCCGGGATATTCGTGCGTAATCCTACAGTGTCAATTCCAGACAGACACTGACGTACCATATCCGATCGAGTTTTGTTGTGCGCATTGTTATGACGATAAGGGGATTTCCCGAATCGTATTACTTAGATGTAGAGGCGCGTATTGCGAATCACATTAGAAGATATTGTATGTACGATGTTTACATGCTCGAGGCTAATGACCTATATGAGCATGTTATACGGAAGCTGCGATCATTCAACGCAGGCGAAAGGCACTACGCGTTCAACCAAATGGATATTTTCATTTCCATTAATGAGAGGTCATCAGAAGAAGGTAGTGATTAGACATGCATTACCAAGTATGTAGTGTAGTATGCATCAAACTTTATTTCCTAAGAATTTGTTGTATTTTCATTCCTAATCAGTTCACCCGTTTAATAAAATTCTGTTTTGAATCTCGATCGGTGATTTAGATGACATATTACTTCACATGTGCCTACGAAAATAGGAATTATGTTGAAAATAGGAAACCAATGTGACAAATAGCGTACGATCCGACTGATTATTCAAACAACATTGTTACAATTAGACGACAAACAAACTACTACACAACAAACAATAACAACAACTTCATGGCACTGCAACAAACGAACGACCACACATAAGTCGGATAAACACATAAATCCTAGATTTCATCGGCATGCTTGTTGTTGATGTGCCTCTTAAGATGACCGTGCTGCAGGTTGTTGGTTACGGTGTAGCGATGGCCGCAGTGACGGCACGTTGCAGTGAAAGCGATGCCTCCAAGCGGCTCCTTCTTGTAGTGCCTGGTGAACATGTCTTCACGGGGAATTGGCCTTTGTTCGGACGACATTGTCGGTGGGGGTGTCTCCGGCGGTGGTGTGTTTCCGGCGCCGGGTATGCTATTTATAGGCTCGGTCACATTGGGTATTACATACCGCCTCTACATGCGGTAGTTCATACCGCCTGCACATGCGGTATACGATACCGCCTGTGCATGCGGTATATTATACCGCCTGCACATGCGGTGTACAGTACCGCATGTACAGGCGGTATCGTATACCGCATGTACAAGCGGTGGCCGATAGCTATATAATCCGGGGTCTCTGGCTACTATCCACACCTCAACATGTCGGACGACAGCGGAGAAAGCTCAAGCAACGACATAATACGTCAAGGCATGATGGAAGAGTTTGAGGCGGTTCTATACACTGGTAGTCCGCGGTCAAAGACGGTGGAGGCGATGATAAAGAGACTACGTGATGAAAATCGGTCGCTCCTAGTCGAAAACCAACAAGCACGTTGGCGGATTGATATCCTGGAAAGTCAAGTTGCAGTTCTGGAAGAGGAAAAAAAAGCTCTTGTAATGAAGATAGATCAAGCTACTGTGCGTAACACTTGAGTATTATGGTCATTTGTATTTCGTTGCTTGTAATTTTATAAATTTCGTTTCGAATCAAGATATTGAACGTTGGGTACGGAAATACTGTTCAAATTTGACAACGATCTGCAACTACTACACAAATACTCCACAAAAAACAACTACTACACAAATACTCCACAAAAAACAATCCAAACTACTGCACAAAACAAATCCAAACTACCAACTACTACACAAATAGTCATCCTACCGCAAACAGAACACCCACATACATCATCCCAGATCGCACCGTCAAGGTGGGGCATGCCCCCAAAACTGCTCATATATGCGAGTGAGGTGTGCCGGAGTCAACTCAACTCCAAGCTGCCTGAGTCGCAGAATCTCCAACCCAGCCGCAGTATAGCGCTGCTCAATAATGGTCGGCGGGGGTGGCGACGCCGGGGGTGGCGGTGGTGGGATGATGGGCTGGTGTTGAGGAGTGTCAGGAAGTAGGTATGGATGACTATGGCGGTGAAACCACTCCAGATAGTCATCGGCCACGCCATATGGGTACTCTTCAGAGGTCCGCTCCAACTCCTCCATTGGGAAAAGATGATCGAACCTGTGCGGATATAAATTGTGTTCGTACCTCGTCTACTGTCATCTCATCCAGCCTCCGCCGCAGAACATCCAATCGCTCGATGCGAGGCCTATCATCCCGGGTGACCGTACTGGAAAATGGTGTCGCCCCCAGGACGTACCTCACCCCTCGTCGTGGGTCCCGAGCTAGCCTCCGATCGAGCATCATGCCAGGCTTGAACACCGGAAAGTGCAACCATATCCACACCTACAAAGGAACAATACTATCAGCAACATAGCCATTATAAGCTAGTTACGGAACTTCTAAAATTAATAATCACAGAAAGAATGGCTTACCTCCAATAGTTTTGTACAACCGTCCATGTCTTTGGCCAACTCCCGAGTCGCCTCGCCCAATCCCCGGTAAAAGCACGACAAGACCCATGCAGCTAGAGAAAGATGCGACACCTGCGCTGCGTCCATAAACCTACGGATCACCTCCGGACGCAATCTTCCGCCCGACTTGTCAATAAACAAGGTCGCAGTCGCAATCATCCCCATCACAACACCCAAGATGCACTCCATATCATGCTCAAGTGGGGCGCCATCTCGAACCCGCTGTCGCATCGGGGCTATCTTCTGAAGGAGAAGCTGAACAGTAGGGCCTCCATGGTCCCATGCGCTCCTCCGCTCGTCCTGAGTCAAGCCGTAATACTCCCCAACTACTTCCCTCCAGCCGAGAACATCATCCACCTGGATACACTCCTCTCCGTCCAAACCAAGGCCAAGTATGAAGAGCACATCGTGCAGTGTGATGGTGATCTCTCCCCATGCGAAGTGAAAATTGTTCGTCTCGGGGTGCCAATGCTCAACAAATGCCCCGATCAGAGTGTGATCCACATGATCCCAATCGAAATCTCTGAGGTCCCAGAACCCAACCTCCCGCACTGCAGGAAACCAGGACTCCCGTCCATCGACCTCCAACAACGCCTCTACACGGCCCAGCGACTGCCCTCGTCTCTGCGCACGCACACCCCTGCGCAAGGCTTCGTCCTCCCGTCTCCAAATGGCTTGTGCAATGTGCGTCTCGTAGTCTCTCAGAAGGGAAACTGAATGTGGCCCCCCGTCCAGAACCCACTGAGCAGCCCGAGTGGCCCCTGTCCTGCTAACCTCGCCATGCTTCCCATCACCTCCTGCACTACTGCTCTCTCCACGCTGTCTCCGCCTCCTCTGCACTGCACGGACAGGGGGCTGTGCCGCCTGATCTCCTCCCATATCCTGACGAACATCATCAGATGCCCCCCACATCGGATCATGCCTCTGGACTCCTCCCATATCCAGCAACACATGCCTCGAAGGTCCAGCTGACTCATGCCCCCCGGCAATCGGCGGCGTCGCAAGCTGAAGCCCAATGATCGGCTCAGGCTCGGCAGTCCTCGGCGTCGCAAGCTGAAGCTCAATGATCGGCTCAGGCTCGGCGATCCTCGGCGTCAACGATGGCGCCGCATGCTGACTCCCAAGCGTCCTCCCTACACCCGTAGAACCAACCGGGGTGAACGACGCAAAATCTATCTGCGCAACGGCCCATGGCTCCTGGTCGACACCACGAGCATGACTCGTCCCGGCACCCACATCTCCGAACATAGGTGTCGTGTCGTCATACGAGTTCAATTGTTCGCTCGCAAACCCAGTACCAAAGTAGTCCCGATAACTGTCAGGATAAGTCTGCACCTCCTCTACCACTCTCTCAGCTCCAGTCTGCAAGTGCTCACCCGTATGACGTGCTCGGTCCCCTCGTAGGTACTCCTCCAGCATCTCAATACCCTGGTCGCCTTGACCAGACTCTCCAGTCGACCGCACCACTGGGTCATCCGTGTGGTCAGACATCAAGTGCAGCTCAATCTGCATCAGACTCTGATATGTCTCTATAGATGACTGGGACGTGTGCCCAGTATCAGCTCCTACCGTCTCAGTGTCCCTCTCCGGAGCATCCACTACATCCTCCAACGTCTGTGTCTCCCTGACGGCAGTAGCGGTATCATCATCTACCGCGTTGATATCCGTCTCCATCGGAACGGATGCACCCTGCAACGTCTGCCTCTCCCTAATGGTAGCTCTCCTAGCAGATTGTAATACTACCCTCTCTCCCAAATTTCTCGACAACAAAGACTGTGTAGTTTAGAATATATATGTCAGAATGCTATCGCTCAATTACAATACTATATCGTATGATTGCCTAAATGTGACAACATTTTCGTAAGGTTTATTAATGATATCATCTTAATACTAACAATTCATAATAAAACATAAATATATACTTATTCGATTTCATTTTACCTACACCTAGTATTTGTCAGAATCCTATGGCTCGAATAAGATACTATATCGTATGACTGGCTAAATGTTGAAAGATTTTCCAAAGGTTTATAAATGATTTCAACCTCATACTATCAATTCCTAAGAAAACATAAATATATACTTATTCGATATCAATTTCCCTACACCTAGTAACAATACCGTAGGGTCAGGCTGTGTCTCCAGCGGTGGCGGTACATCTGTCGTCCTCCTCCTCTGTATAGTGGGCTCCGGCTACATTATATATAACAATGAAATGTTAACACTATTTCCTTCAAATTAACAAATAAAGCAAATTGATTATTATAAACATTAAATGTTACCTGTAACGGATGTCTCCGAACATGACCGACATCATCAGCTACGGCTTTTCCACGGTTGTCCTTCACCATCTTAAAACCCGGGTATAGAGTGGTGGTAGATATGGGGACGGGGAATGGATGGATCCAAAAGTCGGGCTCGGAATCAAACAATGGGAGAAGATTGGAATCGGCCTCGGAATGAAAGAGATCGGAGAAGATTCGGTGTGTCGGAAAACTGGGCCCCCCACGCCTATTTATAATGGGCCCCCCAACGGTAAAACTAATACCGCATCTCCATGCGGTACTTTTTTACCGTTGTGGTAACGGTAACAAAACATACCGCATGGGTATGCGGTAGGTTTTGTTACCGTTACCCCACCGGTTAAAAAGTACCGCATTGAGATGCGGTATGAGTTTTACCCAATTTTCACAACATACCGCATGGGTAAGCGGTATTTTTTAAAACACCGTATGACAATGCGGTAGCTGCCAGATAACTACGCCCCAACCGGGTTATTGTATTACGGACTCCGTTTAAACCTAACCCACCGCACATACATGCGGTGTTTTTTTACGGTCAACATACATACCGCATGTACATACGGTATATTGGGCTAAAATTTTATTAATCCACCGCATCCCTATGCGGTGGATTTGCGGTATAAATAGTAAAAATTAGCGGTGTAGATATTATACCCCTATATATATATATATATATATATATATATATATATATATATATATAACAACTAAAACCTACCGGTCCAAGTCTAATAGACGGTTAACAACAAAAACCTACCAGCCCAAGTCTAAGACGGTTAACAACTAAAACCTTTGACTCAGGGGTGTGTCTAGATTTCAAAATGCACTTTTTATTTTTAATTAATTATGCAACCAAACATTTACATAAATCGGGATAAAATAAATGTATTCTAATTTTATTTTTTTATTTTTTTTTTTGATCTTAGTCCAGTTCGATCGACTCAGTCGCTCTACATCTGGATCGGGTACTGTATGACCCATTTAAGGGGTTGACCCTCCCACTCATAAGCGACTCCATGTTTCCAAGGGGATTCGAACTTCGAACCTCTTGGCATGGGATGTAGCCCCACAACCACTACACCAACTTGTGATTGGTTAAATGTATTCTAATTAGTGTAATTTTGGAATTCAAACATATCAGTGACGTCTTCAATAATGATGTTTCGAAATCTTAGTTAGAGATAAGTGTAAATTAGACGATATAAATTGAAAATAATTTAAATTTTAAAAATGATTTTAAAGTGACGTCTTCAATAATGATGTTTCGAAATCTTAGTTAGAGATAAGTGTAAATTAGACGATATAAATTCAAAATAATTTAAATTTTAAAAATGATTTTAATACTGCCAATGTATCTCAGCTCATACATTCAAAATAATATAATCTTTAAAATTTTATATTTAAAAATTATAAATTTATGTACAAATTATTAATTGATGGTGGTTGGGATTGGTACTACATTGATTCTTCTTTGTTACTATTGACTCGGTGAAAATCTCCCATAATCCACTGCGTCATTTCACGATTTTAGAAATCATAGAAATATTATCTAAAAAAAACGCCTACTACAGTTCCAAAACCGTGGAAATTTTATGCAATCTTTACACCTTTGTTTTTGTTTTTTTTTTAAAAGAAACTCCTACTTACTTTTCAAAACCGTGGATTTTTTGTTTTACAATATTTACATCTTATCCGACTGGTGATCGAAGAGAGAACGTCTCTTACGGTTTGTGAAACCACAACCAGGTTTTTGAAAACTATGAAATTGAGAAATCAATTAAGGATGTAAATCAAGTATTTGATTCGACAATTTGAACAAACTCCATTGGAGTATTCTAGATCGAAATTCAGTAGAAGAAACTGAGTTTGTTACAAGACTTGTAACTGCAATTCCCGCCTTATAAAGGCAGCTGTACATTGAGGGTAAAATGACGATTTTGCCCTTGTTGTGTTGTGTGTTCTCTTGGCTTGTGCACTTGCTGTAGTCGTCAGTAGGAGTCCTGAGCTTGCACCACCAACCAATCAATCATCTATGCATACTAACTCACAAGGTTAATTTCTCACTGTTTTCAAAACTGAAGCAGCCACCGTGTATTCACCGATATTTAAACCGTATAGAAAGTAAACTGGCAGGTTCTTTGAGTTAATGAGTGAGTGGATGATTTAAAAAGTATAAATATATAATAGATGGAACAAATTATTATTCTTTCTAATAAATCTATAGGCAAGTGACAAAATGCATGGACTGCATTGATCCTTCTTTTGAACTCGTTGGTGGTTTTAGGACCAGTGAATACGTCGATTTTAATGTCTGGTCAGTCGGCGGGCCTCATTTGTTAAATGTTGTACCCGAAAATGGGGACTCGTATGCTATAAATGAATACTTCCTTTTGCATTGAAAAATGAAAAGAAAAAATTTACCGTACAAGATAACTGAGAGTGGTTGTGCTCCGAAGATGGTTGATTCTTTGTCGGCGACCCTTGCCATTGCGTTTCTTTTGGTGGCGCAGCCTGTGCTCTCCGGCCAGCTCGTCGAGTACCTGCCTGGGTTCGACGGTAAACTTCCTTTCAGACTCGAAACCGGGTACGTAATGTTGTAAATCAATGCTCAAACTTTCAACTGAAAACATGTATATATGTTATACCTTGCATTGAAACTGAATTTAAATGAAACTGAAAAGGTATATAAGCGTGGAAGAATCGGAGCTGTTCTATTACTTCATCGAATCGGAAGGGAACCCGGCGAAGGATCCGCTCTTCCTATGGCTAAGTGGTGGTCCTGGATGCAGTTGTTTTCGTGAATTGGCCTATCGTATCGGTACTATAGCTGTTTTATTCGTATTTCAGTAAGCATATACAAATTAAAATAACTAAACAAATTAATAAAAACTCAATTGAAAGCAAAACCTTGAACCAAAAACTCATTAATGGTGGGCGGAGTAGGGATGGAGCCAGAAACTTATCGAAGGGGGGCGTAATTTTGTACAAATTGTACAGTAAATCTTCGATAAATTTTTTCTAAGTTTAACATATCATAAACTATGATATTTTAGTTTAAACGATGATGTTTTAGTTCAAAACAATAACATTTTTGCTCAAAACTAGTGTTTTAGTTCAACATTGTGTCATTAATTGTTGTATGATGTCGTTTTATTCTATAACGACATTATTTTTCTCTAAAAAAATACTGTTTGAAATCGTACGATTCAATATGTAGTTGGTCGGTAAGGATCACATAGAACCCACAATGTAACCCTCCCTATTACATGATTCTTATTGGTCCATCTATAAAGTCTTTATCTATTTAAAATTTCACACAATTTTTAGAAAATCTTAATTAAAAATATAATTCTTATTTCCTAAATTAAAAAGAATAATAATAATAGTTAAAACAAATATTGCTTTGTTTACTTCATCCTCTTCTTCCCACCTTAGGTCAAAATCTTCAATGCATATTTTTTCAATTCACCGACATTAGCATCCCTTCTTCCTCAATTCCTATTGTAATTGAATTAACAAATGTCTTTAATTAAAAAAAAGTAACAGTAATTGAGTATTGGTGATAGACTAAAAGCCATGAGATTGCTCGATTGATTTCCGAATTAAACGGACAGATAAGTCTCCTTCCGGCTAATGAAGATTAATTAGTATCCTTCTGTACGTGGTGCAGGTTAGACCAAATGGAGATACAAAAAAGTAGCAGTAATTAGCATTGAACACTAATTTAGTGATTGCCACTTAAAAATTTGCTTGTTAATTCAATTAAAATGATCGAGGAAGTAGGTGGCGCTATGCCGGTGAATTGAAAAAATATTTGGACCTAGTATCGGAAGAGGATGAAGTAAACAACTATTATTTTATTATTCTTTTTAATTTAGGAAATAAGATTATATTTTAATTAAGATTTTCTAAAAATTGTGTGTTAATTTTAAATAGATAAAGGCTTTAAAGGTGGACCAATAAGAATCATATGTAATAGAGAGTGTTACATTGTGGGTTCCAGGTAGGGCTGTTACTTGAGCCGAGTAGCTCGAGCTCGGCTCGGAAAAAGCTCGACTCGGGCTCGCTCGAATTAAATATGAGTCAAACTTGAGCAGAATTCTGAGCTCGAGCTCGGCTTGAGTAGCTCGTATAGCTCATTTTATGGGTGAAATTACAGTTCTCCCCCTATGTTTTATTTAACCCCATGTAAATAGGTTTTATTTAACCCCATGCAAATAGGTTTTATTTAACCCCTTGTAAATAGGGCGTATATCTCGTTTCATAGGTGAAATTACAGTTCTGTCCCTAGGTTTTATTTAACCTCTTCTTCTAAAGAGTCTGTCAGCCGCTTTGCCTTTTGGACTCCATTCACTTTGAATCACAGATCTACATTTTGTGAGTAGCTCGAGCTCGACTCGGCTCTGCTCGAGAAAATGAGGCTCGAGCTCGACTCGTTTGTAAACGAGCCAAGCTTGAACACCCACTACTCGAGCTCGTTAGCTCGTATATCAGCCCTAGTTCCAGGTGATCCTTACCGGTAATTTGTTGTTCTCTTATCATATAATAGCGTGTAACAAGCCACCCCCTCCCTTCCCCGGCCCTTATGGCCGCCCCTGGTCTGTTGCCGCCCCTTCTTCTTCTTCGGTTTGTAAGAATTGATCGCTCTGGGATCGATCTGGATCGATTAACTAATCAATAGGATTCGCCTGCCCGGACCAGAGTAAGATCGAGCGGATCAGGGATCCATCATCGCATCTTGATAGATCGAGCCTGAAAATTTGGAAAACAACCAATGAATTCAACGGTGCGGATTTCGTTTTGGCGATGGATTGGACGACGGAGGGATAGAAGATTAGCAACAGATATTTTGAAGGAAAATTATAAATTCCACTGAAAATCGGTAGATCCGGGAAAGACGGTGAAGTTGTGAAGGGTTAGAGAGAAGATGGATATTTTGCTAATTTAGACAAATGGATGGATACATTGTTAATTTAATCTTCAAAAGTCAAAACAGTCTCATGTGTAATTTTTTTTAACTACAAGGAAAGAAATTAGGATGGTGGACCACAGTCGATCTTGTCCCATCCTAAGTGTCATGTCGGACGAGAACCATGATTTCTAAATCATCCTTCGAATCTTCGTCGGTAGGGATAAAGTATGTTAGATGCACGATCCTATCTGCAACCGTATTCACTTCCTGAAAAATATGACCAATAGAAACCAAATTAAAGAATTGTAACAAATTTTTTTATCTTTATAACTAGGATTTCAATAATCCAAGGCCAATTCCAGTCACCCAGTAAGGCCTTAACTACATAAACGATATCACCCTCTATGAGTGGGTTTTGCAAGCCTAAGAGTTTAGCTCTTAACAATCCGTTTCTTAACCCAAGAGCTTCTGCGTAGATCGTAGGCATGCCCCTGCCAGTAGAAACGACCTCTGCATTCGGATCACAGATAACTAAACCAAAGGAGGGTCGCGTTAGTTTAGAACCATCTAAGTTTAGTTTGAACGGGTTAGGTGGATACTTTTTCCTTGTAGGAATCGAAACCGAGTAGTATGATTCGACGTTTGATTCATCCCAGTCCAAGTAAGAAGACATATATGATCTTTAGTTGCTTCTTGCCAGGATAAACTATAAAAAGATACTCCCTCTTGAATTTTAAATAAAGAGCGGTCATTCGGGATTTAAATAGATGGTCTTTGAATTGAGAACTACCTAAAAATCTTTTTCGATTGAACTATTTCAGAATGATTAAAAAAGATACTCATTCTGTTTCAAAATAAATGCCGTTTGACTTTTATGTACATTTTGAATGAAGTAAAAACAATGCAAAATATTATTATTTTTTTATAAATTGATATGTATTACTAATATAAGTACGTGATAAGTATGAAATTATTTAAAAAATTAATTAAAAATAATAATATTTTATAGAGTTTTTATCTCTTTAAAAAGCGTACACTAAAAAAACAAACGACACTTATTACGAAACGAGTGCGCATTAAATCAATAATACTCCTTAGTAGATAGATTGTAAATTTTACTTATGTTAAATTAACAAGGTAAGCATTAATTAAATTTCTATGTTTTTGCTTAATTAAATTTTTAGGTCCAGTGGAGTTCGACCTTACTAACTACGACGGTGGTCTCCCAACGCTCAACTATTACCCTTATAGTATCACAAAGGTTTCTTAACATACCTTTTCTCTAATTATTATTTTTATGTAATGTTCCAGGTTTTTTTTTTTCCAGCAAGAATAAAATTGAATAAGTATATGGAAACTAGCGTGGGTCCCGTCCCGTGCATAGAGTAATAGAGAATACATTAGTACTGCATTACTACGTACAATATTAATACATATCACGTACTTATATTCCTCGACTATCCGATCGGAGTCGGGTTCTCTTATTCCAAAACTTCAGATTGGGCAACTTCAGACACAAAATCAGCTAAACAGGTCTATCAATTCTTCCTCAAGGTATGTTATCTCTGATTTCTATAAACGAGTATGTTTAATTAAAAATATAATCTCATCGATTTAAAATATTTTTTTTTGGGGGGGGGGGTCTTTTTAGCAAGAGGAAAAAAACTTTTAATTACCCATGGAAACGAATTAAAAAAAATTGTAATAGTTGGCATGTGGACTTAATAAATTTATGTCGTTTTAGGAATTTGCACAATTGTTGGTGGGGGAGGAGCTATATTTTTAAAGATGAGATTATTCTTAACTTCCCATATAGCCTGCCATATAAATCCTAAGTCTTGAGTTATATTTTTATCTTTATTTATTGTTCGTAGGCTATATATTGATCTATTATTGTCAGCCTGGGTAAGAATGATTTTACCACTGATTGTTTCATATATTGAGCTATAACATTTTTGACAAAGTGACAGTTTAATAGTAAGTGTGTAGTGTCCTCATCTTGGGAATGACAGAGGGAGCATTGAGCTGGAACTCTGTTATAATATTTATTTAATCTTTGTGTAGTTGAAAATCCATCCACTAATATTTTCCATAGAAGGGTCTTAATTCTGGGTGGCAGGTTGGTTTTCCATATCCATTTGATGTCATTGCTTATTTGTGTATTTTCATTATTGTTCAACCAGCTTGTTGATTTTGTTGAGAATATACCATCAGTTTCAAATTTCCAAATCAGCTTATCCTTAGTGTCCCAGGTTGGGATTTGTATTTGCATTATTTGATCTACAATATTATTTGGAAATAGTTTCTGTAGAAGAGGTAAATTCCACTATTTTTATTATTATTTAATAATTGTGCTACTTTCATGTTTGGGTTTTCTCTAGTTGATACTTAGACAATGTGTTTAGTATCTTGACAGGAAGAAATTTTTGTGTTTTCTACTAAAATATAACTCAAACCTACAAACTAGTATAGTAAGCAAGTAAGAGGTCGATCCCACATTGAATCAAGTAGTCCTATGTAATGTATATTTACCAATTAGTAGAAAAAGAGGTTTATAGTGATGATCAGATTAGAAAGAAAACAAAATAAACTTTAAACAAATTAATGCAAAACAATTTAGATAGAATAGTTCCACCTACAACTATCCACTCTATTTGCTTAGATTCATCCTTGTAAATTCCACTTGTCCTTTTAGGCTTCATATGAATGTCCTTGTCTCAATCTAATTTAGTTACTAGTCCAACTATTCCTAAAAACCCTTATTTCATGAGTAGTCTCTAAAGAAGGATTTAATTAACTCAATCAATAGTTTAAGTTCATAGATTAACCAAGGCATTTGCAACCCCTAAAGAGGGATTTTACAACACATCCAATTAGTTCAACCAGCCCTAAAGATATAAGTTTGCTACTTGGGTTAAGGTTCACAACCAGAAATCTACAAAACCCTAGCAATTGAATTGATTCTAACAAGTTGATCAAACAAGATAGAATAAAACAATCAAACATTCAAGCGCAAAGAAGTCGAAACATTCAATATAGGAAATAAGGTACAAGATTTAGAAACTCCCAACTCAATCCAAACAAAGCTTCAAATTGCAAGTAGAACGGAGAGGGTTTAGTTGCCCATGACGAACATCACTCTCAATCTAAACTAAATTGTCTTGGATTTCTAACCTAATTCTATTCTAATGAATTATAAATGAATAAAACATAGGGCTAATTCCTTATTAAGTAATGTTCAAACTCATCCAAGGATAGATAAAATAGGTTTAGAATCGTTGTGACTGCGTAAAACCTAAACTCGTCGCACTAGGCAGTTGTGGCTGTCACCGCACTTTTTTTTGTGGGCATACATGTGGCGGTCACTTTATATATCTGTCATTCATGGAAAATAAAGCTATGACAACTTCATTTAATAATCAATCGGACAACCGATGCCTCCAGAAAGTGCAAAACAAGCTCAACTTGTCTATCGACAACTTCTGTAGACTTGTTCTTCATTTAGACGCTTCTCTTCTTCTCCGGACCTCCTTAGATCTTCATTTAAGCTTCTTCGATCATCTAATTGACTTTATCGATCAATGCGTTATCAAACCATGTCTCCTCTTCAGATCCACATTTGCCTGAAATAGTCAATAAAAACGTGTAGATTTCACCTCCACCAACATAACAAGTACATATGAAAATTGTGCTTAATTCATGCATGTTATGCATCTTAACTAAGCTATAAATGAAACCTATTATGCCTACCTAAATGTGTGCTATCATATCTCATTCTCATTTTTAATGTTTTTGGTTCATTTAGAGCCTGATCAAAAATTCATGTTCAGTTTCGGCTTCCGTTTTATCTTGAAAAAACATGTTTTACAGTTTTTAAAAAATTAAAAGGAAATATTTTACAAAATATAATTATTAAAAATTTTAAAACATGATTTTTTAAAACAATTTTTTTAAATATATAGAAAATAAATGTTATGAATATAAATATATATATATATATATATATATATATATTTAATTTTCTTAAGATTAAATAAATATCAAAATAATTTAGTGTTCTAGAGAGTGGAGTAGGTTATCACACTCGGACTAATCGCTGATGTTCAATGTCGTCGAATCTGTTAGAGTAAAGGAGAGGGAGAGAGAGATGAAGAATAAGGGAGTTTGTATATTGATTTCTGGATGCCCCTTAAACATAGCTAGGCTAATTATATCAAAGATGTTGTCCCTATACAATTTGCACTGACCCAATCTATATACTTCAGCCCTTGACAATACTCCCCTTCATTGAGAGACTTGTCCTCAAGTCTAAGGTCTCTTGAAAAAAAATACAAGTCTAAGGTCTCTTGAAAAAAATACAGAGAATTTTTTTCTGTGTAATCAAACCGAGAAAGAGCAATGACAATCAAAAGCCACTGACCATGCGAGATTCTCATAGGCATGACCGCTCGCCCCCACTAACTACCTACACAGAAGTACATAGCAAACCAAAATTGTTTGTTATAGTACAAACTAAGCATTCAAATACCAAAGCACATGATACAAGGATTTAATTTAAAGGCATTATGCATTATTTTCATTCCCTTCTTTCGAATTTAATTAAATGCATTCAACTAATAGATTCATCAATGTATTGTTATTAGCGACAAAAACATTATTTTGTTGATGGTGACGATAGATTACTCTTGCTTAGCTTTAACCTCTTTAAGGTCTAATTTTTTGTCGTTGGTAACAATAGATTACTGACAAGAGGTAAGTGACAATAGGGTGGTGACAATGTTTTGTTGTGGCGACAATATGTTTGAGAAAAGAATATGGGGACAGTGTTCTGTAGTTAGTGACAATAGAGTACTGGTGACAATGTACTACTATAGTTGGTGACAATAGGTTGATGACAATGTTATGTCGTTGGTGAAAATATATTACTTACAAGAGGTCGATGACAATAGGGTGGTGATATTTTTTTTGTAGTTGGCGACAATACATTTGAAAGAATAATATGGTGACATTGTTCCACCAGGAAAAAAATAAAATTCATCACCTGTCACCCGAAAAAAAATCAATTGTCACCGAAATAATTGTCATAAATAACTGTCACCAGGAAAATATACTCAACTGTCAGCAGAAAAATTATCATCAAATGCAAAGTTGACCGAAATGGTCAATGTTGGCTAGTCAATGTCCAAACTAAAAATGATCAAAGGGGGAAGGAGGGTGGGTTAGGGAAGGAAGAGTAAAAGTGTCAAAATGGACATTTATTTAATTTATTAAAAAAATAGACATTTACTTAATTATGTCAAGTTTTTTGTAAATCTACTAAATTAAGCCTCAAAATTATTGCAAATACAACTGCATCTTGGTTGTATTCCATTCTAGAACATCATTGTGGATGAGAACTTTAATTAAGACTCATGTCTTTTTCAAAAGATTCGCCAATGGGGATACTCTAAGCTAGATGAGCAATCCTATATATATCTACAATAACATTAGCTTTCCTAAAAATATAATGAAGCAAAACATTAGAGAAAGAAACAAAACCCAACTTCACATTCGATTGTAAAAGCTCAATGTTCCGGCACTTCCAACCTAGCTCCTTGGATAACTTACACAATACGCAAGTTGCCCCCTTCAATTATAGATTCACAATATATGGACTTGTTACTATAACTCCCACTCCCAATAGTGATAATAACAACATTTTTGAAGTTTGGATCCATTAAAATTGAGTTTGGAAAATATCGTAGCCACATCATCAAACCACTAAATGTATTTCGAAGAATTTATAAAATCAAATAATAATATATACCCAAGGAAATGTTCTAGGTTTGAACTATAAATATTTTATAAGAATTTAAATATTATGGGGTAATCATCACAAATAATTATAATTAAAGACCTAAAAAAACATCTCAAGATTTAACAAGATTGCCTTAATGCAGTGGCTAGATCAAAATCCAAAGTACCTTCTACTTGAGACATACATAGGTGGTGATTCATACGCCGGAATCATTGTCCCTCAAGTAACTAGGTCTATAGTAGAAGGTATGATCACTACACAATGGATGTAAGATATGCACATCACATCTCAACATTTTTTATAAAACAAGTTTTTATTTTTGCAGGTATTGAAGCACAAGTTCAACCACATGTGAATCTCAAGGTTGATAGCCAAGTGCCCTAATAATTCATTGATAAATAGATACAATGTTCATACCCAAATCAATCTTATAAAAAAGTTGTATATATATGTAGGGATATACACTTTCAAGCCCCGTAACCGATGGATTCATTAACAGGAACGCACGGGTTATCTTCGCTCATCGTATGGGACTTATATCAGATGAAGATTACAAGGTAATTCCGATCTTACCAATATCTCAATTTCTTGTAAATGTGTGCATCATCAAGTGTCACAATGGAGAGTTTGTAAGATCCGGGTCTTAAGGGACGTCAGCCCATGCCATATATCCTCACTACTGGGAGTCTGAAATGATAGGGCTTGAATCACTTAAAAATCACTCACAACATCCTTACATCATTGTTATTCCTTATAGGCAGCAAAAGAAAACTGCAATGAGAATTATGTGGATGTGGATCCTTCCAACACCGGTTGTGTTCTTGCTCTAGAACAATATGAGAAGGTTCGAGTATTTCGAACAATTTTAAATCCCCTATTTTTTATTTAAAAAATATGACAACGATTTACAATATATATATATATATATATATATATATATATATATATATATATATATATTGATTTCTTCAGTGCATCAAGGACTTGTTCATGAAGGAAATTTTGGAACCAAACTGCATGGTTGCAAGACCTCAAGAAACATCGAACCAAAGATCACTTCAAGATACAAGTAACGGATTCATCCTTTCTCCTCCAAGAGTCGAAGATCTTTGGTGTCGAGTAATGCATTTTCTAGTTGGCTTTCCCCATCTTATTTCGTGAATGATTAGTATGTTTATCATACGCGGTTATCGTTTATGGCAATGAACTTATTTTTGCACATTTGCAGGCCTTCAACTATGTGCTAGCTGTGAATTTTTTAAATGATCCTCATGTTCAGGATGCTTTACATATTCGAAATGTAATCCCTTTCTTCTTCTTTTTTTCTTACATAAGGTTTAAAATTCCATTATTTTTCTAACTAGTACAATCAATCATGATTATTTTTTATTGCAAAATAGGATACTATATCAAGGTGGGTGGATTGCAACTTTACCATCGATTACACACAAGATGTACAAAGTGTTGTTGATATTCATAGATATCTCACGACCAAACAATTAAATGTGCTAATTCACAGGTACGAGCCCTTTAGCTGATTTCTTTGTTTGTTTTTTTCTTGGAATGTTTGTAGGACATTGGTAGACTGAAAACCTACCCGCAAGTATAGGTGATCGATTATTGTAGTATTGCAAGTAATAAAATAATTGTTCTTCCCAAAGGATATAAGGCTCAATTTCAATTAATCTAATTAAGATAAGCCAATAAATAAGAACCAAGAAGAAAAAGTTGAGAAAAATATATAACAAAAAACTAACCAACGACAAATAACTAGTAAGCTGAAGTGAACTCTCGTTATTCACTTTAGACTAGTAACTAGTAAGCTGAAGTTATTCACTCTCAAACCAAAGCTAGTAAATTCCCTCTCAATCCAAGGCTATTGTGTTCACTTTTGATGAAAATTTATTAAGAGTGCCAAATTTATTCACTTTAAATCAAAAGCTAGTGAGTTCACCTCAAATAAAAAGTTATCAAATTCACCCTGGTTTGGAGCTATTAAACGTACTATGTTATTCACCTTGATTCGAAGCTATTAAACACATTGTGTTTTTCACACCAACACATTGCGTTATTCACGCCAAATCGAGCTATTAAACAAATCAATACTCGTTGAATGAGATAAAAACTATAAGGGCTTTTACTATAAGAGTCCTACGGTAATTCGGGAATCATAACCCCGTTACAAAATATTACTACCTTTGTAACAAAATATAAGGACTTTTACTATTTGACACGTTTTTTAATGAACTAAAAACTCCATAAAATATTAATTTTTTGTTAATTTGTTTTACATAGTATTATACACGTTGTTAATATGTATAATACTATGTAAAAAAATTTAATAAAAAATTAATATTTCATGTAGTTTTTAGCTCATTAAAAAGCGTGATAAATAGTAAACGCCCTTATATTTTGCAACGGAGGTAGTATAAAATATTAATAAACGTTAAGATAAAATTTATAAGAAAATTTTTTACAATAAATGTAGCTTAAATTACTCAGCAATAATAATATCGCTATCATTATAACATGGTTTAAATGTGATGTGTCATTATCAATAGTTATATTCAATGTTTTTAATTAAGCCCAATAATTAGGAAATAAATTTGAGTTAAGTCCAATATTTATATTAGATTGAATTCAATGTTTTGAATTAAGCCCAATAGTTAGTAAAATTAAAGAAAAAGGAGAATTAAAGGAAAAAGAAGAAAAAAATGAGAATTAAAGAAAAACAAAGAAAGATAGCAAAAATAAAAGATTGTTCAAGACTTCTAAAATGTCTCTAAGATTTATACATCATCGTTCACCCTTCTAAATTAAGAGTTTATATAGATATAGATAGTTAGTAAAATTAAAGAAAAAAGAGAATTAAAGGAAAAAGAAGAAAAAAATGAGAATTAAAGAAAAACAAAGAAAGATGGGAAAAAAAAAAGATTGGTCAAGACTTCTAAAATGTCTCTAAGATTTACACATCATCGTTCACCCTTCTAAATTAAGAGTTTATATAGATATAGATATAGATTAGTAAAATTAAAGAAAAAAGAGAATTAAAGGAAAAAGAAAAAAAAAATTAAAGAAAAACAAATAAAGATGGCAAAAAAAAAGATTGGTTGAGACTTCTAAAATGTCTCTAAGATTGACACATCATCGTTCACCCTTCTAAATTAAGAGTTTATATGGATATATATATATAGTTAGTAAAATTAAAGAAAAAAGAGAATTAAAGAAAAAAAGGAGAATTAAAGAAAAAAAAGAAAGATGGCAAAAAAAAATGATTGGTCAAGACTCCTAAAATGCCTCTAAGATTGACACATCATCCTTCACTCTTCTAAATTAAAAGTTTATATAGACATATATATAGATATAGATAGTTAGTAAAATTAAAGAAAAAAAATATAATTAAAGGAAAAAGAAGAAAAAAAAAAGAATTAAAGAAAAAAACAAAGAAAAATGGCAAAAAAAAAAAAGATTGGTCAAGAGTCCTAAAATGCCTCTAAGATTGACACATCATCCTTAAATCTTCTAAATTAAGAGTTTATATAGAAAAAAATAAGAAAAAAAATGAGAATTAAAGAAAAACAAAAAAAAATGGCAAAACAAATGATTGGTCAAAACTCCAAAAATGCCTCTAAGATTTACACATCATCCTTAACTCTTCTAAATTAAGAGTTTAGATAGATAGATAGATAGATAGGTAGATAGATAGATAGATAGATAGATAGATAGATAGATAGATAGATAGATAGATAGATAGATAGGTAGATAGGTAGATAGGTAGATAGGTAGATAGGTAGATAGGTAGATAGGTAGATAGGTAGATATAGATAGCTAGTAAAATTAAAGAAAAAATAGAATTAAAGGAAAAAGAAGGAAAAAAATGAGAATTAAAGAAATACAAAAAAAAAATGGCAAAAAAATGATTGGTCAAGACTCCTAAAATGCCTCTAAGATTGACACGTCCATGGTTTTTAGGATCGGGGTCCTAGTGTGGGATCGAGACAAGGGCGTAAGATCGTAAGATCCTAGACAAAAATTAATAATAAAATAAAAACAAACCATCCTAAACAAATACCTTAACTTTAAAATAAAACTAAGCTTTTCCTCCATTAAACAAATTAAGTAACTAAAATAGTCCAATAATAAGCACTTAATATTCATAATTTATCAAGAATAATGTCTCAAAAGGTGAAAAACAGACAAGGATAATGTCTTAAAATATGACAAACATACAAGAGATAAATCACACATCCAAATATCCAATGTCATGTCTAGTTTCAAATGTCATCATAGCAATTAACCACATCATGAACAATTTCAGGCGCTCATACGTGGATTTGTCGAGTTGAGTAACGAAACAAAATGGCTTAGGGTTTCAATTCAACATCTTCACTCTTCTGCTTTCAATTTCTAAGGAGATGGGTTGTCAAAAAAATAAAAAAATAAAAAAGGCTCATCGTATCCAGAAGGCCCAATATCCAAACAAAACAAACATAATTACAGAAATATGATTTTTGTTAGGATCGGATATTTTTTCTAGGATCGGTGGATCCAAGTTAGATCCTACTGATCCCACACGATCCCATAGGATCCTAGGTAGATCCTAGCACGAAGAAGCATATATGCGCGATCCAGATCAAAACCTTGCCTAGAATCGTTGGATCGTAAGATTCGGATCGGGATCCTAATAACCATGGACACATCATCCTTAACTCTTCTAAATTAAGAGTTTATATATATATATAGGTGAAGGTTCTAGTGAAACGAATATTAGGATGAAACATGTAACGCAATTATAGACGTTGGATTCAAAAGTAATCAATGGACCATATTCGTTTAAAATGTGTATCATAGTAATTGGAGTGGTGGAGTGGTATAGTATTACAATTTGAAAAGCAATAATTATTCATATTTAATGTTCAATCCCTCTAAATTAGCTCCATCCTCAAACGGGGAGAAGTAATTAGAGGTTAGGGGGGAAAAGAAGTTGATCAATTATATTTAATTTTTAAGAAAGTGGACATTTATTAAAAATAAATATATAACGATACAATGTGGCCAGAATATTTTTTTTCCCTTCAAAGATGAAAATTAGATATAATAATGATGCATATTTTATTATTTTGCATTTTGGGTTCATCATATGTGAATTGAATATTTAGTTATTCATATATGAATATTTAGTTATTCATATATGAATATTTACTTAATATATACATACATATTTTACAGCCAACTTATCTCTAAATTTATTGCGTGTGCAAAAAATTGAATATTTAGTTAATTAAATATAAATATTTAGTTAATTATAGATGAATGAGTAATTAATTTAATCTGAATATTTTAAAATTTGAATATTCATATAGCTAAGATGAATATGAATAATATATGTATCAAGATAGATAGAATAATTAAGAACCAAAATGATAAACAATATATATTAATAATGCAATGGAACTACGTATAATAACACAAATCACTAGTTATTCATATCTAAGCCACTATATATTCTCCATAAAAAAAAAGTCACTATCTATTTCTGAGTATATTAATATCTGGAAAAAAAATTGCTTATACAATTTAATGGAGCGATGGATAATCAGAGAATAATGCAATGGAGGTGAACGTATACCATATCGACTGAGATGATCGACCATGATTTTAGCCTTTAGATTTAATGTATTTATTATTACCTTTTAATTTTCTAATCTCATACAACTATACCACTATAATTATGATGAAGCATATTTCAAATGAATATGGACCATTGATTAGTTTTGAATCCAACGGTTAAAATCATGTTACACGTTACACTCTATCAATCGTTTTACCGGAACCTCACCCTATATATATATATAAACTCAGCTAACTTTTGACGTTCTTGAGATATCTTCAAATCATGGCTAAATTTCCTAAAAGTATTTGAATTAAATAGAGTTCGAGTGTAGACTCCGAAAATAATATAAAATAAAATAAATAAAGTATAAAAAATATGACAAATATACATGAAAAGGACCTAAACTAATATGCAAATGCAAACCTAAAATATTATTAAAATAGATCCTATCAGACACCCTTACCGATAGCACACTGCGAACTCGAAAACCCACGTATGTTGAGTTTGTTGTTGTTTTTTATTAGTTTCTTCGAAGAATGCAAGTAGTACATTGCTAATGTTATCTAGTTTCTAATGTTATCTTAACTATGTACTCCCCGATTAGTGGAGATCGCGACTTGGTTGTGCCATTTGTTGGCACCGTGCAATGGATAAAGTCCCTTAACCTTACAGTGGAGGAAGATTGGAGACCATGGTTCGTAGATGGTCAAGTCGCGGGGTAAGATTGTTCAACACCATTGGATCGCGACTAGTTTCTTGGAAACTCGCTACAATGTCTTTGTATTGGCATGAATACATGTGCTTATTGTTTGCGAAATCTTGTATATACAGGTACACCGAGAAATACTACACATCACAAATTGGATATCAGCTTGTCTATGCAACTGTTAAGGTTGTTAAGATGAGTAGTTTTGATCGTCTTGATATATGCCAAAAATATGTATTGTGTTTACAATATAAAGAGGTAATTTTGACAAAAGTTTGTGTATGAAATGTGCAGGGCGCTGGTCATACTGCTCCAGAGTATAAACGAAAGAGATGTTATAACATGTTTGATAGATGGAGACATTGGTATCCTTTGTAGGTGACATTATATATGCATGTGTATTCAAGTGTAAACTGCAAACAAATGATCCTTCAAAACTATTGATGGATGTGCAGTAATAAGAGTAGCTAGATATTGCTACTTATGTAGGATTATTGTTGCTCTTTATTTAGGATGGTTGTCCACCGATTGCGCTTTTGATGAGGCTTAGAACCTACTCTATTTGTTAAAAAAAATAAGTCATTTTAAAAAGAAAATCTTGTTATGAAAAAGATGTCATTTTAGGTATTTTGATGTTATTTTTCTAAATTAAAATTGCCCTTGCAGTGATTATGGATATGTTAGTTAATAGTTATATGTTCGTATGAGACGGGGTTAATAAACTGACTAAAATTATAAATAAAGTAAAATTTATAAACAGTTGGTAAAAGTAGTTAAAAATTTAAACAACAAGATAATCTCCGTATAAAGTGGGGCAAAAAACAGTTTATTTGTAAAAAGTAGAGTTTATTTGGTTGTTATTAGGGGTATTGTGGTCCTTTCAACCCAAATAACCTCTCTTTTCTAACTTTTTTTAACTCAATTTTTAATACGTTTTTGTTTATTTTGATTCTCCAAACAACAACAACAAAAAAAAAAAAACTGTTTATTTTCCCACAAATATTTATTTTTTAACTACTTATTTTCTTATTCATACACGCCCAATAGTTTTCTATAAAATGAAAAAGTAAAGTAATACTTAGAGCTATAAAAGTCTTTTTTATGATTTCTTAAAAAATGTGCAAATTTATAAAATGATATGTTTCCTGCCACTACACTCACAACCTCAACCCGGCTCCGACTGCCTCCTATCATGCGAGAAGTTTTTGGAGGGAAAATTTTCAACATGGTTGTGACATGTGGCAAAACAACTTCTACTTTAGTAGGACTAGATAGATGAAAGTTCCATCATTACACAGCTTGAGTGTTTCTTTTCCTCAATTTGCACCAGAGACCATTCTTGGTATGAATGGTTGCCCCAGTGACGAGCTCTACCGAGTCTGCGGACCCTTTCAGCTCGACGTCAAACTTCTGTAGCAGTATGGCCAATGCAACTGTCGACTCCATCAGCGCAAATTGGTCACCCACGCACTTCCTTGGACCTCCACCAAAGGGCAGGAATGCGAAATCAGCTATGATCTGCAAGCCGTAATAACCATTGTGATTCTTCAACCCGGTGTTTTACACACTAGGAATGAAACATCTTATGTTTTAGTACAAATTCCTAAGGGAGGTATGATATTGTCACCTCATTCGGATACACTGCTCCAGGGCTCCGAGATGGGTCTAAGCCTGCCCACCCTTCATATCCTTCAATCTTCTTTGGCACTAAGAAGCGTTCAGGTTCGAACACATTGGGGCGATCCCAGAAATGTGGGGATCGATGGAGATTATAAACCTGCATTTCAAACAGAAGTAACACCAGTGGGACTTGCATCATGATTTTGTGATCATTGTGGTTGAATCAGGACAGTTTGTGTTAATGTATGACAGCAGAGAAACACTTCTTGAATTGAGAGTAACAAAGACAATACAGAGTAAATTGCTGGTCTAATTGTTCTTACAGAGATGAAAACATCAGTTCCACACGGAATTGCAAATCCGTCTTTATTACCCTTGTAACCACCTGGAAAAAGCGAAAGCAACAATGTAAACCAAACCGAACCAAAGCACCACAATTGCCTAAACTTTTCAGACCCAAAGAATACTTGTATATAGCCCAGTCGTCACTCGTCAATTGTTACAATCCAATAGAATTGCAAGCTTTATACCTGGTAAGATATCTGACGCAAGTGAGCGCCTGATAAGCAATGGAGGTTGAGGGTACATACGAAGCGACTCTGCAATAATAAGCCTAGTGTACCTTCAAAACATAAAAAAAATAAAATTTATTTTTAATAATTTCCATCAAGAAAAAGAGGGGAAACATTCACTAAATCAAAGACATACTCCAATTTTTTCAGGGACTCCAACGTTACTCTTCCCTGCCCAAGCACTGTATCAATCTCTGCTTGAGCCTTTCTCATTTTAGATGGATTCTGTTAACGAAATATAACGACAACATATTAGCATGAAGACTCTTAAAATATTTCTAGCAAGCTTTGTAGCATCTAACGGGCAAAATAACTGGATATCAACAAATGATGCATTTTCAGGACATACTTGGGCAAGCAGGAAAACTGCCCATGTAAGGACCGCGGCTGTTGTTTCATGCCCCGCAATAAGCATGGTCATCAAATCATCTCTTAGCTATACAACACAATTACTGAAAGATAGTGTTAGAGATGCTTCAAGGCTATATACACTGATTTAGATGCTTCCACGTTCCAAATGCCTCACAAAAGTATGTACGATAAAGAAACTCGAGCTTAAGAACCTTTGAACTTTCAAAAATAGAAGAGACACAAATCGAGTGTATAGATAAAATTGAAGGGGGTGCATTTTAGTAGAATGATACCTGGCGATCATCAACATCAGCTCCTCGCATATCAACAAAAAAACGTAAAAGGCTGGCGTCCTGCAAGCTTAAAATGCAACGTTTATTTCTAGGTTATATTTCATTCATTCACCAAAACTACTACTGAATGGCATATATAACAGCTTCTTGGGATGCAGAGAGTCAAGAAGATGGAAAATTCTATAGTTGTCAACAACCTTGAGATTTGAATAATCCCTTGCTTGAAGTTTCTCAACATCCGTTTCCTGTAACATAACAAATCAAGCAAAAAGTCACAATTCATCACTTAAACATGTGCTTATTGTTTGTATAAAACAGCATAGCTCCAGATGTACACTATTAAGAAAATATACTAGTAATATTGTAAAAAAAAAAAAGTTATCGTGCCAAAAAGTTTCTATAAATTGGTCAGGTTGCATTTCATTTGGTCTAAGTAATAAAATACTAACATCCATATACTAACTGAAGATTGGAAAAGACATACAAATGGATGGCCAAACATCGCTCTTTTAGAATAATGTGTAGAGGCTTTATTGTATCGTATAACATTACGCATGGTTAATAGGAAGATTGATACATATGACCAAAACATAAGTGAACAACTTTATATCCACATGCAGCATGCCAGCTAGATTGATGAAAAAATTCCTTCAAAACACCTACCTCTCTTGTCTCTTTCGCATTCTTGATGAGTCCATCAAGACAATCATTGATGACCTTGAGATCACTGTGGAACTTCCTTTGCCTGGGTACTAACCACCTTGCCAGGGGAAACTTCCAGTAAGGGATGTAGAAAGTCGATCTGTGCTCTGCTTCAAATAGAGTGCCATAGACTGCCTGTCATGCATGTTTGGAACTTCAACTCATCAGAAAATTAAATATCTAATGGCTGTCAGGTCTAATATCAATTCAAATAAGTTGATACGGAGTATTAGCTTAGAAGATACAATAAAGCTATACATGAAAGATTACAGTTCTTTGGCAGGCCTTTCGAAATACTATGGATGCACAATTGCGCATGCATCCAATGCATTGTAGCATACGTGGAAATTCCGTCATTTACTTTGTAGTTCATACCTTAATAACAGGAGATTCTTTCGTAATCGAACCAAAGTCATAATTGAAGACACCAAGTCCAATGATATCAAGTGCCAAACTTGAGAATTCTGATTCAAGATCCAATTCAATTTCCTTTGAGTCATTTGAACTTTCTTCTAGGAGTTTCTCAAATTTCAGCATCGTTCTCTCAGAACAATCAGAAAACACTTTGTTCATGGCTTCCAAGTACAAGGTATGGAACCCGGGAGCAATAACTGCAATACCAGAAGTGGGAGGTTCAACTCACACCCAAAAGAAAGCAAAAGGGCTTGATCAATTCACATCAAACTACTTTCAGACAAATCTTAAAGGCTATCAGGGCTTGAAGTTGTTTGCCAACTCCTTATATAATAAGTTCATATGATTCCCAAACACTTATTGCTTCTTTTCAAGCAACTATACCATTGCCAAGCCAATTATCAAATTTGTAGAAAGCATTCATAGAATTTAAACAAGGCTGTCTATGGTATATCATTGACATTTGACACTGACTGAAATCATTAAATTGAACCCATACTGAAGAATAAAGAACATAAAAGGTGCTGAAAGCATTTTATATTAAAGCATCCATGAAATTCTTCCTAGTACAATTACTTTACTATCCTGAAACAAAAAAATACTTAAGTTAGTAGTTCGCCAAAAAATCACATACCTCTCCTCCTCTGCTTCCATGTCTCAAGGTCAGCAGGTATAAGTCCTTTCCCCATTATTGGTTCCAAGATATCAGCAAGAACTCCCTAGTTGCGATTTACAAGGTACAGAACTTTTAGATCACAATGCATCATTGTGATTTACTTATAAAACAAGGTGTTGTCATGACAGTTCTGTACAATGAAGAAATAGTTAAAGAGACTAGGATGTACCTTGTCATAAGAAAATGCATTCTCTCTAAGGATATGTTTGGCAACAGCAGGGTCTGACACGACAACAAATGCTTTCGGTCCAAAAGCAAGTTTATAAACTGCACCATGCTGTAAAATAACCCATGATATATTCAGCTGAACGACAACAATCAAGTTAAATCAAACAACCCTTGGTCCTAAATTCGTGAGCTGAAACACAATTCTTGCAACTCCCAAAATGACATTCAAACAATTCTCAATTCTATTATCTTCCCATCCTCAATCAAATAGAAAAAACACACACAGACAATGGGGTGTGTGCAAAGCAAAGCCTTTTCGCATACCGGTTTGTGAAAACTAACTTCTAGTACATTGGCTAGTTATTACCATATCTCCTATATAAGCAATCTTGTCCATCAAATAAGTGCCAACACTTGTAAAGGCACATTTGCATTCACATAAATGATCAATTTTGCTCCAAATAAAGAAGAACAGAAAAGAAAAAACAAAGGAGAAATCACCTCCAAGAACCAATCGTACAAAGAGAAGAAAAGTGGCTTCCCAAACAAATCCGAGACAGCTCCTTCAGCAGTTGGCATAGACCCAAGATTTCCTCCACTTAACACATTTGTCAACAGGTTACTGGCGTTGTCCATAAGACTCATTTTCGGCTTAGGCTTACCCGCACCACTTGACTGGCACCTACAATTTGTCCAACAAAAGCATCAATAACTGATTTCTGATTTCAAGCTTCAATCTTTAAGGTCGGAGAGAGCGGGCGAGTACATGATACGGCGCCGTTTTGGATTGGAAAGCAGCGGGGAATTAGCCGCGGGAAAGCGGTACAATAGATACTTGGAAGAGAAATCGCCATGTTGGTGGAGCGAGAACAACGCGGATGTGTTGGCGGTGGCAGTCGCCATGGCTATTAGCCGGAACACCAGAAATCAAAACCTCGTCTTTGCAGTGGTGTCGCTGCCGCCCCAGTAAACGGAAGGTGAAGGTTGGAGCTTTCGGATTGGAGGTTGGATGGATGAGGGCCGGAGTGAGCGAGTGACTGAATGCACTGCCCACAGAAACATGAGAATGAGAGAGAGTAATATTTAGTTTTTTTTTTCTTTGAATAAAAAGCAATATAATATTAGCTTACGCTATCAAAATATAAAATATTTATAAAAAAAAAATATCCATAAAACCGTATCCTAATATGCGAAATGATTATCGTCCTTGAACAAACTTTTTTCGGATAAAATGAAACTCAACGGATTTGAAAACATCTATATCTATCTATCTATATAAAATATTAAAACAGAGACCGCTGGAGCTATTCTAGATAATATGCATAAAATACTAAAGCAGAGGATGTGCGATTTCGCGTACAAAGAATTGAAAGAGTAATTTATTACTTTTTAGATAAGTCTTAATGATAATTTTTGAAACTACTCAACTACATTCCGTCATATACCCAAAATTAGCTATAATATATCTTTAAGTAATTTCTGATAGGGTAAACTGCATAAAACCACCCTTAAAATAGACCATATTGTACAAAACCACCCCTTATATTCAAAATTGCAATAAACCACCCGCTAAATATACTTTGTTAGCAAAGAGCCGCCCATTCTTTAATTCCGTTAGGTTTTTGGTTAACTATCCGTTATATCCTATTGAATTACCATTCTAACCCTTAAATTTAATAGTACTCCCTCCGTCTAAAAATACATGGACTTTTACTATTCATGCACGCCTTTTTAGGAGTTAAAAACTATATAAAATATTAACTTTTTTATCAATTTTTTTTAATAATTACAAACTTATTGATAATAAGTTTGTAATTATTAAAAAAAAATGATAAAAAAATTAATATTTTATATAGTTTTTACCATTTTGAACGGAGATATTCAAGGGTTACAGCCTTACAGGGGAGAATGGTGTATTGGTGTGGATGGAGGCGGTTGGGGCTGGGGTTGTTGCAGAGGTCCGGGGCTCCGGGCGAGGCGTGCAGGGCTCCGGAGAGCCTAGATCCGGCGACTGTGCGATGGGGTTGTTGCGGGGCTGCAGAGACTAGCGAAGTGGTGAGGGGGACTGGGCGATGGGGCGTCGGCGAGGAGGGTCTAGGCAGGGCGGCGGGCTATCACCGGTGAGGTTGTCGGGCGACGAGTGAGCGAGTGCTGAGTCCCTCTCCTCCTTCTTCCCCCAACTGCCCTGGCCTCCTCCTCCCTTCCCAACCTGCAACTGTCCCTCCAGATCCACAAGATTGCCCCTCCAATTTTTGATTTGTATCCGACCAGAAATTATGATTTCTAAAATTCGAGAAATTGAAACCAAAGAGGAGTCAACCAGACCATTCTATGGGAAAATTTGAGAAATTAGGGATTTGGATTTGGAGTTAGATTTATAATTGGGTATCAAACAATCGCATGTTAAAAAAAAAACCTAAATGAATCAATTGAGAAATTATGAACTAGTTGTAAATCTCATCTCTTGAATTTAGGTGTTATTTAAGATTTAAGATTTGGGCATTTCTTATTTAAATTGGGGTTCTCTCCACTTTTTAGGTTGTCATGTTTAATTTTTCAAATCTATTTTATTTTGCTTGCTTTGGAACGAGGGATTTATTCTTGACCTTGTTTATATTTGTTTATGGGTTTGAAGGTAAGTTTGATTATAGGTTTTGATTTTATAATGGCTGGAATTTTATATTTTCATGCAACTTTTTTTCTAGATCCATTTGAGTTCTTGATTATTTCAATGGCATTCAACCGAAAATTAGATATTTTTGCATGGGTATTTTAGTCATTATCTTACAAATTTAACCAAAGCACTAGCAGACTAGAGGGACGGGTGGCATTTTGCTAACAGAGTTGTTTTAAAGGGTGGTTTGCTGCAATTATGCATCTAAAGGGTGGTTATATGCAATATGTCATATTTAAAGGGTGGTTTTATGCGGTTTACCCAATCTAATATTCTATTGCTTGCTAATTTTTTTAAAACAAATCTTTTTTATTTGTTTTATATATAATCAATTAAGAAGATACTATATGTCAATCATTTAATTTAATCTTTTACGTCTTATGGAGTAAAATTTCATCTAATAACATTTTAATATTCCAAGCAATAAATATGTGACATTTATTATAATTTATATACAACCTCTTATTTATAGGTGTTTAAGATGGAGATTGAAGTTATCTAACATTGATATAAAGGAAGAAAGTAAACAATATACAAGGGACGAAGATATAATAGATAATTGTTTAAAGTTTTTATTTTACAAGATATAATTAATTTAAACTTAGTTAATTTTTTTTTTACAATATGCAATAAATTGGATGTACTAGCGACATCCATGATCATCTTGCAAGATGATGTTCTGGAACTCACAACAACCGGAACTCAAGATAAAAGTATAATTCAACTGAGATTTAGCAAGAAAATCAGCTGCACCATTTACCTCTCTATAGCAGTGCTGAATTGTGACGCTTTTAAAATCTTTGCTTAACACATGGATCTCTTGGATTATTTGAGCGACCTCCCATGGTATATTGTTAACTTGATTGATGACATTGACGATGATTGCACAATCACTTTCAACTATTACTCTACGAATCCCCATCTCCACTGTCAGTCTTATACCTGTATAAACAGCAAAAGCTTATGCTAGAATGACCGAACTCATCATAACGTTACATTTATGAATCTGAAGAACTAGACCATTATTATTCCTAACAATACAATCAACCTGTGATTGGGTATCGCTATTAATTGCACACACACATATAGACACGATCTATATTTGGCTTATTATAGCGTATGTACGTTTGATATGCATACATTATATATAATCCGTCCTATAATATATCGAAATTTATATTTATGAACAAAAGGAATCAATTTATCTATTATAGCCTACAAATTTCAGAAAGAAAAATATAAATTAAACATCCTTTTATTTATTAAGAAATCGCACAATGGACAGGTAGTATATCAATTAAAATGGTATTATTTTTTTATATCAATTAATAATATGTCCAATATAAATTTTTTTGCACCACCGTACGTATTCTATATCCAAAATTTTGTCATCTAATCTAATACGAAGTATAAATCTAATGAATTTTGATAAATTAAAAAACCTTATAAATATATCATAGAAAAGCACTAAAATTATATCCAAAATAAATGAAATATCCCTATATCCAAAATAAATGAAATTGAATATAACGAATTCCCTGAAAAATCTTAAAACTTAAAAATCTAATACAGTATAATAAAATCTTCCGTACTTCAAATCATTCAATCTATAATGCTATATCCAAAATAAATGAACTTCAATTCCCTATGTCCAAAATATAATCTTTCTAAACTATTTTATGTTTATTATTCAACAGACAATGTATAAAAACAATGTACGCAACCTATTACTAATGTTTTGTAACATTTTTAATAATGTTATACTTATCAAAAAAAAAAAAAAATTAAACATATAATAAAATAGAATCTATACATTTAAGTATTTAACCCATGTTAGACAATGACCTTATATATTTTAGCTACGTGTCATCCTATGTGCATCTCAAATAAACTATTTTAATCTTCATATAAAATTAACAAAAAATATTTTTAGTATAGTTAAATATAATATATTAACAAAACGAGCAACGACCCGAGTAACAAAAACAAGTATAATACTAAAATAGAGACGTGAAAATCATATTTGGCGGGTTTTTGTGCAATCTGACCCGGGTTTGTTGACACGTTAATTAATGAGTATCCAGTAAATTTAAGCCACTTCAATTAATTATTTTCTTTTAACCACCTATCATCTTATGTGTCCACCTTAATTGATAATTACAATTAAACAATTTAATTTTTTTTATTAAAATATAGTAATATCCTGATTAATATTTACCTAAATGATTTATATCAAATCTTTTAGCATATAACCTTATTAATTAATATATAAAAATTGATAAATTTATATAAAAAAATTAATTTATTTTTAATTAACATCACCATATACTTATTTTTAATTTATTTATATATCCAATAAAAAAATAATGGTCCCACTTTTTATATATCCAATATAAAAAATTAGGTAGAAAACTTATCATATGGTGTTATCTTTTTGCGTCATTAATTAAAACTTATCTATTTTAACCTTGAAACTTTAATAAAAAAAACTTAATATAAAAAATACATAATATAATTATAAAAAAACCGCACAACGGGCGGGTAACATATACTAGTACTAGTTAAAACAAAATCCCTTCAACAACCGGTAAATTTTTTAATTTTTTTTGGTTATAAAGTGTGTTAATATTTGATTTGATTAGTGAAATAATACGTTTTGCTAAAAAATATTAGAGGGAATTTGCTGTTTTGAACCCTTTTAGACATTTGATTAGCTAGTTAACCCTTCCAATTGTTTTTTAGGCATCTAAGACCCCATTGACTGTTTTTTTTGCTGATGCACCCCAACTCGTTCTCTCTTTCTTTCCACACTTGAAGGGCGACTGTTTGAATCAAATCCAGATCTTCGACGACGCTTGGCCGGGAAGCCGAAGCTCATCTGCCTCCATGGATTCCGCACCACCGGCGAATTCCTCTGCAAATAGATCTCCTGATGGCTTGAATCTGTCCTCCAAAAAAACGATCTCGTCTTCGCCGGCGGTTTGTTCCCGGCGCGGGGAAGTCCGACTTCGAGGGGATCTTCGATCCGCCTTTCTCCCCTCCGTCTCCGGCATCTGGGAGGCCCTCACCGGCGAAAATCCCTCTCCCCGTGACGCCGTGCTCGCCATCCTCTCCACCTGGACCTTCATTCACCCCTCCCAATCTCTCGCTTTCCCCCCTCTCGGTCGGGCATGGCAGTGTTGGAAACCAAATTAGATCTGTAGTTTGAACTTGTAAAGAAAATGGAGCGAAAACGAAAGAGGATTTCTGTGTTTGTATTTCTGTGTGTCAAGACAAATTTACAAATGAAGAAGACGAAGTCTTATATAGCAATACAGAACAAGCCCAGTTCCACATAAAAGGCCCAAACTGAAAACATAATCCAACACCCCCCCTCAAGATCAAGGCGATGGCTCAACGATGCCGATCTTGCGAAGAAGTGGCCGGAGATGAACGCCAGGAATATTCTTTGTCAAAAAATCGGCTAACTGAGCATGAGATGGAACATGACCAAGTGAAATCAGACCTTCTAGGAGTTTTTCCCGAGCATAATGGCAGTCGAGCTCTATGTGTTTCGTCCGTTCATGAAAAACGGGGTTGCGAGCAATGTGAACCGCAGCTTGGTTGTCGCACTTAACTGGAATCGGGGAAATGTCAGAGACACCAAAATCGGATAATAGTCGAGTGAGCCAGGCAAGCTCAGTACACACCCGACGAATAGACCTGCACTCGGCCTCAGCGGACGAGAGAGAGACACTCTGTTGTTTCTTTGATTTCCATGAAATCAAACTCGCACCCAGAAAAATGACATATCCACTGACAGATTTGCGAGAGAACGGACAGCTCGCCCAGTCAGCATCGCAATAGGCTCGGAGAGTGGGCAATTGAGCTGATGACAACAAAAGCCCCTTTGTACAGGTGTCTTTCAAGTATCGCATGACATGGAGGGCAGCGTCCATGTGTGGCTGGCGAGGACAATGGAGAAATTGGCTGAGGAATTGGATTGTAAAAGCAAGGTCGGGGCGAGTATGAACGAGGAAATTCAATTTCCCGATAAGTCGTCTATACTGAGTGGGATTTTCAAGTAACAAACCCAGATGGGGAGACAGCTGAAGATGCGGATCCAATGGAGAGGCAACCGGTGAGGCTGCACAAGGGAAATCCATGAAGATGTCGTTTATGAAACGTTGCTGGCTGAAGAGTAAACCACCAGCGACAGAAATGAATTCAATGCCTAGAAAGAAATTGAGATTCCCCAAGTCCTTGATGCAAAACTCCATGTCTAAGAAGACCTTAAGATCCTGAACTTCAGAAGAATCACTGCCAGTGATTAATATGTCGTCGACATAGACAGCAACAAACACACACAAACCATTGTTCTTGCGGAAGAACAATGAATAATCATTGGGAGAGGAGACATAACCACGATATAACAAAGCCTGAGAGAGACGGGCATACCACTGGCGAGAGGCCTGTTTGAGTCCATAAAGAGACTTTCTCAACCTACAAACCAAATTTTTGCCATGAACATCCAAGCTAGGAGGGACCTTCATGAACACTTCCTCATCAACGTCCCATGGAGGAAGGCGTTGTTTACATCAAGCTGCATAATAGGCCATTTATGATACAATGCAACAGTGGCAAGGACTCTAACAGTTGTCATTTTGACAACCGGGGAGAATGTCTCATTGTAATCTATACCATCTCGTTGTGTAAACCCCTTAGCAACAAGCCGAGCTTTGTACCTCTCCACACTACCATCAGCCTTCCTTTTGATCTTGAAAACCCACTTACAGGAGATAGCACGCTTACCTCTAGAAAGCTCAACAATATCCCAAGTGGAATTGGCATCCAGTGCTTTAAACTCAGCTGTCATAGCATCTTGCCAAGCAGCAAATTCACAAGCCTCACTGAAGGTAAGAGGTTCATGATCTGGCGGCTGGACAATTGAAGTGGTTGCAGAGGGAAAGGAAAAGGTGGAAGTGAGTGTATGAAAACATACCTCAACATCAGAGCAATGGGTGCAAATATACTCTGAAAGGTATGAAGGGGGATGATGCTCTCGGCCTGATCGACGAGGAGCAACAGACATATGAGAAGCATCCATATTATCCAGATTTGGAGCAGGAGGGGCAAAAGATGGAGCATCATCATTAGCATCATCTATAACCAACTGAGAAGGAGAGGAGACCAAAGAAAAAGGAGGGCAACCACTTTCTGAATAAGGAATGCCAGAAGGAGGATTTTTGTATGGAAAGACTGTCTCATGAAAGACTACATCTCTAGAGACAAAAGTGCATTTTGTCTCTAGATTGTAAAGCTTATATCCCTTCTTTCCTCCTGGATAACCAAGCAAAATGCAAGGGGCAGCCCTTGCATCAAACTTATCCCTGCCTTGCTGAAGTGTGGAAGCAAAACACAGAGAACCAAAGCAACGCAGATAATCAAAGGAAGGAGGTCTGTTGTACAGCAACTCAAAGGGAGATTTCAGTTTCAACAATCGACTAGGAAATATATTAATAAGATGCACAGCAGTGAGCACACTCTCTCCCCAGAAACGCTTAGGTAGTCCGGATTCAAACATGAGGCTTCGAGCAACCTCAAGAATATGTCGATGCTTCCTCTCCACAACTCCATTCTGCTTTGGGGTGGCAGTGCAGGACCTTTGATGGATGATTCCATTGTCTAAAAAATATTGGGCATGCTCATTACCTGCTCCCAATTCAAAGGCATTATCCGATCTAAACACCTTAACCCGCTTTCCGAATTGCCTCTCAGCATAGGCAAAAAATTGTTTGATGGCAATAAAAGCTACAGACTTATTAAGGAGCAATTGGACCCAAGTAGTTCTAGTAAAATCATCAACTAGAGTCAGAAAATATCTGAAATTATCATAAGTAGGAATGCGATATGGTCCCCAAACATCACCATGAACTAATTCAAAAGCATCAGCTGTTTGTATAGAGCTTATAGGAAAAGGTAACCGTGCTTGCCTAGCACGAGCACACACTGAACATGTTCTCAAGTTAAAAACACAACTGTCTGTCAGATTCACACAAGGAAGTTGACCTAGTCTATGAGAGGATAGATGCCCCAACCTCTTATGCCAAGTTGAAGTGTCCACTGCAACCGGCAATTTATTTGGCTTGGAAGCATGAGCAGAATGAGCAGCAAACTTGGCTTGTGAAGAAAGGCCAAGGACAAACAAATCCTTAATGAGCTCACCAATCTTCATAGGGGTCGTCATTGAAGACCCTACAAATAGCACCCAGTCTCAGTGAATAGCACAAAGCAGTGGAGCTCCCTGATCAGTTTCCCTACAGATACCAAATTGCAGACAAATTTGGGGACAAATAATACATTATGCAGTTGGAGCCCTTGCATAAGGTCAATTGTGCCGGCAGTATTAATCAGAGTTGTCTCTCCTGTTGGCAAGGTAATTTTGAAAGGACGAGACAAACTATATGTGTTGTGAAACATGTTCAAATCACTGCACATGTGGCCACTGGCGCCACTGTCAATGATCCAAACTCGGCCATCAAGAATTTGTGTAGAGAGAGTTGTACCTGAGAATCCAGCAAAGTCATCAGAAGTGGGTTCCTTGTTGTGTGAGATAGAGCCAGATGACTGCAACAACGCCACTAACTGAGCTATCTGTTCCTTGGAGAAGTCTGGTTTCTGAGCTTGAGTAACAGATCCTGCAAAACGCTTCTCAGTCCCTTCTTTCTTCATCTCTCTACTGCCTGGATAATCTAGAGGGAATCCGATGATGAAGAAACATCGAGCTATAGTGTGATTTGTCTTCTTACAGTTAGTGCAAAATAAAGGCTTCCTATCACCATGAGATTTATCAGTTCCTGGCTTGTCAAAATTGAACTTCATTCCTCCTGTTTGAGAAGCACTGGATCCAGAATTAGCAGACATATTGGAGTTGGAAATAGGACTCTTAGTGTTGGTGGAGTTTCCAGGTGCCTTGACATACATGGAAACACCATCCACCACACCAGATCCAGATCCTGATTTCCCTTCCCGCTGGTTCTCCTCTTGTGAGATCAAGTAATACACCCGATCTACATCCGGCAATGGATCCATCAAAAGGATAGATCCACGAACTGAAGTATAGGAGCTGTTAAGCCCCATGAGTAACTGTATAGTTTTCTGATTCTCATCATATTTAGTGGAATTAGCTACATATCCACAGTCGCACTTCTTGCAAGAACATGACGACGAGTTCTTCACATTTTCCAATTCGTCCCATAGAGACTTGATTTTTGTGAAATAGGAAGAGAAAGAGCTTGTACCTTGAGACAACGCACCTAGCTCTTGCTGTATGGAATACAATTGAGTCCCTCCAACCTTGCTGAACCGAGAAACCAACTGTTTCCAAGCTGCACTGGCAGTATTGTTGTAGATGACGCTACGTCGAATCTCTGGACTCAAGCTATTGCAAATCCAAGAGAATACCATGTCGTTGCACCGTTCCCAGCACTGGATCTTCACTGGATCTGTAGCTGGCTTAACAATGGCGCCTGTGATGAAACCGGATTTGTTTTTGGCGGACAACGCCATCCGAATTGATCTCTGTCATTCTCCAAATCCCTTTCCATCGAAGGGAGGATTAACGAGGATCAATCCAGGATGATCACTCGGATGCAGATAATACGGATCATTTGAATCGATTTTTGCTTGTTCATCAGGCATTTTCGAGCGGGAAATAATGAACACAAAGCTCAATACACCAGGAAGGTAGATCTGAGATGTATACAAGTTCAAAATACCAGATCTAGCTCTGATACCATGTTGGAAACCAAATTAGATCTGTAGTTTGAACTTGTAAAGAAAATGGAGCGAAAACGAGAGAGGATTTCTGTGTTTGTATTTCTGTGTGTCAAGACCAATTTACAAATGTAGAAGACGAAGTCTTATATAGCAATACAGAACAAACGGATTTGGGCTGGCCCATACGAAATACAGAAAAAGCCCAATTCCACATAAAAGGCCCAAACTGAAAACATAATCCAACAGGCAGGTAACTTTTCTATCTATTGAATTGGGGGTTCTGGGTTTTGGAATCAATCTCGTATGCACTATGAGTAAATTGGATGTGATTTGTAAATAGAAGTTACTTAGGATTTGATTCGATGATGGGTGCCCACCAAGTGTTTGTGAAAATGTCTAGGCAAGGTTAGTGCAGTTTTGCCAGTAGTACAAGGCCAGATCCCATGCCCTCAATCTCATATCCTTAAGATGCCTCTCGATACCAGTCTCATGCTTCGATACTAGTGGCCGCAATAAGGTTTGATACACATAGCTGCTTCCCTGCACCAATGGCAAAATCTCCTTTCCTTAATTAGTTTGTCAAGTCCCAATTCAAATGGCATATATCATATGGGAGTAGGTGGATTTACGAGGCTAGTTTGAGCTCCTCATACATAGGGAGCATGTAGTCATATATATATGCAGTAGTGTAGATTGACATAGGGAGGTGATGTTCAATGGTAACATTGCCTCACATGATTTTGAGCTATGGATTGGGTTGTGTTCATCTATTTCTTTGGGGCTTTTCTACTCGATTCGATGTTTCGATTGTTAAATTAGGGTTTGTGTTCATCTATTTCTTTGGGGCTTTTCTACTCAATAAACTCCTGATTCCAAGTTTCTAGCAGGAGCTACACAAGGCTACTGTAAGACAAGGAATATATATATATATCTACGTATTTATACAAAGGGTTATTTGATTTCATTCAAAGATGTATGTATGTATATATGGCCACTGTTGGTGCTTATTTCAATTTGAAATTCATATATACATGCCTTGAGCTACTAATCGAAAGGCAATAAATTTGGTAGACAAACAGCTTGAAAGAAATTATGACTTTTGAGGATTAAAGGATGCTGTCACAAACAGCTTGAGGATTAAATGATGACAAACAGCTTGAGGATTAAATGATGACAAACAGGGTGTTTGGAATATTTATATATATCATATGGTCCACTTGTTTGCCTCTTTAAAATACTGTCATAGGAAAAAGAAAGAGGGGATATAGGCAGCCATATTTTTTGACTTAACATGAAGATGTATGTGTGTTTAATATGTTTACCGACTGGCTTTCATAAAACTGAGTTTGGAATTAATTGATATTTATTTGTTATATGTTCGACAACTCTGTCTACATGTATACAATATATTCAATTATATGATTTGTCGCTTGAATGGAAGAAGCAAGCAAACCCAAATACAGTCCATAGGAGCTATTATACCCAAAACAACAAGGACAGATTAAACTCGCAAACAAGGATGGACTCAAAAGCTACTGTCATCACCAACGCCTGAACTCGGGGATTTGGAACGACGTCCATGCCTCCATGGTTACATTGTATATAATTCTTGGATGGTTTATGTCACGTCGTATTCATTTCATTGATTCCACATTAAATTACTTACATTGATGGATTTTTTTTAGTTGATGACATATTATAATAGGTGTTTTTACATATATATAACAAATATTAATGTCGTAGTTTCAAAAACCTTGTGTTTTTATATGTGCAATAAGGTGACAATATTTTGATTCCACGTTTTAAGCTCCTATATCATCAATTATATAATTTGTCACCATAAACAGTTGCGATTAATGAAGTGTAATAACAAATGTCATCAATGAATAAAAATGTAATAAACATGTCACCACAGGTGATTGCATCAATGAAGTGTAACCACAAACGTGTCATCAGTGAATGAAAGTATAATCGATATACAATTGATTAAATTAAAAACATGTGGCATCAATCGATTTGATTAAAAAAAAATGGCATCAAATAATTAGATTATAAAAATGACATCAAATACCATTTTGAAAAATTTGTATCACATTAAAGAAAAAAAATGTCATCAAAATACAACTTTGAAAAAATATCATCAAAAATATGGCATAACGGTAAAAAAAATATCATCAAAAAATTGACATAAAAAAAGTGGCATCTGTCGTTAACATTAAAAAAAATGGCATCAATGATCAACGGGACATTACTGTAAACAAAAAATGTCATCAATGTTTAAAAAAAGTGACATTAAAAAAGTGTCATTCAATCATTTCATTAGAAAAGTGGCATCAAAGTAAAAATAAAATATAGTAAAATTTTGGCATCAAAACGGTAAAATATGGCATCACTAAAAAAAAAAATTGGCATCAAAATGGGTTGGTCAACATTGACCGGTCAATGGTCAAACGGTTGACCATTGACCAACTCACCCTATTAGGAAGGGGTCTAGGGCAAAGCTAATTAAATTGATTTAGGGGCTAAGTGCCTAATTGAATATTAAAAAAAGCCCTCTACCAAAATCACCTTTAATATTATGTCATTAAAAATAAATAGTTTTCATTTATAAAAATAATTCAAATTAAAATCAATGGAGTAAATTCTAGACAAAATTGAAAGAGTAAAATAAGGTAAAAGCAAAATACGTAGTAATAAATAACATTATTTGTATTTTAAATAAAATAAGAAGAAAATTTTAAAAATAATGGAGTACTCTTATTTATATTGTCCACTAGGAAGATAACACGAGATATGTGGTTGGAAAACGAAACCGTGCTTTCTGCACCTTCTACGAATCTGTAGATTTACTCTGTGCAATTCGAAGCTCACCGAGGGGAGATTTCGAAGCTCCACCGAACTGCACTGAGATCGATTGGGCTCCGACGGAAGTGGCTTGGCGTCGGGATGGCCTAGGAAGAAGAAAAGAGTCATAAAAGGCAGACCTTTCCCTCAAATGGGAGAACATGAAAGTGAGGGATGTGTTGTTGTAAGGTAAGGCTGTTGTTGACACAAAAAGGGGGAAACAGCTTGTTTAATTTGTAATGGGAGGAAAGGAAAGAAGACAGAGAGGGGTTGTGGTTCCCAATGGATGTTTCAAATACCCGCAAAATAAATCTCGAAATCCGCTCTCTCGACCTTATTCGAACCAACTCAAAAAGACTTTCAAATTTCCAATTCCGAGTGTAATAAGGAACTCTAAATATTATTTCAAATTTTCGCATATGGAAACGGGATAAAGCATATTTTAAATTTTCAACTAAATATTGTCGGAACTCGTTTCGAGATATTTAGAATAAACCAATAGTTCGAGGACAGAATTTCCAAACCTTTCGAATTTTAGAAGTCGAAATGAATATAAATTACTATTTTAATAATTTTAAATATTATAAAATTCCCCGGTCTTTACAACCACAAACTCATAATGGCCACAGTAAGTCTGAAAGGCTGTCTTCGGAACATCCTTTGACCTAACCTCAATTGATGGTATGCCAACCTCGAATCAATCATTGAGAATACCATGAATCCCCGCAACTGGTCCAACAAGTCATCAATCCTCGACAATAGGTAATTATTCATGGTCATAACCTAGTTCAACTCCTGATAAATCTATGAAAAAATTCTCATCCCATGGTGATGCTCTCTCCATAACATCTCCCACACCTCTTCGTTGTCGTCGACCTCATGAACTCCACATATGAACGTCTTCCTATCATCGTCCGCATCGACCCCTGCATCAACGCCTGAAGCGCGGTCTCGAAGTTGTTTCCGTCTGTTCCAGCTTTCGGCAATCTTTGGAGCCATCGAGTTGTGTCGCAATCCATAGATGCCTTAGTTCAGGTACAAGGATTACCGTCATACTAACTTTGATAGTAGTGTTAAACCTCTACTTCAACCGCTAGTTGAAGCGCCAAAAATGTTAACATATCAAACACCGCATCACGAAAACGCTGAAAGCTGCTTCAAATGTCAGCTCAAATTGCTACATACTAGCTAGTATATAGATACCACTCCCATCCTTGACAAAAACACATCATCATGAATCATGGTCCAGTGTAGCTGAGAGGTAACTGAGGATGAAGCCATCGAGATCACCCTCGAGCACGGAGTCTGGGTCTGACACCTCGTAGTTAGTCCGCAGATCCTTCACCATGCGATAAGGCTGTGATGCATGAAACCGATTGGAGAATGTTGATTGTAAATATGGGGGAAAATGTGAAGTAGAAGTATAGGGAATGTGATTTTTACATGGAGGACGTATGTCCGAATCTGGTTGCCCCAACTGATCTCTGTAAGAGATTGCGTGTGTTGCGCATTCATCTGAGCCTGGCGATCCATCTCAAGCTGGTCTAATCTCGACTGCAGCACAGACATCGCGGATGCTTTGTTTCGGTGCTGTGATCTGTGTTCATATAATTAAACATTATGACTAAAAAAAAGGCGAAAACTTAAGGGAAAAGGCGAAAAGAGATGGAAACAGAGAAATGCCATAGGGTTTAGAAATTTGCACTCCCCACCTTTCATTTTGGCAAGTAGCTGTAATTCCTGTAGGGATATGAGTAATCCTTACGGCGCTATCTGTTGTGTTAACAGACTGACCCCCAGCTCCCCCAGAACGAAATCGATCAATGCGGAGATCTGATTCATTGATCTGCACATGAGACGACGAGTCTCCTAGGATTGGAGTGACTGCCACGGCAGCAAAAGATGTGTGCCTTCGCTTAGCGCTGTCAAAAGGCGAAATGCGGACCAACCTGTGCACCCCTACTTCCGCTTTGGCATACCCAAATGCGTATTCTCCATCTATTTTGATCGTCCCCCGCTGAAAAATTCAAACCCAAAATATGCTCTTTGTGAGTTGGGATTCACTCTTATCACAATCACGATGAATCTAACTTCGCACAATGGATCAAAGACTCTCTAACACTGATCAAAATTTAACATCGCACTACAACTAAAAGCAAACTGTATGTGAAGTGAAGGTAGGAAAGAAAACCTTGATCCCAGCAATTTCACCAGGCATTTCTTCAATGACAGTGACCTGAAATCCACGGTGTTGAGCCCATGATTTGTACATTTGCATGACCATGGAAGCCCAGTCCATGCTTTCAGTGCCTCCAGCCCCACCTTGAACCTATAGCACTACCAAATGGCAAGTAAGGTACTAAGTAGTTTCCTTTATAATTTCCATTCAGTGGGAATTAAAACCGTAATTACTTAAAAGTAATTTCTCAATCCTCAATATATCAAGACAGTGCACGAAAGGTCAAATAAAGATCTGCATATTATACAACTATTCTCAACTAAATTAAAAAAAATGTGATTTCTTCAATATTTTTTCAACTCCCCCCATTAAGATAACATTCAATTAAATACCTTCAGATGGATTCAAATTCGAAATTGATGGGATCCTTATATAATAATGTTTGTGTATCTTGATGGAGAAGGTTGGTCGTTTAGTTTGGTATTTATCTATTTACAGACGGTGTTCTGAAAGGCTAACACACCTAGGTCCTGGAGCCTAGGCACGCCTTAACAAAATATCCCATAAACACCCCATAAATTCATATTTTAAGTTCACCACATTACCTGAAAGTTCATTTTAAAAAAAAAAAGTAAAATCTAGCAAGAAATGGTGGGAGGGCAGAGTAGAAGGTTATAGGAAGAAACAAGAATCTCAGATGATGATGAGTTGAAGTTCTCCAAGGAAGGAGAAGAACCAGAAGATGTTCACTAATTTTGACGTTTGTAATACTTACCCTCAATCTCTCTGCTGATTTTTTATATGGGAAGACAATTTTTTTTAGAGAAAATCTCTCTCAACAGATTTTTATATGAGAATTTAATATCCTATAATCTTTCTAGGCAAACCTTCATGAAAAGATAACACAAAAACACACAAAGCAGTCAAAAGGTCGAGTCACACGCCTAAAAGGCAGAAAACCCATAACAAAAAACCACAACTGTTGCTTTGAATGATGTGGCATGGCCCATGGGTATCAAATTTTATTTCATGGATGAGCCATACACATACCCATACCCGTACCTTATACCACCTTTCCAAGTTCCTGACTTAGTACTTGTCATTCATCTCCCCTGTAACTATATTCCCCCATGTCCTAAAGTTTTAGTAAACACCCTATATCAAAATTCCCTACTTCCGACCAAAAAAATAAAATCCCTACTCATACCAAATGGCCCCTTATTTCCATGGCACACCCACTTCCAAATATGTCAGTGAGAGAAAATTAGCTGACCAACTTGCATCCATTTTGGTGGTTGTAAATTTGCAATTTGAAAAACCAAGTGACCAATTAAGAATAATGCATCCCTCAAATGCTCACATGATAGGATATGATTACTGACATAAAAAACTCTTCTGAGGGCAATTTCTTTACTCAACATAAACATAGATGGCTTTAATCAAGATAAAATTATACATTCATATACTAACAGTTACAGGGATACCAACCTCTATGAAGCAAGAACAAGAATCATGTTCCCCAGCTAACAAAGCTTCAAGCTCTTTGTCCTTTAAATCTTTTCTCATCTTAGCTAAAGCATTCATTATTTCCTGCAAGCAATACACAAAATATATAAGATAATTCAGCAGAACCCCTAACACCTTAGACATACTTACTAGAGCAATTGAAGAAGTACATTTTAGCCAACACCAACAAAGAAATCAAAGAAGAAAAAAAGCTCAAATTTTCTCATAATCCATGTTGCAGAAAAGGGAACACCCCTCTCAATGTTGCTATTTAAAAATAGACAAGGCAGAGATAGAGTTTGAAAAGGAAATAAGGTCGCAATGAGCTGAATAAAGGTGCATATATGCACAAAACTTTGCCATATTACTTTTAAAAGGCTTTCTCAATACTAGCAATCATTCCCATAACCATTGACCATTGTAATGACATGGGTAAAATTCATATGCATAGATCAACTCAACTCCATTCAAATAATTATGACATAAAATACCAGTGAAGTTAAGAGGACAAAAATACATGCCTATACAAGGACAAGGAGTGAGAGCGCACCAATTCCAAATCAGCATCACCCTCTTCACGAGCGAGCTTCACCATATCAATGTGTTCATAAAGAGCATGCTCAAAGGCTTTCACCTCCTTCACCTTTCCCATGAGCATACCATGCTCCCGGCTTATCCTTCCAGCGTGAACAGGGTCATCCCAAAGATTTGGCTTATCTAGCTCAGCTGAGAGTAACCCCAACCGAACCATCAAGTTCTTCCACTGTCGCCATTGTCAAAAGGGAAAAAAGAATGTCATCATAATATATCCTTATATCACAAACAGTCAAACATACGTGGTTCAACGGAAAAAAAAATTGAGCACATATGTATTCTTATGAAACACAATGTATATACATACAAAGTTAGCAGCAAGCAAGTTACCCACAAAACAACTCTAAGCCCCAGCTTTATTGAAGATTGAAAAGGGAAAATAAACAAATCTAGTCAACTTTTCAATTATTGTTCATGAATCATAATTTTAATGTCAACTCTTGTTTTTACACGAAATTCGGTTTCATTCTCCCCATTCCATTCTCCATGTTGAACAATGGGTTTCAAATGAGGGAATCATTCACTAATTTTGATGATACTCAAATTATACTGTCTCAATTCCATGTCCCTTCCATTTCCATAAATTTCTGTCAAACTATCACTGAAATTTATATAGCGTAAAATAACTGTATGATCATTCCCAAAATATAAAAGTAACCACAAAGTTTGACTGAATCTACAAATTAACTATTAAGATAGCATTGAAATTAAACAAGGGTTACCTTTAAGCGTTTTTTGGTGAGATGTATAGACTGAGCAATAGCAGAGGCATGGCTCTTCCAATCACTGTCATGCTCGTCAAGTATCGGCCAAGAGTAGTCAATTATTCGGTCAACAGTTAGCCCATCAGAAGTCGAAGGTGCTACTACTGTGGCTGCGGTAGCCACTGCATCAGATCCAAACACCCGGACTCGGTGCAAGTATGGGATATTCAGCACAGTAAGCGGGTTAGAAATGGAGTAGCCTTGTGCTAAAGTCGGATGTTTAAGGCACGGGAGGAGGAATCGTGTGAGGAGCTTGGAATTCAAAGACAATGCGCAAGATCTTCTAACAAGAAACCTCAACATAGTAGTCCAGAAGCTGAAATAGATTAGAGTTATGTCAGTAGACTTCATCAAATGGATTCACAAAATTAGGGGTGGAAATGAATCAAGCATCCAACCCCTCGACTATATCCGATGAATCAATCAAATGTGTACATAAATTCATCATCAAAGAAACGATTAAATACTAAAGCCTATGATTATGGTTTCATATTGAACTTAAATTTGAATCAGAAATGTGTGACCGCGGGCAAATTCAACCAGGAAATAACATATGCAGACAAATTTCCTTTCCCTTGGACAAGAAATACAAAGGCCAGAAACAGAAAAAAGGCTACGGATGATCAGAGAAATCGAAGACATTAAACAAAAGCCTCAAAAACCCTCAGGCCCTTGTTGCGGGAAAAAACGAAAGGAAACAGATGGAGAAAAATGGGGTAATTGGATTGCGAACTAGGCTAAGTCGGATTCCAATAGGAGAACAATCACAGCATCAATAATACCTCAATTACAAATTTACAAAGTAGCGAAAACGAGCAAATAATCGAAATCAAAATCCGAGCTTAGTGAGAAAGAGACAATGAAGACATATACATAACCTTCGGTAGTATAGGGTAGAAAGTTTGAGATCCAGCTACATGAAAGAGAGAGGAAGCGCTGTGATCGGAGCGTGAGAGTGAAACTAGAGTGGCTGAGCACCAGTTGCAGCAACGCTGAGAGACAACGAGATCGAAGAGAACGCCGAGAGAGAGAGAGAGAGAGAATCAGGAAAGAAAAATTTTAGGGTTGGTGGATTTGCAAAACTAACCCCAATGAAAGATCACTTTGCAAAAGTTAGTATATTTTTCTCAACTTTCGCAAAATATTCCTTTTACCCCAAAAAGTAAACTTTAGTTTTAGTTCAACCGACATGTTATACATTTTCCCAAATTAATCCTTTGTACCCGCGTTTGTAAACTTGAAACGATTATTCTTATTTACTTACTGGCAAAGAGTATAGTAATCGAATGATAGAAACAAAGTATATTATTATAAGAAAACATTTTAACCCCTTTATTAGGTCTACATAACTCACGTATCTTGGGTATATTTGTATTATCTCCTTAATGTTTAAATGATATGTGTTTACTTTGTGTGTGTGTGTGTGATATTAGAAAATACTGTATGTTGAAACTTGAAGGTAAATTTTTTATATAAGGTCAATGTCTGAAGCACACACTTTGTAGATGGGCAGCTTTGTGAATGATTCTTAATTTAGGGTTAATTTGTGTAATTTATCCATCTAGAGGAGCAAAGAAGACACAAATATGTGCGTGAGAAAATGAGGCGGTGAAGCGGTTTTCATTATCCTCTTACTCGACAGCCCGCCAAAACTGAGCGGCGGAGAGACGGTAGTGTTCCGGCGACAGAGAGAGATATGCCGGCGACGGCGACGGCGAATCGGCCGATCGGGATGGGAGGGCGCCGGACGGTTCTGATAACGGGAGTCAGCAGAGGCCTCGGCAGAGCGCTAGCCCTTGAGATGGCCAAGCGTGACCACTCCGTCATCGGCTGTGGCCGCTCACAGGACAAGCTCGATTCTCTCCAACTTGAACTCGACGCTTGCTCTTCCTCCTCCTCCTCCTCCGAACGCGCTCACCTTCTCTCCAATGTCGACGTGGTATTCCTCTGTCGCCTGTTTTTTGTTTCTTCTTGTAATTGTTCGAAATTTGGCAGAGCTTTGGGTAAATTCGTTAGTTCAGCTGGTCTCTCGTTCATTTGGATTGCAGGTGATGGAAATTCTAGGATTTATGATGGTATTGTTTCATTTTTGGATTGAAATTATAAGATTAAGAACTGTTGCGGTCGACATTGTGTCTTTCTATGCCTCTTCAAGCTATCTAGGGTTTCAGAGAAATTTTGGTTTTGTAATAGCCAGCGATTAAATTTGATCTTTTGCTGAATTAAAAAGGGAGGGAGGATGCAAACTGTGGTATTGGTGTTGGATTTCTTGATAGTATTAAGGATTACAGTTCATAGCAAATTCTCTTGTAGAGTAGATTTGGCAATGAAAGTAAAATTTTGATTACATTGTCACTTCACTCCCCAACAATCACAAATTTGCAATTCTAGGGCTTTTCGTAGTTAAATAGGAAGCAAAGATCTTCCACAATATTATCATATTGAGTTTCAATGCTTCAGGGCATGGTCCTGACCTTAGTTAATGTATCAAAACAACCTTTTACTTGGTGGTGCTGGTCGATAGGCTGGAATGGGAATTGGCTCCTCAGTTGTGGCACTTGTTGTCTTATTTCTTGTTTTGATTGAATAATCTGTATAGAAATGCTTTCTTTTATTAGAAAATCCCGCTTTCAACCTAGAACATGTGTTTTTGAAAAAGTTAGATAACAGTATAACCATGTTTTCAGTCTTTAACAGCTGCAATGGTGGTCGTGGACTATTGGCTTGTTAAGCATTTTTCATGCATCAACTTGAAAAAATTTCTTCTTTTTCCTTCTTTATTTTGTTAGATCATGTCAATATTGATCTGATCATATATTAAGGAATCTACTTATATCACCATTTGTGTTGGAATTATTCATGTATAGAGGTCTAACAGCAATGTTGAGGAACTTGCAAGAACTTTGGTAGAAAAGAAACTGATACCTGATATTATTGGTAAATCCCTTTTCTATCCTTTTCATTTACATAAACTTATTGAGATTGTTCTAGATTAGGTTTTGTCACTCTATGTATCCTCTGTTGTGATTATGTTGATTGTGATTGTGTAAAGTTATATGCATGATAGTTAATTATGCAGGCTAGTGATTGAACAAAAGCTCCACAAGCACATCTAATATGTTATTGGAAGCATTATTGCTTCTAACCATAAGATATAGTAACACTGTTTCCTTCTATAATATAACCAACAAGAGATGAAGAAAATACTAGTTTTTCTCTAACTGTTGATTCAACGTTATGAGTTACATACTAATGAGGGAATCCACAATGTTATGTTGCTATTTTTAGAACCTAATACAAAAAAGGTCTCAGCTTTGAACAAGTTGCAGCTTTCAAGATTTCTTTCCAAGGACCTTGTGATTTTTATAATAAAAGGACTTCAGCTCTTTTACTATTTAATTTAGTGTCTCCTTTCTTACAGTCTTGATGTGGTAAATTGTGTAATTAAATAACTCCCTTGGTTACTACTGTGTTGCATGCATGGGACTAAATGCTAATGCTAGTATAAGACCTGTATGATGTATATCATACTAGGTAACTTTAAGTCTTTAACATGTTATGTACGATAATCTGACATTACCCTCAAGCAAGCTAGAGAGCATACTAAGTATGTGACTTTGATATAAATAGCATTTCAATGATTATTGCAATTAAAAGACATTTGCATCTATGCAGTGAATAATGCAGGAACCATTAATAAGAACAATAAGTTTTGGGAGGTTCCAGCAGAAGAATTTGATACTGTGCTTGATACTAATGTAAAAGGCATTGCAAATGTTCTTCGCCACTTCATTCCTTTGATGATTGAAAGGAATCATGGAATCATTATTAATATGTCATCTGGGTGGGGAAGATCTGCTGCTGCTCAGGTGAATTAATGGATTTTACTTCTCTATATTATTCCAATTTTATCAGATGTCTCCAAAGCGACTTAATGGATTTTACTTCATGAAACCTGTTTTCACTGCATCCATCAGCTCACTATGAGATGAAACATTCTATACATATTTTGTTCTGGTATCCTGCATGAAGGGTTTTTTCTGTTATTTCTTGATTGGAGTTTTTGACATCCTATCAACCGACAAGTGACATGACAGAGTAGTTTAATTTTTTGATACTGGACTCCTTACCTGTAAATGCTGGGGTTGCCTGTGAGCTGCCCCTTCTTGTAATCTATGAACGGTTATCTAAGCTGTCTTTTAGCTATTTCATCTAACTTGCAAGTCTCTGATCAGATTCGGATTTGTTCATTTATTCTGCTGAGAACTGTTGATTGTTGGCTTCTTGCTAAATATAGTTTCATTTTAACAGGTTGCTCCATATTGTGCTTCAAAATGGGCAATTGAGGGACTATCTAGGTCAGTGGCAAAGGAAGTGACTGGTGGTGTGGCAATTGTTGCTTTAAGCCCTGGGGTTGTACACACAGAGATGCTTGAGTCATGCTTTGGCAATTCAGCTAGCAATTATCCTAAACCCGATGAATGGTATCCACGTGTTCCTCTTACTTTTGCAAGATGTTATAAACTTGCTCCAGATTTTAAGTTCTTAGTGATTTACTTGGATCCATCATACAATTTGAAGAAAATATCCCTAAAATTTGGTTATAAACGATGCTTTTTCTTTGGGATGGTTTCTTCCTTGTGTTCCTATCCTTTTCGGTAAAAGGATGAGGAAATTTTCTGCATTTATTGCAACTTTCTGAGTTTTTCCTAGAAATAGTGTGTAGGACTGTAGGTTTAACCACAAGAGTTTCCTGTGGGGGAAGGACACATTTTCGCTAAATATCCTTCACCACTTTTAAACATTTTTCTTTTGATATGTTGCTAACTTTCTATCATTTTAGTAATCTTTCACGGGGTCTTAGCTAACAACATCAAGTGAATGTTCTTTTGTCATGACCTTGAGAATGTGAGATGATGAATTATGAATTATGAGATGGATTGAGGAAAAGAAGTGAGTTAAATGACATGGTAACTAGTCTCTAGTTTGGGGGAATTTAGACATAAATTTAGTTTGGTTTCAGGCTAGATTTGGGCAAATGCCTTTTCGGTAACCCAATGGGATGGCCTTGCACAAAGATATTTTTCTTAAAAGATGTTATCCTGAAACCTAGCAAATGTAACAAAAGCATTTAATTCCAGACTAGAGTATGACAGTCAACTTCGCTTACGAATGTTATCTGGAACCATGTGAAAGATGATGTACTTACTGCCATACTGTAAAGCTAACAGTAGAACAAATTTGTATTTGTCCCTTTATTGATACAATAAGATTCTTATAAGCTCTCATATCACTTAATAACTGGTTTTTATACACATTGGAGCCATCAAAGTGAATTCATTACTACTTGTTCATGTGAGGCCATCCTACTACTCTTTAGCTGTTGACCTAGGGCTAATAAGTAATCCAGCACGCCTTTCGTTATCTGAATTACTGTGAGATTTATACTCTGTTGAATCACCAAAACTGAAAATCTTCTAGTGAATAAAAGCTATCATCTGAAACAAAAATGTTTACTGGCATTGCTTTCAGGGCTCCAAGAGCGGCAACAATGATACTGAATCTAACAGCAGCAGACAATGGTGCCTCGCTCACTGTATGATATAATTGCAGTAGTTTGTGGGTCTCAACTCTCAACTTCTACCAGTTGACATTATAATTTCCGTTACTGTATGGTATTTGCATAGATCTTATGCATGTGATGGTTACATATTTCGTAGTAATTCTTTACATTCAGGTGATTACTACTTGTGTTTGTTTCTCCCCGTGTGGTTAACGTGTTATCTGTCAGCTTCGTTTGGTTGCACTAGATTTGTACATAAGGCCCTTCTCAGCACCTTACAGCACAAACAAGTGCCTTGTAAACTCCTTATAATTTTGAGAGAGGGGTCTCTCTTTCTCAGATTAGCACCTGAAACTAAAGTAATACATGAAGTTCAAACTACTACCCAACCCATAGACCACCTTCTCATGGCTCCACACGAGTTCAAACTATTAATTGATTTGCTTTGTCATCTTGTCATTTCGTTGCTTTCATATTTTTATTAAATTTTGGTTTAAACGACAACTTTTAAGACTTTAGGTGACATCGTTTTGGGATTGAAAAAACTCAACATTCCACACAGGATTAGACACGTCACTTATTTTCCATAAGAATAGCAATCCCACTGTTTTAGGTCAAAGAAACAATGGAGATGCTTAAAGCAACAAGATGGGAATATTATTTTCGATAAGAATTGTAGCCATCCCACTGAATGTAAGGTAAAAAGTGGGCGATCAACATGTTGTAATATCGATGTCAATGGATTCTATTGTCACAGATTGCGAGCAGGACAAAGTGGAAACTGATGTTGCACTATCTTCTTGCATAAAACTAGGCGAGAAAATCATCCTTCTGTGTTAAAGGCCACATCAGGTTATAGCTCCTATTTGGATCAGAAGAATCCTTGAAAATTTCTTAACCTCTTATGACATGTACTGTATCATTTACTTGCCTAATTTACTTGTTTCTCTAAAGCAACATACGATAATCCAGCAAACGAGAAAACTCGTCCTGAAAGAAGATTTACCACAATCGTTATGCGGGGTTGCTCAAGTAGTAGATGCCCTTGACCTTATACGTACGATGCCATGAAAGTCTTCGTGTTATTTGTCTAGCAGGTGACCCTATTGACAGAGATGACTGTGAAGCAGATAGAGATCAAGATCGAATCATTCACATCAATTGCGCTGCATCTTTTGATCTCTTATTTCTTTTGTGTGTTCATGTCCCAACTCTGGTAAAAGCTAGTATAGACTAATGTAAATGTATTCCTCAGCCTTCACAATCGAGTGTTCTGGCTATAACCTTTCTAGCTTCATCGCAAAGTTCTGTAGCATCTTTGGATTCCAAAGGCCGGTGTATAACAACTTTCACAGATCCTGGATACAACAAACTTTCCTTGCCAGATGGCATTATACTTCCAGTCCCATGGAGAGTTATGGGAACAACAGGAACTCCGGTTTTTGCTGCAACACTGAATGCACCTTTCTGCAGACCAAGAGAAAGTCTTTCAATCAAACCTATACTCATAAAAAGTCATTGATTTCAACCCCAAAATCTCATCGTCATAAGCAAGTCTATATTGCAGAATACCTGCTTATTTGTAGTGGCAGAGGTCAATGATTTTACAAGAGATCAAGAAAAAGCAGATTAATCTTTTTTTTTCTTCTTTTTTTATTGCAGAAACATTTGTACACGCACATTTCACTTCTTCAATAAGGGTACTTCGCACAAAAATGGACACCAATAGGAATTAGAAATAATAGCTCACCTTAAAAGCGCCTAATTTTCCATCCTTGCTCCGAGTTCCTTCTGGGAAAAAGAAAACAGATGCACCTCCTTTGATAAGATCCATGCACCGTTTGAGGCATTCCTGCATTACAATACATTCGTCAAATTTTCATTCGCAATAGCCATGACTACGAGGCATACAATCTTGATTCATAAAATAGCTTGTTTGAATCAGTTCTTTTCTTTACACAATAAAGAACCAGATAGTTTTCATTTTTTTTAGCATTACGTGCTGTGTACAGCCCAATATTAAGAATCAAGAAAGCGAGCTCCAGAAAGGGAATCCAAAATAACCACAGGAGAATACGAGCACAAAAGATACCAGTTGACTTCGGCTGTCCATTCGCTTCAGAGGTATGACGCCAATAAGGAACATGGCCCATCCTATAACAGGAAGGAGGAAAATAGAAGTCTTGCTAATAAACTTAAAAGTCCTTCCAAGAGTCAGCAGAGTGTATATATCCAAGAAGCTCTGATGGTTGGAAACATACACAGCAGGGACATCTGATCCAGGCAGATGCTCCAACCCCACAAACTCCACCTTATAAAATGGCGCTATGGTTAAACTTGCCCAAACCTTTGCTACAAAGTGCTGAAATTTCCTCCTGTATGGATCCAATATCAGTACAAAGGGATGTCCTACTAGCATCAGCACAATAAGGAAAACTGCATTGATGGCAGTGACAGCATAAAAGCACACTCCCCTAGCCTTTGCCATGAAATGAACCACTGCAGTTAGAGGATCAGATAATTGCATATGAAACTAAGCCTGGAGTGGATAAAGGAAAGATATACAAGGGACGGCTATTAACATAAAATGACTTTGATTCAAATTTACCTGAAATAGAATAAGATGAATCAGGAAAACCTCCCTGCACAAGATCTGACCTTGCTATAACAGACCTATATGACCTACCAAAGCCATTCATATGTGTTCCATATTTTGCCCTATCAAACTTCCTTTCAGGGCTGAAACAAACATGTGCTGAACATTGATTTTTCGGTTGTGCGCAAAGAGAAGCATCTGCAAAATCATAGGAAAAAATTCAGTGTGAGCAAAAGAAGAAAATAAGTGGATGGATTCGATCAAAATGGAGCCTAGCTTCTGAGTTTTGCATACAAAAAGTACTAGTCTTTAATATAAAATTATAATAAACAAAAAGCAATGCACACTGCACAATCATGCCACTTCTTTTCAGACCACATGATGTCAAAGCATAAGATTACCTTCTTGTCCACATAAAGAATAATAATCAAAGGATAGGGCTAGAGTCCATACTAGTAACCAAAGAAAATACCAGACTCAAGCAACTAACCATGCAAAATTCAGCACATTGCATCATTAAACCGAGCATAAGTATATTGATCAACAAAGGAAAAACCATGAGGAAAAAAGGTATTTTGTTGTCTTACACTTGACTGAGCGGTTAAAGACAACTTTAGTTTGCTCAGAGGACCCCGCAAACTGTTTGAAAGAATTGAACTGCAAAAAATGAAGGATAATAAAAATATGAGATGGCTGAATTTAGGGATGACAGAAAGGCTTACTCAAGCATTGGAAATTCCTTTGTCTAATTTCAAGCATTACAGTTCAATCACCCAAGCCACTCCACTCCACTCCACACAAACAAAACAGTGGCTTTAACAGCTCAAAGGCCACTGCTTTTGTAGAAATGTATTCACAACACATAATTACTGCTTTTAAATTAGGCCTATCTGCCAGTTTAACCTTGTTTCAGATTATTTGATAATAATTAAAATAAATTTAAAAAGCCACCATCTGAAACCCCCCACCACCACAAATGTATCATTATCCAAGATTACAAAAGGTCCCAACTAAACCATCGTAGCACTAGCAGCAAGATTACTTCAATGGAAATCTATAAAGGGGATGGCACAAGGCAATAACATCATGATAAAATAAAATAACATAGGCCCTCCTCTTATTTTTCATATAAAATGTGTTTCCCCCATTTCATGCCCTAATTTTAGCTAAGGGTAACCAGGCCCCCTATTATGCTGTAACCATTTCCCTCTTCCATCCTCTAGACTCACAAAAAAGAGATGATCATATACATTTTACACACAAAATTTGATCGCTTTTCTTTCCATTCCCTACCCTACAAACAAACAAACCCTTAAGTTCTTTACATCATAGCTGCCTGTAGTTTGGACAATGCTTGTTATATGGTCTATGATTTCTTGATTTTTTCCTCTTGAAAATTTGGGGAAAGGTGGTAGATTAAAAGACCTTGATGAAAAGAACAAAAACAAGTAGTTTTTGTATCTATGCTAAATCTATCGTTAGGCAAGATATCTTTAAGCATGTAATGTTCTGATACATTATCCTCAAATACTGCAACATGACATGGAAGTTATGAAACTATGTTAATGGGACATCATTTATTTAAATTTTAGTTTTATCGTAACTGGATGGTGATCCATATGTTCGCAAGACGGCTGCCCTATTTTCGGGATGCCTTAAAAGATCTCATTTCCGACAGTAACCCAATGGTGACAGCAATTGCAGGGATTCAAGAGAACAGTAGCACAACCGTATTTGAAATCACCAACTACGCACTATCAAAGCTCCTTACTGCCCTAAATGAGTGCACATTCGATTAATCACATATTCACATTTCTGCAAGAAATTGGCTGTGGAAATGGGCAGGGATGATCTTTTTCTTTCACAAGAGGGCACATTTTGGGCTTAATAATCATTCATTAAAGTATCCTCTGCCAATTTCTTGCAGATAAAAAACCCTAAACCCAATCAAAAACACCTAATTGATACAAAGAACAGAAACAATTAGTAATCAGAACCGAAAGAAAACGGAGAGAGACGTGTATGAAAGGAAAGGAGAACCAAAATAAGTTACCCGGGCGACGGAAGAAATGGAGAGAGACAGGAGGTGATGGTTTTGGTTGGTTAACGCGAGCATCTTCCCAAGCTCGGGAACCGACGGAAGTGCGGAGGTGATAGAGAGATCTGGCGACGATGGTGGGCGAGCAGTCTGACGAAAGGCGAGAGAGAGGGAGAGAGACCAATTTAATTCATTTGATGGATAAATTTAGTTAATTTAATATTCTCAACACATTTATAACGTTTTTATCCGAATTTATAGGAAATACTTTTTTTTAATCAGGATAGAAATTCGATTATCACAAGTTATCCACACGAGATTTAAAACTCACGTGAATTTTCCGAATCTCTTGTATTCCAACTCTTTAATTATGCAAAGTATTTTACTAAAATCGATTTTTAGAGGAGGAGTAAGCTCTTAGATGTTCTTGTTTTACCGTGCTTTTGTTCAGATCCATTTCCAAAACTCATAAAACATGGAACACATAAAAAAGTTCAACACGATTTCATAAGTTTTTATACAAAACAAAGTTTTTTGGAAATAAAATACGAGAAATTTCATCATCGAGTTTTATCAAACCTTCCCTTCAAAAGAAAATTAGTAGATCTATACTTATTACAAGAGATTTGCTATGAAATTACATAATACAATAGCATTTTGAACTCCGTCTTTCAAGCATCACCACAACGAAACTATCACCGAAATTCTTAAGCACCGGCAGTTTTTAACCACCCACAACAAAACGAAGGAAACCACTAAAACCACTATCGTCGTCCCACAAGGCAACATCTTTATTAAATTCGGTCGGTCTCGGTCATTTTTTAAAGATCGGAAAATGAACGGTGTCGGAAAATTGGAGCGGCGAGAGGGAGACGAGGAGGATGAATGTGAGTGGTGGTGGGTGAAAATTGAAAGTGGTAGAATAAAAGCATATTTATAGTGAGCTCGGGTCGGGCTCACTGCTTACTTTTTAACTGTCACATCAGCTTACGAGCCCCAACCCAACTTTTCACTCTTTCAGCAAATTATTAGTGAGCCCCGTCCCGGGCTCACTACTTACCTTTTTCTTTATCTATTCCTTTTTTCCTTCAAATAAACAAAGCTATTATTATTATTTTTATTTTTATCTTATAATAAGGACTTTATTATGATGGAAAAAAAATTTACATAAAGTTAGTTGGAAGCCTCGTAACAAATTGAGCTCCAACCCTTTTTTGAATAGTAAAACCAACTCTATGAAATATGAAATCACCATTATCAGACCCTACCCTATGACTCTTCATAACCAATTGAACCCGCTTCAGAAAACCAATAGTATTACCCCCAGTTCTCCAAAAGTAGAGAACGCAAATGCCATGAAACAATATCCCTTAACAGCACAAATATCCGCGTACTTCTTCTCCTTTCTTTCAGTGGCTTGAGAGACTGTCTTGCCGGGTACAAAAGAATCATTGGCTCTAGTTGTGAATGGTGAAGCCCCAACCACATCCACATAAGTGTCTCTACCCATGTCCCACCCATAAACCAACAAATCACCTGGCCTCAACTCAACACCATCTTCATTGCTCATACCCGTATGCGCTTCCTTCTGAACTGCGATGCCCACTTTGTAACAAATGTCAGCCAAAACATCTCGAACCATGTTGTGCCGGTGCTTCGTCCCGATGCCTCGACTGCAACGCAGAGCGTGATCTCTAAATTGGTCTATCATGTCAAGCTCACAACTAGGACATGTCGGATAGCCACTAAACATAGGGATCGAAAGATGGTATTGGAGGACAGAACGAAACTGGCGAGACGACATGGTCTGAGCTAGACCCTCAATGGGAGCAGTCAATAAAAAATCACGCGCTCTGTCTCCTCTCACCGCTTGCAAAACATGCAGCTGCCTTGGAGTCGGATTGAGTGTGGACACTATGTTGTCATCAGTGAACTTGAAGTATCGATCCGCCAATACTGACATGATTTTTTTAGGGGCGGGGGATACAAACAAGTCATCAATATCCGAACCAACACAGTTGACATACCTCGAGATAGATTGGGTGAGGACGTTGTCAAGGCAATTGTCCGGATGTCCAGAAGGTGAAGACACTGACTTACTCAAAATGGATGTTTGGAGTTCAGCCGTTTGGAGACGAGATACGATGAAAGCAAAATGACTAACATCCTCCGTCGATAACACCCCAAACCCACCAAGTTTTAAAGGAAGAGTCGCCTGATACTATCTGGGCTCCCACCCCCTAGCAATAGCAAAACTAAGTCTAGTAAAAATATAGGGTGCAGCACGGGCTCCGGCATCCTGAGATACCGAGAATTTCTGAATCCGCTTCAACAAAGCAACAGCATCTGTATCCAACTCCCCAACGAAGAGAATGAGAAAGGTAAGAAACCATAACCAGCCGTCGTGCACAAATCTCGATACTTGACACACTTACGCTGAGCAACATCAACCACAACACGACTGGGCACAAAGTTAGACATCCCTGACTGAGTCAAGGGGGAGGACCCTGTCAGATCAACGCACACGTCTCACCCCCCGTCCCACGAATAAAGGAGCAAATCTGCCGATCAAAGGGGCTTATCATGCCCATCTACCAAACCGATATCAATCTCCTTACCAACAGAAATCCCAGACCTGCAGCAAGTATCCAATAAGGTGTCACAAACAAGGTTGTGGCGATGTTTAATGCCCACAGTACCAGCACAAGACACAGCATGATCACCATATACATCACCATCAAAGGTCCGAGAGCAAGTGGGACAAGGCCTAGACACCGTGAACAATGGAACACCCAGTCGATAGCTAAGCACACTGCGATTGGTCCTTCCATTCATAGTTTGCACTAGTCTAAAAATAGGAACTGCACGCAACCAATCAGAGGAGTGAGCACCCTGCTGAGACTTCCATAATGTTGTTTGTCGCGGAGTCAAGGAGAAAGCAGAATCCGATTCAGCAGCAACCTTTGCGAAATATATATCTGCCAATTTCTTCATAAGTTTAGGGGCAATGATTCACTAGGATCGCGTAGAAGATCAGAACTCGTGGTCTCATTAAAAATGCGCAAAGCATCATCAAAAGTAGGGTCATCAACCATGACACTAGAAGGATGTAAGAGCTTAGCGTGCAACTCAGCAGACTGCAAACGGGACGCAAAAAAAGCATAATGTATGACATCCCCAACAACATACACTCCGAGCCCACCAAAATGAAAAAGGAATGTAGCAAGCCGCCACTGCCAATCTCCAAATCCAGGCCCAGACGCAGTGACAGTAAGTTCCAAGCTAGAACGGAGTGCCACATCAAAAGAAACATGGGTTGTCCCAAAGACATGCGGGGAACAAGTACGCAAAGCAAAGTAAAGTTTAGAAATACTCGTACAAGCCCGAAGCAAAAGCAACTCGCATTGTGGGTCATCAATCCTCGCGACAGAATCCATAAGCTCTATGGTTCTAGTCACTCTCTTCGCCACAAGGTCACTGCCGAAATCAGGACATACGCTGACAGGCCCACCCAGAACTTTGACGCCACGTGAAGGCCGAGCGATAGAGGGGGGGGGGGGGACACCAAGAAGACGACTCCTGGGGTCTTCTGTAGGCCAAAAAACCTCGGTCTTATCCACATTAAGATGAAGGCCAAAACGGGGATCATCCTCTATAATCAGATCCAAGACCTTCCCCACAACCAAAGTGTCCCTAACAACAGTGCCATCATCTAAGTACCAAGCCTGCAGACTAAGAGCAAAAGAGTGTCTGATCTTGCACACCAAAGGATGCAACACCAAAGAAAAAAAGCAGAGGACCCAAAGGATCCCCCTGTTGAACCCCTCGACAAGACCATAAGCTATGCTCCCAATAATACAGTCGCGTAGGGCTAGAATAACAAAACTCCACCCATCGGGATAAAGCTGGAATGTGACGGCGAACTTCCTGTAACATGGCACCCCGATCGACTAAGTTGAAGGCATTCTGAAAGTTGACCAACAACATGTAAAGGCCCTTCTCGCTACCACGAGCTTCAACAAAACGATTCAAGGCAGGCAGAATAGTCTCTCCTCCACCGAATACCCCGACCCCAAACTAAAGACCAGCAAAATAACCTGACAATGAATGTCCGACTAAACAAGCACCAACCTTAGAGACAAGGCGTCTCCAAATAGTGCCAACAACAATAGGGCGTATACCACCACCTGACTTAACAAGCGGCGTGAGCGGGGCACTAGCAACAAATTGAGCTCCAACACCTTTTTAAATACTAAAACCAACTCTATGAAATATGAAATCGCCATTAACGGACGACGACCCGTGACTTTTCATAACCAACTGAACCCGTTTTAAAAAAACAATAGCATCGTCTCCCAATTCACCAAATGTGGAGAACGCAAAAGTCATGAAGCCATACCCTTTACCAGCACAAACATCAGCGTACTTCTTCTTCTTTCTTTCAATGGCTTGAGAGACCGCCTTGTCAAGTATAAATGAGTCATTGGCTCTAGTCGTGAACGGTGAAGTCCCGACCACATCGATACAAGTGTCTCTCCCCTTGTCCCACCCATAAACAAGTAGATCACCCGGTCTCAGCTCAACACCATCGTCACTGCTCATACCTGTATGCGCTTCCTTCTGAACTGCAATGCCCGCTTTATAACAAATGTGTACCAAAAATCTCGGACCATGTTATGTCGGTGCTTAGACCCGATGCCTCGACGGCAATGTAAAGCATGATCTCCAAATGGGTCCATCCTGTCCAGCTCACAACTGGGACAAGTAGGATAACCACTAAACATAGGGATAGAAAGATGGTATTGGAAAACAGAACGGAATTGTCGAGACGACATGGTCTGAGCAAGGCCCTCAATGGGAACGATCAACAAAAAATCTTGCGCTATTTCCCCTCTCACGGCTTGCATAATGTGTAGTTGCCTTGGCTTCGGATTAAGCATAGTCACTAAGTTGTCATCAATGAACTTGAAGTATCAATCCGCCAATACTGACATGGATTTTTTGGAGGCGGGGGATACAACCAAGTCATCAATATTCGAACCAACACAAGTGACATACCTCGAGATGGATTGGGTGAGAACATTGTCAGAGCCAATGTCAGAACATCTAGACGGCGATGGCGGTGAATTACTCAAAATAGATGTTTGGAATTGGAGCTTAGCAGTTTGGAGACGAGATGCAATGAAAGCAAAATGACTAATATCGTGCGCAGTGAGCACACCAAACCCACCAAGGTTTAACGAAAGAGTGGCCTAACGCCACTGCCATGGACCAAATCTCGGACCCCCTGCAGTAATAACATGTTCAAGGGAGACCCGAAGCTCATCATCAAAATAACTAATAGCATCGGGGAGGGCATGAGGGGGGCACGTTCGAAGGGCAAATAACAATCTTGAGACCCCAATACAATTCCTTAGAAGGAGCAGTTCACATTGAGGATCCTCTAGCATCCTCACATCCTTTAGAACCTCTATCTATAATAATAGTACTATAAAATGAGAATAATTCAACGTTACATAGAACAATAATTGATAGCATGCATTTAGAGAGTTATAATAGGTTGCATTTAGCTTAGTTAAGATGCATATCATGCATGGATTAAGTGCAATTTGCATATTTGCTCTCTATGTTGGTGGAGTCGAAATCTACATGCTTTTATTGATTATTTCAGGTAATCGTGGATCCGAGGAGGAGACATGGGTTGATATCGCATTGGATGAGAATGTCTAGTTGATCGAAAAAGCTTATATGAAGATCTCAAGAGGTCCTGAGAAGAAGAAGCGAACCTAAACGAAGAACAAGTCTGCAGAAGTTGTCGCCAGACATGCTCAACTTGTTTTGCACTTTCTGGAGGCCTCGGTTGTCCGATCGACTATTATGACCATGCGTTGGAAAGCTCTTTCAGAGAGCTACAACTTTCATGTTGACGTCGAGAGCTAATTCGAGACGGAATTTTCGGGAAAACCCAATGCAGCGCCCGCCGCATGGTTTGCTGCGCCCGACGCATAGTTTGCTGCGCCCGCCGCCAGGGGCGGTATTCATGTTGCGCCCGCCGCATGGTTTGCTGCGCCCGCCGCAACTTTGCGGCGCCCGCCGCACGGACAGTCAGCGCGCCGTTTTGAGGAAAAAACCCCTAGTTTCTATTATGTTGGGTTGAGGCCGACTTGGATGTTTTATTAGGCCACTTTTATGTTATTTTTCATCAACTTCTATTCCATTCTACTTTTCATCACACAATTAGAGAGAGAGCGATGTTCGCCATGGGCGACTAAACTCTCTTCGTTCTACTTGCAAATTGAAGCTTTATTTGGATTGATTGTGAGTTTCTGAATCTTGTTCCTTATTTCCTATATTGAATGCTTCAACTTCTTTGTGCTTGATTGTTTATTGTTTTGTTCTTTCTCGTCTGGCCAACTAGTTAGATCAATTCAATTGCTAGGGTTTTGTAGATTCCTGATTGCAAACCTTAACCCAAGTGGCAAACTTATTCCTTTAAGGCTGATTGAACTAATTGGATGGGTAGGAAGTTGGATGTGTTGTTAAATCCCTCTTTAGGGACTGCAAATACCTTGGCTAATCTCTGGACTTAAAGCTATCAATTGGGTTAAATCCTTCTTTAGGGACTGTTCGATTGATAAGGGTTTCTAGGACTGATTGGACTAGTAACTATATTAGGTCGGGACAAGGGCATTCATAGGAAGACTAAAAGGACAAGAGGAAGTTACAATATCAATTCAAACAAATAAAGTGGATAGTTGTAGGTAGAGCGATCTTCTCTAATTTGTTTTGCATTATTTGTTTATAGTTTATTTTGCTTTCTTTCTTATTTCAACCACTCAAAAACCCCCTTTCTACTAAATGGTAAATACACTTTGCAAAGGAATACTTGATTCTCTGTGGGATCGACCTCTTACTTGCTTGCTATACTAGTTTGTAGGTTTGAGTTTTATTTTGATGCGGTTTATGCGACTAAAAACCGCTCATCAATAATACGAAATGAAAGTTACAAGTTACTAGAGCAATTGAATCAATACTTGAACATAAACATAGTTATCATCTTCTTCGGTGCCAAACCTCTCCCAAATATGCTCAAACAAGTATGCCTTGAGATGGTGATGAGTTCTGCTATCTCTAAGTTCAGCTCGATTTTCAATGTAGTTTCTCATCTCAGCCGGTAAAGTACTCGAAGTTGTTTGTACATCTACCACTTGATCGAACTCCCATGTGTCATATTGCCATTGGTACGTATCTCGCTCATCTTGAACAATCATGTTATGCAGGATAATGCACGCTTTCATTATTTTCCCAATCAAAGAACGGTCCCAAGAATGTGCTGGATGACGAATGACAGCAAAGCATGCTTGTAGTACTCCAAATGTGCGCTCTACATCCTTACGAGTGGACTCCTGGTGTTGTGCAAACAACGAATCTTTGGCACCAAATGGTTGTCTGATTGTTGACACGAATGCCGCCCAGTTTGGATAAATGCCATCTGCAAGGTAATAGGTCATCTTGTACTCATGGTTGTTGACAACGAACTTCGCCTCCGGTGCTCTACCATGTAAAACATCATCAAATGTAGGAGAATGATCGAGAAATGTACCTGGAGTCCCGAAAAACGCATGCCAGATCCAAAGGTCATACGACGCAACAACTTCTATCATTATGGTTGGCCTCTTCTTGTGCCTGCTAGCATATTGTCCTTGCCATACGATTGGACAATTTTTCCACTCCCAATGCATGCAGTCGATGCTCCCCAAACATTCCAGGCCATCCTCTTTGCTCACCCACGTACAGTGGTCGTTGCATATCTGCTGCGGTTGGCTTGCGCAAATACTCTGCCCCGAACAAGGTTATGACGCCATCAACGAAGTTTGAAAGACATTGTCTTGCTGTGCCAGCGGCAATACGAACATAGTCGTCGATTGCATCAACACTTACTCCATACGCCAACATGCGCATCGCCGTAGTGCATTTCTATAGAGGCGATAGACCTGGTCTCCCTGTGGCATCCGGTCGTTGGCGAAAGTATTCAAACGCATTAGACAATGAATCTGTAATGCGAAGGAATACATGTCGCCTCATTCGGAATCGACGACGGAACAACGCTTTATTGTATGTCGGGTTCTCGGCGAAGTAGTCGTTGAAGAGCCGAACGTGGCCACTCTCACGATCCCGATCGATGTAACACTGGCGACGACGAGGCCTAGAGCTCGAGCCTCTTGCTTCTTGTGACATTTTGATTATGTACTATTCCATAATCGCGTTGATTTGATCATCTAGTTCGTTCCCTTCGAGTTCAAGCATTGGAAAGAAGAGGTCATCAACTGATGAACTTGACGAGGATGAGGATCTAGAAGAAGACATTGGGAAGTTCATATGAATTTTCGTTGATATGGAGATAGATGGAACATGGAAGACAGTAAATATGGAAGAGGGGATGTTGATGTGGTAGATGTGTGGGGGATAAGAAGATTATTTATAACGGGGAAGAGTGATGTTTGAATTTGTATGAATTAAGGAAGAGGGAAAGTTTGAATTTGAATGGGAAAGATGAAAATTTTGAATTTGAATTATATTATAATTTTTTTAAAATTTCGATTAAAAATGTATTTTTTAATGGGTAGGAGGTGATTAAAAAATATATGCAAAATGGGTGTTTATGAGTAGATAAAAAAAAATTATATTATAATTTTTTTTTAAATTTCAAAATAAGCCTAAAAAACAAAAACAAAAAAAAAACATTCCATACTACCGTATATAGGGAAGAGATTACTAGAAGTCTAGAAGAGATGGTCACTTTGTTCTCTTTTCAACCCCTTTTGCTCTCTGCATGTACTACAAAAAAATGAAAAAGGTGTGCAGTGGTCCCCACCTTCTGAGCAAAAGTTGGGCTCATTAGAAGAAAATGTTTAGAATACCACCATGGTAGTCTACCACCCTTATGTGGCATCCTTGTTGGCATTTGGTGGGACATCACTAACAACACAAGATTTAAAATTCAATTTATATATAAAAAAAGAAATCAACCATCATTAAATTTTATGTAAGTTCTAATGTATTACTTTTAACATTTATTTTGGGTCTTATTTGGGAGAATTTTTTTACAGTCAAGACTCAATAGCTTATAGCAAGTGGCAATCTTCAAGCCTTCAACAACGCCAAGGGTCACATACTACATTTTCTATTTTATGCTTTATATGTTATAAGGCTCACTTTATTTGTTAAATGTGTTTATAATCCAAGAATAACATTGTATCATTGAACATAATACACAAACACATTTTAAAACTTCTTTCCAACCAGCCATCTCTCAAACATAAACATAACCATCTTCTTAACTTACTTCACCGTTGAAGACGACAACATTCTAGATCCGGAGGTCGAAGTTGCAGAATCAACAACCTGATTTGGCTAGATTGATTTCTTCTCTCAGATTCCGAATCAATCGTAGAAGACAACCCCTTAAAATCACTAATTCCTTCTTACTCGACTTCGATTGAATGAAGAAGATGCCAAAAATCCATACAACTTTAGGATTTGGGGCTGGGAACGAGGGGAGTAGGAGGTTGATACTTGGTAGTCAACGAGAGGGTTAGTGATAGGTTTGGTCTAGGGTTTCATGGCATTCCCTCTAATGTTAGTGTTGGGCTTTAATGTTAGGTGGGCTTAGGCCCGCTATGGTATTAGACTTTTTTTTTATATAACTATGTATACTTTTTTTCTCTTCGAATCCCATGCCTAAATTTTTTATTTTTTAAAAACTAACACCCTAATTCTTATGTAATTGTCCAAACTTTTTAATTTTTTCCAAATAGGCACCCTAAGTCTCATATTACAACTCCCCCCCCCTCCTCAAATCAGCCCTCTAATTCTAATAAATTATTTTGAATTATATGAAAGTTATACAATCACACATCCATATATAAATTATTTTGAATTGTAACTTCAAATAACGAGGAAGCATCTATATATAATATATTAAAACATAGATTTGAAGTCTCCTCTAGTGCAATTTACCTATGTAGATAAAGTGATATGGAAAAAAAAAAAATAAAAAAGGCATTTGAGAGTCAGGGGAGAAAATATTTAACTAAAATTGTTGATAAAGTATCTATTATAATTCAATCTACCTATATACTCCCTCCGTCCAACAATACATGGACTTTTAGATGTAAATTTTTGTCCAACAATAGATGGTCTTTTAGGTTTTTCTAGCTAAAAAGTTGTAATGATTTGTATTGGTTTGCGTGTTGTTGACTTTTTAAAATAATTTGATTGGTTAAAATGTGTAGTGGGTGTTAAAAAATAATAAAATTTATGAAAAAGTTAGTGCAATGATGATGTTTTTTTAAAAGTAAGGTGTTTTATTAAAACTTGTGCAAAATGCTACAGTAAAAGGCAATGTATTTTTGGACGGAGGGAGTATCTATCTATGTATCTATATATATATAATTGTTGATAAAAAAATATATATTAAAATAATACTATGTTTGTAATTTATTGAAAGCCCTCACAAGACACCGTCTTATCTTTTTATTTAATAAATGTATAAATCTATCTAATATAAGGGAAAACAAGAGTATAAATCTATATATAGACCATAGAAGTATAATAATTGCATAACAAAAAACTAAGAAAATGATGACACCCTCTAAATGATTAAGGTTATTTGTTAATACAAAATGTTATTGGACTTGCACTAGTCTAATTCTTAAAACAAAAACTTTGGATTTCAAATTCTCTTAGAAGTAGACAATTCATTATTTTGATAGAATCATCTATATATATAGACAATACATCATGTTACAACAGATGAATAAGTACGAATACTCATGTTACAACAAACGAATAATTTTCATATGAAAAAACTATTCACACATGAATAGTTATATTACCTTAAACGAATAATTATAATGGTACTTATAAATAATCAGTTTGTTCACAATTCACACCATAAGAGGTGTTCACACCAGGTCGACATTTTTTTTGAAAAAGGTTGTATTTGTTAAAAACAATAATTACAAAAACCAATTTTTTTAAGGGTCGACTCGTGAGCCCTCGGGTCGGCTGGACCCGTCGACCCACCACCTCACGGGTTCGAGTTCGGGTCATGACTTCTCGACTCGTAATCCACCGGGTCTGACCCGTGGACATGCCTATATATACATATATTATTAAAAAATTCATGAAAACTTAACTCTATCAACTCTTAAAAATTAATTCTATATATATATATATATATATATATATATATATATATATATATTATACGTAGTATTATATTTTTGAAAAATAATAATGTTTCACCTTTAAAAGAAAAGCATATCATAAAATCTACGGATTCTATAATTTGAGAGGTAATTAAAATTTAACTTTTAACAATATATTTCTTCTATTTTATCAATATATTTCTTTTCTTTTTTTATCCGATTTATCATTATATTTCTTATAATGGATAATAAATCTCCAAAAAAATTTATCAATATATTCCAAAATTTACCCCAAAAAAACCCATGGAAGAATTTCACAAAAATAGAATACCAGTGGGGCAGGGCTAGTATGGTAATTTGATCACCATCCTTTTATCAACCATTGGGTAAATGAAATTCACATGGATGATGAATTATAGCCGTTGGATAAAAATGGCTGGACGTGTGGGATTTATTAGTACATTAATGAACACCACCCGGCCCACCCTCGAGTTCCTCACCCTCTCCTCCATTGTTGAATGTTGGTGGTGACGAAATCCATTTTTCGGAACCCCGTGTTTGCGGGTTCCGGGATCAAGTGAGACGCGGGCGAGCTCAGACGATCGGGCTTTCCTGAGACGCGCGACGAGATTCCGTCTGCGTACCCAAACCTGTGCCGATCCGAGCTCAAGCCATACGCGGACCACCATCCTCCCAAGGTTCCATCAATGTCGGTTCTTTATCAGCCGAGACTAATCCCCTTGAAAGGGGGCTCAAAGCTAGGGAAACCGGCCTAAGCCGTTAGAGATCCCAATTTCCGACCCCTAGAATTGAGCCATCATTTTGATATTTATAGACAAAGGTGGGTTTCCCTTTGCATGTATCACTTGACATATGTCTTAGGTTTTAGGACAAGTGTTGGAAAGGGGATGCCACGTGTCGGTAGGAGCCTTTAGTGGATTTTCCCACATTTTTTGGTCGGGTTTATAATCAACCTAAATACGGGTTTATTTATATAGCGGAAACCCGATTATGCATATGATATTATTTTTTGGTGTTTCGTCACAGCTCCTCGGACCTTAGTTGAGATGAGTCTTAGCTAGGGTTCGATTCAAACGAGACAACATATGCATTTGTACTTTGTCCTCCATCGGAAGAGTACTTGATATATAAGACTTTTGGTGAAGTGTTTTAACTAAGTTTGTTTGATCTGGGCTGTACCCAACTCATGAGTGGGTTGCCTACGTATCTCTTGGGAAGAGAATCAAGCCTTTCGTAGTTCAAATCAGAAAGCCCTCCGTGGATGAGAGCTCCGTCGTTGAGGTACTTTAATTTATACTCATTTAGAGTTTATCTCCACGGGCTTACCAGCTACGAGCAGGAGGCCCTCCGCGAGCGATAGCTCCAGCGTCGAGGGACTTGGTTTATACTCGTTTAGAGTTTATCTCCGCGAGCATACGAGCTACGATCGGAGGCCCTCCGCGAGCGATAGCTCCAGCGTCAAGGGACTTGGTTTATACTCGTTTAAGAGTTTATCTCCGTGAGCATACGAGCTACGATCGGAGGCCCTCCGCGAGCGATAGCTCCAGCGTCGAGGGACTTGGTTTATAATCGTTAAGAGTTTATCTCCGCGAGCATACGAGCTACGATCGGAGGCCCTCCGCGAGCGATAGCTCCAGCGTCGAGGGACTTGGTTTATACTCGTTAAGAGTTTATCTCCGCGAGCATACGAGCTACGATCGGAGGCCCTCCGCGAGCGAAAGCTCCAGCGTCGAGAGACTTGGTTTATACTCGTTTAAGAGTTTATCTCCGCGAGCAGGCGAGCTACGATCGGAGGCCCTCCGCGAGCGAAAGCTCCAGCGTCGAGGGACTTGGTTTATACTCGTTTAAGAGTTTATCTCCGCGAGCAGGCGAGCTGCGATCGGAGGCCCTCCGCGAGCGAAAGCTCCAGCGTCGAGGGACTTAGTTTATACTCGTTAAGAGTTTATCTCCGTGAGCATACGAGCTACGATCGGAGGCCCTCCGCGAGCGATAGCTCCAGCGTTTGAGGGATTTAGTTTATACTCGTTAAGAGTTTATCTCCGTGAGCATACGAGCTACGATCGGAGGCCCTCCACGAGCGATAGCTCCAGCGTTTGAGGGATTTCATTGAATCTTCGATCCGGGAGGCGAGCTCTACCGGATGCCCGACGCGGAGCAAGATCACGCGTGAGGGGACTAAATAAAATATTCGATCCGGGAGGCAAGCTCTACGACCGGATGCCCGACGCGGAGAAAGATCACGCGTAATGGGACTTAATAAAATATTCGACCCGGGAGGCAAGCTCTATGACCGGATGCCCGACGCGGAGAAAGATCACACGTAATGGGACTTAATAAAATATTCGATCCGGGAGGCCAGCTCTACGACCGGATGCCCGACACGGAGAAAGATCACGCGTAATGGGACTTAATAAAATATTCGATCCGGGAGGCCAGCTCTACGACCGGATGCCCGACGCGGAGAAAGATCACGCGTAATGGGACTTAATAAAATATTCGATCCGGGAGGCCAGCTCTACGACCGGATGCCCGACGCGGAGCAAGATCACGCGTAAGGGGACTAAATAAAATCTACAATCCGGAAGGCCAGCTCTTCGACCGGATGCCCGATGCGGAGCAAGATCACGTGTAAGGGGACTAAATAAAATATTCGATCCGGGAGGCCAGCTCTTTGACCGGATGCCCGACGCGGAGCAAGATCACGCGTAAGGGGACTAAATAAAATATTTGATCCGGGAGGCCAGCTCTTCGACCGGATGCCCGACGCGGAGCAAGATCACGCGTAAGGGGACTAAATAAAATATTCGATCCGGGAGGCCAGCTCTTTGACTGGATGCCCGACGCGGAGCAAGATCACGCGTAAGGGGACTAAATAAAATATTTGATCCGGGAGGCCAGCTCTTCGACCGGATGCCCGACCCGGAGCAAGATCACGCGTAAGGGGACTAAATAAAATATTCGATCCGGGAGGCCAGCTCTACGACCGGATGCTCGACGCGGAGAAAGATCACGCGTAATGGGACTTAATAAAATATTCGATCCGGGAGGCAAGCTCTACGACCGGATGCCCGACGCGGAGAAAGATCACGCGTAATGGGACTTAATAAAATATTCGATCCGGGAGGCCAGCTCTACGACCGGATGCCCAACGCGGAGAAAGATCACGCGTAATGGGACTTAATAAAATATTCGATCCGGGAGGCCAGCTCTACGACCGGATGCCCGACGCGGAGAAAGATCACGCGTAATGGGACTTAATAAAATATTCGATCCGGGAGGCCAGCTCTACGACCGGATGCCCGACGCGGAGAAAGATCACGCGTAATGGGACTTAATAAAATATTCGATCCGGGAGGCCAGCTCTACGACCGGATGCCCGACGCGGAGAAAGATCACGCGTGATGGGACTTAATAAAATATTCGATCCGGGAGGCTAGCTCTACGACCGGATGCCCGACGCGGAGAAAGATCACGCGTAATGGGACTTAATAAAATATTCGATCCGGGAGGCCAGCTCTACGACCGGATGCCCGACGCGGAGAAAGATCACGCGTAATGGGACTTAATAAAATATTCGATCCGGGAGGCCAGCTCTACGACCGGATGCCCGACGCGGAGAAAGATCACGCGTAATGGGACTTAATAAAATATTCGATCCGGGAGGCCAGCTCTACGACCGGATGCCCGATGCGGAGCAAGATCACGCGTAAGGGGACTAAATAAAATATTCGATCCGGGAGGCCAGCTCTTCGACCGGATGCCCGACGCGGAGCAAGATCACGCGTAAGGGGACTAAATAAAATATTTGATCCGGTCGTAGAGCTGGCCTCCCGGATCGAATATTTTATTTAGTCCCCTTACGCGTGATCTTGCTCCGCGTCGGGCATCCGGTCGAAGAGCTGACGAAACCTTATTTTCGGAATCCCATGTCGGCGGGTTCCGGGATCAAGTGGAGCGCGAGCGAGCTCAGACGATCGGGCTTACTTGAGACGCGCGATGAGATTTCGTCGGCGTACCCAAATGTGTGCCGATCCGAGCTCAAGCCATCCGCGTACCACCGTCCTCCTTTAGTTCCATCAATGTCGGTTTTTACCAGCCGAGGCTAATCCCGCTTGAAAAGGGGGCTCAAAGCTAGGGAATCCGGCCTAAACCGTTAGAGATCCCAATTTCCGACCCCTTGAAATGGCCCATTATTTCGATATTTATAGACCAAGATGAGCCCCCTTTGCATGAATCTTTGGACAAGTGGCTTGGATTTTAGGACAAGTGTCGCGTTTTAGGACAAGTGTCGGATGTGTGATGCCACGTGTCGGTAGGGGGTTTTAGTGGGTTTTTCCACATATTGGCCGGGTTTATAGTCCGCGGGCGGTTTATAGTCCGCGGACATCTTAGGTCCGTATCTTTTATCATCCGCGGACATCTTAAGTCTGTATCTTGATTTGTATTCGCCCATTCTTCATACTTATAAGGTTCTATTTGTATAGCGGGGAACCTTTTATAATTATATATTCTTATTTACTCGTGATAGTGCAAATATTATTACTTATTTTTTTGGTGTTTCGTCACAGCTCCTCGGACCTTAGTTAAGATGAGACTTAGGTAGGGTTCGACTCAAACGAGACAACATATGCATTTCTCCTTCGTCTTCTTTGGGAAGAGGACTCAATATATCAGATATTTGGTGTAAAGTTTTAAGTTTGTTTGGTCTGGGCTGTACCCAACACACTAGTGGGTTGCATACGTATCTCTTGAGAAGAGAATCAAGCCTTTCGTAGTTCAATCAGGAAACCCTCCGCGGATGAGAGATCTGGCGTTGAGGGGCCTTAATTTATACTCATTAAGAGTTCATCTCCATGTGGGAGGATAGATGGCGCCAGTGACGAAATCCATTTTTCGGAACCCCGTGTTTGCGGGTTCCGGGATCAAGTGAGACGCGGGCGAGCTCAGACGATCGGGCTTTCCTGAGACGCGCGACGAGATTCCGTCTGCGTACCCAAACCTGTGCCGATCCGAGCTCAAGCCATACGCGGACCACCATCCTCCCAAGGTTCCATCAACGTCGGTTCTTTATCAGCCGAGACTAATCCCCTTGAAAGGGGGTTCAAAGCTAGGGAAACCGGCCTAAGCCGTTAGAGATCCCAATTTCCGACCCCTAGAATTGAGCCATCATTTTGATATTTATAGACAAAGGTGGGTTTCCCTTTGCATGTATCACTTGACATATGTCTTAGGTTTTAGGACAAGTGTTGGAAAGGGGATGCCACGTGTCGGTAGGAGCCTTTAGTGGATTTTCCCACATTTTTTGGTCGGGTTTATAATCAACCTAAATACGGGTTTATTTATATAGCGGAAACCCGATTATGCATATGATATTATTTATTTTTTGGTGTTTCGTCAGGTGGTGCTCTAAACTTCAATTTACGATTATGAACTCGATAAGAATTAAGAAAGACAATATGCTCTAATCTGATTGCGACTTCTCCTCCGACTCTACCCCTAATATGCTCTTATCCTTCAATCGATTGTCGCTAGCTAGCCACCAGATCTACCGAGCCCCAATTCCATTTTGAATAATTAAGAAACAACTAAGCCACCATCTCTCATCGACTCGCTTGAATGAATAATTAAGGAACGACTATGCTTGATTGATGAACAAATTGGTTGATTTCAAAAATGTACAATTGTGTGTCAGTTGTGGTGGAAGAAGGCTATTGGTGGTCGAGGATGGTAGAGCTGTTAATGAATGGTGGCGGTGGTGGAAGCTAGATGGCCGATCGCGACGGTGATGAAAGATGGTCGATGGCAATGAAACTTGGATGGGCTAGCCCTATCATTTAATACTCCGTATTTGAGAAGAGATGCAATCAAAGTTCAAACGCTTATAATAAAATGCAATGATAATTTAAAGACAGTAAAATCTGCCTCCAAACTTCACTTAAAAAATAAGCGAATTATAAGTGAAATGAAATGTAATACAAACGGATCCTTATATTTGTTAGACAGAGACTCAGAGTAGTAATTACTCTACAAGTTTACCTATAACTAGAGTGGGCTATTCATTAAACTAATACTCCGCAATAATGATGTTTAGTACCTACCTCGTATTTATTTCCTCCAGTAGGATTTTTCACTTTTTTATTTAGGGTGACATGACAAGGTGGTGGAGGTGGTAGTCCACCACCCTAGTATGCTAAACATATGTGGTCCCTCATTAAAGGGCTCAACTGCAAGATTTATTTTTTTGGACTCATTAGCCAACTCATTTGCTTTGACCTTTTTTTTTCTTAATGATGTGTAATATTGGTGAGCCTTGAGGCTCACCATTAAACATGCTCTAAAGGAATATATAAAGGGAAAAAAAATGAAAAAGCTAGAAATAAATTATAATGTAACAAGATGATAAGGCAGACAAATGAGATTGATATAACATTGGATCCTCATTTTACTCTTCACTCTCTCGTATTTTTTCCCATTCTCCGTGATTTCTTCACCGTTTCACTTCGTGTATAGGTCTGTTAATTTCTTTCCGATTCAATTAAATTTATTCTAGAGACGTTGATGCATCGTTGGTTGGTTGAATCCCTCTTAATTAGTCTAGAATAGTATTCAAAGAGGTGATGTTTAGCCTTTTTGTGTTTGTTCCTTGTGTTTTTGTTAGGATTCGGGTATAGTATATGATCGGGTTTTACCTGACCTTGGTTGTATTCAATTGTATTGAGCCTATTTTCTTTTGTTTGGGCCTTGGATATAAATACCGATGGTTCATCACATGTAATTCATTCGATTAATGAACATCAGAGAGACACAAAACTTTCCCTCCAAATCTTACTGCATTTTCAACCTCTCTTTTATCACAAAACCATCTCAAATCACGGATCGAAGTTCAAATCCAACAATTTTGTTGCTTTTACTCCCTTTTTCGCTTCGCTCTATTGAATTTCTCAAAAATTCCCTCTTAAGTAGGTTGGAAAAAGATTTTATATTTATATATATTCTTTATATATATCCCATAAGGGCTCTAAACCCCGCTCGACATGACGTGTACTAAATCATGCTGGTATCTCGAAAAAATTTTATATATAAGGAATAATAGTGCTCCACGAACATCATGTTTGGTTCGGGGAGTTTCGTTCACATTTCCGACGGATGATCGATCTTCCCTTTTTTGCCCGTACTTGCCCCGTCTTCTGACATCTGGTCGGTGCTCTGGTGTGGCTGCATTTGCTCTATGTTGGGTTGCTGTATCGAGCATCATGTTTGATCGATAACATATCTTGGTTGTGTTCATGATATTCGAAGATCCTTCATTTAAATGGAGGCAACGTCGGCGATCCACACATCCTAAGGAGTTGTCCTTCCTCGCTGGGGTATTGTCGCAAGTCTTTGTGCTCTCACACGTTCTTTGCACTCGTGATGCGTCTCACATCTCCATCTTCTATGCTAGCTGACGATTTGTATAGGTTGATTGAGTTTTTCTTTCTTATTTGATTATTTGTTTATTGTGTATTGTTTACATTGACGATTTTCCGTCTACCGATCGATCTGGTCGAACATTGAGTTTTTTGTGTACCTTAACTCGAATTTTTACCCAATAAAAAAGGGTACTAGTCAGGAGACAAGTACCTCGAATGGAGGGTACGTGGATGCCTCGAATGAGGGTCGTTACACGATCTTCCTAATGGAGTGATATCAATTGTTCGATTAAATAAAGGGTTAAGATTATATAAAATTTAAAATCCATTAATCACAACCACAACCCGAGCCGCTGACCGCTTCTCTTCCTCTCATTTATGTTTCCTCTCCATTGGAAGTAATCGTCCGCTCAAATCGATAAAACCTCCAAGGCAGAGTTCGACGAAACCCCTAAATAATCGTCCGCTCACCATCGTACCCCGACGGTGGTGCCGCGTCAAGCAGGAGGTGGCGACTAATAACTTCTTCCATATGCTGTGAAATTTAGCTAGTAATTAACTAAAATCGTAAATCAGTAGCAATTCCAAACAAGGGAGGAACTTTTTTGTGTTGGATTATGAGAGTGAGTAAGTGGAGTCGGGCAAACAAGGTCGGATCTTTTTGGGTGTTAATGAGTGGTTTTATGTGGAAGAGATTCTCAGTGATAGAAACGGATAAAAAAAGAGATAAAGACATCTGGTTTATCTCGCTTTAATTACCATGACTGACCGACACTAGTGATCCGACCATCGTCGTTGAGTACACATGCTAAATTAATTTAACTAATAATAAATAATAAAGATTTTTTTTAAATAATCTATATATATCTATATAAACTCTTAATTTAGAAGAATTTATGCTGAGGTGTCAACATTAGAGAGATTTTAGGGGTTTTAACCAATTATAATTTTTTTTTCTCTTTAATCTTTTTTTTTTCAATTATCCTTTTTTCTTCTTTTTCTTTTAATTCTTTTTTTTTTCTTTAATCCTACTAACGATTGAGCTTAATTCAAAACATTGAATTCAATCTAATATAACTATTGGGCTTAACTTAAATTCAGTTACTAACTTTCTATATCTATATACTATATTAAGTAATGTCACATGTCCTCTCCATGTTCAAAGTTATTTGTGGAAATATTATTTACATAATATCATTTTATTATGGTAACTATATATGTTTTCTAATACTTTTTTTTTGAAAAATATTCTAATATTAATTATTATTTGATGTTACATTTTTTAACCAATGAGATTAATTCAAAACTTTTATCTTTCACTATTTATTAGTTAGTTTTCTCTCTATCTCTTTAACCCAAGTGTATTTTTTTTCTATAATTTTTAACACAATTACTAATTAATTGGTTTAATTAAGAATATTAAATTAAATCTAATGTCTATAATTTATCTATATCTAAATATTATTTATAAAAAAATCGCGCCATGGCCGGAGATCGTATGGCGCGGGGATCGTACTAGTAAAGATTTAATTTGATCCATTCATTTAATCCAATGGTCAATATTGTTTTATTAGACAAATACAACAAGCAAGTAAGAATTCGAGGGTCATATAGGCCTGACACCTCGATAGGCCGACAAAGTCGGCAGACGACAAACCGTCAGAACATACAATAAAAATAACAAAAGGCGCAAACTAGGCAGTGACAAACAAACAATTTCGCCCGATCTGACAAACCTAATCCTAACACGTTGGGGACAACATAGACTACGAACCGAAGCCAAGCGCCACCAAGGAGTGACACCGCTGACCAGCAGTACATCAGGAGTCCATGTGGACAGTGAAGACGAACCTCTAAGGAAATTTCCGGATCACGGAGACGTCTCGATACACACCGTTTCGACCCCCAACCAGACCCGATTCCGAGATACCAGAGCCCTAACAAAGAAGAGGATCACCGAGACCAACCAAAAGAGCAGTCGAGAACCACCAAGGTACAAAGCATCTGAAAATCACAAGCAACCTCTCCATTATCACCTTCAATATTTTTTTGAAAATAAAATGAGTTAAAAAAAGAAAAATAAATTTATGTAATTTCAAAATTAAACTCCTCTCTCTCACACACCGCAGTCGTTGGTCCTCTCTCTCACCTTCAATATGCAATGGATTGTGCTATATACACCAGGGGCAGGTTCTATATACACTACGAGGACGGATTATGGATCCGTTTGACTGGCAGAACAAAAATTACACATCACGGATCAAGGATCCGTGCTACTAAAATTGAAAAGAAAAAAAAGAGTCAAAAAGCTGCAAAAGACAAGAGAAAGAAAGAAAAAGGTGAGGAGAGAGAAAGACATAAAAGAGAGGACGAAAGTTTTAAAAAGAAAAGACAAAAAAGAGTTGCAACTTTTCCCTTTTCAGCTTTTCATTTTTTTTCTTTTTACTTAATAGGACGGATCCTTGATCAGTCCTATATAAATTCTGTTTTTTTTTTATAACGGACGGATCCTAGATCCGGCCGTGTATTTTTTTAAAAATTTACAACGGACGGATCTATAATCCGTCCTCGTAGTGCATATAGCACTGGTCCCCGGTGCATATAGCCAAACCGTATGTAATTTATGAAATTAATGGAATTAAAAAATGAATTCCTAGACGGCTTAATTTGGCAAATAGGAAATGGAAAGACAATAAAATTTTGGAAAGATGAGTAGATGGAAGGGGAAAAACTCGTAAATCACAAAGAACCAAATTGCTCAGTCGACGAGGAAGACAAAGTAGAAACCTACATATGTGCAAATAAGCAATGGAAAATTGACCTACTACAACAAGTGCTCCCTTCCAACATTAAAATCGTCAATATCAAAATCCCAGTGTTTGAAATCGAGGATCGTATTTATTGGAAAACAAGCTGCAATGGATGGTTTTCGACTTCGGCTGCACTAGATAAGATTACAGGCCATCAATGAATTCCTAGACGGCTTAATTTGGCAAATAGGAAATGGAAAGACAATAAAATTTTGGAAAGATGAGTAGATGGAAGGGGAAAAACTCGTAAATCACAAAGAACCAAATTGCTCAGTCGACGAGGAAGACAAAGTAGAAACCTACATATGTGCAGATAAGCAATGGAAAATTGACCTACTACAACAAGTGCTCCCTTCCAACATTAAAATCGTCAATATCAAAATCCCAGTGTTTGAAATCGAGGATCGTATTTATTGGAAAACAAGCTGCAATGGATGGTTTTCGACTTCGGCTGCACTAGATAAGATTACAGGCCATCAAAGAAACCTAGAGAGTGACATTGCATGGATATGGAGATTGGAATGCCTACCAAAAGTCAAGAACTTTATGTGGAAACTTGTTATGAATGGTACCCCGACGAAAAAAGTACTAGCTGAAAAAGGAGTTGCAGTACTCATGCCATGCATTTTTTGTAACCACTCGATCGAAGACTCAAAACACTTGTTCAGTTGTTGTAATCATGCACTTGAGATGATAAAAAAAGTTGAGAATAGAATTGGACAAATCATACAAACAACAACCAAAGTAGATCGAACAATAAGACAAATCACAAATGACATATTCTCCAAACATAACAAACTACAAAAAACTTCTTTAGCTACTATGTGGTGGGGATTATGGACAATCAGAAACAAGATTATTTTCAACGACCAAAACTCCGCAGACATTAGGAAGCAAGAATCATATCTACGACAACTCTTACAACAAGTAGAAGACTCAAAAACATTATTCTGGGAAGCTAAGGACACTACGATGACTCAACAACAACCGACACCCAGACGCAAGAAAAATATTAGGTGGTCGAAACTAGCGGTAAACAACTTCAAGATCAATTTTGACGGCCTCAACTGGATTTGTTATTCGTGATCATACCGGGTTGGTTGTGTCTTCTGGCTCTTCGCAGTGTGGTTCTGTCTCTCCGCTGATGGCCGAAACCTTGGCGCTCCACTCGGCGCATGTGGCTGCTAGATATTTGGGCTTGCGGTGGATTGAGGTCGAGGGTGACAATCTCACCGTTATCAAGACTATTTCTCTAGTGTATGACACTGCCCTTGGGAGATTGAGATGATTATCGCGAACATCTAGCTTCTCCTACAACAATTTGATTGGGTATCTTGTTCGCACGTCTTTCGTGAAATCAACTGAGTTGCGGACAAGATTGCTTATTTCAGACACTTCATGGATCATGAAGCTCTCACGTCTCATCCGTAGTTCCTATCCCTCGTCCGACAGGACGCTATTGGGATTTGGGAGGGCTTCTCCTTACCTTGTATAAAAAAAAAAAGAAAAAAAAGAAAAAAAAGCAGTCTTTGGCCCTCTTCCCTGGCGCCTTAGCCCGACACCATCTCCTCCGTCCCGCCGCTTCCTCCCTCTGAAGGTTGGTAGCTATGACGTCACTGAAGCGTAAACCAGAGGACGAGCCAAGTTCCCCCCCTCCCCCACTCAAGCAACAGAGAGAAGGGCCTATTGCTTGTTTGCACGACGTCTCGTATCCCCAGGGCTACGTCGTTCCGCCTTCGTCGCCCGCTGCAACCTCGGCGGTTAAGCTTCCTCCGGCAAAGGAATTCCCTTTCTCCCTTGATCCTTTCCAGGATGAAGCTATCAAGTGCCTTGAACTCGGCGAGTCCGTCATGGTAATTTCTGTTTCCGCTCGTTTCAGTTTTAAAATGCTTCTGTGTTTAATCAGGAAATTTGTTGTATGAGGTAGCATGTTGTTTGATTCCTGTTTGATTAGTTACCTGGAATGTGTGTACATACGTGTGCATATGTACATGATTATTTCTTCCGATGAAGTGACATTGCAATTGGTCAAAGAAATTAAGAATCATTCAGATTAGGGCTGCGCTGTTTGGTGAATTGCATCATGAGAAAGAAATACAATATTGAAATTGTTGGGAGAACTTAGTTGTCCAATAGTTTGCAATTTCTATAACTATGAACTTAGGTTACTTAGGGTGTAAGAGGCGAGGAAGGGGGAGGGGGGTACGAAAAGAGACCAACTCCTGCAACCAATGCCATAGCAAGGTGTGATTCGAAAGAGGGGAGGTGAATTAGCAACCGGCAATATTGAGTGGCCCTTGCCTAGTCCCCACTCGCCTTCAACCATGACTGCTGGATAGAAAAGTTTCAGCATCTAATTAAGATTTAGTCTATGTAGTGTCAATCATCTTCTTTTTTTTTTGGTGGAGATAGTGTCAATCATCTACACTATAGATTTGTGATTTCTGATATAAATTTATACTTTCTTTTGCAGTGCGTTAATATGTTCTTACTTCCTATTTCCTAGGTTTCAGCTCATACATCAGCTGGGAAAACTGTTGTTGCTTCATATGCTATTGCCATGTCCTTGAGGAATAAGCAGCGAGTAATATATACATCCCCTATCAAAGCCCTTAGCAACCAAAAATATCGCGATTTCAAAGAAGAGTTCTCAGATGTTGGTTTAATGACTGGTGATGTAACGATTGAGCCAAATGCTTCTTGCTTGGTGAGTTTTCTTCTACCATGACTTCTCTCGTGTGATTAAGCTTTAGAGTGAATGACATACTAGGTTATAGCATTATTTTGCCATAGTAACATATATAGTTTCCCATACCAGTATTCTAGCACCCATCATATCAAAGAGGCTTTGTGGAATATACACTGCAATGTCAGTTGACCCACTTTTCAACTTTATATCTCATAAAGCTGATGTGGATCATCTTTGACTGGTGAGTTGGTAGTGAGCATACATTAGTAGCAGTCACTTGTAAGTCACTTTAGATCCTGGGCTAATTGTGCCAAATGAAGGTTGTACATTTTTTATTTTTACTGCATAACTTGACCAGCGGGGTTTCATTGAGTTTGTTGTTGTTGTACTGCATGATACTTTCGTACTGCTTTTGCTTTGATAATATCATGCTTCATTGTATTGGGATGGTATTATGATAATCCACAAGGTGCTAGTATGTCTGCATTGAGTTCCATCCTTCAATTTTGTGCAGCATCTTCTTGTTTGCTTACAGGGATTATGTTTCTTGTGTAGGTAATGACAACAGAAATTTGGCGTAGTATGCAATACAAAGGGTCTGAAATTACACGAGAGGTTGCATGGGTAATTTTTGACGAAGTGCACTACATGCGTGATAGGGAGAGGGGTGTTGTGTGGGAAGAAAGTATAGTAATGGCTCCAAAGAACTCCAGATTTGTATTTCTGTCAGCCACTGTGCCTAATGCAAAAGAATTTGCCGATTGGGTTGCAAAGGTGCTTGATACTTTTCGACTTTACCTTCACTTATGAGCTTTATTCTTCTACTTTTTCTCGTTATGGTACCAAGTTACTTTATGACAAGTCTTTGATGTGGAATTTAAAGTTTGATAATTTTTTTACTTTTCTTCCAAGTGTAATCCCGCATAAGTGTTTAAGGGGTCGAGATGTACGCACCCTTACCCCAAGCAAATGAGACGGTTTTTTGGAAAGTTTGATAAATTTATGATGTAAGATAATTATAAGTTAGATAATCTAATTGCCCAAATATGGGCTGTGCCAGGGCATGATGTGGTACCAAGTGGTGCAATCAGTATATAGTTGCACTTGTAGTCTGACTAAATATCTGATCAGGCTCAAATCTTGACAGCAGTGAATGTTGAATTTCAATGGGGACATTGTCCTTTCCTGCACTTAGCTTCTTTTTTTAATTGCAAAATACTTTTTTCCTCTAGTAATCTATTTTTAGTGGGGAGGAATTGAAATTTACATGTTGGGATAAGCAAATTGAATTTGACAACTTTACCTTTGATCTTGTTCTTATCCTTTGGAATGGTGATGAAATGGCGGTGAAAGAAATAAGAAAATGAAGGATCATATAGGTTACCAGATTATGCATGGTTGGAGCTTTTAGAGGGTTAGACTGACTTATAATCAGTGTGTTTGAGGACTTCTGTGACATATTTAGCTCTTTTATCTGGCAATTATGGTGTGCTATTGTACTAAAAAGCCTTCTTAAACCTATCAGCAAATTTATATTTCTGTAACCAGTTAGAGTTGGTTAGATGAATAATGCCTAACGTTGAGCCTCTGATGTTTAAATGATTTAATCTGTGAAAACAAGTCATGGTGGATTTATCCTGAGCACTGATGAGTCCTTTATTAAAGCCTTCTATATTTTGCTGGATGATTTTCCCCCTTAAATGAGTTAAACACTCCATCTGTTTTCTCTGATTCTAGTAGTCTGGATGAATTTAGGGAGGTTCCTTGCTGTTAGACTCACTGTTTTTAGTCGATAAGGTTTCATCCATTCTTTATAATCCTTCTGACACTAATACGCCATAGTCTGACTTGTTCTCCTAATGAGGAATATGCATATCCATAACATAGCGCCCAACATAATAATTCTATTGAATACTTGGCTATCAGAAAATGCAAGCTTTTTTGTGGCATACTGCTACGATTGGGCTGTTTGTGGCATGGTACTTTGGTCACACGTTAATCCAAGGCCAGTGTTTGCTTATTCATGTCCCTTCGCCTATAATTTGCTGAATTTATGTGTACTGAATGATGCTATTTATTAAATAAAGTACTGCGTTGCAGGTACACCGACAACCTTGTCATATTGTCTATACAGACTATCGACCAACACCTCTTCAGCATTATATTTTTCCATCTGGGGGTGATGGCTTATACTTGGCAGTAGATGAAAAGGGAAAATTCAGGGAGGAAAGCTTCCAGAAAGCTTTGAATGCTCTTGTTCCTGCTGCTGAAGGTGATAAGAAAAGGGAAAATGGGAAGTGGATGAAGGATTTGGTGGTAGGTAAAGTCGGTGAACAAAGTGACATCTTCAAGTTGGTGAGAATGATAATACTTCGCCAATATGACCCTGTCATACTCTTCAGCTTTAGCAAGAGAGAGTGTGAGTTCTTGGCCATGCAGGTATTCTCTTTTTTTCTCATTGATAAATTTTGTTATTTTTGTTGGGGGGATGGGGGTTTTGATGACTTGATTTTTCAACTCCTCTAATGCTTTAGAATTAGATCTTTCACATATGTTTTTCCCTTTATCTATGTTTTTCCTTTGCATCCTGCATCGGCATGGTGGGAAAGGCCGAAAGGGAGTATAGAATTCTACTTTTTTTATTTTATTTTTATTTTAAAGGGTAATATATTGCAAGAAATGAAATAATTACAATGTACAAAAGTTGGGACTAAGTGGTATGACCCACCTTGTCCGATGTTGCCAAAATCAAGGAACTAACTAGGCCGTTCCTATCCATGGGTGTGGTGAGCACAAGGCTCGGGGTAACTCAAGTCTCTTCAAGCCACGGCTATCGGAAGTCGGACCTACCCCCTAAGGTTGTGTGAGTATAAATCCCCCTTCGGCTCGGCCATCAAGGGATTTACACAAACACCACCCTAGCACACCTAGAACCATAGTTTACCTTTCTACTTGCAGGACCTAAATATTACAAAATCGCATCCAACGCAAGATAAACTTGTGGGATGACTAGGCCATAGAAGGTTTGTGAAATGATAAAAAATTACATATTGAATCCCGGCCTTCTATAGTGTCACTAGGGACTACTCTAGGCCATTTTCTCCATTTGCTTGGTCCAAACCACCTTGTAAGCTTGCTGATGATGTGAAGTGTAGTGAAAACTCGTGGCATAGGACTTTGTATACATGAGTTTTGATAAGGTGAAAGATCCCCTCGGCATTCTTGCATGTTCCCTCAAAGAGTTTTTCATTCCTTGCCTGCCATATGTGGTATACCGTGGCTGCCAGAGCAACTCTCTTAGCTTTAGAGAACCATCCCTTTCCTCTTGCCTCTTTCTTGAGCCATTTCAGTCCACTGCTAAGCGTTCCCATTCTTCTCCATATTCCTAGCCAATTTTTTACCTGGTTCCAAATAATTGAAGAAAAATTACAAGCAAAGAAAATATGCTCATGGGATTCAGTTGCTTGGTTACAAAAATGGCAGTTGAGGTTGACTTCCCTTGTCCTGATTAGATCATTAGTAGCAAGCCTTCTTTTTGAAGCCAACCATAGTATGAAAGCATGTTTTGGGGTTATGGCTTTGTCCCACACCGAGGTTTTGGAGCTCTTCTTCTGAAATGGTTGTAAGCTGCTCCTATGTTGAACTTACCACCAATACACCAGCTGTTGAGCTTTGCAGAGGCATCTTGTATACTTCCTGTGGAGGTTAGTAAAGCATCTCGAATAGATAGTAGCTTTTTAAGCAAGGGAGAGTCATTTTTGTCATGTACTTGCCAATTCCAAATGTTTCCTTGTTGTAAGTATTGGTGGTGTATCCATCTTACCCAGAGGCTATCCTTTTTTCTCTCACTGTCCCATAGCATTCTCGAGAGGAAGGCAATGTTCCAAGTTTTCAGATTTTTTAAACCTAATCCCCCTTCCTCAGGCAGACATACATCATTCCATTTAATTCTATGTGATTTCCATAAGAATTTGGCACAAAGGCTGTTTACCCTATCAATAAGAGTAGAAGGAGAGGGAAGAATAGAAAACCAGAAGGCACTGATACCTTGAAGCACCGTTTTTATAAGTTCCACTCTACCTCCTTATGATAAAGTCTTGGTGTTCCAGTAGCTGATGTTAGTCAGAATCTTGTCAAGTAAAGGGGAAAATTGGGAGACAGTAAGTTTTCCTGAAGAGATAGGGATTCCTAGGTATCTAAAGGGGAAAGAACCCTGTGTAAAACCAGATCTGGTAGCTAGAAAAACCCTGTCTTCTCTCTTAACACCTGCAGGGAAGTAAGAAGATTTCTGTGGACTGATCTCTAAGCCTGACACTTCGGAAAAGTGAGAAAGTGCATCCAATAATATAGCCATAGAACCCGTCTCCATGGGACATTAAAATTAAATCATCAGCATAAGCAAGATGGGAGATTTGTAATCTTTCACATTTGGGGTGGAATTTAAAACTAGGCAGCCGTGTCTTACATCTCAAAATCCTAGACAGATGATCCACTGAGAGAACAAAAATGAGAGGGGAGATAGGGTCACCTTGTCTTAAACCTCTCTTACCATAGAAATAACCCTGCAAGGATCCATTGATGCTAATAGAGAAAGAAGTAGAACAAATACATTCAAGGATCCAATGTATAAACAGTGTAGGAAAGTGTAGGTATATGAGCATTTGTTTTATGAACTTCCAAGAGATAGTGTCATAGGCCTTTTTTAGATCAAGGTTTAGATGCACCGAGGACTGATTCTCTTCCTAGAATATTTCCTTATCAGTTCTTGAAGTAACAGGATATTTTCAGTCATAATTCTATCTTCAATGAAACCAATTTGAGAGGGGGAAATGATTAGTTTCAGAATAGGAGAGAGTCTAGCTGCTAATATTTTAGATATGATTTTGTAAGTGACATTGCAACAAGATATGGGCCTGTAATCACCTACATGCTTTGCATTGGCTTTTTTTGCTATAAGGGCAATATAGAGGTGTGGTTGGTTTGCTTCAAAAGGCTGCCTGAGGAAAAAAATTCCTTAACTGCTTTGGTCAGTTGGTCTCCAGTGGTGGCTCACGAGTCTTTGAAGAATTTTGAGGTGTATCCATCAGGGCCAGGCGATTTATCATCTCCAATATTCCACAGTGCTTCTTTGATTTCCTCTGGTGTGACTTCTCTCAGGAGTTCTGCATGCTTGTCTTCCTTCAGTATAGCTCCCCCATCTCTAACAAATCGACTGTCCACATCTTCAGTTTGCTTTTCTGTTCCAAGGAGCCCAGTGTAGAAGTTCTCAAATTCCTCTGCAACCTCATTCAGTGATAATGTTTCCAGGCCATCATCTTTAGTCAGGGAGCTAACATGGTTCCTCTTCATATTTTTCTTCATAATTCCATGAAAATAGGCACTGCATCTGTCTCCTTGAAAGGTGTGTTTGGTCTTAGCTAGTTGTGACAAGAATTTGAATTCAGCATCCTTGAGTCTGTTGGCTTTTTTCTTAGCTATCTCCAGAGATTGCAGCAGTTCAGGGGAGGTAGGATTATTTCTCAAGTCTATAAAAGCTTTCTCGTAATCCTCTTCAGCATTTTTAGCTCTTTCATTTATATTCGAGTACTGGGATCTGTTTAGCAAAGTTAGAGGCCTTTTCAGGTTTTTCAGTTTCTTACAAAGAAGGAATTGCTCTGATCCAGCACCATTGTAGATCCAGTGATCAGTGACCAGTTGTTGGAAATCTTCACTCTGACTCCACATGTTGAAATACTTAAAGGGGCCTCTTTTGACTCTTTGTTGCTCAAGTACCTCCACTAGCACTTGACTGTGATCGCAGAAGGATTTGGGCAGCAAGAAAGTTGCTTTATAGTAGAGGCTAAGTGTATCCCAGTACCCATTGACCATTACTCTATCAATTTTTGTTGATTTTGACCCTTTAAACCAGGTATGTTCAAGCCCATCACTGACTGCATCATGTAGATCTAGCTCTGAACACACTTCCCACAAGTCTGAGATTTCATAACCTGTCATAGTAGCCCCATTCTTTCTTTCACATGATCTCATGATTGCATTGAAATCTCCTTGTATTAACCATGGGGAATTTGCATTACCTATTTCTTCTACAAGATTTCTCCACAGACCACTTCTCGTTACTATAGTATGAAGTCCATATACCTGAGCCAACTCAAAGCTTTTCCCTGTAATCTTGCACTGAATATTACCACAAATGAGCTGCTCTGTTATACGCCTGCAATTGAATTCCACTCTCAAGGGATCCCAAATAACGACAAATCTACCGGCTGCACTTTGTGCAAAATTATGAATATAATTCCATTGACTGAAACTTTTCCGCATTATAGACTGCAATTTGTTCTCATCTAATTTAGTCTCAAGGATTCCAAGTAAACAAATATTCTTCTCAACTTCTCCCTCAAAAACTTCATAACAGCCTTGTGTTTGGGGGTGCTGTTGAAACCCCTCACATTCCAAGAGGCTATTATCATTTGCTCCTTTTAAGAAGGGTGCTAGGCCCTTTCTCTACCATTTGTCCCCCTTCACAGTTCTGTACTGGCCAATTGTTAAGTGCTAGCACCAAATCCTTTTTCCCTCTTGCTTCAAGATCTCGGTATGTTTCTTCCTCACTAGCACCTTCTTCCACCTCTTGTATAGTTATCCCATTGACAGCATTACCTTGCTTACTCAGTCTTTTACTTCTTCTAACTTCACTCAACTGAAGCTCCTTTTCTCTTTGTTTTTGATCTGATTTTCTTCTCTCATAAGTCACAGTAACTTCTTTGTTCCTGCATTCCTTTCCATCCCTGATTCTTTCTCTTGATCAGCCGCTTGCTCATTTACCATTTCTAAGACCTGGAAAGAATTATCATCAGCAAATGACACTTTTTTCTTCTTGCCTTTTTCTTTTTCTACTTTTAATATGAATAATGGAGAACCATTTTTGCAGTGAAGTTCTCATACTTTCCTTCTCTTTCCATTATTTCAATATAATTGGAAGTTAGTACAACCTTTGCACACTGATTGACAATCAAAATTTGTAAAATGCGTATAGGAGAAACACATTTTCTTTAAAAAGTGGCTGCCGAATGTGAAGAGTGTAAGATTGAGAATCACACAAATTACTAACACAAAACAATGTACTTGGATTCAAATTCAAACGGGATACGCAAATCACTCAGGGATAGCCCATGGTTATACCACTAAGTCACCAAGAGAGATTAACTCTCTGGCCACGAGGCTAATGCCTTACAATAGGATAATTTCCAGATACTGATTTGATAATCCTAATGCCTTATTTATAGTGATCCCCTCCCTTAGGTCACCTGGTTGTTACTTAGCAACTCCTGTCACAGGCCTAGTTAACTAGTTCCAAGACATTCCAGCCTCTTCCTTTACTTCTCTATAATTCATTATCCCGTCCCTTGGTCGGAGAATGGGTGCGTATAGCTCGCCCCCGGACCCTGCCCGTACCGGTGGGATATACTGGGTAGATGTTATTGTTGTATGCATATCAGAATGTTTTTGTCTCCCTGGATTCCTAGCAAAGGCAACAGTTTGTCAATTGATGTGAATTGTGGGGCAAACTTATAATTAAGTTATGTCGTTGCTCCGAATTCGACCCTGCAAGAGGGAGGAAATGATCTGTAACTAGCCATAACTTGTGAAGTAAAATTTATCGAACATGTGATGGGAAAAACTATTCCATCGTCGTGAGATTTTGTCTTTATTTTGCCTTCTAGACCACATCCTGTATCTTGCTTGATGACATGACACATAAAGGAAAAAAACTATTCCATCGCTGTGAAAATTGTCTTTATTTTGCCTTCTAGACCACAACCTGTATCTTGCCTGATGACATAACACATATAGGCTGTTTGTGTTGGCTACAAAACCAAATGAATATACTATTGTTTCTCTGTAAATATATATATATTTTGGTGCTTTATATTTGCTTCTTTTTTACCCTTTCTTTTCCCTCTAGTTGGAGTTCTGTTTTGGGGACTGTAAAGCTTGGAGATCATAACAGATATTTTCTGACTCGTCTATAACTAATAATAAAGTTACTTTGATGGATCTTATGTTATGCTATTATATTATTGTTGCTTTAATTGCTTGTTTTTTACCAACATATCTGGTTAGCCACTTGTAAGTTGTAATTATAAAATACTTTAGATCTTATGTTCTTTTTTCTTGGACTTGATTTTCTAGTAGTTTTTGGAATCTCTAAAGTTCTCTCAAATTGTGAAACATATGGTCAATTTCTTCTCTTTCAGATGGCAAAGATGGATCTAAATGATGATGATGAGAAGGTTAACATAGAGACTATTTTTTGGAGTGCTATGGATATGCTTTCTGATGATGATAAGAAGCTTCCTCAGGTACCGACTGTAGCTTTAAGCCTCATAACTATTTGAAGCATTGGATGTATAACTTATTAACCTTCGCCAAAGGTTTATATTTTTCCATATCCCCATATCATTGCTTCACTTATTTTATACTGCTTATATTTGGACTCTTGGTCGATGTATATTTTTTGTATGTGTTTATTATAGATTTTGACTGTTGATGAAGAAGGATGTTGAGGGAAAAGACAACATCTCAACATCCTACTAAGAGAGTTTTAAAAAGATCATCCCTAGGTTGCAAGACCAACTCATCATGAATGTTTCACTCAGTTTAAAGGTTAATGCTATACTATGGCTATGATGTCCTAAGAAAGACACTTATATTCATATTGAAGTTTAGGTTAGAATAATTGCTCTTTTGCTCCTCTCAATCTTTTGTGGTTGATTCATGATAGCCTTTAACATTTATCTTGTTCTAATAAACTTCCAAAAGTATAAATCAATATGGAGTTAGGAACCCTTTATTCGACAGCTTCTGGACTTATTGGACTTTCATGAAATGTTCAAGACTGTGATGAAGCGATCTGTAAAGGCTGGGGATGAAATTTGCAACACATTTAACACTTTAAAGGAAAGACAACTTTTGCTACATTTTTCATAGATTCACTATCTTATTTGAACAAATAAAGGTTAAAGACCGTCGTAAAACAATAAATATTGTTGTATGAAGAAAGATTAAAAAAATACGGGTAATTTACATAAGTTTAACTGAGAACAAGAAATCATGAAGAGATACTGTTTGAAGTTTTTGTTGGATTTCTATCTCATAACTTTTCATCTCAAAATTTGGATTAACATTCTTTTCTTACCTTCTGACCCACCTCCCTCGCTGCTAAAGAAAAAGAAACTTCTGCTCCATCTCTTATATGTTACTGCTCTGTTGGGTCAGTTTCCATTTCGAGATTATATAATGTTGTCTGTTCATATACAGGTTACCAATATGCTGCCTCTTTTGAAACGTGGAATAGGTGTGCATCATTCTGGTTTGCTCCCCATCTTAAAAGAAGTTATTGAAATATTATTTCAAGAAGGCCTGATCAAGGTGAGAAAATGACCGTAATAAAATGCATGTATATATTGTTATGTAGTTCAACACATCCTTCAACTTGAAGAGATTTTTTGACAATATATTTGTGATGAGCAATTGAGCAGTAGGGGATGAACTATGTGCTACAAATCTACAATAGCAAGTACATAAATCATTTTCTCTATAATTTGCTTATAGATAAAAAAAAAGAGAGTAAAAGCTTCTATTGCGAGTAGGTGACCTATTAGGTTTCTCTTTATATGTCCTTCTATGATTATGTTATTATAAAAGTTACCTTACCTGAGCTCTTCATATAGAATAATTGCGGTTGAAGTGGCATGCTGATGGTGTGTTTGTTTATTTTCAAAAAAAAATTGTACATTAACTTGCCTAACTAGGCACTCCGCTCTATTATTTTCAATGGTAACCAGGTATATTTTAAATTTTGTGGATACAACTAATCTTTTGCATTTTAATGCATATATAAGATCGTGTTTTTCTTTAGCATACTAAATCTTCTACAACAACAACAACAATATCCTAGTATATCCCGCAATAAATCTAATATAACTAACAAAACTGTATTCTAATGGTTTCCCCTTGATTTTAGTGTTTGTTTGCCACAGAGACCTTCAGCATAGGTTTGAACATGCCTGCAAAGACGGTTGTGTTTACAAATGTCCGTAAATTTGATGGGGATAAGTTTAGATGGCTATCAAGTGGAGAGTATATTCAAATGAGTGGTCGTGCTGGTCGTCGAGGTATTGATGACCGTGGTATATGCATCTTGATGGTGGATGAAAAGCTTGAACCCTCAACAGCTAAATCAATGCTAAAAGGAAATGCTGATAGTTTGAACAGGTATGAAATTGAGCCTTTAATTGCAGTATATGCACAGATGAAGTGGTTACACATATCCTAGACCTGTTAAGACTTGAACGTGGCATGGATTTTTTTTTTAATGGTTAAGAAAATTACGGACTTTAAGTGTTACACGCTTACAATGTGTGTATCATCTGTACAGAATTGCCTGATAACATCTACATATTTGAACATTTACACATGAATCTTCCTTTTGTTTTAGGTGGATAAAATAAATTGAAGCTAGAATATCGAGATTGAGAAACTTAATTTGCCTTGTTTGAGAAGATAAAAATATACTTTTATTTCTTGGTATATAATTTTTGAGGGTGTATCCTTCTACTAGCACTTTTATATGTTTCCTATCCTTTCTTTTAGCACTCTTTTTCTTGTTTTTTAGTTTATTGGAGCGAAACAACTACATTCTAAGATTGTAAACCGATAAGGGCTTAAGGTAGGTGCTAGTAAATTGTGACCTAAATTACACTTTTACCATTTGTCTATTTCTTAGTGCTTCCACAACTCCTGCTCTAGACTGCGTATGAGGTAAATCATGGCATATGCAGTGCCAATTTCGAGGCCATGAACCTTGTGTGCTATTTTCTATATTTATAATATGTTATTTGGTTTTATCTCTACATTATCACCACTACCACTTTTATTTTATAATTTTTTATTAACATTAATTATAATCTTCTTGTAAAGTTATATGATTATAGCATACTGCTGTCTTAGACAGTATGTTATTTTAACATTGGTACACCTATTTATCCTTCTATGACCACTTTTTTTTTTGTTGGTATTTCTTGTATTAGTTTCTAATACTCTGTACTATCATTAATATTTTATTTTTGTAACGCCATAACTCATAACTGATGGAAAACAAGTTTTGAAGTAGATGTTCAGATGGATTACACTGACAACACCCCTTTTTTGATTATTACTTCTTTGTGACTGAAGTGCATATATTTTTCTCCTTGGAAACAGACTGATGTTATTATGGCTATAGACTTTAGGAATATATCATACTCCCTCCGTCTCGAAATATATGTCATTTTAGCTCTTTAGTTTTGTATCAAAATAGATGTCGTTTTAGATTTTCTAGGTAATGAAAAGTAATGATTTGTATTGATTTGTGTGTTGTTGACTTTTTTAAAGGTTTTGATTGGTTAAAAAATGTAGTGGGTAATAAAATTAATGAAAAAAGTTAGTGAAATGATGATATTGATTGATGGATGAGTGTTTTTATTAAAATTTGTGCATAAGACTAAAATGACTTAAATTTTGAGACGGAGGGAGTATTATTTGGTTTGTCAGGTATTAACTCAAATCTGTGTATATTCCAGTGCCTTTCACTTGAGTTACAACATGCTTCTGAATCAACTGCGGTGCGAAGATGGAGATCCCAAGAATTTGCTTCGCAATTCGTTCTTTCAATTTCAAGCTGATAATGCCATCCCAGAGCTTGAGGTTTGATTGTTATCAACACTTCTAAGATCTATCTGTTAAAAGTTAAAAACTATATTTTTAACATAGTTTCCATTTCATATTATTTTATTTATACTAAATCAGAAAGAAGCAGACGTTCTTGAAGCGGAGAGAAATGCGATTGATATTGAAGAAGAAACTAGAGTGAAGGAATACTACAAGACGCTAGAGCAATACAAAATCTACAAGAAAACAGTACGTGATATAGTTTGTTCTCCAAAGTACTGCTTGCCTTTCTTGCAGCCTGGAAGACTTGTATGTATTGAATGCAATAGAAGTGATGAGAACTCTTCGTCCTTTTCCATTGAGGATGAAGTCACTTGGGGGTTGATTTTGAAATTTGAACGAGTTTCTGATGGTAAGTATTTTGTTTTCCTCTGGTTTTTGTTTTTCCTCTCATTTTTATTCTTAATTGTTTATTCATCACTCAGATGACACTCATAGAAAGCCAGAGGATGGAAATTACATTGTAGATGTTCTCACGAGATGCAAAATTAAGAAAGACAGCAAATTGAAACATTCACCTAAACTTGTTCCACTGAAGGAGATGGGAGAGCCAGTTGTTGTGTCAATTCCCCTTTCTCAGGTACTAAGAAAGTACTCGTAAGATTTTATTGGATCTACATAGTTTCATTTATTTGTTTGTCTCTTATTATTGGTTAATGGTTACAATTTGTGTTGGCAACTAGGTAAATGTGCAACAAGCTTAGTTGTCTGTGACACTTCTTCCGGTTGCATGCTTACACAAATTGCATTTTTTTACTTGTCTTTGTCCTTTGGTGATTTCTGCAATTTTTTTAAAATAAAAGTTCTCTGTAAAATTTCTGCTTTTGCAGATATACAGTTTAAGTGCTGTACGCTTGGTCATACCAAAAGATCTGTTGCCATTGGAAATTCGAGAAAACACTCTCAAGAAGGTCACAGAAGTTGTTTCCAGGTTCAAGGATGAGGTCCCTCTGCTAGATCCTGAAGAAGATTTGAAGGTAAAGTTTGCATATCTTTGTTTTCTGTCTGTTAGCTAGAATTCTTAATTGTTTATATATATTCTTCAGATTAAAAGTCACTCATATGAAAAAGCTGCTCGGAGAATTGAGCATATTGAGAGATTGCTTCGGAAGCATGAGATTGCTAAGTCTCCAGCAATTGAGCAAAAGCTCAAAGATTGGCAGAAGAAACAAGAGCTGAAAGCGAAGATAAAGTCTCTTAGAGGAAAAATCAGAGAAGCCCCCACAAAATTGGCTTTTGAGAATGAACTCAAGGCGAGGGAAAGGGTTCTGAGGAAGCTGGGGTACTGTACTTCTTTTTAATATTGACTGTTTCTACCCCGGGAATAATTTTTGCTGCATTGAGTTCTGTTTTTGTCCCTTTGATTTCCAGTTAAGCTCATCTATGTTTCATATTCATGTGCATTCTTGCGTTGTTGGGATTTTTTTTCTACTGCCTGCCCATTCTAATTGACATTTCACTTCTGAAATATACCTTATTTAGCATGTACTGTTCTCAATGGTTATATACTGCAACATTGTTGATCAAAAAGCTCATTCTCGTGTTTAATGATTGTGGATGGATCTCTGTGTTGCTTGTTGGTTCTTACCTGGGCTGTAACACTGGAAAAAAAATTGTTGTTATTTGCAGATATATAACTAAAGATGGCGTTGTGGAGCTAAAGGGGAAGGTTGCTGGTGAAATCAGCAGTGCAGATGAATTGACCTTAACTGAAATCATGTTTAGTGGTGTATTGAAGGACATTAAGGTGGAGGAGATGGTCTCTCTTTTATCCTGTTTTGTGTGGCAAGAAAAGCTACAGGATGCTCAAAAGCCTAGGGAGGAGCTTGCTATGCTTTTTGCACAGTTACAAGATACAGCGCGGAAAGTTGCTGAGGTTCAACTTGAAAAGAAAGTAAGAGTTGTACTTGCAAAAATTGGTCTCTTCTATCTTCATATATTCCAGTCTTAATGCTGAAATTATTGTATCTAACCAATTGAACGATTGCCATTTGAGCAAAATAAGTTTATCAAGCAGGAAAGCTAAATGTGTTACAACTTGTGTAGACAAAGTCTTGAAATGACTGTATACTTGTTCTCCATCATTGATTCATTGGGCTGTAAAACCTTTGGAGTAAGCTCGTTGATGGGGTTTTCCAAGTCAAATAGGCTTGTTGCTATATAGGTATAAAATCAAGGTTTTAGACTGTGAAAAGATCTTTGGTTGTCATTTGGATGGAACAAATGCTAGAATCTTACTCATCACATATCTAGCTCTTGATTTTACTTGAATTGAGCAATGTCTCTTATAGAAGTCAAGAATATATGTTCAGCTCATTACCTTGTAGCAAATGACCTGTCACCTGACTCACCTGTAGTAGTTAAGATGGAAACAATGGAAATTCGCATTGCATTTAGCAACCTGTCTTATTTTCCTTCACTTAGCTCCATGTACCTTCCCTTTATGTGCAAGTTCAAACATCAGCTTAAGGTATAGTGAGATTGGACGCTTTTTTTTGGTTACTAATTCCTTCATCTCCTTGGAGAAGATTAGCTAACTTATGTCATCATACCAAATGAGCTTATGAGGTTGCTTTGATTTGATGTTATTTGGGTTCCTATACTTTTTTGATGCGGTTTTTGCTTAATCGTCAGTGATTTGTATCTAGTCTCGTGTTTACTAGTATCCTTATTCCTTGTTTCAGTGCATTTAAATTCACATCTAACATTCTATCATCCGTTAATGGTAGGTCCAAATCGACGTAGAGAAATTTGTCAGCTCCTTCAGGCCTGATATAATGGAAGCGGTGTACTCTTGGGCTAAAGGCTCCAAGTTCTACGAAATAATGGAAATGACACAGGTGTTTGAAGGGAGTTTAATAAGAGCTATTAGAAGATTAGAGGAGGTACTCCAGCAGCTTATTGAGGCAGCTAAATCTATCGGAGAAGTAGAGCTCCAGTCCAAAATTGAAGACGCCGTTTCTAAGATTAAAAGAGACATTGTCTTCGCTGCCTCTTTGTACTTGTAAACAACTCAAATTTACCCTACCATATCCAGCACCGGGCAGCAGTTTCGACAAGAGCAACTTTATGTGGTTCCTGAATTGTGAGTACAGCCACCTCAGCCAGTTTGGGGACACTGAGTTGGATTATGAGGAAGTTGGTTGAAATTGCGCGCACAATTTGGAACTTCCATTGAGACTGATGAGTTGCTCTTTTAGCTTTCGGTTTTAGCTACAGAATACCTTGAGCCTTTTTAGATAGTAACAAATACCTTGCTGGGATACTCTTGATGCTGTACTAGAAATCGAAAAGGTTTGTAAATATGTAGCTTAGAATCCAGGTGAAGTGCAAGTTTGAGATGATTGTCCATTCGTTAATTATTTGTTTTGGGACTTTCTACTTGAGCAGTAGAGAACCATATGTCATGTAAAACCGGAATTCATAAATACATGATCTCCAAGTTAAGTAGGGTGATATATAGAATCAATTTTGTGGTAGAGGTTGCAAGGACTAATACAGCCATACAGGTTCGATTTTTCACATTACATGAAACCATCACCGCACCAGCAAATAAATCTCTTTAAGATAAGCACACTGAAGTTAGATTCGTGGTATGCACTATCGTTTTTCGTTACGGGAAAATTGAACCGAGATCGTTAGGAAAATCGAACCAGATCGATGACTGCCAGAAGAAAATAAAGACTAGGTAAAGAACGACTTATTTCAGAGAACAAGCAAACAACGGAAGAACAACAAGGGTTTTCTCCTGGCTTAAAAAATCCCCCTTTCTGTACTTGCAACGGAGGAGATTTAGACTCATGCGACCTGATCGCGTCCCCAAAAGGGCCAAAATAACAATCACATTAAGCGGAAACATAACGCAGAAATTCAACGGTACCCAAAAACAAAATTCCAGCAAAATGGGATTTTGATCATCTAGGAAGCAGTAATATAGGTAAACCTAGAAAGGGGACGGAAAACACACACAAAGTAAATGCAAGGAGAGAGATGGTTGGGGTGTCCAACCTTAGTCTTTGAACTCAAAACCATGGAGGATTTTCGGTGGGAGACGGAGGTGATGGAAAAAAAACCAGCAAAAGCTTTTCACCGCCTCTTTGAATGGGTTACTTTTAGAGTGTTGGGAGTGATAATCGGAAGGGAATCGCTGACAGGAAGGGGGAAACGAGTAGGGATAAGCAGAGATTCCGATTGCATTGGACGGAGAATTAAAACCCCTGTGACTCTGTGAGTGTGGGCTTTTGGGAGTGGTGCAATGGGGGCCACTTTCTCCGTGAAAAAATAAAATAAATTTTTTTTTTTTCCACTTTTTCTCATTGTTCACGTGATAATCAGGTCCTGATGTATCGCTTGGACTACGATTATAGTTCCGAGTGAGGCTTGACTTCGTCCGTCGTCTTCGTCCACTCCCTATTTGGTTTAGGTCTGCTTGGTTTTGTTTTTGTGATAAAGTGCGTTTGCCTGAGTTTGCACCGCTTTGTATTGTTGTTTGTTATCATTTGTAGACGGTTCTTCCATCTGCTGGACTGGTTTGGCCGTCTTTCGAGTTTCATATATGTCTGAACTCGAATTCTTACCTAGTAAAAAAAAGTTAAAAAATAATCAATATTAATACGAACTTTAAAGACCGTATAAAAAATAATACTTCGTATAAACGATTTCACATTAAACCAATTTCGATAAACAAAAAATTCCAATAATTTTTTGATGTATTAACTAAATGCTAAAAATTTAATGATATGACATTAATAATTATAATGCATAAATATAATGTTTGAAAATAAAACTAATTATTGGTACACCCAAAGCTTGCTCTTAACTTACTTTTTATCTATCACGCCAACTTAAGAGCTTCATTCTAAATTTTTGATTTTTTACCCTCATTCGTGAGCTCAAGCCTTGAACCCTTAATTTTTTATTTTTTTATGAGTATAAGTCGAATGAATTTTTTCCACAAACATATACTATATACAAAGTGAGTGTCTATGTTTAGATAAAATGAAATTATACACAGAAATATAATTTTTATATTTTTTTAAAAAGCGAAAACGCTCATTTTGTTTATAAATATGTGTTGTTGAAATTCATGCCATTTGTTTTTATAAAAGGCAAGGATTCGGAGATGGTTAACCGCAGTTAAACCATCATCCAAGAGCATCCATCTCGTCGATCTCAACAGAGACCCGCTCGACGATAAAGGACGATAAGAAGCCGGTGTGAGCCAATCTATTAGCGACATGGTTCCCTTCACGAAAAGGGTGTGAGAAGCTGACAGATTCGAAGAAGTGACAAATATCGTGGATATCCGAGACCGCCATCTCAAGCTCCCAAGGGCAACGTCAAAGTCCCTTCAGGACATTGATCAACAAGAGGCAATCTCCCTCCACCCCAATCCGAGAATAACCGGACGTCGACACCACCTAGAGACCAATATAGAAGGCCAAAACATTCCGCATGCACAGCGGAAACTCCTCCAGGAATATGGGCGCCACAGAAGATCACCGCCCCCTGATCATTTCTAATAACGAAACCTGCATCAGCGGAGCCAGCACTATTCCTGGCTCCATCAATGTTGAAATTCATGCCATGATCCCTTTTTGGAGTCTATACAAGAGACTTTTAGTTTGAACTCTTAGCTTTTATTTTTATTTTTTTTAAACTTTCTTTTTTTGATCAACCGGTGGGCTACTGCCCTTGGCTATTATTCATATTAGCAGATGGTGAAGAAACTCCCTCAAATTCAAGCAAATTACACATGAAATGAGGAGGCACAGTGTATTCGGCAAAAGTAATAGAATTTTCAAAGGAAAACCGAGCAAGGGCGTCTCCAATTTTGTTTGCTTGACGCTTGACGTGGACCACGGATACCTCCAGGTTAGCGTCTTCCATCTACTTGCAGCACTGCACGACCAGATGATGTGCCATAGAGTTAAGCTTTCCTCTCCGATTGAGCACCTCGCACACCATTACCGAGTCCGTCTAAAGAACCAAGCGTGGGCAGCCGATTCGTCTAGCCACCCTCAGCCCGTGGTAAGCAACCCACATTTCCTCCATGAGTGGTGTACATATCGCACAGCTAAAACTGAATGCGAGCAGGAACTCTCCCGCGGCATCTCTGAACACCCCCCCCCCCCCCCCTCCTGCCTTCCCCGGGTCCCCCTTAGCTGCACCATCAACATTAAGCATCACCCATCCCGCCGTTGAAAGGGCCCCCAAGTTGTACGGCTGTCAAGACAGGGCGCGGGCTGGTGGAGTTCGAAAGAATGAATGTAGAGGAAAAATAACTTAAATTAGAAACTCACAAACCACCAACCAAGTCTCGAAAGTGTAGGCGAAAACTAAATACTTTAGCACTCCATAAACACGAACCAAAACAATTAGAGTAAAACTAAACTAAAGCCGCCGTATACACGGCTTTCTTCTCTTGTCTCCCCCCTCTTGCCGTATGAATGTATTGTATATATTATTATATATAATGTAAAAACTTTCCTACTTAACTAGTGCTATCTAATCTTAAAAAGGAAACAAAACTTTTATCCTAATATGTGATATATATCTAATTCTATCTACCTAATCTAAATCTAAATCTAAATCTAAATTATACAATATATAATATATCTATCTAAATGTGGGACGTACGGCAGCCACTTCATGAGACATCATGGACCTCCTTCCATATACAAGTCGATCGGCCTAGTTGATGTGGTCTTAGCCCAAATGTAAATTGCGCAATCTGCACTCTCTCCGGCTTCGTATGATTTGTGCAATGCAGTTCATTCCAAATTCGCTCTAAAATGTCTGAAATAAATAAAACACGGGTGTAGACTCCGAAAAGCAAATAAGATATAAAATAAGTAAAAATGCTCTAAATTAATATGCAAATCTATTCTTAAAACACGACAAAAATAGACACTATCAAACCACCCCATGCTTAGACTTTTGCTCGTCCCCGAGCAAACTGATCACAAAACAAAGATAGACTCAAAGAAAGACAAGATGCTCAAAGAGATTCCTATGAATGATCACTCATCAGTATGATTACCATGGCTTCAAGAGTATTTATTACGTTAAGCTCAATATAGTTATGACACTGTGAGACCCACATCAAACCCGTCATACTCATTGCTTTAAACTCTGATTTGGTTTAGGGGATGTTTGCATTCAGAATGTATTGAGCAATCAAAATCATTAGACACACTTAAAAATTGTCATAAACACCCATAGATTACTAGGCCTTTTCTCTTTCGGATTTTCAATAAAGCACTGTTTTTTTTCTTTTTGTTTCCAAGCATCTTCTAATTACTTTTTCTTCCTCTTTGCGTGAATTTTATTCTCCACAAACAAGATCGGTTACTAACCGTATTTTTTTTTCTCTTCTTATGATTTTCAATTCTCGAGTGAATTTTATCCTCCTCGAGCGTACCATTATGTAAGTCTTTGCTTGGTTTATTGATGATTCTTTTCACTCGAGTTAATTTTATCCTCCTCAAGCGGTGTAAGTGAATTTTATCCTCCTTACACTCATCAACCCAGCACATATATCAAATCACAAAAAAAAATCACATCAAACAAATAACCGAATTTACTATTGCTTTTCATCAGGGGTTTAGACATATACAATAGAAATCATAATATTTTTTCAAAAATTGCTCTAAACTGAACATCCATCCAATAATCAAGTTATAACTAAAGCTCATAATCCAGATTATCTATAGGAATCTCACAGGTGTCTTTATTCAATTAAAATTCAAATTTATTAACTCTTAAGTCATGAAAAACCATAGATCATCATCGAGATCATATCAACCATAGAAACATCTCTCTATCACAACTAAAAGAAAAACTTAACAAATAAAAAAACAAAGACTCAATACTTACTACGACCATGGGATAGTTATCAAACTCATATAATGCAATCTATAATGCGATGCATAAAAAAATAAAACTAACATATATATAAAATACGGAGCTACACTTGAATTCCCCCACCCCATGCTTAAAAGTTTACTTTGTCCTCAAAGTAAAGAAAAAGAATAAGATAGGTAGAGGAAACTCACAATGTAATCAAGCATTTTGGGCAAATCATTCTTCAATTCAAATATGGAGGAAGGAAGAAAACAAGTGATGTTCTTGGGAAAATCAGCAGCAGATCCCTCCAGAGAAATACAGCAGCAACTCCATGCAGCTTGGAAGCAAAATATACCTGCCCAAACAAGCATACCAAACCACAACGCAAGACCGAAGCAAGCTAGCAAAGGAATATTGAGAACATGAAATTCAGCAAAAAGAGTGACTATTCCTATGGACTAACACAATTAAGATTTCAGAGATTACTGCTTGTGGTTAACGGTAGACGTTCAGCAACAACTTGGATGCAATTCGCACTAGTGAACCTTCTTGGAGTTGGAAAAATATAGGCTTATCCTCTTTGCAAAACGCCTCGCCAAGACACAAGGCAAAGAAAACACAACACAACAAGCACATTCCAACCGCCCAAGTATAATAAAAACAACCAAGCTCAAAGAATAGGATTAGTCCAAAACAAAAAAAAAACATCCTTGTAACTCAAGCTCAGCCATTAAGTATAAAGAAAAATCATAAAGTTTTGATGGCCACAGGGGCATGAGAAAAGCAGGTCAACAAGAACCAATCATAAAAATCATATAGGCCAGCATGAAGCACAAACTAACTAATTTAGAGAGTGGTAAAAATAACCCAGCTGATTTTAGACATGATGAGAACAAACCGATCCGCTATAGAGAATTTAAGGCATGAGAGTTCTGAAATCAACATTAAAGCACCTTGAAAAAAATCACCAGTAAACTCACTCAAGAGCAAACAGAGTCAAATGGAATTATTAAGAGTACACATAATCCAGTCCATGAGAATCCTCAAAAACCAGAAAATCGTAGCACCTTCTCTCCCTAATCACAGTAAACACAAGCAACACTTAAACATTCCAAACATATCTAGCATAACAACAGGAATTCAAAGTTGAATTGCAATTCTTCAACAGTTCAGCAATAATCAAAAGTCGTCCATAGTCACACCACTTAGTCAACTTAAGAGCAAAGCTACACAACTTCAAAGGCAATTTCAAGCACAATTTAATCACTTTTGCATAGCTAAATCAGAGAACAAGCCAAAAAAACAAATCAAACAAATGGTTTCAGTCCACCAATCTATTGATTTTCCACCGAAAACTAGATAAACAGATAACAATTTTCCCAATAATTTCATACAAACACAACTAGGTAGGGGGAATGAGGCATACCTACGATCAGAGGAGTGGTGGTGCGGCGCCAGAGATTGGTGGACGGTGGGAGTCCGGCGATCAGAGGACGCGAGCTACTGTGGGGAGCCATATCCGATTGAAATCGAACCTGATGTCTTCCGGTGGTCCGGCGGTGGTTCTTAGAGAGGGAGTATGGGGGAAAGCGGTGAACAGCAAGGTGAGGAGGAAGGGCTGCTGCTGGCAATGGCGGTTGCTGGCGGTCGGCAGGAGATCGGCGCGGCGAGGCGGGAGGAAGCGTTATAGCGAGGAGGCAAGGCGGCGAACTGGTTGCCGGACAATCAGGCCGGAAATTTTGCTGGGCGGCGTCGGTTGTGGGCAGGAGATTAGCGTGGCGAAATCAGAGACGGTGGATACGGTTTAGGGTTCCGGCTTTGAGAACAGGATGGAAGGAAGGCAGTGGTGACGCGCCGGCAGTCTCAGATGGCTGGAGTGGATCAATCTCAGGCGGCCGGAGATGGTGGCTTGGTGGCTGGCGGAAGGAGGAGACGCGAGGAGAGAAAGAGGAGGCGGTGGACTGACCTCTCGGAAGAGGGAGAAAGGAAAGGGTGGGTTCGGATTTTTTTTTTTTTTTTTTAAAAAGGCAATTTAGAAGCACCCAAAAAAAAAACAAACTAAAACTAATCTACGACATAAAAAAAAAAACTCTAAAACTACTCACCTTGATTCAAGACTCAATCGGACATCGACAATGCTCTTTTTAGCAAATCAAATTCCGGTGCACACCATCTAGGTAGGCAAGCACCACATGTAAAGAAGTCGAAGTCAAATGATGTGATGTTGAAGAAGGTCTCCAACTCGTCATATGCTCGAGTGTGACTTCCCGCCGAGGGTATGTAGTACCACCAACACAGTTCCGCATGTGGTTTGTTGAAGTAATGCTCCCAAGGATCTACATATTCACCAAAATCCACAAAAGTGTAAGAAATATCATTACCTTGTTCGGGAGCCACATAAATCGGCTCCGGACTTGGTTCCTTAATGGATGAGTTGAGGATGATTTCTATAGGTGGAGTAGGTGCCAAAATACATGGTTCCTCATGCGTGCACTCACGAGACTCCATGTCAAGGGGTATCGGGCTCCCTTCTCCATCATCGATTGAACCATTGGTGCTTGCGTCTTGGCTTCCCTCATGTATCTCGCCCGCCATTGGTTTGAAAGGTAAGGGTATGGATGTCAACTTGTAGTCTTCTTCCACCTTTGCCATGTCACCCACGCAAAGGAAAAGATCCCACAATTCCGACCAATCCAAACCGTAAAAGCCTTCATCTTTCAATGATTGGGCGAATTCTCGTATCTCGGGAAGCATGCCATCTTGAACGCAAAGTACTTGTTCTTTCAAATCATCTTGGATACCCCGTGAAGCACGTTCATTCACTAAATCTTGCACTCTTGCGAGGTAATGGTGAAAGTATTCTCCTTGGTATTGCCATAACTCCAACTCCATTGCAAACAATTAGTAACGAGGTGTCGCGAACCATAAGATAGGTCCACGACGGGGATAGATATATATATATATACAAATATTAATAACTACACAAAATAAAGAAATAAATTTGATTCCCCGGCAACGGCGCCAATTTTGACGGAGGGAAAGTCGTTGATTTCCCTTGCCAAAAATAAATCCCAAACGAACAAACTAGTATAGTATGCAAGTAAGGGGTCGAACCCTAGAGAATCAAGTACTTCTAAATATTGTGTATTTATCAATATAAAAAGAAAAGATTTTTATGAATGAAAATAAAAGAAAACAATATTGACAAAAGTAAATAAAGGATAGAAGAAAAGCGTTTCCACCTACCAGTTCTCGACTTTGGTTGGTTTTATTGGTCATCGAATCCTTTTCAAGTTATTATCGTTTCCTACGAATTCCTCTCGTCTTGGTTTAAGTAGATTAAGAGTCCTACGAGTCCAATTAATCCCTTACACCTCAATGCAACCTTAACACGGTCAAGATTTAACAAAGAGATAGCAAATAGTCCCAAGAACTTGAGCATATAAATAACACCAATTAAACACGGTAAATCAATGTTTAAGATATATGTCAACTCCCTGCACAATCATGCTTCAAACACGGAATCCACAATCTTATGCGTGCTACTACGGAAATAACACAAATACGAAAGTATTAAATCCTAGCATGAAATCAACATTATCAAGGTAGCTAATCAAGATAACATCAATAACATAATCAATATCACACAAAGAAGTTGAAAGAATTATAGAGGAAAAATAACTTAAATTAGAAACTCACAAACCACCAACCAAGTCTCGAAAGTGTAGGCGAAAACTAAATACTTTAGCACTCCATAAACACGAACCAAAACAATTAGAGTAAAACTAAACTAAAGCCGCCGTATACACGGCTTTCTTCTCTTGTCTCCCCCCTCTTGCCGTATGAATGTATTGTATATATTATTATATATAATGTAAAAACTTTCCTACTTAACTAGTGCTATCTAATCTTAAAAAGGAAACAAAACTTTTATCCTAATATGTGATATATATCTAATTCTATCTACCTAATCTAAATCTAAATCTAAATCTAAATTATACAATATATAATATATCTATCTAAATGTGGGACGTACGGCAGCCACTTCATGAGACATCATGGACCTCCTTCCATATACAAGTCGATCGGCCTAGTTGATGTGGTCTTAGCCCAAATGTAAATTGCGCAATCTGCACTCTCTCCGGCTTCGTATGATTTGTGCAATGCAGTTCATTCCAAATTCGCTCTAAAATGTCTGAAATAAATAAAACACGGGTGTAGACTCCGAAAAGCAAATAAGATATAAAATAAGTAAAAATGCTCTAAATTAATATGCAAATCTATTCTTAAAACACGACAAAAATAGACACTATCAAACCACCCCATGCTTAGACTTTTGCTCGTCCCCGAGCAAACTAATCACAAAACAAAGATAGACTCAAAGAAAGACAAGATGCTCAAAGAGATTCCTATGAATGATCACTCATCAGTATGATTACCATGGCTTCAAGAGTATTTATTACGTTAAGCTCAATATAGTTATGACACTGTGAGACCCACATCAAACCCGTCATACTCATTGCTTTAAACTCTGATTTGGTTTAGGGGATGTTTGCATTCAGAATGTATTGAGCAATCAAAATCATTAGACACACTTAAAAATTGTCATAAACACCCATAGATTACTAGGCCTTTAGACACACTTAAAAATCGGCGACAATACCAAGGGAAACAAAAGGCGAGGACCCAAAAACCACCCAATACAAGGCTGATTGAAGATGGGGAATGCGAAACCAAATTTTAGGGTTTGGTACCGAGATAGGGACTCGATTAACTCAAAGCCAAAGGATCGATGAGGTTAGGGAAGCTAGTCGGAGGATGAGGGGTGGCGATGGTGGACGGCGACGACGGCGGTGGTGGAGGGATTGTTGGGTAGCGGTGTTGAAGGGGTTTTGGTGTTTTAGAAAGAGCCTCTCTCTTATCTTGTTAGCTTACTTATTTTTTTAGAGATATTTAAAACTTTGTTCATAATCGGTTAAACGTTTTGCAAGAAAAATAAAAATAAATATTGAATTGCTCTGAAAGAAAATATACTTAAGATGTTGCTTGATTGAAGTACAATTCTAAGGAATTCAATTCTTGTGAACTAAATTCTTATTCATCGTACTTCATAGAAAAAATATGTTTGGTTGAATTATAAGTTATAGAAAATTAAAATAGGAGAAGTTAATTTATTTTCAAAAAAAGTGAAAGTTTAACTTACTTATAGTCCCAATGACTGATGACAAGAATTGAATTCCTTAGAATTGTACTTCAATCAAGCAACATCTTAAGAATTGTATTCCATCGTACTTCTGGAAGATCAATGATGCATCAAGATAAATTGGGTGAGGTTAACACTTTATGTTTGTGATAAGTAAATAACAAACTTCTTATGAATGGTCCCACATGCCAACATCCCCAACCCCCAGCAACATACACAAATGCAATGGATCAAGGGTCAATTCAGGAAAAAAAATATAGCTCAAGGGTCATACATGGAATATGAGAATCTTTCAAGACCAAATTTAGATGTTGATCATTTTTCTATTTAGTGAACCAAAGTATTGACTTTTTAAAATTTTGATTATGGGAAAACGGAGAACAGAAATAGAGGTAAAGAATTGGTCTGTTCGGATTAGAACCAGGTGATATGGGGATATTAGGTCATGGTGGTTTTGCGGTCTATGCAGTCTTTTATGTATATAAAACATTCTTTTGCAACGAAAATAATGCCTCACTTTGATCCAAATAAAATCTCTTTGCCGAAATAAAGCACATATATGTCATCAGTCAGAATATTAAATGAAATTATTAGCATAAAAGGAAATATTAGATGGCGGAATTGCTTACGGGTATCTAGCCTCCCCAACCCTCCCGGTATAGGAAACCTGCTGGCGTGTTTTGCGCATATCACAATAGGCCTGCAAAGGATTTGTCCGCCTAAGTCCCGCAACAACACCAGAGATTCTTTCGGTCTTTTTGAAAGGATGAGCCCATGCTCCTGTAGAGAATGCTCTTGAAAGACCATTGGTGACAATAAAAGCCTCAAAATAGTCACTAATAGAATCTATCCTCCGATCTCCATACATGTCTCTTTGCATTGATTTTACCATTCTTCTCACTGCATGCTTGACATGGACATAAAGTTCATGCTCTAATAACTCTGCTGACAAATGAATTCTTTTGTTCCTGAAGTCATCTCTATTTTCAACTTTTCTTCGGCCAGAAAATGCTTGTAAGAGACAATTGAGCATATACCCAAGAAAGCGAGCTTTCTTTTTCAGTCCACAAATATTTGGAAACAAAGTACTCTTGAGCAATTCTTCGGCAGATTCTTTAGGCGGAAATTGGCGTGCTTTCATAAGTTTATCAAGGTAACTGACTGCACGACCTCTGTGACGAAAGCCCTCACATTCCTCATCAGCATCTCGAATGGATGCCATGATTATATTGTTTATATGGCCATCTGATGTGCCACACTCAATCAAATCAACAATTTCTCTGTCTGATGATACCCCGAGAGCGAAAAATAATACCCAAACAGGAACTTCTACTAATAAACAATATACTCTCAGAACTTTCTCTCCCCCTTTAACATTTCCAACTTTTGGATTTTCGACTAGTTTAGCTATCACATTCTTCCTCCTAAAAGGAAGTCTGTATGCAATCCTCCAGTATGGGTCAGTAGCAATCCACAGCCGCTTCAAGCAAGGTTGTTCTTGTGCAATGAAGGTTTGGAAAGAATAAAAACAAGTTTTGTCAAAGCCATATTAGTGAGAAAAGTATCATGGATTAAAAAGAAATTGCGAAGTAGGAAAAACAGGAGATGAAACAGAATAAAATGCAATAAAAATATTAAAAGACCAAGTAGCAAGGGTTATAAAAGATCAAAACAAACTCGACCAAAAACCTCATAAGAAAACTTGTATAGATAATAGATGAGGAGAAATTGAATTCAGGATTGACAACCAACATTGTAAGATACATGTATTGTCTTTTTAACATATTTAGTTACAATAATGCTTCGCGAATCCCTAAATAGTAAAATGAGAATCCAGCATTAATGCTTTCTGTGAACAATATTACAAATCTTCATTAGAATGAACTAGATGCAAGCAACCAAACACCGAATACTCACCTTCTCAGCACCCTTAACAATAAAATAGCCCCCTTCATCAAAATCACAGTCAACCTTTTCACTGTCTTTTATCCAACAAAGGTCAGACTTAACCATAACAGGAAGCCTGCCAACAAAGATGTCCTTATCTTCCTCGTAAACAATCTCCCTGTGCAGGAACTGCTCTTTTCCTTCCTTCATCTTCTGAGTATACACCTAATATAATAGACAAAGAAGGTGAATCTTGTGCACACCACACATTAGAGGATACTTTATTATAGTTATATCATGAAGTTTGTGAGGCTGTTGAGAAGAAGTAGAGCTCAACAGAGATAATAAGCATATTTTACAAGAAATTAAACAAAAATCAACAAAACAAACTACACAAAACGTGAAAAATAACCAGTCCAAAGATATTTGGAAATTAGCATGACAGATGTTGGGAGTTAACCGAAAGGGAAATCTGGACAACAAAAGAGGCAACAAAGGAGTAGCAAGTTGAGACAAAACTCGCAACCACGTGAAAAACAAAAGAGGAATTCAAATTGAATCAGTGCATGAGATTGGTATATTCCAAATTTCCAATAGCAAAATATAGGAACTGATCCTTTCAGTTGTCACTCCTTAATGCATGCACGTTGCAGAAGCAGAAGCTATGTAGCAAAATAAAATTCTTTGACATGAGGAAAATGGTAAGAGAAGATATTATGGTTTTAAGAGTCATTTAAACACAAACATAGAAGTGCGAAAACCAGGAATAAGAATACAAGTGAACAACCACACGAATACATGATCATCAACACACCTCAAAATGAGTGTTGACAGAAATCCTAGCAGAATATGTCATGTTCTACAGACGAGCATGCCTAGGATACATATCAAGGCACACTTCTGTCCCCGACCAAAACTTGGGCCGCTCAACGCTAACATCACCAAAGCGAACAAGTGCGTGGCGAAATTCACCCTCGCCTTTCTTCCGGGGATCATACCCTGGCTCCACCTTGATCTCACCAATAAAATCAAACACATTCTTTATCCCATATTCGATGAAGTCATTGTAGGAATTTATCTGGTGACTAATGAGTCCATGCTGTCGGAAAAATGCCGAAGCAGCTTTCTTACAGAATTCGGTCAAATACGATTCTCCAAGCTCAGTAAAATCTTTGCTACTATCCAACATCTCACAATCACTATCCCCACTCTCTTCATCTGCTTCCCTCTTATCACGGCTCTGAAAAACCTTATCACTGATAACCGGCTCCTCATTAGCAACAACACCCATCTTACCAGAAACCTGCATAGTGCAAGAACAAATCAGAAGCAGAAGATTAGTTTACAACTTAGGGCCCGTTTGTTTGAACGGAGGTAAAGTAAACAGATTCATTGCTTTATGGAGAAGGGAAAGGTAAGAGAAACTGTTAACCTAGTATTTTGTTTGGTTAGATTAGAGAAAGTAATCGATTAACCTTACCCTATTTAAATGCAAGTAATCCAACAAAAATACACAAAGAAGCAATTCAGGAAAAACGAATGAAAAAAAAACAAGCAAATCTAATTTCAATTTTGGGAGTTAGAATCATCTGCATACACCATTTCTCTATCACAATATCAATGGAACTCACCATTAATGTCATTTGATGACCAATTGGAGAGCCAATAGAACAGAAAATCCATTGACAATATAGGATTTCAACACAATTTCAACATCCAAAGATTGATCAAAGGGATTCATCGTAATTCTTGAGTCTAGAGCAGTCGGTCATGCTATCCAAAATCACTGACCATGGCTAGCAGTTAACCCTCATGAGTCATGGTGGAGAAGGCATAGGCACGAGTGTGGAGGAGAAGGTGTAGCGGCGCCCTGACCGTGCTCCGATTCTATCTCATCTCGGCGACGCTGTCAAATCGGAGGAGAAGGAGGTATCGGATCGGTGACTCTGCTCCAATCCAATTACCGTTGTTCGATCTCTTCTTCTTCACTGGAATGGAAGGGGAGGAAGAGATCCGACCATCCATGACCCTAATTGACACCACAGGGAGTCCGATTTTGGTTCGGGGATGGAGATTTGATGGAAAACGAGGAGGATGGTGATCAAATCAACGAAAAACGAGAAAGAGGATTGAGATTCAACCGAAAACAAGAGTCGGGATGGAGATCAGATCGACGAAAAACAGAGGATGGAGATTCGACGAAGAACGAGAACGGGAATGGAGATCTGATGGAAGTGAGCGAGAGAGTGGTTGGGGGAGTCAGAGAAGTAAACATAAGATGTTCGCGTGAAACAAGAGGGTGAAGTAGTAAACCCTCTTTTTTTTAGGGTAAACAAATGGGTTTAATTCATTGAGGCCCATAACAGTAATAATCCTTTGAGGGGTTAAACCAAACAAAATTTTATGGGCCAAGGTCTAATATTCCTTTCCCTTGTAAGATTTTTAGTCAAACAAACGAGCCCTTAAACCATCACCGCACCAGCAAATAAATCTCTTTAAGATAAGCACACTGAAGTTAGATTCGTGGTATGCACTATCGTTTTTCGTTACGGGAAAATTGAACCGAGATTGTTAGGAAAATCGAACCAGATCGATGACTGCCAGAAGAAAATAAAGACTAGGTAAAGAACGACTTATTACAGAGAACAAGCAAACAACGGAAGAACAACAAGGGTTTTCTCCTGGCTTAAAAAATCCCCCTTTCTGTACTTGCAACGGAGGAGATTTAGACCCATGCGACCTGATCGCGTCCCCAAAAGGGCCAAAATAGCAATCACATTAAGCGGAAACATAACGCAGAAATTCAAAGGTACCCAAAAACAAAATTCCAGCAAAATGGGATTTTGATCATCTAGAAAGCAGTAATATAGGTAAACCTAGAAAAGGGACGGAAAACACACACAAAGTAAATGCAAGGAGAGAGATGGTTGGGGTGTCCAACCTTAGTCTTTGAACTCAAAACCATGGAGGATTTTCGGTGGGAGACGGAGGTGATGGAAAAAAAACCAGCAAAAGCTTTTCACCGCCTCTTTGAATGGGTTACTTTTAGAGTGTTGGGAGTGATAATCGGAAGGGAATCACTGACTGGAAGGGGGAAACGAGTAGGGATAAGCAGAGATTCCGATTGCATTGGACGGAGAATTAAAACCCCTGTGACTCTGTGAGTGTGGGCTTTTGGGAGTGGTGCAATGGGGGCCACTTTCTCCGTGAAAAAATAAAATAAAAATCTTTTTTTTTCCCACTTTTTCTCATTGTTCACGTGATAATCAGGTCCTGATGTATCGCTTGGACTACGATTATAGTTCCGAGTGAGGCTTGACTTCGTCCGTCGTCTTCGTCCACTCCCTATTTGGTTTAGGTCTGCTTGGTTTTGTTTTTGTGATAAAGTGCGTTTGCCTGAGTTTGCACCGCTTTGTATTGTTGTTTGTTATCATTTGTAGACGGTTCTTCCATCTGCTGGACTGGTTTGGCCGGCTTTCGAGTTTCATATATGTCTGAACTCGAATTCTTACCTAGTAAAAAAAAGTTAAAAAATAATCAATATTAATACGAACTTTAAAGACCGTATAAAAAATAATACTTCGTATAAACGATTTCACATTAAACCAATTTCGATAAACAAAAAATTCCAAACCAAACTCTATCAATATATAAAATTCAACTTAAAACTCCCTGCTCTCAATCCACAAATTGATTCTCAAATCCACAAATTTACCCCAAATTGATTACTAAATCCAAAATTTTATCAGCAAAATCACAAACCATGTCAAAATTGACCCAAATTGATTCTCAAATCCACAAATTTTAATCTAAACTAATTGACATCTCAATGAATTCTACTTAAAAACAATCTAACTAAATGGTAGAGGAGCAAAACTCCCAAATCTACAAACTACAATTCCAAATCACAAACCACAAATTCATTTCTAACTACAACCACAAACCACAATTTCAAATGCAAACCACGACTTTATTTCACACAAATCACAAACTCTAATCGAAATTTCTCCAAATTGATTCTCAAATCTCAAATCCACAAATTCTAATCTAAATTGATTCTCACCCAATCAATTGAACTTAAAAACAATTAAATTAAAAGGAATAGGAAGAAAACTAACTACCTCTTGAAGATGTAGATCAAAGGAATGAAGAAGGACAACCGTGGAGATTGAAGAGGCGACTGTTGTGCGCCTGTGCGGGAGTGCGCAGCAGGTGAGGGAAAGCAGAAGGATGCCGGCTAGGTTACGGTGGTCGCCGGCCGGAGGAGCAGCTAGCAGGCGGCAGCGGTGACCGGTTGGGACTTAGCCACTCGGGGACTCTTCGCTTTCTGTGCGATTTTGCGTGTGGCTGCTAGGGTCTGTATAAAAAAATAAGGGGGAAGGGTTTGGATGTTTTTAAAAAAAAAACAGATGCAAAAAAACAGGAGAGAGTGGGATTCGAACCTGACTTGTAAGCAAACCCGCAATATACTCCTTCCGCATCCTTCCGCTGTGCCAAGATGTTTTTGTTTTTTCTATCCACTTTATGTTGTATATATTATTAAAATATCAGATATATAAAATACCCCTATACCTTTTCCAGGAGGGGGGGGGGGGGGGGGGCTTCAGCCACCCCGAGCCACCCCACAGATCCGCCACTGGACACAACAAACAAAAGCTTCCAGCCTCCCCATAACCAAACACGGTTTGGATTTTCGGAATAAATTAATTTACATATTTTAAAATATAAATATTCCAAAACATATTTTAAAATATAAATATTCCAAAACATGACTTACAAGTTACAAGTGTAAGATACTCCATTAAATTCTTTATTTATTTTAAAAAAATCAATTGTTGTTATAGTCTTTCTATTCTATATCCTAAGACAAATCAGATTAGGAAATATTCTCTATCCAGGATGTAGGTATTCTAGGAAAACATTATTAAAAATAGATAAAATCATTTAAATTTGAAGAATCTTTTTAAATGTTGCTTATAGGGCGTAGGTTAGAAAAACTGTTATTATAATGTAAAGGATGAATCGGATTAAAATCGGTCAAATTCTAAACAATGTACTTTGTCATTCACCTCATTGAGGTTTTAGTTTAGAGATATTTAAAACTTTTTTTATAAGATAAAAATTCGGGTGGTGGATAGCCAACCCGAGAGCATCCCGAAAGATGAGATCACGAAGATCTGAAAGAAATACAATCACAGAATACATCAAAAGAACCATTCAAAGCAAACCCATAAAAACTCCAAGCCCTAAGCAAACAAGCGGTCACAACATCGAGCGGAAGGAAGCCCGGAGTGGTGAAGTGGATAGCGAGCGCATGAGACAGCACCAACTGACACGATGTCTTGCTGTCGGAAAGACGAAAAATAGAAATCCTCGCAAGGCAAAGACGACTCTTGGAGAAGTGTGGATCACATGACGTTCCCCCCACTTAGATGAGGGATCTTCGGAGACCACAAACACCACCAACACGATCACTTCGATCAACCAGGACCGCATAACCGCTCCTCAATTGAAACTAACCACGAACACACGGACGCCCAACCAACATGAGAACATGAAGCACGACCGCGAGGAGGGCGAATATCGAGAGAAGATTCCGGAATTAACTTGATAATCCCTTTCGGGAAAATTTATTTCATCAATTTGGTTCTTCAAACCCTTTCGGGAATTTTCAAGCCCTTTCGGGATTTTCAGACCCTTTCGGGGTATCCTCAAAGAGTGGTTTCAACCCTTTCGGGTGTTTTTTTTTTTTGTTTATTTTTTTTTACCAAAACCTTGGCCCCCACGGACCCGAAGCTTGGACCCGAAGGAACCGAAACTTGGGCCTCAAGGACCCGAAGCTTGGACCCAACGGAACCGAAACTTGGGCCCCAAGGACCCGAAGCTTGGGCCCCAAGGAACCACCATTGAACCCAAACGGGAGTGGGCGAACCGGCGTTCGGAAGCACGAGCCGACGACGAAGGGGATCAACGTAGGCTAGGCACCCAGACCAGATCAGTCGAAGGCGAAAATCGACATGCCGCCACGGGTGGAAGAGATGGAGGCTTCGGGGAGTCTAGGTTAGAGCGGTTATCAATTGGGAACCCAAATCGGCGACAATACCAAGGGAAACAAAAGGCGAGGACCCAAAAACCACCCAATACAAGGCTGATTGAAGATGGGGAATGCGAAACCAAATTTTAGGGTTTGGTACCGAGATAGGGACTCGATTAACTCAAAGCCAAAGGATCGATGAGGTTAGGGAAGCTAGTCGGAGGATGAGGGGTGGCGATGGTGGACGGCGACGACGGCGGTGGTGGAGGGATTGTTGGGTAGCGGTGTTGAAGGGGTTTTGGTGTTTTAGAAAGAGCCTCTCTCTTATCTTGTTAGCTTACTTATTTTTTTAGAGATATTTAAAACTTTGTTCATAATCGGTTAAACGTTTTGCAAGAAAAATAAAAATAAATATTGAATTGCTCTGAAAGAAAATATACTTAAGATGTTGCTTGATTGAAGTACAATTCTAAGGAATTCAATTCTTGTGAACTAAATTCTTATTCATCGTACTTTATAGAAAAAATATGTTTGGTTGAATTATAAGTTATAGAAAATTAAAATAGGAGAAGTTAATTTATTTTCAAAAAAAGTGAAAGTTTAACTTACTTATAGTCCCAAATTTATGAGAATAGTTCCTAAGTTTTTCAGCTTCTGAAGTTATTTTACTAGTTTTTTTTTTTTTTTGATTAAGTAAGAATTCGACGCCCAGACAAGCCCAAGGGTCGAAGGCCGAAGAACTCGGCGGCGGATAAACCGTCAAAATAAGCTAAAGACATAAACCAACAATAAGGCAGAGCCGATAAATTACAAAGGTGCAAATAAAGGCAAAGACTAGCAAATGAAGAAAGAACCGAAGCAGTGTGCGGCAACTCATCCATCAGTTGGTAGAGGCAACGCAGGGGATCCCTGGGGATTTAGGTGGAAACCTCAGATATGGACTCTGTCAATGAGCCATCAGGTCTCGATCACGTCCACGACCTCTCGCACGTCGACAAATAAGAAGAAACACCGCTCAGAAACTGCTAGCCTCGAAAGCCCCACCATCGCACCAAGCAAAGGGTGATTAAAATAGGAAGGAGACGAAAAATCGTAATTTTGGGGGAGTAATTTAGCCAAGGCCGGAGCGATTTGAGAGGATGGATCAATCAATTTGGATAGACAATGGTGGATACGAGAGAGAGAGAGAGAGAGAGAGAGAGAGAGAGAGAGAGAGAGACTCTCTTTTTCCCCGATTAGCTCATACTCTTTCACTCTGTTGCGTTTTCTCTCATGTCAGGAGGAACTGCAGGATGACCGAATCTTTATTTTTTTTAAATTTAATGTAAATATCAATAATAATACTTTTTTCGGTCAAATAATAATAATCATAAGAATCATGCATGTCCGAATACATTTTCTCTTCTAATGTCTTATATCTTTATCGATGTGTTTTTCTCATTTTTATATTTTAATTTACAGATATATCTAATACCATAAAAATCACATATCTTTTTGAAAAAATAAACACTCATATATATATATATATATAAAAAACTCCGTATAAATAAAATTACCCCTTTCCTTTCTTTCTCTCTCAATGAACTAGCAAAATTTCTGGCCCATCTTCTTCCTCCGAATCATTCTAGATTTTCCTCCCTTTTTACTTTTGGACTACAAAAAATCCAGGTTTGATATTAGCTCCGAGTATGTGACATGCTAGTCCTCAAGCTCGGTTTCAACTGATTTCGTGGAACGCGAAATTTTCTCCATTCGCAATTTCTGTTGCCATCTGCGGGAAAGCTTCAACAGTTCGATCAAATTAGGGCTTCATTTCCTGTTGCATGGTTCAATTTTGCCTTCGATCACCCTCCCTGGAATTGTGGGTGGTATAGTTTATCTCATTTATTCATTCTTCTTCTGTTTGTACTCGTTACTTTATTATTTTGGGGGATTTTTTCATTGGTGATATAGCTAAAGTAAGCACGTCAAGAACTTGGGGGAACAATCGTCTTTTATCAGGTATATTTATTGAAACCCTAATTCCTGTTATATATAAGTGTTGGGGGAAGTCTTGTTGGGCCCGCCCAGACAGCCCAACATATAAGCCAGACTAGGGAATCATCCTAAAACAAATTAGTATTAGGTGGAGTAGTCCATCCACTCATATGCTAGGTTTAGAATCCTCCCACTTCCGATGTGGGATTCACAGGTGTCCCAACCAATCCCCCACTTCCGATGTGGGATTCACAAGTGTCCCAACAATAAGGGAAAATTAGCTAGGGTTTTGGGAGGCTTCTCGAACGACCGACACATCCTGACTTGAGCGTCGGAGGCTCCTCTGGGGGAGCGAGCCCCACCTATTCCTCTCCTTCTATGTAGGGAAGATAAATCAACACCAGAAAGGATCGAGGTACAGATTTCTAATTCGGCGTTTCAGCAGAAGCCGCGGGGCGGCCAAGCGATTGCGAAATCGTTCGTTAGAGCTTCGAGCAACGGGGCGGCCTTACTGTTCACAACGATTTTTCCTCTTCGAATTTGGTCTCGATGTCAACATGAAAGTTGTAGATCTCGGAAAGAGCTTTCCAACACATGCTTATAATGGGCATTCCAACCACCGAGGCCTCTAGAAAGTGTGTTACAAGTTCAGCTTGTTTGGCGACAACTTCTGCTAACTTGTTCTTCATTTAGGCTCTCGAAATTCGACTCCGCTCCCGTGCTCTTCATTTTTCTTCCTCAACTTGAATCTTCCTTCATCCAAGAGTCTCCCCATTTCTCGTCAGATCCACATCTACCTGAAATTAAACATAAAATTGCATAGATTCCGACTCTTTCAACACCACAGTAAAACATGTAATTGTAACTAAAATATGCAATATTTACAACCAAACTAAGCTAAATGAATCTCAATATGCATATCAAATTCCTACACACTTGAACCTTTGCTTGTCCACAAGCAATAGAAATTAAACTCTGGAGCCCCATAGATTAGCAATTCATGTATCCATCTCAATAATCTCTAAGTGCATGAAAAACTAGCAAACACAATAGGTTAACAACACCATAGCACATAATTGCATTAATCAATGAAATCAGACAACCATATCCATTCTAGACCTCACAGGGAATATGTGTTTCACTCTCGCTCGAGTGTTTAAGGTTAAATGTTTACACTCAAAACTCAATCTTCAAAAGCTTAGCTACAATAGTCTTGTACCAGTGTTCTAGCTCTCCACCGCTGGTGACTCTACACACAACAAAAATCATGTTTACACTCAAAACCCTAAAATTCATTTAGGGTTGGTTGAACTAATTGAATGAGTAGGAAGTTGAACGTGTTGTTAAATCCCTCTTTAGGGACTGCAAATACCTTGGCTAATCTCTTAACTTAAAGCTATCAATTGGGTTAAATCCTTCGTTATGGACTGTTCGATTGATAAGGGTTGCTAGGACTGGTTGGACTAGTAACTATATTAGGTCGGGACAAGGGCATTCATAGGAAGCTTAATAGGATGAGAAAAAGTTACAAGGATCACTTCAATCCAATAAAGTGGAAAATTGTAGGTAGAATTGCTTCTCCTAATTGTCTAAAACCAAATTCATTCACTTTGCTTTCTTTACTCCGCTTTGATAAAAGGCGGAACTTTCACACACAAAAACCCCCCAAATTGGTTACTTTGATTGACACTTGAATTAAACTCGAATTATAACTTTCCCTGCGGATCGACCTCTTGCTTATTGCTATACTTGCTATAGGTTTGAGTTTTCTTTGGCGGATCAACGACAAGTTTTCCCTCCGTCAACTATGGAAAAATCTTGTGGAGCTACAAAAGAATAGGCAATTAGGCTCAAATTGGCTTCGAGCAGAGGATAATATGTAAGGTGGAATAGAGTCAAATAGGGCTAATAAAGGTGCCTCAATCATGTTTAAGCCATGTGCAGAAATCATAATATGCAGCCTTGAAAAAGATATTTAAATGCAAGCCAAAGAGGAAGCAATTGAAGAGAGTACACTCAACAAGCAAGAGGACTAAATCAAGTGCAGTCTTGAATAGGCCAAAATAAGCTCACCAGGTCATGTCTAGAACTTCAAGATCACCCAAAATAAATGATCTTATGTGCTCAATCATTAACCACTCATGTTCACCAAATAGTATAGAAAACATATATCGAAGGTTTCAACAATCCAAGCACATCATGGGACATAAATCTCAATACAGACAGAAAAGAGGACAAACGGTATCCATATGGGGAAAGAAGACCTAAACCTAACTAATGCATAAAACATATTTTTGATTTTTTTTTTTGAAGTAACATGTTGATATGCATGCAATGTAAACTGAAAACAAATATACAAGTGCAACTGAAAATAAACATGCAATCCTATTGTGCCATGCAATTCTTCCCCCCACACTTAAATCATGCATTGTCCTCAATGACATAAAAGACAACAAAAGATAAAAATATGAAGGAAAGAAAGAAAAACTTACTTGCTCACTGTGGTGGTGATAGGTAAGGTGGGAAAGGAAGGGAAATATCTCAGTCCTGTCAGAGGCCGCGAGGCGACCATGATAGGTTGCGGGGCGGCTGAGGACGTGACCTAGCCACGGGGCGGTTTTCCTGGACGCGGGGCGGCCTATGACATTTAGCTCCTTCACTGCTTTCTCTTCGACGCCTTTTCTCCCTGCGGTGTTATCTCCCCACAACCAAACTAATCTATTAAACAAAAGTCATAGAGGAAAACATAAAACTTACATTGGATTGCCTCCCAAGCAGCACCTTTGTTTACTGTCATTGGCTCGACAGTTTATTCATCCACTCATTCAAGACTCAAGCGGACATTGTCAGCGCCCTCAAGAGCAAATCAAACTCTCGTGCTCAATCGATATTCAAATGCACACTAAAGATGAAACAATTGGTAATTAAAATTATAGCAGTGAGAACCATTACCATCTTACCCTCCATTCGAGCTTGATTCGCCCTCGAGGTTATATAGGACCACCAACACAGTTCCGTTGGTGGTTTGTTGAAGTAGCAGTCAAATGGATCAACGTATCCACCAATATTCTTTTCAGTGCAGAAGGTAACCTTTCCTTGCTCTGTAGCCTCAGCAATAGGCTCTAGACCTGATTCATCAATGGGTGAGCTAGGGATGATCTCGTCAGATGAAGTGTTTTCTATCTTCTCAATGTGATTTTCCAAAATGACCTCAAGCACATTCAAGGAATTAAGTGCAAAGAAGTCAAAACATTCGAATAGGAATAATAACCAGATTAAGAAACTCACAATTCAACAATCAAATATCCAAACTGTAGGCGAAACCTTGAGAGTTTAGTTGCTAAGGTGAATGAAAGAATAACCTAGAAAAGTCTTTTTAAAAGTCTCCAAAGAGTCGGCCAAAAATAACATAAAAACCCTAATTAAAGTCCGGATCCTAATCCTTATCCCACTTGGACGCGCTAGGAAAGAAGTCGGCCCGTCGACGACTCTCCTAATTCTTATCCTGCTTCGAAAAGAAAAAAGAAACTACCAAAAAATAATGTACTCTCTCCGTTTGGAAAAAACACGTCGTTTACTATTCACACACATGTTTTTAGGTTGACAAAAACTACATAAAATATTTATTTTTTTAACAATTTTGTAGTTATTAATACTAGTAACTATAAAATTGTTGAAAAATTATTTTTTAAAAAAAAGATATTTTATATAGTTTTTTACCCTCTTAAAAAAAACATGCATGCATAATACATATCTTGGCGACTAGAGGAAGTATATATTTACACATCATGTGCCTACTTGGCTAGCGTAGCGTTATTTCCCCTTTGTCCATCCATACTTTTAACGTCTTTTGACGCAAAATGCAAAATATCATTGGATGGTCACAACAGGTATATCTGAAATGTTGCTTAAATTTCTGATGTCCAAGGTTTAGATAACAACAATTCTTGTTTCTAGTGACAACTAATGACCGTTGCCTTCTTACTCGAAACATGGAAATGATGCTAGAAATTGTCAACTAAAACTACCCTCCAAATTCACTTGTGAGCCAGAAGCAAGTGGATACATCCAAATTCAAGATGAATCAACGTCTAATATCGCCGATAGAACATCCCGCGATTCCTGCAGCCACTACATGTCCAAGGAAATAACGGAGGGTCAAGGCAATACAAGTGGATACAAGTAATGTGGCAAGTATCACACTGCATAAGAAGGTCTTCAGGTTCTCGAAGATTGCATTCGCAACAAGCTGGCTCGACAGATGACACCTGTATTATGAACGAGCAGTGGATTAGCACTAGCAGCCATATATTGGGGAAACTTTTAATAAAAGGTCTGACATATTGTGATCTTGGAATCCTATGTTAAGTTCAGCAACTGTGCAAGAACTTGACAAGAGCAATGTCAAAAAATAATAAAAGCAAAATGCCACTGTAAGGTTTGCTACCTAATATGATCACAATTCACAACAGTAGAAAATCAACAGAAATAAGAAAACTACATATATTAGGAGATCCATCTTCACAATGAAAATGTTTACTGCATCATAGTAAATTGAGTCATAATATATTATATCCTTGTCACAGCAAAAGCAAACTAGTATAATTTTATGCTGCGGGCTTGGGGGAAGCAGATATGCTTAAAACCTCTATCCCAAAGAAATAACAAATTTACTGCCTGCAGACATTTCAACCAGACTCCCAAATTATGCCTACAAGCAAAAGAAACTATAAATTACCTGCATATTGCCAAAAACAGGTAGATCATCAGGGAGGATAAATATATCCTGTGTTGATGAGGCACAAGGAATTGTCTGAGAGTATATTTTTTGGTCCCTGCAATCTGCATCGTCCACTTTTGTAATGGTCGTGAAAGTAGCCTTGCACAAAGGGCATGTTGATATGTCTTTCCTTTCAAAACCTGCAACAAAATTTTACCAGGACAGTAGTTATTCCTTGAACAGATGAATGAATGTTTGCATACAAAGTCCAAAAGAAAGGTAAATAGGCAACGACTCCGAATCGTGTCCTTAATCAATCCAACCCCCATACTTGAAATAAGAAACTAGACTGACTATATAACTACTCAACGATGTGCTAAATATATTCTTCAAAGGGCCACAACTATATTAATACTGGAATAAGAGATAATTAAGGCTGTCTGGATGAAATATTCTTCTCATCCCTTAATTTATTGCAGCATTCAAGAAGATACTATGGCTTACTGTTATCAACAAGGCTTGGAATCTAGTGCAAACACATGAACTTTTAAATCAGATCAGCCATGGTATTGGCTTTCATAGAGTGTGCATGTATGATATCAAGATAACCATGAAATTTTAAAGAAATGACAACTGCATACCAAGGAATCAGCCCAGGTTTGGATGCACGGAAAACAAAATCGATGCCCACAAGGAAGAACTCCCCTCGTTGAACAGAAATCAGTCCAACATATCACACATGACAAACCCAATGAAGTAGGGCTTCTTGGATGTTGTTCAACTTGATCTGCAATTTTCAGCTCATCTTTTACACATTCTACATCAAAGATAGTATCCTCCAAGGCTCCTTCAGGTTCTGTCAATCTCTCTTCTCTTTGAAAAATCAAACCTTCAGCACCAGTATCAAGCATTTCAACTACCTCCCTCTAAAATGAACCTTGATTTCTAGCATGCCTTTGGCTGGTAGAGACATCATCAGATCTCTCACTTATCCTTCCTTCATTTCCATTTCTCAGACTATATTGGTTAGATGTACTTGCAACATTCTGATCAACATTGATAATTTCGTTGGTGAGGCATTCCTTTCCATTATTATTTAGAAATTCCACGGGATATTTATTAACAATGCCTTTGACAAGCCGACGACTAGTACGTGGCGGATCAGTTGAGATTGTGTCTCTGCTGCTATCATAAATTCTCTTCTGCTTCCTTGAGGGTTTGGAAGCTCTTTTACTTGATTCCTCACACTGCAAGAGCGAACAAATATCACTATCAGTGACTATAAGACTAACTCCAATGGTTAAGCGTGAAAATGTACATATTTGCACAAGGTGCTTAAAAATGCACATCACTTTTTTATATTTTACTCCATTGGTTAAATGTGCATTTTATACACACCTATCTCTAAATAATATGATTAAATTAAAAAGGGAAAGAAAACAATAAAAAACAACCAATAAAAATGACTTTACTTTATTGAAAAGTGATAAAAAGTTTTTGCACATGGGGGAGGTGATGTGCTTATATTTAAGCACTTTGTGCAAATGTGCACATTATAAACACTCAAAAGTAACCATTGGAGCACAATTTGCATCAAAATGTGCATATTTGAGCATTTGCACCATGCCATTGGAGTTAGTCTAACTGCAGGTTAACTTCTAATTTCTATATTAATCAGACATTTTCATCAAATCTTGATTTCTTCAAGTAGCAGATAATCAGAGCACAGAGAGGACATTTTGGTTTTGATAAAATTGATAAGCCTGAACAAGCAGCATCAATAAAATGATTTAAAGAAACAAGTGGAAGGTTGAGAGTGGGTTAGGCATTGGTGGAGGGATAACTGTGGAAAAGTAGTCTACTTAACTAGTGAGCAAATTTCAGAAAGTTTATCTAAAAGAGAAAACATCAGCAAAGATCTAGGTATGCTTCCCAAAGGAAAGAAATCAACTAAATACTTGGCCACAGAATCAATACAATTAGTCGTGGCTGATATATAAGGGAACGCAGAAGATTGCCTCATTTTCTGACACCAAAAACATTTAAGACCAATCCATTTTTTTACTTTGGAGTCAGACACTTCAACCACATTAAAGTAGTACACAACACAGTTTCTGCTTTTTCACCGGGAATAGGAATCAAACAAATATTGAATTAAAGATGATAACAAAATTAGTGAAAACTGAAAATACAACAATGATATAAAACAATAATGTCCCCCTCGAATAATCATTTAGATTGAATCAGAGAACTGCTACAGCTCTAACAAGAATTGATATAGGAATGACTTCAGATAGCTCATGACTCAAGGAGTTCAAACAAATAACTTCTGCAAATTCAAGCAGCATAAAAAGATTATAACGCTACCTTATTGAACAACCATCTGTCTTCCCAGTCATGATGTTCTGTGTTTTCATATTCGACATCAACAACAGGATCAGTCCGGGATTTATATACACCATTCAAAACCAATTTGTTCTCTCTCAACACGCCTACATCTGAAACAGCTGGAACTTCCAATAAAATGGAACCCACTTGTTTTCCACTGCAAGAAGATTGAGATTCAACAAATACATAACGCTTCAGTACGATAAATCAAATTGTGGGAAACATAGTACATGACTCTGCTTTTTACTACCTCAACCGAGTGTAGGGCTGTTCTGAGATACGCTTCCCTTCCTTTATGCAGTCCTCGAACCATCGGTGATTGACAATTTTAGTGCCAAACTTCTTGGCTAGCTTATACTTTTCGCCTTCAAATTTCCAACAAACCTATCCACATTACCATAGACTCATTGAAAGCTCCACAAAACACTACAGTATATAGAATAAATCAGATCATGAAATTAAATTTTGTCTCAGAATGTAAAATCTCATAGCAGTATAGCACTATTCACTATGAATCAACTTTAAGGACCCCACTGCATATTCTATAACAATTAGCATTCTTTTGAAACCCCATCAGTCTCAAAAATGTAATTTCTAGAGATTTGGCATACGATCTTCAGATTATGAATCTGCTACTAATAAAAGTACTATTCTAAACTCCATCAAGATTTTAGATACAAACCAACAGAAATCGATAAACAAAATTGATCTGGAAAATAGGAGACTAACCAAATGCGTAATTGATCTGGAAAAAGATCCAACATAGCTGGCACCGGAGAGGGAAATTAACTTGATGAGCTTAAATCGCTCAGAACCGTGGTAGCCACTGACCGAAGCCACGATTGCCTCCATTCCTTCCATCCACTACAATCTACGAGACGGTTGAACTCATCAGAGAACAACAATCGACAAATCCAGTAAAATCAAAGCGAAATCAACCATTAACTCGAAGAACAAAATGCGAAAACCAAATCGATTCTACCGGTTTACCAGTTTAGCACAAACAAACTCCCAAACCCTAGGACAACCCATTCTACCTGTGATAGAGCGAATTAAGCAAGCAGCAAGCAGCAAGCAGAACAGTATTGAGAAACGGAGAAAACGAGATGAGGCTTTCAGGGCTGATGCGATGTGATGTTAGACCTACTTGCCGGGAAATTGAAATTTTTTGAATTTTGAGGAGTGACGATGGAGAACGGAGAGAGAGGGTTTTATACAGTGATTTTATTTTTATTTTTTTTAAAGATCGATACAGCGAAAATTAGGTGAAATTCTAGAAAACAGCCCTTTAAAATTTAAATACATTATTTGCACAAAATCACCCCTTAAATTAAAATTTTCAGAAAACCACCCTTAAAAAGCTAGATGCATGCAAAAGACCACCCATCTAACCTTTTTCATTAAAATTGTTGTTAAATATGTAAAATTATCATTTTTATCCTTCTGCTTTTAATATATGTGAAGGGTAAAAGGGGGGTCGAGAGGTAAATGATGAGCACTTAAGAGAACCTCGAACCAACTAAATCAAAGATGACCAACTAAATTAAGGATCAAACACTTAAGAATTGTCAAGAGATGAACCAGGATATTAGTGATAAAGGAGAAAATAGTGATTTTTCACTTTTAACATTAAACTTAAGCGCCCCTCTGCTGCCCACTCCTCAAGCGCCCCTCTGCTACCCACTCCGACTGCCTCCCCACACGCGTCCACATGAGGAGGAACGCACCTCCCATTTAAAAGTTAACCAGTAGTTTTAAGAGTGTTAGGTGGTCGCATGTGCGACGCAGGAGAAATTGAGTCTATTACCTCTTTGTTGTGTTTTTCTATTATTTCTTTACCATAGATACAGCTAATGAGATGAAATGAGTTAGTAAAGTTTAGTCCAAAAAAAATAATATTCAACTAATCAACTAGATCAATGTTGGCTTAACTTTAAAACTTAGAGTTTGTTCATTTTATTTGAGTATTTATATGATTATTTCAAATCTTAATAATTTGAATTAAAATTGGACATTTTGGTATTTATAATGGTAGTTTGTCTAAAAGGAGTTGGAGCCTGGAGGTGTGACATATACACTTTATTCAAACCTAATCATCTTAGTTTGGGTTCGAATTTGTATGATATATGTGATTTGAGGTGATTTTCAATCCCTCCTATCCTTTTTCCAAAACTACAACAACAACACCTCTTTCCCCGACATCATCGAGAGTGTGTTTCCTAATGACCCAGACATCAACAAAAACAAAAAGACAAGTGTAACAAAATAAACTAAAATATGCAAAACCAAGAATTAGAAGCTCCACCAAAGGAGTGAACCTATCAGCATCGGGCATTCAGCACCTTAAGATAAAGAGGAGAAACAGGAAACACATTACACAAACACAACCAGTTTCAGCACAGCAACTGTCAGCAAGTCAGCAAACTAGGTGCTACAACAAATATTTACTACACAAACCTCCTACCCACAATCTTTACCAAAAACTTAAAAACCACTTATTTGCAGTTATGTTCCATTGCAAGAGCCAAGCAAGTTTCATGAAAGCTGGGTCTCAAACTTGAGGGAGATGCCCATGCTGAAGAGCTCTTGGCAGAGGAGCTTGGCTCCATATGGCACATTTACCTTCACAATCTCTTCTGCTGCCTCGCAGAATCGACAGTATGGCCCCCGGATCTTCCTCCTCCCTGCAGTTCCGCCAGCTCGCACGATCACGTTCGCTACATTGTTGCACTTGCGGCAGACGTGCATCTGGGTGGCGTCACTGAGCGTGAACAGTCGCTCGTGGAGGTTGGTGGAGGCCCCGTGGGCGATCAGGCAGTCCCGCTCCATCTCCCCGAATTTCACCCCTCCAAACCGCTTCCTGTCCGCCACCGGCTGCCTTGTTAGGGGGTGCACTGGCCCCGTGTTCCGGAACTTCACCTTGTCCTCTGCCATGTGCACCAAGCGCTGGTAGAACGTCGGCCCCATGAAGATCATAGATGGGATCTTTTCCCCAGTCCGGCCATTGTAGACTCGTTCATTCCCCCATCTCGAGAATCCGGCCCTGCGGTCACAGTGTCAAATGCGCTAACAAAAAAGGGCAATCCAAAGGCACATTAATAAATTGATCATAAATGGCAAACAGGTATAGAAATGGCAAACGAGAAGAACAATACGAACACAGGAAACGTCATTTCTAATGATGTAATCATTTCACCTATGGATATGTGTTTCCGAATTTTCCTAGGTAACGGAAACAGGAAATACCGCTCCCTTGTAGTTTCCAGGTAAAATGTACAACTCTAAGGTGCTTCTAGTTTCCTATCCCGGTTTCTCCTATGACAACAGGCAAGCTTTGCTAGCTGATTTATACACTTCACAGTGATATTTATGTACTATAGATGACCCTTAGGAAGTGCATCAAAATCCAATTGTTGTTTCCTTGGATGTTCGTAGAAATGACTACATATATATACTTGCATTAACAACTGCAGTCTGCAGGGTATTAAATCTTAGACGACCAATCAAATAGGAAAACTTCGATCATTCAGGAAAAACAACCACCCAAAACACTTTAACTATAACAGGACTCCCCAAGAATTTCTCAATAGATGTGTTGCAGTTTTCACCAAAAGTGTAAGCTTGAACTAGTAAAAAATGTATAGAAGTCCAACGGTCAAATACGTTTTCAATATATGAAGTAAAGCTTACTTGTGAAGTTGCTCAGCTATGGACTCAACAGTAAGAGTGGAGAAAGGGGTGGCATATTTGGATGAGCCGTCACGTGAAAGGGCAATGACCTTCCCTAGGGCAGCCTCCAGAAGCTGGCCAGGTGTTTGCCTTGAAGGAAAGGCATGTGGGTTGATGACAACATCTGGAACTATACCTTGTATAGTGAACGGGAGATTTTCTTGCGACTCCAGGAAACCGAGCACACCCTTCTGCCCATGCATGCTAGAAAATTTGTCGCCGAGACAAGGAGAACGAACCTGAATCAATCAACAAACAATTGAGTTGACTAAACAGATGATCCCATCAGCATTTTTCATTTCAAGATTCACATAATGGTAAAATTATTGAATAAGGTGGACGTAAAATGAATACATGTATAAAGTGGGAGACAAGGCTACCTGTCTTAGAGATACAGTAGCAAAATTCTTTCCATCATTGTTGGAAGACACGACTACTTTCTGTACAGTGCCCTTCTCAGTATGTTTTAGTTTCAAACTGTGGTCAGCACCAGCCGCGGTACGCCTGCCAATGATAATATCACGGCTTTCCAAGTTTGCGCCAACAAATGGAAAACCTTCGTCGTCTAAACAGTCAGCACGCCCCACCTCACTATGCATCTTTGCAAAGACATCATCTGGTACTCTACTCTTTTTTTCAGACTCCTTGTTTTCCACTTCGGATTTATAACTCCTAACATGCTCTGAGCGAAACATCCCACGTTCCATGGAAGCCCGGCTCATGACCAAGGAGTCCTCCTGGTTATACCCAAAGTGCACATTCACAGCCACAATCGCATTTTGCCCATTGAAGAACTCTGGCTTTCCGAGACAGTCAGAAAGCACGGTCCGGAAAAGCGGCTTCTGGGGGTAATACAGCTTGTGAGACGCTGTATCCAATCTGATATTCGGATTTGTTGAGAAAAAGCCCATGGCTTGTCCGGAGTGCTTTGCAGATTGGTAGAGTGTCCTCCTTGCATGATCGTGGTTGGCAAACGGTATGATCCCACAACTTAAACTCAGCAAGAAAGAAGGATCGAGCTCACAATGAGTATATTTTCCGGGTTCTTCTCCGACTCCCGTGAAGAGGTACTTGATCCCCCATGCTGTGTGACAGTCTTCCTCTTCTTCAACTCCGATCATTTCTATTATTCCCTTCCCTATAAGAGACTGAAAGGAACAGTCGCTTCCTTTCAGGGATTTAATCTCCCTCAGATTTTCAACAACTAACAGGGGGCGGAGTATCCTTCCAGAATCACAGAATATCCGTACTTCTCTATTATGCACATCCCTTTTAACTTCCATCTACAAAAATGAACAAACATAACCAAAGTTTCTGTTAAGAACACAAACCCTGCAACGAATATAGTACCACACAATAACATCTCTACTCCAAAAAAATAAGGAAAATTGTATCCCGTCACTTCAATTTCATTGCATAGATACAAAACCTTATTCGCCGAAAAATGTATAGCAAAGTCAAACGGGGAATTGATGCACAACACAGCCAGTATATGATTGAAGTCAAGAGAGGAGGAAATTGGGAGGGAAGCCTTGAAGCAAATAGCCCTAATGTGTGGACATAATGTCGCATTATAATTCATATGTAGCAGGATACGAACGTGCAATGCCACAGCTTACATGCAATATTTTGGGAAGATCACACAAAAACTACTACTTTCATCATACCTGAATGCTTATTAGTAAGCACATTCATGATTCATCGGAAACAAAACAGAAGGTATATATGAGACATATAGAAGTGGTTAAGGAAACAAATAACTAATAAGTAAATATACTGACAAAAAGAAAGGTAGATTTTTCTATAATTGAACGTACCCTGTAATCTACCAAACAAGTGTACATAAAAGTGTTTGTGCTTTCCAAGCCCACTCAAAACCAAAGAACCCAGTTTTCAATTCAGGAAGAAAAGAAATGAATCAAGTTGTAATTAGACACCTAAAAATGCTACTTGGACTGATTCAGAAAAGGAAAAGAGGAAGTAGGAACCTGGCTTGGCAATTGCTGGTGACGTCGCCTCATTCTTAGTTCCTGAACAAAGGAAAGGGAATCCGAACATAATCCCACCCATTCACCATCCAGAATTACTTTATCCTTCGTACTCAGTGGGGTGCTAGTGTCATCCATCAACTCCTCCATCCCACAACTGAACAACTTCTCAATAACTGGCTCTTTCATAACACTAGTGACAATTCCAGTTACGGCTAAATTTTTTACAAGACCACAATTCTCACCGTCTGGGGTTGCAAGAAAGCAAAGTCTTCCCCAGTGTGACGGGTGCCTGCATCATAAAACAAAAATAGCAACCTTCAGTCGACAAGACAACAATGTTCCACCTGCAATCCCAATTTTATCTCAACAATATGGCGAAAGGAAACCCTAAATCTAGATCTCTAAATGGAATTACACAGATCAATGATGCATCAAGATAAATTGGGTGAGGTTAACACTTTATGTTTGTGATAAGTAAATAACAAACTTCTTATGAATGGTCCCACATGCCAACATCCCCAACCCCCAGCAACATACACAAATGCAATGGATCAAGGGTCAATTCAGAAAAAAAAATATAGCTCAAGGGTCAAACATGGAATATGAGAATCTTTCAAGACCAAATTTAGATGTTGATCATTTTTCTATTTAGTGAACCAAAGTATTGACTTTTTAAAATTTTGATTATGGGAAAACGGAGAACAGAAATAGAGGTAAAGAATTGGTCTGTTCGGATTAGAACCAGGTGATATGGGGATATTAGGTCATGGTGGTTTTGCGGTCTATGCAGTCTTTTATGTATATAAAACATTCTTTTGCAACGAAAATAATGCCTCACTTTGATCCAAATAAAATCTCTTTGCCGAAATAAAGCACATATATGTCATCAGTCAGAATATTAAATGAAATTATTAGCATAAAAGGAAATATTAGATGGCGGAATTGCTTACGGGTATCTAGCCTCCCCAACCCTCCCGGTATAGGAAACCTGCTGGCGTGTTTTGCGCATATCACAATAGGCCTGCAAAGGATTTGTCCGCCTAAGTCCCGCAACAACACCAGAGATTCTTTCGGTCTTTTTGAAAGGATGAGCCCATGCTCCTGTAGAGAATGCTCTTGAAAGACCATTGGTGACAATAGAAGCCTCAAAATAGTCACTAATAGAATCTATCCTCCGATCTCCATACATGTCTCTTTGCATTGATTTTACCATTCTTCTCACTGCATGCTTGACATGGACATAAAGTTCATGCTCTAATAACTCTGCTGACAAATGAATTCTTTTGTTCCTGAAGTCATCTCTATTTTCAACTTTTCTTCGGCCAGAAAATGCTTGTAAGAGACAATTGAGCATATACCCAAGAAAGCGAGCTTTCTTTTTCAGTCCACAAATATTTGGAAACAAAGTACTCTTGAGCAATTCTTCGGCAGATTCTTCAGGCGGAAATTGGCGTGCTTTCATAAGTTTATCAAGGTAACTGACTGCACGACCTCTGTGACGAAAGCCCTCACATTCCTCATCAGCATCTCGAATGGATGCCATGATTATATTGTTTATATGGCCATCTGATGTGCCACACTCAATCAAATCAACAATTTCTCTGTCTGATGATACCCCGAGAGCGAAAAATAATACCCAAACAGGAACTTCTACTAATAAACAATATACTCTCAGAACTTTCTCTCCCCCTATAACATTTCCAACTTTTGGATTTTCGACTAGTTTAGCTATCACATTCTTCCTCCTAAAAGGAAGTCTGTATGCAATCCTCCAGTATGGGTCAGTAGCAATCCACAGCCGCTTCAAGCAAGGTTGTTCTTGTGCAATGAAGGTCTGGAAAGAATAAAAACAAGTTTTGTCAAAGCCATATTAGTGAGAAAAGTATCATGGATTAAAAAGAAATTGCGAAGTAGGAAAAACAGGAGATGAAACAGAATAAAATGCAATAAAAATATTAAAAGACCAAGTAGCAAGGGTTATAAAAGATCAAAACAAACTCGACCAAAAACCTCATAAGAAAACTTGTATAGATAATAGATGAGGAGAAATTGAATTCAGGATTGACAACCAACATTGTAAGATACATGTATTGTCTTTTTAACATATTTAGTTACAATAATGCTTCGCGAATCCCTAAATAGTAAAATGAGAATCCAGCATTAATGCTTTCTGTGAACAATATTACAAATCTTCATTAGAATGAACTAGATGCAAGCAACCAAACACCGAATACTCACCTTCTCAGCACCCTTAACAATAAAATAGCCCCCTTCATCAAAATCACAGTCAACCTTTTCACTGTCTTTCATCCAACAAAGGTCAGACTTAACCATAACAGGAAGCCTGCCAACAAAGATGTCCTTATCTTCCTCGTAAACAATCTCCCTGTGCAGGAACTGCTCTTTTCCTTCCTTCATCTTCTGAGTATACACCTAATATAATAGACAAAGAAGGTGAATCTTGTGCACACCACACATTAGAGGATACTTTATTATAGTTATATCATGAAGTTTGTGAGGCTGTTGAGAAGAAGTAGAGCTCAACAGAGATAATAAGCATATTTTACAAGACATTAAACAAAAATCAACAAAACAAACTACACAAAACGTGAAAAATAACCAGTCCAAAGATATTTGGAAATTAGCATGACAGATGTTGGGAGTTAACCGAAAGGGAAATCTGAACAACAAAAGAGGCAACAAAGGAGTAGCAAGTTGAGACAAAACTCGCAACCACGTGAAAAACAAAAGAGGAATTCAAATTGAATCAGTGCATGAGATTGGTATATTCCAAATTTCCAATAGCAAAATATAGGAACTGATCCTTTCAGTTGTCACTCCTTAATGCATGCACGTTGCAGAAGCAGAAGCTATGTAGCAAAATAAAATTCTTTGACATGAGGAAAATGGTAAGAGAAGATATTATGGTTTTAAGAGTCATTTAAACACAAACACAGAAGTGCGAAAACCAGGAATAAGAATACAAGTGAACAACCACACGAATACATGATCATCAACACACCTCAAAATGAGTGTTGACAGAAATCCTAGCAGAATATGTCATGTTCTGCAGACGAGCATGCCTAGGATACATATCAAGGCACACTTCTGTCCCCGACCAAAACTTGGGCCGCTCAACGCTAACATCACCAAAGCGAACAAGTGCGTGGCGAAATTCACCCTCGCCTTTCTTCCGGGGATCATACCCTGGCTCCACCTTGATCTCACCAATAAAATCAAACACATTCTTTATCCCATATTCGATGAAGTCATTGTAGGAATTTATCTGGTGACTAATGAGTCCATGCTGTCGGAAAAATGCCGAAGCAGCTTTCTTACAGAATTCGGTCAAATACGATTCTCCAAGCTCAGTAAAATCTTTGCTACTATCCAACATCTCACAATCACTATCCCCACTCTCTTCATTTGCTTCCCTCTTATCACGGCTCTGAAAAACCTTATCACTGATAACCGGCTCCTCATTAGCAACAACACCCATCTTACCAGAAACCTGCATAGTGCAAGAACAAATCAGAAGCAGAAGATTAGTTTACAACTTAAAGTCTACAAGATCCTACCAAGCATGAACATCAATGGCACAGGAATATCATAATAGTTCAAGTTGCTATAAGACAAACAACTAACGTTCATATTTATTATTTTCTTTCATTCGGAGTTATTTATTCTGAGCTATAAGACTCTTATTTATAGTATTGTGTTAAATATACAAGTTCATTTGTTCATTCGTAAATGTACTGTTACAGTTTACCAGTTCATATGCATAGATGATCACACACACAGTGACACAGCTAGCTAAGTAGCTAGGAAACCCAACTTACCTATCTTATAACGGACTCTATATCTTTAAATGCACTCACTATATATTTTTCAAAACGATCGAACTCGTAATATATATACACTTGGTGATCAAGTGTCCAAGTGTGATGGACAGCAAATGTGGTGTACTTTGTTTTGATAGCTTCGAAGCTACCTTCAACCCTAGGTTTCATATCCAAATCCACATTTCACTCTAGCTAAGCATGTTGAGAAATTGATGCCTCCAATCACTAGGAAAATAAAAAATCAAAACCCAATTTGTGCAAGAAATACATCAAAAGACACTTGCATAAAACTGTTATTAGTCCCCAACTACATATAAGGAAACAACACACATGGCATTCACTTTAATTCAGCTGCAGAAGTCCCCATTTAAGAGGCACTGTAAAATGTAAATAGATATGTAGTGATTCTGCTATGCACAGACAGGAGGGTGACGGGTGAAATCTAAAAAAAAAAAATGCTTTATGAGTGGGAGATGGATATCAAAAATATATCTTGCCCCGACCCTCTCATTATCCAAATTGAGAAGTGGGGATCACTCTCACAGTCTCACCCCCACACAGAGGAAGCAGATACCACAGGGGCTAAGAAAAGCATGTGATACAAAATTTACATGCCCAAGGTTATGCAACTTGATTTATGTTACAAGTCTTTCCAGAAAAATCCCAAACATGCATATCTATAGAGTTAAATGCTTATGCTCACCAAAAAAAAAACAGAGTTAAATGTCTAATATAGAGCAGTCAAGTCGTCTTGAGAGAAGGGCTTTAGAACAAGTATGCACTGCGTACAATCTGCAGAATTATATTACAGCGTGCATTTTTCATTTTTCATTTTTTGGGGGACATTATTATATAGTTGCAACCAAAATCACATGAGCAAATAAAATTTTGAGATTGGAAATTTATTACAGAAAAAAATCAGTCAAATACTAATTCTCATGTTGCTCAAATTACAGAGAAAGCAGCATTCACAATCATATAATATCAAAAACGTTCACAATCATAGAATACATCAATCTAAACAAAGAAAGCATGGCTAAGCTGAAATTTATGACAGAAAAAGCACTGCTGGGAGCTTATAACAAAAAATGCAGCCAAATACCTGAAATTGCTCAAAGTGAGAAGTAATGTTATCTCCTTGAAGAGGCCTTCGTTGAATGTCCAGAAACCTTCAGATCCCCTCAAAGTGAGAAAACCTATGGTTCACAATATTCAGCTCCGTCCATAAGCATAACAAGTAATGTTTAAGGACTAATCTTCACCACGTACGTGTCACGAATTGAATTAAGCTCCTAAGCTCCCAATTTTATTGAATTTTACCGCTACTGATCTCATAAAAACCGTTAATTTTGGATACATATGCAAATATTTGACAGGTATGGGACAGGGAGATCATACTACAGACCATGAAGGATTACTACGAAAAGGAGATGGATCTTCTTCTCAAGGACATCCAAGGCAATTTCACAATGTAAGTTTCCAGTTCAATTTACACAGCTATGATTATATCATAGCTAGATAAATGCAAGATTCTCATGTAACGTTAGTTATGTATACATCGATATCTTCCACATTTCCCAATAATTCATGATAAATTAGATAATTATGATTGAAGTGTCACAAAATTTACATTTCTCATTAATAATAGTAACACAACTATGTATATGATTTTCAGGTACGCAACAGAGAGCATCAACGCAGCTTGCAAATGGGGTTACAAGGGTGTGAGCTCTGGTGAGACACTATCAGGTAAGTGATCAGGTAACATAAGCTCTGGTGAGACACTATCAGGTAACTGATCTAATCGAATATCAAGGGCAAGGAAACTTCAAATTCGAAGGAAAGCACAAGAAACTTCAGGTTCGAAAGGAAAATCGAAGGAAAAGGACAAGGAAAAGCACAAAAAACTTCAGATTCAAAGGAAAGCACAGGTCCCCTCGGATCGATGACCACAACAATGTCGATTGAAGATGAAACCATAAGAAACACTGCAAAGTTAGGGTTCAGGACTCACCGAAAGCGATTGAAGATCGACTGCCGAGGCCAAGGTAGGGAAGAGGAGATCGGAAGAAGAGATCGATCAGAAGCTACAATCGACGGGAAGTTCCGGTGACGGGGAGATCAGATTCATCAGAAGCATAGGAACGAGAGTGTTGTCGCTTGTCGGGGAGAGAGGTCAGAATGAAAGACCCTGGAAAATTAGGGGTAACAAATGGGCCGAATCATTAGAGCCCCAAAACACATTCATTCCATTGAAGATGTGAAACAAACAATTTTTTTTAGGTCAAACTCTAACACAGTGTTTGTTGGGGTTTTTTCTAGTGAACCAAACGGGCCCTAATTCATTGAGGCTCATAACAGTAATAATCCTTTGAGGGGTTAAACCAAACACAATTTTATGGGCCAAGGTCTAATATTCCTTTCCCTTGTAAGATTTTTAGTAAAACAAACGAGCCCTTAAACCATCACCGCACCAGCAAATAAATCTCTTTAAGATAAGCACACTGAAGTTAGATTCGTGGTATGCACTATCGTTTTTCGTTACGGGAAAATTGAACCGAGATCGTTAGGAAAATCGAACCAGATCGATGACTGCCAGAAGAAAATAAAGACTAGGTAAAGAACGACTTATTACAGAGAACAAGCAAACAACGGAAGAACAACAAGGGTTTTCTCCTGGCTTAAAAAATCCCCCTTTCTGTACTTGCAACGGAGGAGATTTAGACCCATGCGACCTGATCGCGTCCCCAAAAGGGCCAAAATAGCAATCACATTAAGCGGAAACATAACGCAGAAATTCAAAGGTGCCCAAAAACAAAATTCCAGCAAAATGGGATTTTGATCATCTAGGAAGCAGTAATATAGGTAAACCTAGAAAGGGGACGGAAAACACACACAAAGTAAATGCAAGGAGAGAGATGGTTGGGGTGTTCAACCTTTAGAGCATCATTAGTGGTGGGTTTTCATCAACCCCATACTCCTCTCTCTCCTCCTATAAGGTAGATGATGAGTGTGGGGTTAACCCCACTTCATGGAAGGGGAAGGGGTAAACCCACCATGAAGGGGCAACCCCTCTCCTTCCCCATCTCTTTTTTATTGTAAAAAAATATATATAAGTGGATTATTTTTTTTTTAATTAAGTGGAATAAGTTTTGATTGGTTAAAAATATGTAGTGGGGTATAAATAAGGTTTAAAAAATAGGAATGGGGTAAACTTATGGATGTGAGTTAAAAGTTTAGAATTTTTAAAGGATGGGGTAGAGTTAGTGGAAAATGAGGTGTCGGAATATTACGAAGAGAGAGAGGGATGAGGTTACCCCATGAGTGCGGATGCTCTTAGGGTGTGTTTGGCTGGGGGATGGGAGTGGGTGGAAGGGATGGGGATGGGCATTGGTTTCTGTGCATGCGTGTTTGGCTAGGGGATGCACGGGGTGCGCGGGGTGCCAAAAAGGGGATGGGAGGGGGTGAGATGGTGATTTTTCTCCACCTCCTATGAGGATGATTGAGGGGATGGGGGAGGTGAAGAACCCCGAATTGCCCCTTCCCCCATCACCATCTATTTTTCCTTTTTGAATTTCCCTTTTCTTTATAAAAATTAAAATGCTAGTGTCTCCCCCACCGGAGCAACAACCATCGCCGGCTGAACCACCGCCCTCGCAGCCTTGCGGAGAACGCCCGGGGTCGAGTTCCACCGCAGTCGCAGTCCTTGCCGCATTTGCTCCGATTGCCGCCCTTGTTGCCGCTGCCGAGTGCCGCCTCCAATCACTATCGAACCCACCGCAGTACAGCCTTGCCGGAGAACACCCACGAACAACAGGCCGAGCCCTCGCTGAATCCGCCTCCAATCGCCGCTGCCCATCGCCGCCGATCGATTGCTTTGTCGAGGCCACCCGAGTCGTCTCCGACTACCGCTGTTGTGCCATTGCCCATCGTCGCCTTCTTCCAACGCTGCTAGCCATCGACGCAGAGGAGAGCCACGCCCGTGAATAGCCGACCGATCGAGCTCCGCCGTCTCTCTGTCTCTGTACGTGCCTATGTAGGGGTAATGGGAAAGTGGGAGGGGTATTTGTGAGGGGTATTATTGTAATCTGAAGTGGGTAAGTGGGGGCAAATTGGACTTTTTTCGTGGCTCCATCCACCAAAAAATCAAAATACGACCAAACACACATGGGCTTATTTTGGTGTTTATAACTCCATCTCGTCCATCCCAAAAATCCATCCCCTTTAGCCATCCCCATCCACTAAAATCCACCCCGTTGCCAAACACACCCTTAGTCTTTGAACTCAAAACCATGGAGGATTTTCGGTGGGAGACGGAGGTGATGGAAAAAAACCCAACAAAAGCTTTTCACCGCCTCTTTGAATGGGTTACTTTTAGAGTGTTGGGAGTGATAATCGGAAGGGAATTGCTGACAGGAAGGGGGAAACGAGTAGGGATAAGCAGAGATTCCGATTGCATTGGACGGAGAATTAAAACCCCTGTGACTCTGTGAGTGTGGGCTTTTGGGAGTGGTGCAATGGGGGCCACTTTCTCCGTGAAAAAATAAAATAAAAATCTTTTTTTTTCCACTTTTTCTCATTGTTCACGTGATAATCAGGTCCTGATGTATCGCTTGGACTACGATTATAGTTCCGAGTGAGGCTTGACTTCGTCCGTCGTCTTCGTCCACTCCCTATTTGGTTTAGGTCTGCTTGGTTTTGTTTTTGTGATAAAGTGCGTTTGCCTGAGTTTGCACCGCTTTGTATTGTTGTTTGTTATCATTTGTAGACGGTTCTTCCATCTGCTGGACTGGTTTGGCCGGCTTTCGAGTTTCATATATGTCTGAACTCGAATTCTTACCTAGTAAAAAAAGTTAAAAAATAATCAATATTAATACGAACTTTAAAGACCGTATAAAAAATAATACTTCGTATAAACGATTTCACATTAAACCAATTTCGATAAACAAAAAATTCCAATAATTTTTTGATGTATTAACTAAATGCTAAAAATTTAATGATATGACATTAATAATTATAATGCATAAATATAATGTTTGAAAATAAAACTAATTATTGGTACACCCAAAGCTTGCTCTTAACTTACTTTTTATCTATCACGCCAACTTAAGAGCTTCATTCTAAATTTTTGATTTTTTACCCTCATTCGTGAGCTCAAGCCTTGAACCCTTATTTTTTTATTTTTTTATGAGTATAAGTCGAATGAATTTTTTCCACAAACATATACTATATACAAAGTGAGTGTCTATGTTTAGATAAAATGAAATTATACACAGAAATATAATTTTTATATTTTTTTAAAAAGCGAAAACGCTCATTTTTTTTATAAATATGTGTTGTTGAAATTCATGCCATTTGTTTTTATAAAAGGCAAGGATTCGGAGATGGTTAACCGCAGTTAAACCATCATCCAAGAGCATCCATCTCGTCGATCTCAACAGAGACCCGCTCGACGATAAAGGACGATAAGAAGCCGGTGTGAGCCAATCTATTAGCGACATGGTTCCCTTCACGAAAAGGGTGTGAGAAGCTGACAGATTCGAAGGAGTGACAAATATCGTGGATATCCGAGACCGCCATCTCAAGCTCCCAAGGGCAACGTCAAAGTCCCTTCAGGACATTGATCAACAAGAGGCAATCTCCCTCCACCCCAATCCGAGAATAACCGGACGTCGACACCACCTAGAGACCAATATAGAAGGCCAAAACATTCCGCATGCACAGCGGAAACTCCTCCAGGAATATGGGCGCCACAGAAGATCACCGCCCCCTGATCATTTCTAATAACGAAACCTGCATCAGCGGAGCCAGCACTATTCCTGGCTCCATCAATGTTGAAATTCATGCCATGATCCTTTTTTGGAGTCTATACAAGAGACTTTTAGTTTGAACTCTTAGCTTTTATTTTTATTTTTTTTAAAACTTTCTTTTTTTGATCAACCGGTGGGCTACTGCCCTTGGCTATTATTCATATTAGCAGTTGGTGAAGAAACTCCCTCAAATTCAAGCAAATTACACATGAAAGGAGGAGGCACAGTGTATTCGGCAAAAGTAATAGAATTTTCAAAGGAAAACCGAGCAAGGGCGTCTCCAATTTTGTTTGCTTGACGCTTGACGTGGACCACGGATACCTCCAGGTTAGCGTCTTCCATCCACTTGCAGCACTGCACGACCAGATGATGTGCCATAGAGTTAAGCTTTCCTCTCCGATTGAGCATCTCGCACACCATTACCGAGTCCGTCTAAAGAACCAAGCGTGGGCAGCCGATTCGTCTAGCCATCCTCAGCCCGTGGTAAGCAGCCCACACTTCCTCCATGAGTGGTGTACATATCCCACAGCTAAAACTGAATGCGAGCAGGAACTCTCCCGCGGCATCTCTGAACACACCCCCACCTCCTGCCTTCCCCGGGTCCCCCTTAGCTGCACCATCAACATTAAGCATCACCCATCCCGCCGTTGAAAGGGCCCCCAAGTTGTCCGGCTGTCAAGACAGGGCGCGGGCTGGTGGAGTTCGAAATATATATAATCCCAAGCATCCTGCAGTGACGCTCTAGCTGTCAAGGTATGAACATGAACCTCATCCTTGCCTTCAAAAATCAGTTTTGTTGCGGCACTTCCAAATGCACCAAAGCAAGGACGCAAAAAAAGTTGCCCTCCTGTCTTCCTTCTTGGTGTTTCAAAAATCCATTTCCTTGATGTCCATAGACAAGAAGAAGCCAGAATTTCCTGCCCCCAATAGCTTTGTCCACTGCGTCTTAACACTCGGGCAATCCCTCAAAGCATGAAGACTAGTCTCGGTGCTTGAGCAACGCGGACAAGCTCCCGAATTTGACAAGTGGCGACGAACTCGGTTCTTATATGGCTATAGCTAAGAGCCAAAGGTTCACCAATAAACATGATCTTATGAATACAAACTGGATTTTAATGTTAATTTAATCATCTAATTTGCACTCAAAATTGATTTTTTCAACCAAAAATACATTAAATGATTAACAATATAATGCAACGTCATCAAATTTTCGAATGTTCGATTGCCACGTCAAAAGTTTGGCCAAACAACAACGAATTTATAAGGGATGTGCATAACAGGGATGGATTATAAGTTGTACAAATTAGACGAGTAAATAATTGTAAGTGACTAGTGGCTAGTGCCATTCTAACATGGAAACTTTTCAGTGTAAATCAAGTGATGGAAAGATGATGATCTCAAAAAAAAAATGATGATGAAGATCTTGCACTCTTGAGTAAGGCAGAAACAAAGAACACATTATCACATCAAGATGTGCATATAAAGGAGGTTGTTTGTGCTAATCAAGGCGCCGAAGGAGGTACTCAACCTCGACCACCTTGGTCAGAGGAATCACCCACTCGTCGTAGAGACGAGAAATAACAGCAGGATCGACCTTGTAGGTGTTGCTGGCGGCTGTGTCGTTGAGAGCCACATTTTGCCCGAAAACCATGGCCTTCTTGGCCACCCTTTGCTTCACCATCTCCTCTACTTTCTCATCCGTCAACAGTCTCATCAGCGTGTCTTGGTCCTGAACTCAGAAGCCACAAGATCATAGGAGCATTAACAATAAAGATAGAATTGGTTTAGAAGACGGATGCTTGTGCTTAAGGAAAACCCGGATCACCAAACGTTCGTTTGGTCCATTTTTCTGACCTTTGAACGGATTGGAGGTTCGTAGTCGTTAGGAGCACCCCTGAACTTGGCTTCGGCAACAAACTTTCCATAGTGTATCCTCCTAGCCAAGGCCTAAGGTAACGTTGGCTAAGTTAAGTACTCATGAAGGCCCAATTTAAGCGAAAAGTAGCTTCAAAACTGCTTGCAAGTACAACTACGAATGTTGAAGTCATAAATTAAGCAAAGACTAGTTTTTACTTTTTACCTGCAAGCAAGTGAGGTCGCAAGCCACGGTTGATGCATAGTTGCCATCATCTCCCTCGGAAGCAAACAGCGGAAGAAGCTTCTTGAAGTACAAGTCCCATATCTGACTACTCACATTGACTGAGGCAGCAGCAGGATACAAAACCTATACCGTCACAAGATTACATTCCGAACTTCATTTCTATCTGAAAATGGCATAGCTCCCAAAACAGTAAAGCCAGAATAGATCCAGAGAAGTAGAGAAACCCACCTTTGGGAAGCTGTAAGGAGGTACAATCGGAGGTAGACAGTTAGGAAAGAAAGGAGTCTCTTCGGGATTTTCGTATCTGCCAAACTGAAACACAAAGAGGCTTAATTTGGGTTGAAAATTTGAAATTATATCAGCCAGACAAGCTCCAGACATGGCAAGAACATAAATTCTTATTCAAGATTCCTCCCAAGTATCGGTATGATTCCTTTCCTTTGTATAGGTAGGAGAGGAATGCGACTTAACGAAGCGAATCAAACACCTTTCTAAGGGCACAGGCACACAGACACCATGTTGGTACCAATCTGATTAAACAATCTAGCTATTTCTCGATGCTAAAAAATCAGGAATATTTCTCTTTCAATTCAATTCTAACAACCACCACTCTGATTTCACTAAGCTGTTTGGTATCCAATACACACTACCGGGTATAGGTATAAGAATCCGATACTTGGTGTTTGGAATGACCCGGTATCGGTATCAAATTGATATCAGCCTCCCAAATCCATACCAATACCGAAACCGATAATACCAATTATAAGAAAATGCACTGAAAAACTAAAATGCAATCAGATGATTAAACCAAAAGGGAAAGGGTTTTGGATAATGAAAGCGAAACGAATCGGATAAAAATCAATACCTTGGCTTGGAGGGCTTCAGATTCTCTGATAAAGAGCTCAGCGAAGGACCAATTCAAAGCAGGAATCTGGACTGTCGATTGGGCCGAGGGATGATCGTACGCCTTGGAATTAAAGGGGAATTTCGCCCGCTCGATTAAGCCGAAAACGATGGTGTCCTCCAGTCGGATTAGGACGTTTCGGATGGAATCGAGTGACAGGGGATCATCGGTTGCTCCATTGCTGCCCATTTGATTCAACACCCGGTATATAAATCGAAATAAAGATTGAAGCTTTTTTATTGGAATGACGACGGGAGGAGGAGGAAGAGGTGATAATGGAGAGGGTAGTGGAAGACTTGACAAGTCGTTGTTGTGGCGACCATTTTATAGACCCGAAATGGCGTGGATTTGGAGCCGTTAATTGAGGAGGAAGCTGCAGAAAAGCAAACGGGTTAAGGAATTTGCCTTTAGGGTGGGCATTTCCAATTAATTGTAATTTCAATTAAAAAAATTTCAATAACATTCTTGAATTGAATCGAACAATTAATTGGTGTCAATTAATTGTTAATTTCAATACAATTCATTAGTTAATTGATAATTGACAGCCTCCTGCCTCCCTCGCCTCCCTCACGAGTCACCGCACAGGTAGTCGCCTTCCAATACGGCTCCTCCTCCAGCGACTACAACCTCTGCAACGGTTGGATCTATTCGACGTCTGCTACCTTCGCTATGAATCCCCCTCCTCCTCCTTTTCCTCCGAGTTCCTCGGCTCCCTAGATTGAACTGTTTGTGGCTTCACCGAATTCGCCGACAATCGCATCATTTTCAAGCAGGTTGCGGTTGAATTGGTCGGGAATTTGAGATTAGGTGCTGTCAACAACACTGGATTTGAAGACGAGCGCGCGCCATCAGCAAATTATACAAGAAATTCGACGGAATTGAAGATCGAAGGGTGTAATCCATACCTTTGCGGGAGACGACGAAGGCGAGGAGGGAGTAGGATTGGGGGAAGAGGCAGTGGGAGGCGAGGAGATGGGCCATGGAGGAGTAGCATGGGAGGATGAGGCGGAAGGTGAGATGGGATCGGAGATCCAGTGAAGAAATTGAAGAGGGAGAGGGGCGGGAGTGGTAGAGGGTTGGTAGCTTTGAGATCCAGATCTAGTGATGCTTGGGGAATGAAGAAGAGGACGCCTCTGCGGTGGCTTCGAGAGAACGGCGAGCAGAGACTGATTTAGGGTTACGTGTATTTTTTCAATTAATTGATATTGATTTGAATTGTAAAATAAAATCAATACAATTAACTATCTTGAAGTGCATTTTTATTTCAAAACAGTTAATTGTAAAATGGATCAATTTTTCAGTTTTTCAAATCAATTTTTCAATTTCAAGTAATTTTGCCCACCCCTAGCCTTCATCGCTTTGCTTGTAAGCTTTCGGACACAACAAACAAAAGCTTCCAGCCTCCCCATAACCAAACACGGTTTGGATTTTCGGAATAAATTAATTTACATATTTTAAAATATAAATATTCCAAAACATATTTTAAAATATAAATATTCGAAAACATGACTTACAAGTTACAAGTGTAAGATACTCCATTAAATTCTTTATTTATTTAAAAAAAATTAATTGTTGTTATAGTCTTTCTATTCTATATCCTAAGACAAATCAGATTAGGAAATATTCTCTATCCAGGATGTAGGTATTCTAGGAAAACATTATTAAAAATAGATAAAATCATTTAAATTTGAAGAATCTTTTTAAATGTTGCTTATAGGGCGTAGGTTAGAAAAACTGTTATTATAATGTAAAAGATGAATCGGATTAAAATCGGTCAAATTCTAAACAATGTAATTTGTCATTCACCTCATTCAGGTTTTAGTTTAGAGATATTTAAAACTTTTTTTATAAGATAAAAATTCGGGTGGTGGTTAGCCAACCCGAGAGCATCCCGAAAGATGAGATCACGAAGATCTGAAAGAAATACAATCACAGAATACATCAAAAGAACCATTCAAAGCAAACCCATAAAAACTCCAAGCCCTAAGCAAACAAGCGGTCACAACATCGAGCGGAAGGAAGCCCGGAGTGGTGAAGTGGATAGCGAGCGCATGAGACAGCACCAGCTGACACGATGTCTTGCTGTCGGAAAGACGAAAAATAGAAATCCTCGCAAGGCAAAGACGACTCTTGGGGAAGTGTGGATCACATGACGTTCCCCCCACTTAGATGAGGGATCTTCGGAGACCACAAACACCACCAACACGATCACTTCGATCAACCAGGACCGCATAACCGCTCCTCAATTGAAACTAACCACGAACACACGGACGCCCAACCAACATGAGAACATGAAGCACGGCCGCGAGGAGGGCGAATATCGAGAGAAGATTCCGGAATTAACTTGATAATCCCTTTCGGGAAAATTTATTTCATCAATTTGGTTCTTCAAACCCTTTCGGGAATTTTCAAGCCCTTTCGGGATTTTCAGACCCTTTCGGGGTATCCTCAAAGAGTGGTTTCAACCCTTTCGGGTGTTTTTTTTTTGTTTATTTTTTTTTACCAAAACCTTGGCCCCCACGGACCCGAAGCTTGGACCCGAAGGAACCGAAACTTGGGCCTCAAGGACCCGAAGCTTGGACCCAAAGGAACCGAAACTTGGGCCCCAAGGACCCGAAGCTTGGGCCCCAAGGAACCACCATTGAACCCAAACGGGAGTGGGCGAACCGGCGTTCGGAAGCACGAGCCGACGACGAAGGGGATCAACGTAGGCTAGGCACCCAGACCAGATCAGTCGAAGGCGAAAATCGACAGGCCGCCACGGGTGGAAGAGATGGAGGCTTCGGGGAGTCTAGGTTAGAGCGGTTATCAATTGGGAACCCAAATCGGCGACAATACCAAGGGAAACAAAAGGCGAGGACCCAAAAACCACCCAATACAAGGCTGATTGAAGATGGGGAATGCGAAACCAAATTTTAGGGTTTGGTACCGAGATAGGGACTCGATTAACTCAAAGCCAAAGGATCGATGAGGTTAGGGAAGCTAGTCGGAGGATGAGGGGTGGCGATGGTGGACGGCGACGACGGCGGTGGTGGAGGGATTGTTGGGTAGCGGTGTTGAAGGGGTTTTGGTGTTTTAGAAAGAGCCTCTCTCTTATCTTGTTAGCTTACTTATTTTTTTAGAGATATTTAAAACTTTGTTCATAATCGGTTAAACGTTTTGCAAGAAAAATAAAAATAAATATTGAATTGCTTTGAAAGAAAATATACTTAAGATGTTGCTTGATTGAAGTACAATTCTAAGGAATTCAATTCTTGTGAACTAAATTCTTATTCATCGTACTTCATAGAAAAAATATGTTTGATTGAATTATAAGTTATAGAAAATTAAAATAGGAGAAGTTAATTTATTTTCAAAAAAAGTGAAAGTTTAACTTACTTATAGTCCCAAATTTATGAGAATAGTTCCTAAGTTTTTCAGCTTCTGAAGTTATTTTACTAGTTTTTTTTTTTTTTGATTAAGTAAGAATTCGACGCCCAGACAAGCCCAAGGGTCGAAGGCCGAAGAACTCGGCGGCGGATAAACCGTCAAAATAAGCTAAAGACATAAATCAACAATAAGGCAGAGCCGATAAATTACAAAGGTGCAAATAAAGGCAAAGACTAGCAAATGAAGAAAGAACCGAAGCAGTGTGCGGCAACTCATCCATCAGTTGGTAGAGGCAACGCAGGGGATCCCTGGGGAACTAGGTGGAAACCTCAGATATGGACTCTGTCAATGAGCCATCAGGTCTCGATCACGTCCACGACCTCTCGCATGTCGACAAATAAGAAGAAACACCGCTCAGAAACTGCTAGCCTCGAAAGCCCCACCATCGCACCAAGCAAAGGGTGATTAAAATAGGAAGGAGACGAAAAATCGTAATTTTGGGGGAGTAATTTAGCCAAGGCCGGAGCGATTTGAGAGGAAGGATCAATCAATTTGGATAGACAATGGTGGATAAGAGAGAGAGAGAGAGACTCTTTTTTTCCCCGATTAGCTCATACTCTTTCACTCTGTTGCGTTTTCTCTCATGTCAGGAGGAACTGCAGGATGACCGAATCTTTATTTTTTTTAAATTTAATGTAAATATCAATAATAATACTTTTTTCGGTCAAATAATAATAATCATAAGAATCATCCATGTCCGAATACATTTTCTCTTCTAATGTCTTATATCTTTATCGATGTGTTTTTCTCATTTTTATATTTTAATTTACAGATATATCTAATACCATAAAAATCACATATCTTTTTGAAAAAATAAACACTCATCTATATACATATACTAAAACCGATGCATTGAAGCCTGCGTGGCGGCGCGTGAGTGAATCTGTCTACGTGGCGGCGCGTGAGTGCGTCTCGCAAAGCTTTATCCCATCAAAAAGGAAATCTAATAAAAATAATTATTTTATTTTACCATTAACACATATAATTGGATAGATGGAATATCTTATAAAAGAGTAAATATTATATAAGGAAAAAACTATATCAATATAATTAAATGTAGCAGTAGTAGTAATAAAAATAATTAATAAAACTAATTTTTATAGTCATACTTAGAAAAAATATTAATAGATAAATATTTATATTTAGATGCTATTTTATTTATATTTAGATTATTTAATTTTAAAATATTTTTAAAAATCAACTATTTAATTAAATTACATGAGATTTAATTAACCATAGATTAGAACAAAAACTTTTACGTAGTACCTTATAAATGTGAATTTTATTTATATTTTGAGAGAATCTAATTAAAAGATATTTAAATTATATATAACCTGCCGAACTAATTTTGTTTATATTATTTTTTGAAATAAAAAATAATTTATATTTAGATTAACACATTCTCCGTACATGGAACGGGGCCTACACTAGTATATATATATATATATATATATATATATATATATATATATATATATATATATATATATATATATATATATATATAAAACTCCGTATAAATAAAATTACCCCCTTCCTTTCTTTCTCTCTCAATGAACTAGCAAAATTTCTGGCCCATCTTCTTCCTCCGAATCATTCTAGATTTTCCTCCCTTTTTACTTTTGGACTACAAAAAATCCAGGTTTGATATTAGCTCCGAGTATGTGACATGTTAGTCCTCAAGCTCGGTTTCAACTGATTTCGTGGAACGCGAAATTTTCTCCATTCGCAATTTCTGTTGCCATCTGCGGGAAAGCTTCAACAGTTCGATCAAATTAGGGTTTCATTTCCTGTTGCATGGTTCAATTTTGCCTTCGATCACCCTCCCTGGAATTGTGGGTGGTATAGTTTATCTCATTTATTCATTCTTCTTCTGTTTGTACTCGTTACTTTATTATTTTGGGGGATTTTTTCATTGGTGATATAGCTAAAGTAAGCACGTCAAGAACTTGGGGGAACAATCGTCTTTTATCAGGTATATTTATTGAAACCCTAATTCCTGTTATATATAAGTGTTGGGGGAAGTCTTGTTGGGCCCGCCCAGACAGCCCAACATATAAGCCAGACTAGGGAATCATCCTAAAACAAATTAGTATTAGGTGGAGTAGTCCATCCACTCATATGCTAGGTTTAGAATCCTCCCACTTCCGATGTGGGATTCACAGGTGTCCCAACCAATCCCCCACTTCCGATGTGGGATTCACAAGTGTCCCAACAATAAGGGAAAATTAGCTAGGGTTTTGGGAGGCTTCTCGAACGACCGACACATCCTGACTTGAGCGTCGGAGGCTCCTCTGGGGGAGCGAGCCCCACCTCTTCCTCTCCTTCTATGTAGGGAAGATAAATCAACACCAGAAAGGATCGAGGTACAGATTTCTAATTCGGCGTTTCAGCAGAAGCCGCGGGGCGGCCAGGCGATTGCGAAATCGTTCGTTAGAGCTTCGAGCAACGGGGCGGCCTTACTGTTCACAACGATTTTTCCTCTTCGAATTTGGTCTCGATGTCAACATGAAAGTTGTAGATCTCGGAAAGAGCTTTCCAACACATGCTTATAATGGGCATTCCAACCACCGAGGCCTCTAGAAAGTGTGTTACAAGTTCAGCTTGTTTGGCGACAACTTCTGCTAACTTGTTCTTCATTTAGGCTCTCGAAATTCGACTCCGCTCCCGTGCTCTTCATTTTTCTTCCTCAACTTGAATCTTCCTTCATCCAAGAGTCTCCCCATTTCTCGTCAGATCCACATCTACCTGAAATTAAACATAAAATTGCATAGATTCCGACTCTTTCAACACCACAGTAAAACATGTAATTGTAACTAAAATATGCAATATTTACAACCAAACTAAGCTAAATGAATCTCAATATGCATATCTAATCATGCTCTATCAAATTCCTACACACTTGAACCTTTGCTTGTCCACAAGCAATAGAAATTAAACTCTGGAGCCCCATAGATTAGTAATTCATGTATCCATCTCAATAATCTCTAAGTGCATGAAAAACTAGCAAACACAATAGGTTAACAACACCATAGCACATAATTGCATTAATCAATGAAATCAGACAACAATATCCATTCTAGACCTCACAGGGAATATGTGTTTCACTCTCGCTCGAGTGTTTAAGGTTAAATGTTTACACTCAAAACTCAATCTTCAAAAGCTTAGCTACAATAGTCTTGTACCAGTGTTCTAGCTCTCCACCGCTGGTGACTCTACACACAACAAAAATCATGTTTACACTCAAAACCCTAAAATTCATTTAGGGTTGGTTGAACTAATTGAATGAGTAGGAAGTTGAACGTGTTGTTAAATCCCTCTTTAGGGACTGCAAATACATTGGCTAATCTCTTAACTTAAAGCTATCAATTGGGTTAAATCCTTCGTTATGGACTGTTCGATTGATAAGGGTTGCTAGGACTGGTTGGACTAGTAACTATATTAGGTCGGGACAAGGGCATTCATAGGAAGCTTAATAGGATGAGAAAAAGTTACAAGGATCGCTTCAATCCAATAAAGTGGAAAATTGTAGGTAGAATTGCTTCTCCTAATTGTCTAAAACCAAATTCATTCACTTTGCTTTCTTTACTCCGCTTTGATAAAAGGCGGAACTTTCACACACAAAAACCCCCCAAATTGGTTACTTTGATTGACACTTGAATTAAACTCGAATTATAACTTTCCCTGCGGATCGACCTCTTGCTTATTGCTATACTTGCTATAGGTTTGAGTTTTCTTTGGCGGATCAACGACAAGTTTTCCCTCCGTCAACTATGGAAAAATCTTGTGGAGCTACAAAAGAATAGGCAATTAGGCTCAAATTGGCTTCGAGCAGAGGATAATATGTAAGGTGGAATAGAGTCAAATAGGGCTAATAAAGGTGCCTCAATCATGTTTAAGCCATGTGCAGAAATCATAATATGCAGCCTTGAAAAAGATATTTAAATGCAAGCCAAAGAGGAAGCAATTGAAGAGAGTACACTCAACAAGCAAGAGGACTAAATCAAGTGCAATCTTGAATAGGCCAAAATAAGCTCACCAGGTCATGTCTAGAACTTCAAGATCACCCAAAATAAATGATCTTATGTGCTCAATCATTAACCACTCATGTTCACCAAATAGTATAGAAAACATATATCGAAGGTTTCAACAATCCAAGCACATCATGGGACATAAATCTCAATACAGACAGAAAAGAGGACAAACGGTATCCATATGGGGAAAGAAGACCTAAACCTAACTAATGCATAAAACATATTTTTGATTTTTTTTTTTGAAGTAACATGTTGATATGCATGCAATGTAAACTAAAAACAAATATACAAGTGCAACTGAAAATAAACATGCAATCCTATTGTGCCATGCAATTCTCCCCCCCACACTTAAATCATGCATTGTCCTCAATGACATAAAAGACAACAAAAGATAAAAATATGAAGGAAAGAAAGAAAAACTGACTTGCTCACTGTGGTGGTGATAGGTAAGGTGGGAAAGGAAGGGAAATATCTCAGTCCTGTCAGAGGCCGCGAGGCGACCATGATAGGTTGCGGGGCGGCTGAGGACGTGACCTAGCCACGGGGCGGTTTTCCTGGACGCGGGGCGGCCTATGACATTTAGCTCCTTCACTGCTTTCTCTTCGACGCCTTTTCTCCCTGCGGTGTTATCTCCCCACAACCAAACTAATCTATTAAACAAAAGTCATAGAGGAAAACATAAAACTTACATTGGATTGCCTCCCAAGCAGCACCTTTGTTTACTGTCATTGGCTCGACAGTTTATTCATCCACTCATTCAAGACTCAAGCGGACATTGTCAGCGCCCTCAAGAGCAAATCAAACTCTCGTGCTCAATCGATATTCAAATGCACACTAAAGATGAAACAATTGGTAATTAAAATTATAGCAGTGAGAACCATTACCATCTTACCCTCCATTCGAGCTTGATTCGCCCTCGAGGTTATATAGGACCACCAACACAGTTCCGTTGGTGGTTTGTTGAAGTAGCAGTCAAATGGATCAACGTATCCACCAATATTCTTTTCAGTGCAGAAGGTAACCTTTCCTTGCTCTGTAGCCTCAGCAATAGGCTCTAGACCTGATTCATCAATGGGTGAGCTAGGGATGATCTCGTCAGATGAAGTGTTTTCTATCTTCTCAATGTGATTTTCCAAAATGACCTCAAGCACATTCAAGGAATTAAGTGCAAAGAAGTCAAAACATTCGAATAGGAATAATAACCAGATTAAGAAACTCACAATTCAACAATCAAATATCCAAACTGTAGGCGAAACCTTGAGAGTTTAGTTGCTAAGGTGAATGAAAGAATAACCTAGAAAAGTCTTTTTAAAAGTCTCCAAAGAGTCGGCCAAAAATAACATAAAAACCCTAATTAAAGTCCGGATCCTAATCCTTATCCCACTTGGACGCGCTAGGAAAGAAGTCGGCCCGTCGACGACTCTCCTAATTCTTATCCTGCTTCGAAAAGAAAAAAGAAACTACCAAAAAATAATGTACTCTCTCCGTTTGGAAAAAACACGTCGTTTACTATTCACACACATGTTTTTAGGTTGACAAAAACTACATAAAATATTTATTTTTTTAACAATTTTGTAGTTATTAATACTAGTAACTATAAAATTGTTGAAAAATTATTTTTTAAAAAAAAGATATTTTATATAGTTTTTTACCCTCTTAAAAAAAACATGCATGCATAATACATATCTTGGCGACTAGAGGAAGTATATATTTACACATCATGTGCCTACTTGGCTAGCGTAGCGTTATTTCCCCTTTGTCCATCCATACTTTTAACGTCTTTTGACGCAAAATGCAAAATATCATTGGATGGTCACAACAGGTATATCTGAAATGTTGCTTAAATTTCTGATGTCCAAGGTTTAGATAACAACAATTCTTGTTTCTAGTGACAACTAATGACCGTTGCCTTCTTACTCGAAACATGGAAATGATGCTAGAAATTGTCAACTAAAACTACCCTCCAAATTCACTTGTGAGCCAGAAGCAAGTGGATACATCCAAATTCAAGATGAATCAACGTCTAATATCGCCGATAGAACATCCCGCGATTCCTGCAGCCACTACATGTCCAAGGAAATAACGGAGGGTCAAGGCAATACAAGTGGATACAAGTAATGTGGCAAGTATCACACTGCATAAGAAGGTCTTCAGGTTCTCGAAGATTGCATTCGCAACAAGCTGGCTCGACAGATGACACCTGTATTATGAACGAGCAGTGGATTAGCACTAGCAGCCATATATTGGGGAAACTTTTAATAAAAGGTCTGACATATTGTGATCTTGGAATCCTATGTTAAGTTCAGCAACTGTGCAAGAACTTGACAAGAGCAATGTCAAAAAATAATAAAAGCAAAATGCCACTGTAAGGTTTGCTACCTAATATGATCACAATTCACAACAGTAGAAAATCAACAGAAATAAGAAAACTACATATATTAGGAGATCCATCTTCACAATGAAAATGTTTACTGCATCATAGTAAATTGAGTCATAATATATTATATCCTTGTCACAGCAAAAGCAAACTAGTATAATTTTATGCTGCGGGCTTGGGGGAAGCAGATATGCTTAAAACCTCTATCCCAAAGAAATAACAAATTTACTGCCTGCAGACATTTCAACCAGACTCCCAAATTATGCCTACAAGCAAAAGAAACTATAAATTACCTGCATATTGCCAAAAACAGGTAGATCATCAGGGAGGATAAATATATCCTGTGTTGATGAGGCACAAGGAATTGTCTGAGAGTATATTTTTTGGTCCCTGCAATCTGCATCGTCCACTTTTGTAATGGTCGTGAAAGTAGCCTTGCACAAAGGGCATGTTGATATGTCTTTCCTTTCAAAACCTGCAACAAAATTTTACCAGGACAGTAGTTATTCCTTGAACAGATGAATGAATGTTTGCATACAAAGTCCAAAAGAAAGGTAAATAGGCAACGACTCCGAATCGTGTCCTTAATCAATCCAACCCCCATACTTGAAATAAGAAACTAGACTGACTATATAACTACTCAACGATGTGCTAAATATATTCTTCAAAGGGCCACAACTATATTAATACTGGAATAAGAGATAATTAAGGCTGTCTGGATGAAATATTCTTCTCATCCCTTAATTTATTGCAGCATTCAAGAAGATACTATGGCTTACTGTTATCAACAAGGCTTGGAATCTAGTGCAAACACATGAACTTTTAAATCAGATCAGCCATGGTATTGGCTTTCATAGAGTGTGCATGTATGATATCAAGATAACCATGAAATTTTAAAGAAATGACAACTGCATACCAAGGAATCAGCCCAGGTTTGGATGCACGGAAAACAAAATCGATGCCCACAAGGAAGAACTCCCCTCGTTGAACAGAAATCAGTCCAACATATCACACATGACAAACCCAATGAAGTAGGGCTTCTTGGATGTTGTTCAACTTGATCTGCAATTTTCAGCTCATCTTTTACACATTCTACATCAAAGATAGTATCCTCCAAGGCTCCTTCAGGTTCTGTCAATCTCTCTTCTCTTTGAAAAATCAAACCTTCAGCACCAGTATCAAGCATTTCAACTACCTCCCTCTAAAATGAACCTTGATTTCTAGCATGCCTTTGGCTGGTAGAGACATCATCAGATCTCTCACTTATCCTTCCTTCATTTCCATTTCTCAGACTATATTGGTTAGATGTACTTGCAACATTCTGATCAACATTGATAATTTCGTTGGTGAGGCATTCCTTTCCATTATTATTTAGAAATTCCACGGGATATTTATTAACAATGCCTTTGACAAGCCGACGACTAGTACGTGGCGGATCAGTTGAGATTGTGTCTCTGCTGCTATCATAAATTCTCTTCTGCTTCCTTGAGGGTTTGGAAGCTCTTTTACTTGATTCCTCACACTGCAAGAGCGAACAAATATCACTATCAGTGACTATAAGACTAACTCCAATGGTTAAGCGTGAAAATGTACATATTTGCACAAGGTGCTTAAAAATGCACATCACTTTTTTATATTTTACTCCATTGGTTAAATGTGCATTTTATACACACCTATCTCTAAATAATATGATTAAATTAAAAAGGGAAAGAAAACAATAAAAAACAACCAATAAAAATGACTTTACTTTATTGAAAAGTGATAAAAAGTTTTTGCACACGGGGGAGGTGATGTGCTTATATTTAAGCACTTTGTGCAAATGTGCACATTATAAACACTCAAAAGTAACCATTGGAGCACAATTTGCATCAAAATGTGCATATTTGAGCATTTGCACCATGCCATTGGAGTTAGTCTAACTGCAGGTTAACTTCTAATTTCTATATTAATCAGACATTTTCATCAAATCTTGATTTCTTCAAGTAGCAGATAATCAGAGCACAGAGAGGACATTTTGGTTTTGATAAAATTGATAAGCCTGAACAAGCAGCATCAATAAAATGATTTAAAGAAACAAGTGGAAGGTTGAGAGTGGGTTAGGCATTGGTGGAGGGATAACTGTGGAAAAGTAGTCTACTTAACTAGTGAGCAAATTTCAAAAAGTTTATCTAAAAGAGAAAACATCAGCAAAGATCTAGGTATGCTTCCCAAAGGAAAGAAATCAACTAAATACTTGGCCACAGAATCAATACAATTAGTCGTGGCTGATATATAAGGGAACGCAGAAGATTGCCTCATTTTCTGACACCAAAAACATTTAAGACCAATCCATTTTTTTACTTTGGAGTCAGACACTTCAACCACATTAAAGTAGTACACAACACAGTTTCTGCTTTTTCACCAGGAATAGGAATCAAACAAATATTGAATTAAAGATGATAACAAAATTAGTGAAAACTGAAAATACAACAATGATATAAAACAATAATGTCCCCCTCGAATAATCATTTAGATTGAATCAGAGAACTGCTACAGCTCTAACAAGAATTGATATAGGAATGACTTCAGATAGCTCATGACTCAAGGAGTTCAAACAAATAACTTCTGCAAATTCAAGCAGCATAAAAAGATTATAACGCTACCTTATTGAACAACCATCTGTCTTCCCAGTCATGATGTTCTGTGTTTTCATATTCGACATCAACAACAGGATCAGTCCGGGATTTATATACACCATTCAAAACCAATTTGTTCTCTCTCAACACGCCTACATCTGAAACAGCTGGAACTTCCAATAAAATGGAACCCACTTGTTTTCCACTGCAAGAAGATTGAGATTCAACAAATACATAACGCTTCAGTACGATAAATCAAATTGTGGGAAACATAGTACATGACTCTGCTTTTTACTACCTCAACCGAGTGTAGGGCTGTTCTGAGATACGCTTCCCTTCCTTTATGCAGTCCTCGAACCATCGGTGATTGACAATTTTAGTGCCAAACTTCTTGGCTAGCTTATACTTTTCGCCTTCAAATTTCCAACAAACCTATCCACATTACCATAGACTCATTGAAAGCTCCACAAAACACTACAGTATATAGAATAAATCAGATCATGAAATTAAATTTTGTCTCAGAATGTAAAATCTCATAGCAGTATAGCACTATTCACTATGAATCAACTTTAAGGACCCCACTGCATATTCTATAACAATTAGCATTCTTTTGAAACCCCATCAGTCTCAAAAATGTAATTTCTAGAGATTTGGCATACGATCTTCAGATTATGAATCTGCTACTAATAAAAGTACTATTCTAAACTCCATCAAGATTTTAGATACAAACCAACAGAAATCGATAAACAAAATTGATCTGGAAAATAGGAGACTAACCAAATGCGTAATTGATCTGGAAAAAGATCCAACATAGCTGGCACCGGAGAGGGAAATTAACTTGATGAGCTTAAATCGCTCAGAACCGTGGTAGCCACTGACCGAAGCCACGATTGCCTCCATTCCTTCCATCCACTACAATCTACGAGACGGTTGAACTCATCAGAGAACAACAATCGACAAATCCAGTAAAATCAAAGCGAAATCAACCATTAACTCGAAGAACAAAATGCGAAAACCAAATCGATTCTACCGGTTTACCAGTTTAGCACAAACAAACTCCCAAACCCTAGGACAACCCATTCTACCTGTGATAGAGCGAATTAAGCAAGCAGCAAGCAGCAAGCAGAACAGTATTGAGAAACGGAGAAAACGAGATGAGGCTTTCAGGGCTGATGCGATGTGATGTTAGACCTACTTGCCGGGAAATTGAAATTTTTTGAATTTTGAGGAGTGACGATGGAGAACGGAGAGAGAGGGTTTTATACAGTGATTTTATTTTTATTTTTTTTAAAGATCGATACAGCGAAAATTAGGTGAAATTCTAGAAAACAGCCCTTTAAAATTTAAATACATTATTTGCACAAAATCACCCCTTAAATTAAAATTTTCAGAAAACCACCCTTAAAAAGCTAGATGCATGCAAAAGACCACCCATCTAACCTTTTTCATTAAAATTGTTGTTAAATATGTAAAATTATCATTTTTATCCTTCTGCTTTTAATATATGTGAAGGGTAAAAGGGGGGTCGAGAGGTAAATGATGAGCACTTAAGAGAACCTCGAACCAACTAAATCAAAGATGACCAACTAAATTAAGGATCAAACACTTAAGAATTGTCAAGAGATGAACCAGGATATTAGTGATAAAGGAGAAAATAGTGATTTTTCACTTTTAACATTAAACTTAAGCGCCCCTCTGCTGCCCACTCCTCAAGCGCCCCTCTGCTACCCACTCCGACTGCCTCCCCACACGCGTCCACATGAGGAGGAACGCACCTCCCATTTAAAAGTTAACCAGTAGTTTTAAGAGTGTTAGGTGGTCGCATGTGCGACGCAGGAGAAATTGAGTCTATTACCTCTTTGTTGTGTTTTTCTATTATTTCTTTACCATAGATACAGCTAATGAGATGAAATGAGTTAGTAAAGTTTAGTCCAAAAAAAATAATATTCAACTAATCAACTAGATCAATGTTGGCTTAACTTTAAAACTTAGAGTTTGTTCATTTTATTTGAGTATTTATATGATTATTTCAAATCTTAATAATTTGAATTAAAATTGGACATTTTGGTATTTAGGAAAAACGAATGAAAAAAAAAACAAGCAAATCTAATTTCAATTTTGGGAGTTAGAATCATCTGCATACACCATTTCTCTATCACAATATCAATGGAACTCACCATTAATGTCATTTGATGACCAATTGGAGAGCCAATAGAACAGAAAATCCATTGACAATATAGGATTTCAACACAATTTCAACATCCAAAGATTGATCAAAGGGATTCACCGTAATTCTTGAGTCTAGAGCAGTCGGTCATGCTATCCAAAATCACTGACCATGGCTAGCAGTTAACCCTCATGAGTCATGGTGGAGAAGGCATAGGCACGAGTGTGGAGGAGAAGGTGTAGCGGCGCCCTGACCGTGCTCCGATTCTATCTCATCTCGGCGACGCTGTCAAATCGGAGGAGAAGGAGGTATCGGATCGGTGACTCTGCTGCAATCCAATTACTGTTGTTCGATCTCTTCTTCTTCACTGGAATGGAAGGGGAGGAAGAGATCCGACCATCCATGACCCTAATTGACACCACAGGGAGTCCGATTTTGGTTCGGGGATGGAGATTTGATGGAAAACGAGGAGGATGGTGATCAAATCAACGAAAAACGAGAAAGAGGATTGAGATTCAACCGAAAACAAGAGTCGGGATGGAGATCAGATCGACGAAAAACAGAGGATGGAGATTCGACGAAGAACGAGAACGGGAATGGAGATCTGATGGAAGTGAGCGAGAGAGTGGTTGGGGGAGTCAGAGAAGTAAACATAAGATGTTCGCGTGAAACAAGAGGGTGAAGTAGTAAACCCTCTTTTTTTTAGGGTAAACAAATGGGTTTAATTCATTGAGGCCCATAACAGTAATAATCCTTTGAGGGGTTAAACCAAACAAAATTTTATGGGCCAAGGTCTAATATTCCTTTCCCTTGTAAGATTTTTAGTCAAACAAACAAGCCCTTAAACCATCACCGCACCAGCAAATAAATCTCTTTAAGATAAGCACACTGAAGTTAGATTCGTGGTATGCACTATCGTTTTTCGTTACGGGAAAATTGAACCGAGATTGTTAGGAAAATCGAACCAGATCGATGACTGCCAGAAGAAAATAAAGACTAGGTAAAGAACGACTTATTACAGAGAACAAGCAAACAACGGAAGAACAACAAGGGTTTTCTCCTGGCTTAAAAAATCCCCCTTTCTGTACTTGCAACGGAGGAGATTTAGACCCATGCGACCTGATCGCGTCCCCAAAAGGGCCAAAATAGCAATCACATTAAGCGGAAACATAACGCAGAAATTCAAAGGTACCCAAAAACAAAATTCCAGCAAAATGGGATTTTGATCATCTAGAAAGCAGTAATATAGGTAAACCTAGAAAAGGGACGGAAAACACACACAAAGTAAATGCAAGGAGAGAGATGGTTGGGGTGTCCAACCTTAGTCTTTGAACTCAAAACCATGGAGGATTTTCGGTGGGAGACGGAGGTGATGGAAAAAAACCCAGCAAAAGCTTTTCACCGCCTCTTTGAATGGGTTACTTTTAGAGTGTTGGGAGTGATAATCGGAAGGGAATCGCTGACAGGAAGGGGGAAACGAGTAGGGATAAGCAGAGATTCCGATTGCAGTGGACGGAGAATTAAAACCCCTGTGACTCTGTGAGTGTGGGCTTTTGGGAGTGGTGCAATGGGGGCCACTTTCTCCGTGAAAAAATAAAATAAAAATCTTTTTTTTTCCACTTTTTCTCATTGTTCACGTGATAATCAGGTCCTGATGTATCGCTTGGACTACGATTATAGTTCCGAGTGAGGTCTGCTTGGTTTTGTTTTTGTGATAAAGTGCGTTTGCCTGAGTTTGCACCGCTTTGTATTGTTGTTTGTTATCATTTGTAGACGGTTCTTCCATCTGCTGGACTGGTTTGGCCGGATTCGAGTTTCATATATGTCTGAACTCGAATTCTTACCTAGTAAAAAAAAGTTAAAAAATAATCAATATTAATACGAACTTTAAAGACCGTATAAAAAATAAAACTTCGTATAAACGATTTCACATTAAACCAATTTTGATAAACAAAAAATTCCAATAATTTTTTGATGTATTAACTAAATGCTAAAAATTTAATGATATGACATTAATAGTTATAATGCATAAATATAATGTTTGAAAATAAAACTAATTATTGGTACACCCAAAGCTTGCTCTTAACTTACTTTTTATCTATCACGCCAACTTAAGAGCTTCATTCTAAATTTTTTATTTTTTACCCTCATTCGTGAGCTCAAGCCTTGAACCCTTAATTTTTTATTTTTTTATGAGTATAAGTCGAATGAATTTTTTCCACAAACATATACTCCCTCCGTATCGCAAAACTTGTAGTTTTAGAGTAGTAAACTTGTATCAAAAAACTTGTTATTTTAGCTATAATTATTATCTTTATAGGTAATGATTGCTCTTTTTATAGGTAATAATTAGTGCTTTTAGGTACTTTATCCTATAAAAGTAAAGGAAATATAGGTATTATTAATAAGTGTGCATAAAGCTAAAACTACAAGTTTTGTGATACGGAGGGAGTACTATATACAAAGTGAGTGTCTATGTTTAGATAAAATGAAATTATACACGGAAATATAATTTTTATATTTTTTTAAAAAGCGAAAACGCTCATTTTTTTTATAAATATGTGTTGTTGAAATTCATGCCATTTGTTTTTATAAAAGGCAAGGATTCGGAGATGGTTAACCGCAGTTAAACCATCATCCAAGAGCATCCATCTCGTCGATCTCAACAGAGACCCGCTCGACGATAAAGGACGATAAGAAGCCGGTGTGAGCCAATCTATTAGCGACATGGTTCCCTTCACGAAAAGGGTGTGAGAAGCTGACAGATTCGAAGGAGTGACAAATATCGTGGATATCCGAGACCGCCATCTCAAGCTCCCAAGGGCAACGTCAAAGTTCCTTCAGGACATTGATCAACAAGAGGCAATCTCCCTCCACCCCAATCCGAGAATAACCGGACGTCGACACCACCTAGAGACCAATATAGAAGGCCAAAACATTCCGCATGCACAGCGGAAACTCCTCCAGGAATATGGGCGCCACAGAAGATCACCGCCCCCTGATCATTTCTAATAACGAAACCTGCATCAGCGGAGCCAGTACTATTCCTGGCTCCATCAATGTTGAAATTCATGCCATGATCCTTTTTTGGAGTCTATACAAGAGACTTTTAGTTTGAACTCTTAGCTTTTATTTTTATTTTTTTTAAAACTTTCTTTTTTTGATCAACCGGTGGGCTACTGCCCTTGGCTATTATTCATATTAGCAGTTGGTGAAGAAACTCCCTCAAATTCAAGCAAATTACACATGAAAGGAGAAGGCACAGTGTATTCGGCAAAAGTAATAGAATTTTCAAAGGAAAACCGAGCAAGGGCGTCTCCAATTTTGTTTGCTTGACGCTTGACGTGGACCACGGATACCTCCAGGTTAGCGTCTTCCATCCACTTGCAGCACTGCACGACCAGATGATGTGCCATAGAGTTAAGCTTTCCTCTCCGATTGAGCATCTCGCACACCATTACCGAGTCCGTCTAAAGAACCAAGCGTGGGCAGCCGATTCGTCTAGCCATCCTCAGCCCGTGGTAAGCAGCCCACACTTCCTCCATGAGTGGTGTACATATCCCACAGCTAAAACTGAATGCGAGCAGGAACTCTCCCGCGGCATCTCTGAACACACCCCCACCTCCTGCCTTCCCCGGGTCCCCCTTAGCTGCACCATCAACATTAAGCATCACCCATCCCGCCGTTGAAAGGGCCCCCAAGTTGTCCGGCTGTCAAGACAGGGCGCGGGCTGGTGGAGTTCGAAATATATATAATCCCAAGCATCCTGCAGTGACGCTCTAGCTGTCAAGGTATGAACATGAACCTCATCCTTGCCTTCAAAAATCAGTTTTGTTGCGGCACTTCCAAATGCACCAAAGCAAGGACGCAAAAAAAGTTGCCCTCCTGTCTTCCTTCTTGGTGTTTCAAAAATCCATTTCCTTGATGTCCATAGACAAGAAGAAGCCAGAATTTCCTGCCCCCAATAGCTTTGTCCACTGCGTCTTAACACTCGGGCAATCCCTCAAAGCATGAAGACTAGTCTCGGTGCTTGAGCAACGCGGACAAGCTCCCGAATTTGACAAGTGGCGACGAACTCGGTTCTTATATGGCTATAGCTAAGAGCCAAAGGTTCACCAATAAACATGATCTTATGAATACAAACTGGATTTTAATGTTAATTTAATCATCTAATTTGCACTCAAAATTGATTTTTTCAACCAAAAATACATTAAATGATTAACAATATAATGCAACGTCATCAAATTTTCGAATGTTCGATTGCCACGTCAAAAGTTTGGCCAAACAACAACGAATTTATAAGGGATGTGCATAACAGGGATGGATTATAAGTTGTACAAATTAGACGAGTAAATAATTGTAAGTGACTAGTGGCTAGTGCCATTCTAACATGGAAACTTTTCAGTGTAAATCAAGTGATGGAAAGATGATGATCTCAAAAAAAAAATGATGATGAAGATCTTGCACTCTTGAGTAAGGCAGAAACAAAGAACACATTATCACATCAAGATGTGCATATAAAGGAGGTTGTTTGTGCTAATCAAGGCGCCGAAGGAGGTACTCAACCTCGACCACCTTGGTCAGAGGAATCACCCACTCGTCGTAGAGACGAGAAATAACAGCAGGATCGACCTTGTAGGTGTTGCTGGCGGCTGTGTCGTTGAGAGCCACATTTTGCCCGAAAACCATGGCCTTCTTGGCCACCCTTTGCTTCACCATCTCCTCTACTTTCTCATCCGTCAACAGTCTCATCAGCGTGTCTTGGTCCTGAACTCAGAAGCCACAAGATCATAGGAGCATTAACAATAAAGATAGAATTGGTTTAGAAGACGGATGCTTGTGCTTAAGGAAAACCCGGATCACCAAACGTTCGTTTGGTCCATTTTTCTGACCTTTGAACGGATTGGAGGTTCGTAGTCGTTAGGAGCACCCCTGAACTTGGCTTCGACAACAAACTTTCCATAGTGTATCCTCCTAGCCAAGGCCTAAGGTAACGTTGGCTAAGTTAAGTACTCATGAAGGCCCAATTTAAGCGAAAAGTAGCTTCAAAACTGCTTGCAAGTACAACTACGAATGTTGAAGTCATAAATTAAGCAAAGACTAGTTTTTACTTTTTACCTGCAAGCAAGTGAGGTCGCAAGCCACGGTTGATGCATAGTTGCCATCATCTCCCTCGGAAGCAAACAGCGGAAGAAGCTTCTTGAAGTACAAGTCCCATATCTGACTACTCACATTGACTGAGGCAGCAGCAGGATACAAAACCTATACCGTCACAAGATTACATTCCGAACTTCATTTCTATCTGAAAATGGCATAGCTCCCAAAACAGTAAAGCCAGAATAGATCCAGAGAAGTAGAGAAACCCACCTTTGGGAAGCTGTAAGGAGGTACAATCGGAGGTAGACAGTTAGGAAAGAAAGGAGTCTCTTCGGGATTTTCGTATCTGCCAAACTGAAACACAAAGAGGCTTAATTTGGGTTGAAAATTTGAAATTATATCAGCCAGACAAGCTCCAGACATGGCAAGAACATAAATTCTTATTCAAGATTCCTCCCAAGTATCGGTATGATTCCTTTCCTTTGTATAGGTAGGAGAGGAATGCGACTTAACGAAGCGAATCAAACACCTTTCTAAGGGCACAGGCACACAGACACCATGTTGGTACCAATCTGATTAAACAATCTAGCTATTTCTCGATGCTAAAAAATCAGGAATATTTCTCTTTCAATTCAATTCTAACAACCACCACTCTGATTTCACTAAGCTGTTTGGTATCCAATACACACTACCGGGTATAGGTATAAGAATCCGATACTTGGTGTTTGGAATGACCCGGTATCGGTATCAAATTGATATCAGCCTCCCAAATCCATACCAATACCGAAACCGATAATACCAATTATAAGAAAATGCACTGAAAAACTAAAATGCAATCAGATGATTAAACCAAAAGGGAAAGGGTTTTGGATAATGAAAGCGAAACGAATCGGATAAAAATCAATACCTTGGCTTGGAGGGCTTCAGATTCTCTGATAAAGAGCTCAGCGAAGGAGCAATTCAAAACAGGAATCTGGACTGTCGATTGGGCCGAGGGATGATCGTACGCCTTGGAATTAAAGGGGAATTTCGCCCGCTCGATTAAGCCGAAAACGATGGTGTCCTCCAGTCGGATTAGGACGTTTCGGATGGAATCGAGTGACAGGGGATCATCGGTTGCTCCATTGCTGCCCATTTGATTCAACACCCGGTATATAAATCGAAATAAAGATTGAAGCTTTTTGATTGGAATGACGACGGGAGGAGGAGGAAGAGGTGATAATGGAGAGGGTAGTGGAAGACTTGACAAGTCGTTGTGGCGACCACTTTATAGACCCGAAATGGCGTGGATTTGGAGCCGTTAATTGAGGAGGAGGCTGCAGAAAAGAAAAGGGTTAAGGAATTTGCCTTCATCGCTTTGCTTGTAAGCTTTCGGACACAACCAGTGGCGGATCCAGGATTTTTGTCGGAGGGGGGCTGAAAACTACAAAGGGATGATAGGATCGATGCTTCTCGTTAAATAGGATCGATACCTCTCATCAAACTTAGCGTCAAAACTTTTCAAAGCAACATTCGAGGATAAATAGGGTCGATGCTTTAGCTACATATTAATCTTATAGACAATTTCGAGGGTAAATGACCTTAAAATTTAGATATGAGGTAAATTTGATGCTAATTTTTATATCTACCCGAATTTTTTGGTCACTCAAATTCATTGAAATTAAATTATGAATTATAATGGGACAGGACATTGACTCATAATATTAAATGTATACGAATCAGTCAGATTTACACAAATATCATAGCAGAACACCCACACGGCTGAAAAACAACACAATATATGTTTGCATCTTGACCGGTCAACAACTCATCCAAACCAAACTCTATCAATATATAAAATTCAACTTAAAACTCCCTGCTCTCAATCCACAAATTGATTCTCAAATCCACAAATTTACCCCAAATTGATTACTAAATCCAAAATTTTATCAGCAAAATCACAAACCATATCAAAATTGACCCAAATTGATTCTCAAATCCACAAATTTTAATCTAAACTAATTGACATCTCAATGAATTCTACTTAAAAACAATCTAACTAAATGGTAGAGGAGCAAAACTCCCAAATCTACAACCTACAATTCCAAATCACAAACCACAAATTCATTTCTAACTACAACCACAAACCACAAATTCATTTCAAGTGTAAGGAATGTATTCCCCCAAGGTGGCCTATCTATTGGTTTGGATTATTCAACATCACTAAGGGAGTTTGTAGGTTGAACAGCATGTCTAATGTTAAAATTGGTTAGTCTGCTTTTCATCCTCTTTCTTTTGACGATTGCACATCCCAACTTTAAGGCAGTTCATTGCTTCACTTGTTCTAATTTGTTTCATTTTCCTATTAAATGCGGAAATCTACATTTTTGGTATTCTTTTTTTTTTAAGGTTCTATACAAAAGAGTGGTTCGAATCTGGGAGTTTATGTGTTCTCACTACTACTAGAAGGAGCTCATGAAGTGGTCCACATTAGCAGTTAGGCTAATGTAGCGGTTTACTTTAGTGCTTAGGCTAATGAGCAGTTTATCTAGTTGTTTAGGTTATTGCAAAGGTTCAGGTAGTGATAAGAAGAGGTCAGAGAGGATCGGAATCACATCTCTATCAGAGGGAAATGAAATAGATATCCAAGGATCTATCTAGTGCTTAGTGTTAGTGTGTTACCATCTTTCCTCATTTCTGTTTTAATCTTAATCTCTGTATTTCTTGTTCCTAGCAAAAGCTTTAAAGAAGCTTAGCACTGAAATAGAAATACAATGCCATATCTTTTTTCTTCCTAAATTACCAGAGTATCTCTAGTCAAAGAAACTGGACCTAATTACCTGGGGTCATCTGTGATTTTTTGCACTTCAAAATAATTTTGGATAAATCATCACTATACTCTGGAACCTCTTCCTCAGGAAGCTGGATGATCTGATCTTTTGTTCCTCTTGGCATCTGAGGCTTCCTACCTCAGTTAGTACCCGATGTCAACTGATTTTAATTTTGAGATTCTCGTTGCAATAATAGATAATAACACAAGTGGAATGCTGCGGTGGATATATAATCTCGCTACTTGCAATGTCTAGGAAAAGAAGGACAAGAAGAGGAAAGGTAACTTGAAATGGATGGTTTTGAAGTTTTCATTATTGTTGATTTTTTTTGGGACATGAACAGGCAGATATATTACTGAATTAGGAACTGAAGTAAGAATGATGGCTACTCTCATTAGATACTATTTGTAGATTGATAGAATGAATCACATATTTTGTTATTATCTAGTTTCTGACTTGTTATGTTTGATGGGTGATAGTGTGATTGGATCTTGTAATTGTAGATGATTGGACCTATGCCATCCGATAAATATTGATTTGGAACACCGAAAAGCTGGAAAAACATCCATGGGATTTATTCAGTGATCTAATTCTGTTGTCTCTTCTTGATCATGCTATCATTGAACTCAAGGTAATCACTATTGAGCAGTTATTCTGCTACTCAACTTTTCCCTTCAGATACAAAACTGCTACTCAACTTTTCCCTTCTGATACAAAACTGCTACTCAATAATAGATTTCCATTTTTTTTTATTTGCAGGGGGCTATGATAAGGAAGATAAAGCAGCTAGGTCATATGATTTAGCAGCACTTAAATACTTATCAATGATGAGGGTGAAACCCATTTATTCCTTCCACCTTTTTTGGCATTAAAAGATTCATGTATAATCAAAATAGCCATGTGGGCTGTAAAATGGATCAAAAGAAATAAAATAGTCATGTGGGCTGTAAGATCTGAAAGAGTGCGTACCTCAGGAACGAAACGAGAGACTCCAAACTTGATGATGAGGACTATGTGTTCGACTACAAGGATGGCAGCCAGCCCAGGCTCCAACTTCCACTTCCCTTCAGCATCATACAAGCACACCAGAAATTAATGGAGAATAGTGTAAGAAATGAATATTGAAAGTACAGAAACTATGAACTGTTACAAACATATATACTTTACCGTTGAAAGCGAACAACAAAATAGAGAGAGGGAGAGGCAGAGTACCTTGAAGACTCGAGAGCAAAAGGATGTTGAATTAGAGTTCCGACGCCTCCAAAACCTAAAATTACAATCAAATTAGGATGTTTCAACAGCTTTCCCTTTTCATTTTTCAGATATTAACCCTTTTGTAAAGGGAATAAAAGAAACAAGAGAATGATGTTTCAACAACTGATGTGGAAATTAAGATTTCCTAAACTAAATCTAACAGTTTCAGGATGATTAACTTAAAATATTCATTTGCATAACATGAAAAGATAATAATTGAAAAAAGAAGACGAAAAGCAATTATTCCAATTAAAGAGGCATGAGAGGGCACCATGGCCATGGGACAGCTCTCTCATCCTCTCAGTTAAGGGAAGAACAGTGTATCATGGCAGTCATGAAAAAAAAAAAACAGCAACAAAAGTTGTAGAGATTAACCAAGTCATCTCTTCAAAAAGGTCATAAGGAAAGAATAGCAACAAAAGTGACAAACACCTCAGGATCACATGGACCCAAGAGTGAAAAGTGAACATAAAAATGAAGATGAGATAGGAAACAAGCAGCTAGAACATAAAAGTGAACAAATGTGGAGTAGAAGATGAGATCAACAAATCATAGTGATAGAGAGCTATATCAATCACTCCTCAGCAGAAAATAGCACAGATCATACATTTTGCACTTTGGGAGGTAAGAAACTTAACAATGGTTATGGCTCATGTTAACTATGAAAAGTTATAGGGGGCACAGATCATACATTTTGCTATAAAATTCTGCTTTTTTTTCCACCAGTAAAAAGGAACAACGACAAGCAAGAGTTATGATTAACTCATTAGAAAATAAATTAATATTCCCTTTCCAATATCCTCAATCTTATCAGATGGTCCCTAAAAGTGTTGAAGAATCAAATGACAAGCAAATCTTCATCTAGATCTAGTCTTGTATATTGATATTCAAAATGCACACTATGAAAGTCAGTACTTTCAAGGAAGGTGCTATATTACTTAAAAATTGAAGGATTTCCAGGAGCGTTGATTTTGTGATAAAGACAATATTCTAAGTTTAGCATACCTGCACTGCTCAATTTAGGAAGATATGTTCCGGATACTCTGGATTTCTCCGATATATTATAACACGGTTAGTTTATTTAATACACAAATACAATCGCATAATTCTAACATTATTGACTAATATATGTATTGATGCGATCATTTCAAAATAATGGTACCTAATATTGAATATTGATCCTATAGTCAGCACCTACGCCACAACTAACAGTGGATTATGTGGCATTTATGGTACCTAATATAATGTCCTAGTAGCATTTATGTGGCATTTTTGGTTGAGTGATTCTCCAACCCATTCCTAATACTAGAAATCCCCTCAACCAAATACATGTTATATAATTACAGTAGTTACCCAGCAAGGTTAGTTGTTGCATATATGTGTAACTAAAGAAACTTACTAGCTAGTAAACAATCAACCAATGCATGAAAGTGATTAATGAATTGCAGATGAAGATGAAGAGGAAGTGATTAACCGAAATAGTCTACTCAATTGCATTTCAACAAATAAAAAAACAGAACTTATGAGCCAATTAAAACCGGCAATTCAAAAACATAACCGAACATATACATCATTATAGCTAGTTAAACGATGAGAGGGACTTACCTTGCTGGAATGCAAATTGGAATTGAATTGACGACTATAAAGCACTGAAGAAAGTGAAAGGCAAGGTAAACCAAAACTCCAAAAGCACCGTATAAACCCTAGGATTGAGAAACCAAATTTTTGGTTAGGGTTTCACTATTATAGTAATAGAGAGTTGGATGACTGTGAGATTATAACAAATAGTTGACCACCTGTGTTCGATTGCGGCAACGGAGGCTAGAGATGAGGAGATTGTGAGAAATTTAGGGCGAACAGAAATTGAAGCAACCTCTTGATGCCGGAGAAGAGAAATTGAAGCAGAAATTGAAGCAGAAATTGTGGCTACTAAATCACCTTTCAAGCAGAAGTCATCAACTTAAGGGAGGATGATGGAGACGAAGATGGGAGCGAGAGAGAAGGGAGGATCAGCCATGGCGATCGAGAAATCGGGGGGAGAGAGAGAGAGTGTGTGTAATTTGGGGGTTAGGAACCTTATGTTTATCCGTTTTACGGATATTTCGCGTGGTGACCTTCAGTTATTGAGTTTTTCGTGAGGTAACCAAAGTTTTTTGGTATTTCGCATGGTAACCCTGTGTTTTCTTACTTTTTTGTGTCGCGTCCTTTTGGGTTAAATTGTGTACTTTTGAAGTCTTTTGGGCAAAAATTGTAAATTAAAACCAAAACCCATCTTCAATCCCCCGTTTCATCTGAAAAAAGAGAGAAGATAGGCGATAGCAGAGGGAAGCAAAGGCTCGAGGGTGATGAGAAGGTAAGCGGCGACCGAAGGCGATCCCGCTGCAATAGGCGACAATTCTGACGACGACGGCGTCGGAGATGGATGCAAGAGGCGGCGATTCTGACGACAACGACGTCGGCGACGGCTACTGGAGACAGGTATTTATGGAATATCTTGGTGCTGAAAAATTAGGGCTAAAATAGGGTTTGAATTTGGGGTTAATTAGGGGTTCAAATTTAGGGTTGAATTGGGGTTTGAAATGAGATTCAAATTTAGGGGTGAATTGAGATTCAAATTTAGGGGTTAATTGAAATTCGAATTTGAGATTGGTATGGATTTATTTTGTTGGTGTTTGTTGCTGCATTGAGATTCAAATTTAGGACTCAATTAGGCTTAGAATTTTGGAGTTTGTTGAATGTAAAGTTCCAATTTGAAGTGTTATATTCATATTTCTTTCTTATTTTAACACCATACTTGAATGTCATAGAGAGCAAACTATCTATGAACCTAACTGAATGTTTCCTCTACAGAAGGAGTGGACAATCTTAAAGAAGCTCAGAATCAAAGAAGAAAAATATGCGGTTGGTGTCTCCCCATGCCAACACTTCTGGATGGCTGCTTTCAAATTCAGTGGACAATCTTAAAGAAACTCAGAATCAAAGAAGAAAAATCTGCTAGGGGTTTGAAGATATTGTGAGATTTTGGCTTTAGGTGTTGGGAGTTTTAAGATAGTGAAGGAGAAGGTTGCCATCAGACTTGGTGTGAATTTGATTTATGCATTGGTGTGATTTTATAGTTAAATTCAAACTAAAGTTGATGTCATATTCAGCATTATTGTAAAATTCAGCTTCACAAGTCTTAGCTGAATTCAACATGTAAAATTTTACTTGTATTCAGCTGTCAGATTCAGCATGTGAAAAATGGAGTTTGAAGATATTGAAGATGTTGATGTAAAATTCAGCTGTCAGATTCAGAATGTTAAGATATTGAAGAAGTTGCTGTAAAATTCAGAATTTAAATTTCAGAAATCATACAAAAATGCTAACAAGTCTTAGCTGATTTCCCCACAAGTTTGGTTAAAAGTGCTAACAAATAAATCATACAAAAGTGCTAGCAGTAACCAAGTGTTTTAGTCTCCAATACACATGATACTTAGCCTACTCTTGACTTCCGGCTATCCAGGGTGCTGAGCTCATCACATCATCGATTGATTGTAGTTGATCGTCACTTTTCATTTTTTGTGCCTTTATATTCAGAATACGCCTTGCAAAATGACCAAAACAGATCATGCATGTGTTGTCCAGGATATTTCTTCTTGAAGTTGGCACATAAGTGGGTACAACAATATCGTCTTGAAGCGGTAGGCCACACATCCCCGAGAGCCGGTTCAACCCCCTAAATAAGATAGAAACATAATATAGTGTTTTAGAAACATGAAAAATGTAAAAGAGTTAACTCTAAGCTGCTAGAACTAGAATATTTACATACCTTTTGTCTATCTGATATAATACACCAAGTATCTCTATTCACATTCACCAATAGCTCTTTCAAATGAGAGAAGAAAGAAGACCACGTGTCCTTACTTTCATTCTCGTATACACCATATGCTATAGGGAAAATCTGATTATCTCCATCTAGAGCAATAGCAGATAACACAACCCCACCATATTTTCCCTTTAAATGGCACCCATCAACTCCAATTAACCCTCTACAGCCCATAATGAACCCTTCGATCATTGGTTTCAAAGCAATGAATACACTCTTGAATTGAATCGGTCGCTCAGGATCATTTGTTGCAGCCCTCCACACACAATGAGCCTTGGAGTCGGGATTACTTATCTTCAAAACCTCACAATAGCCCGGCAAACTAGCATATGATTTGCCTTCATCTCCATTAAGCATCCCTTCAGCAAGTTTCTTTGCCTTGTACAAAGTGGTTGGCTTTAGATTAATTCCAAAGGCTTGATACAAGATTGAGTTGATGGTTTTTCCTGTGATACTTGCATTTGCACTAACATCTTGGAGAATCTTCCGGGCAGCCCAATCGGCAGTTGCCATGGGATTGTTCTTACCCAACCTCATGCAAGCATGGATATTTTTCAATGCTTTTATAGCCCAAGTGTGTCCATCTGGCAGCCTTGAAGCATGAATCCTCCAATTACATTCTGAATCTGCACACATAGCCGTATATCGCATTTGCTCATTTTTTACCACTACAATGGCAAATCCCTCTTGAACACAATAATCTCTCACAACATCTATCAAAAGTGATTTGTCCATAAATATCATCCACTCTTTAAGATTGATTTTTCCAAAGTCATGACCTACATAAAACTCCCCATTATCGTAAAGCCTATCAAAATAATCTTCTTTATCCATTTTCAAATCATCTTCTTCAAGAAAATCAGCCACATCCTCATCTTGTACAACCATACCTGCCACATCGCCATTTTCTACTACAACACCAGCCATATTGTCGTCTTCTAATACACCACCAGCCATATTGTCATCTTCTGCTACAACACCGGCCACATCACCATTTTCTACAACAATACCAGCCACATCAACACCAAGCATGTCACCAGCCCCTACATCAACAACCATTGTTGTACTCTGATTGCTTGAAATGGATGCACTTCTAGATGACCGAGAATTGTTTCCAACTTTTTGAAGATGTAAACCTCTTCTTCTTGCAGTAGTGGCATGGATTTTCTTCACTCGGTCATGTGATTGTGAGTTCATAGAAGCATCCTGCTGACCAAAAATCAGAGATGTTGTTCTATGACTTGACCTTGTAGCTGTTGAGTTCTCTACATGCCTTTTTGATTCAATCAGACCCCGCGCCAATTCCACATTCTTACATGGCGAATCACCACATCCAATTGCCAAATTAATCAACCTCTTATCATGTAATGACTTGAACATATTCATCAAATCACTGTCACTCTTCAATTGAAAGTTTCAACTATTGTGTGCGTACCACAAAGTTGGTTGCTCGGGAAGTGTCATCCCAATTTTAGCCGCCTCTTCCAACAAATGGACAAATAGGTCAAGAATGTTGCTTTCATCTGTATTGTCCACTTGCATTTCTACATATTCTGATTGGTTATAACGCATTCTCACCACTTTATTATCTCCCATTCTGCAAGAAGCTACAATTTATATAAAAACAGTGAAATACGCCAAAATAAACCCCAAATACAAAGCCTGAAATCAAATCGCAATTTTAACCCTAAAATCATATCTAACGTAGCCCCAAATTTGATCATCAATTCAGCCCTAATTTAACCCTAAAATGAAATTGCAATTTAGCCTCAAAATTCAAATCCCCAATTTCGCCCTAATTTCTCAACAACTAGAATTTCATACCTAACTTCGATAGGCGTAGCTGAAAAAGGTGTCGTTGCCACTACAAACGTGTGCTGCCTCTGGTAGTCATCGTCTTCGGTCGCCGCCTACCTTCAACACCCTCGAGCTTTGGCTTCCCTCTGCTATCGCCTCTTTTCTCTCTTTCTTCAGATGAAACGGGAGATTGAAGATGGGCTTTGGTTGTAATTTACAATTTTTGCCCAAAAGAGTTCAAAAGTACACAATTTAACCCAAAATGGCGCGACACAAAAAAGTAAGAAAACACAGGGTTACCACGCGAAATAATAAAAAACTTTGGTTACCTCACGAAAAACTCAATAACTGGAGGTCACCATGCGAAATATCCGTTTTTTTTATTACTTTTTTAGAACCATTGGGCGACAAAACCAATGCCTTTGTGGCCCAAAAGCATAAATGGGCGACAAAAGTAACTTTTGCAATTTTTCTCAAAATTATTCCCACAAACAGTGATGAAATAAATGTTTTGTCGAAATTTCTATTCCAAGTACTCTCCAACGGTCACATAAATTTGAATATCAGCTCCTCCCTAAATCCAAAGAAAGCAAATCAAACAGCTTATCTCCACACCTCCTCAGATTCAACCTCCCTAAAACTCAGACTGAACCCCTCCAACCTAAAAAGAAGACTGAACACAACGGCATGAAGATACTGAAAGCAATGAAGAAGGTGAAGAAATTCTGGTCAAGGAAGAAAAAAAGGAAGCTGATGCCCCAAGATCACAGCAACTACTACACCCACCCTCCTCCTCCTCCTCCGTACCCACCGCCACCCCCGCCACCGTGCTTCTGCCACTTCTGCCAACTGCCGCCACCTTGCCCGGTGGAGCCTTCCGCTCCACCGCTGCCCGAGGAAGAGGAGCATCTGCTGATAAGCTCCCAACAGGAGTTGATTATGATTCTGGAAACAACTCAACCACAACCACTTTGCCATCAGCAGTGTGAGTATCCCGGACCGGCTCTGATGCCTCGGACCCAACCTTCCGGTAGGGAAAGCCAGGTGTTCGGTTTCTTTATCCGATGCTTCCTCCCGTGTTTCGGGATTGAGGACGAAAGGGAGAAGAAGCTATAGGCTTTCCCAAATGCTATACACATATATGATGATGATGATGTAAGTTGCTGCATTTGTTGCTTGTATAAAGCTATGTATGAGTCTGTATGTCTGGTTAACCATTTATTCCAACCAAGGTATGATATGATATATTACTTTTACCTGTTTTGCCAAACTGCTCTCCCCTGTAGTGTTAGGATGCATCAAACCGAGGCAGTTAGATACGATGTGTCGATGAGTAAATTATGTAGAAATACAGCTGAGACCAACAATGTGCATGACAAGCAAAACGCTATCTGAGGTTCCTCTAAGGGACAAAGTGGTAACTCGGTTCTGACTACAATTACGACAGCTCTGATTGTTTTACTGTCGGTGTTTTAGTACTATAGCGAACCCATCATACAGAGAATCTTACATTAGACACCAAGGGAAGTCAAATGGTATTGTTCAAAATGAGTGACTATTCTTCATGGCTACCATAGCTGCATTTGACTTCGTTCCCTTCAACAAGCCTCTCAACTGCATCTGAAGGAAGTCCAATCAATTCTAGTGTTTTCTCCCATACCATATTGGACGTTTCAAGATTGTGCGTTTCCTCAGAAGGGTTTGCTGGACGGCAATCTTGGGAAATGAAGGCACACGTGGGCCATTCATCAGACCTCAAGAGATCACAGTATTCGGAAATCTGAGGATCAGTAGCTGCAAAAAGTGAACTTCTTGCGCCTGTGAAATTGCAGATTGCACCATGATTAGTGAAATTCAGGCATTGTGATCTCTCACAAGTGGTATATCACAACACAAAAATCAATTGTTGAACACTTAACCTTCCTGCGGACTAAATATGAAGTAAGGTATAAGATGGTAACCAGTTTGAATGACTCCAGGAAGATCCCTTGCCTGCAATAATAAATATATATTTATGGTTGATCTGAAAATGATTTTCTTTCCCATAATTGAAAAAAAACCGACCCTTCCAATTCAAAGAAATGAGTTACTTTAAAACAGAAATAACATGGAAAGCAAACACGAGTAATATAATTCCAGTAACAAGATAAGGAGAGAGAATAACTAGATAAACCTACCACATTGGTTTGCACAATGCCAGGAGAGACACAGAGTACATTGACACCAGCTTCTGCTGGCAGCCGCTTTTGGAGGACACTACTAAACATTACCTGATAAAAATGTCATATTAGATTCCTTTACGCTACGTAGCATCACAAGCATTTTACTAAGCATATTAATGTGTGAAATACTTCAAATCTTCCAAGGAAGACATTGCACCAAGCTATAGGAAGCCATAATATCACCAGATCAATCACTACAATACTCAGACCCGACAAAAACCAAACCCACTAAGAGACTCATCTTCCAAATTAAGCAATACCAATCTTTGACAAATTTATTACAATCCCTGAAACCAACTCCATCAGGTTGGTGAACTATCAACAATTTATGAGAATTGTACATCAGCAAATCACAAATGAGAAACCATTAGCCACTTACTTTGCTTTAAAAGTTATGAATAGTAAGAACAAAATTGAGTCATGTTTATCTATTACTCTGACCAGGAAGCCACTTCTTAGACAGTGCCTTCAAATAATAAGGTTCAAAGAGCGAACGATGGGAAAGCTTTACTAATTAAAAAAGGAATAAATAATATGGATGGCAAGTGGCAACACTTTATTTTGCATGGCTGGTCAAGAAGTAGTAGTTTAGTGGATATTTTTCAACTCCAAAGGTCATACAGAAATCCTCTCTCTACAATTGCGATACACTGACGGCTGTGCATATTTGACCCTCCCCAAAAGCAACCTGACACATGAACTTTTTGCCACAGTTGTAGACTGTGGTTTTGGAAATGCTCCTAGTAATAAATTAAGGTATCCTAGAAATTATATGCCTAGAAAACATACGCCAAAAGAAGCTAGAAACAAATCATTCCAAAATATAAAATGCACAATAAGATTAGAAAACAAGAGAAGATTGAACTAGATTGCGATAGTATCTTCAAACTGTCCTGTACTCCTTGCATATACTCAGTGCAGAACACAGCATTATTGCTGTATTAATGCAATAAAATCAAAACATGGCAAATTGCTTGCCACAAAAGTCAACCCATATTCACTTTTTTTCTTCAAACTACTCTTTGGTTCTTTATTTAAAATAAGAATAAGAAACAACCATCTTTTCATCAGGGACGAACATAACCTAGGTACTTATTTGGTCGTAAAACCAGTGCAATCTTATTAAATAAATTCATAAATACAGTACAAAATTAGAGAGTTAGTTCAAGAGAGCATCTCAGTCACAACTCACACAAAAAAAGTGCTGTAGCTGAAAGACTGAAATAAATTACGTATCTAGAAGGAAATAACAAAAAGAAGGTAGATGATGTTCACTTTAGTTCTTTTTCTAATGGGTGATGATTTCAATGGAAGCATAAGATTTAAGGTAACAACCAAGTGAAAAAGAAAAACAATTATTCTTATGCAAGCATAGAGTAAAAAACCTCTCCTCAAGCCACTTCTGAGACCAGCATGTAAGCATAAGAGATATGTTACTGGATATATAATATTTTTACAGATGAAGGAATATTCATAGGGATACTGTTCCAAGTCCAAGGTTAATATCTTGCACTAAGTATGATGAAAAATAAAAGAAAGGGAAAGAATGCAAATCAACACAGAAAATAGGCATCGTAGTAATGTTATAAATAGCAGCAGTAGTAGAGCACCTGAGCCAGCTTGCTTCCTGCATATCCCACTAAACTTGAAAATTTTCTTTTTCCTGAGACAACATTCATATCTTCAGGGTCCACAAAGCCAACAGAATGCATCTGTTACATATAAAACTCCACACCTTTAACACAATTTATCTAATAATCGTCGTGCATATTCTGATTAAAGAACCAAAGATGACATGAAAAAGTGGAAGAAACTTTACGAATTCCGAACTACTTTACAAGGACAATAAGTCAAGAAAGATAATAAACCGCAAACTCAAATCAAACCATCAACAACATTCTCTAAAGTCAGGTCTATCCTCTAGCAATGTAAGGTTCAAGGAACTTCAAGAAAGCCACGAAGTAAAAATAAGCCAGGGTAGGTAACAAAGCTCATTAAGGATGAACCAACAACCTGTCAGGTCGCTGTAAAGCATAAGACTACCTTTTTGCTACATGCAGAAGCTGAAAGGAAAGAATTAAGAAGACTCCCTAATGGTTATATTTGCAAACAAATCAAATTTATCATCACAAGATGATCAACTTAATAATATAAGGGTCTACATGATCAATAAACAAGTTTAGAGCTTAAAGGTAGCAAATGCATGAATAAATTACTTTCGTAGAAGATCTATCGAAAATTTTATGTGATGCGCTGTGGGAGACTAGGTTTTCTGATGGTTAGATTGATGTCCAATTTCAGATGCAGTATAGGCTTCATTGCTGGCAACGAGAAAATTTCCCAGGGAACTTGAGTCATTGTATGTACACATTATCAACACAATTCCCTGGAGTCCCAAAACTGTTGAATGTTGATCACAAAGCTATATAGGAGAACAGCACAGCTTTAAAATTTCTTATCAATAGCTCAAGTGCCAAGTCCATTGTAAAATATTTGCAAGGCAGGGCAGAGGAATCAGACTATACAATACCGTCATATAATGGTCGTGCATCAACATCCATTTTCCAAATACGTAAAATTGTAAAGCATCTCAAAAACTTTAATAAACTTTCTTCCTTGACAGAAAAATGTGCTAGTGTCCCTTGTTAAGTTGTTATCTACTTATGCCAAAAGCAAACCCTCGGGGGAAAACCCACCATACTACAGCACAACAAAAGATAGAAAGGCAACAATTGTCTGCAGCACAAAAACATGTCCATTTCTTCACCCTTCCACTACAGTAGTTTATAAACAACACACAACACATGAACATGCATGCTGAGTAAATATCGTCAGTACAAGAGTTATAAAGTGTTAAAAGGATTCAACTTACGATAGAATTCACATTGATTATCCGGCTTGGTGAGCCCCGTATAAGTGAGGGCAGAAGCAAGACGCAGAGCAAAGCAGGAGCTAAATGATTTACTTGCATGTGTTGTTCATAGCCATCACTGGAAAACTTCTGGGGTTCTACAACAGTGACAAGGTGCAGGATTAAATGAACAGAAATTATAGTCTAGGTAACAAACAAATGCAGTATAATAAATGTAAAGAAAATCTTGAATTTCAAGGATAAGGACAACAAGAAAATGCTTAATGCAACATCAATAATTACACCACATTATCATCTACCAGACTGTTATAGTTTTATGAACATCAAATATCTATGTTATCTTATACTCCTATAACACAAACAAGACTAGCATCCAAAACATTCACATTCCAACGGAATGCCAACCGACAGATTACACCCAAAAGGTCATTCCAAAGAATTACAGCTTTGCTTATTGCAAAGAAGGGAGATAAGAACAAGGACCATACGGAAAAATTCCCAAGAAATAGGAACAAGGTGGAATCAATAGAATATAAAATTTAATACAAGAAACAACCGATGAAAACCCACCTCCGATGGAAAAAATTCCTGCATTATTAATTAGCACATGCAAAGGCCCCATCCTTGAATTCCATGCTTCTGAGAATCGAACAACTGATTCCAAGGAGAGCAAATCAAGCTCCATTACCTTGAATAATATAAAGATCAAGAGTGGGATGCATTAATCACAGTTGCACAAACACAAAGCAGCAGGCACAAAAGATTAAAACTGAAAATACAAATGCAAATGCAGGTTCGAGTATCATATAAATCAATCTAATATAAATATACAGACACCATGACAGATAGCTAAAAATAGAAAGGGCCCCAGTCGCACACAAGTGGAAAAAAGAACAAAGGTAGTAGATGAAGTGCATTAGTGTATAAAACTGTTAACTTTACTCAAATCCACAAGTTAGTTGCTTCTTGAACGAACGAACATGTTGATATAGCGAGCATCGAAAAGGTTAGAACTAATTCCTTAAAAAGCCAGATTTTTATCGAGATCTGTTTAGAACCAGACAGCATTGCTGCACTGGAGCTATGCACAGTATAATACCATTTCCTGAACAAATTGAAACTTCTGGATCATCAATTGTAAGGAGTTTAGCATTAGACGATCACTCGTCCAGATATGAAGTTAAGAGCAAACAACACGAGCTTAAACAGATATATTTATATAAATATAAATGAAATCTCTAAGCTTTAGCCAAACATGAAGCTTGTGTATTAGTAAGTCAACTTTATTCAGTACCTCAATATTTAGAGGAAGGCCTTTACCCGACCATTCGGCCTGCCATTTCTGAATCAACTCTTGAGCGGCTTTCGGATTCCTCACAGCCATTACGACGTGCGCACCAGACTCCGCCAACTGCCTACATTCCAACAAGAGCATCAATGCTAAGTTTGAATGCACTTGGAACATTAACAGATCCTAGAAACCTAAACATAAACAGTCAAATCGATCTCGTTTTAAGCCGATACAGCAAACGGAAAGCAATCAACAGTTGAATTTCATGTGCGTGAACTCATACTTGCTCCAATCAAAACCAAAAAAAGAAGAAAATCAAGATACCTAGCGGTTTCGAGACCAATACCGCTTGTGCAACCGGTGATGACGCAAGTGATGTCGTTGACGGGAGGCAGAGGCATGGGGTTCAGCAAATGGCTGGCCCAGATTCGCTGAAATAGCATCTCGCCGATGATGCTGATCCAGCCTCGAAGCCACTCCATCCATCCCAATCCGGTCTTCGCCTTCGTCTTCCTCTCCGATCCCTCTCTCTCCTTCGAACTCATTCTCTCTCTGGTGTGGGAGTGTTCCAGTTGGTCTACGGAGGAGTATCACTATCAGATTCTCTGGTGTGCTGTTTACAACAAAATACAACTGCTAAAATTGCAGGAAATATCCCCCAAAAGTTGGTAGTTGCGCTAAAGTACACCGAACTTTTCAAATTTCGTGTAATATCCTATACTTTAGCCTAAGTTGTTTTCGGTATCCCACATTTTAAATTTTGGGTTTAAATAAATGTTAAGGTATAATATAAATATATTCTTATATATTTCTATTAATTTTAATTAAAATATATAAATATATATAATTTTATATATATGCGGGACGGGACGAGATTTGCGGTATTTAAACTCTCCGTCCCGCGTAATTTTTGCGGGACGGGATCGGGACGGGATTGGATTTTTTTTCTCTAAATCCCACCGGGATCGGGACGGGATGCAGGATAGAACGGGATTTGCGGGTTTTGTGCCCACCCCTATTTTCATATTTAATGAAGAATCAATTTTTTTTTGCTGGATTAATTTTAGTTTTTTTTTTACTTTTGTTTAATATCTTGATTGGAAAAATGACATTAAATGCATAATTGATTGGAAAAATGATATATTGATTGAAATACGTACGTACAAGATATTGATTGGAACATTTTAGTTTTTTTTTTGCTGGATTAATTCTCTCCTCTTATTTTTTTTTTGAGAAAAAACCTACAGGCTATCATTCATTATCCATCATAATCAAATTAGCAATGTTCAGAGGTATAGTATGCAAAGAGAAAAATAAGTTTGAGCTAATGGGCCTTAAATTGGCTAACCCATGCGCAACCCCATTCCCATTCCTACGCACATGAGACCATCGCACCTCTTCACAGCTCGCAACAGCACCTCTAATGGCGTTAATCAGGTGCCCCAACTCGCCCTTTCCAGTGTACCCTTGCCTCATCTTACCGACGAGCGCCAGACAATCAGTTTCAACATGCAATTTCTTGAAGCCCCTCTCAGCAGCTGCATAGACTGCCCGAAACATCGCCTCAGCTTCTCCTACTTCTGCATCATTTGTAAACGTCATTTGTCGCTGCCCAGCAAAACAGAGCTCTCCATTTTCGTCCCTGCACACGAAACCTGCGCACGAGCCATGTTCCTCGGATAGTGCCGCATCGCAATTCAGCTTCACAAACCCCCTTTCCGGCCTCCGCCATTTGCCTTCCCCCACCCGAGCTTCGACGATCGGGCGCTGCACCAGCTCCTCACCTCGCCCAGGTCTCTCCACAAGCTCAACAACCTCCGCCACAATGTGTTGTGGCCCTGTATCTTTCCCCTCAAAAATCCTTTTTTTGCGTGCCCCCCATATCTTCCAAGCTTTTGCCGATCCCCTTGTGAATATGTCCATGAACACCGACCCAATATCCCTGGCACCCACACTGAATTTAGTCAATTCCGGTACTCTCTTCCACACCAACTTTGCCTTGACACATTCAAAGATTGCATGAAAGCCGTCCTCCTTCCTTCCGCAGACTTCACACAAATCTTCCTTTGTCACTCTTCGCTTCACAAGGTTACTTTTGCAAGGCAAAATGTCTCTAGCAACTCTCCATATAAATGATTTTGCCTTGGGAATTACCTTCAATTTCCAAAACCTGTTCCACACCTTCCCTTGGCTACCTTGCCTTCCACTACTCGACTCCTCCTCGTCCGCACTTCTTTCCTCCGCTGGTAGATAGTAGGCTGATCGAACTGTAAATACTCCATTCTTGCATGGTTGCCACACCATTTCATCCTGAACTAATGGATCCACCAGCCTCATTCTCAGCACTAATTCAGCGTCGCAAGGAGCCAGCCACCGTTGGACTTGACTCACATCCCACACTCCTCTCTCCCAATCAATAAGATCCCTCACCCTCATCTCCCTCGGACCCCCATATAAATTCCCAATCACCTTAAAAGAGCCGGGTCTCGGGATCCACTTGTCCTCCCATACACTCACTTCTTCACCATTTCCGATGACCCACATCAACCCTTTCAGCAACACCTCTCGACTTGCCGTGAGGCTTCTCCAAGTGAAGCTAGGTTGGTATACCATTGTAGCTTGGAAGAAGGAGGAGCCAGGGTAATATCTAGCCTTCAACAGACGTGCTAGAAGCGAACTGGGATCCTGAATTAACCGCCATCCTTGCCTCGCTAGGAGCGCAAGGTTGAACAACTCGAGATCCCTGAAACCCATACCACCTCTGCTCTTTGATCGGCTCATTCTCTTCCACCTCATCCAGTGCACCTTTTTTTTCCCATCTCCATCTCCCCACCAAAAATTGCACATCAGTTGCTCGATTTCCTCACACAATCCCCCCGGTAGTCTAAAACAAGACATGGTGTATGTGGGAATGGCTTGTGCGATAGATTTTATGAGGACCTCCTTACCCTCCCTCGACAAAGTCTTTTCCTTCCATCCTTTAATCTTCTTCCAAACCCTCTCCTTAACCTGATCAAAAATCACCTTATTTGATCGCCCGATTATAGTTGGGAGCCCTAGATACCGCTCATGCTTATCAACCTCTCTAATGTTCAGAATCCCAGCAATCTCCCTCCGTCGGAGCTCATCTACATTGCTACTAAAAGAAAGTTCTGATTTCGAGAGATTTACCTGTTGACCTGATGCAACTCCATAAGTATGGAGGATATCAACAATTTCGTTACTCTGTTGACAGGTTGCTCTCAGAAACAGCACACAATCGTCCGCAAAAAATAGATGAGACACTGAAGGTGTCGAAGCTGCAATTCGGATCCCTTGCGTTCTTCCCGCTGCCTCACTTTCTCGGATCATTCCAGACAGCCCCTCAGCGCATAGCAAAAATAGGTAAGGCGACAATGGATCCCCTTGCCTAAGCCCCCTCTTTGGAACAAAAGTAGGAGACGGAGTTCCATCCATAAGCACTGAGAACGATACTGACCGGACGCACTGCATGACCAGCTCAATCCATTTCCCCGCAAAACCTAACTTCTGCATACAATGCTCCAAAAAAGTTCATTCCACCCGATCATAAGCTTTAGCCATGTCCAACTTTAGGGCCATATACCCCCTCTTCTGCCTTCCCCGCGTCTTCATGAAGTGGAACACCTCAAAAGCCGCGAGTACAATTCTCTCCTCTTATGATTGTAAATGCATATGACAGTAAAATTTTAGTTTTTTTTTTGCTGGTTTGATTTTAGTCTAATGTCATTACTTTTTGTCATAATTTAAAAAAAAAAAAACAAAAACCTAGAGATATGGATTGGAATATATAAGATACTAATATTCCTACCCAAATTCAATAAGTGGTAAAGAAAAAATATGTATTGGATGCCGAAAGCAACTTACCCTAAAGTATAGGATATTACACGAAATTTGAAAAGTTCAGGATATTTAGAGCAACTACCCCCAAAGTTGGGGATATTTCCTGCAATTTTACCAATACAACTTGACAAATATGGACAGCTCGAAGCCTCGAACTGCTTCCTATATTGCGACGAATTGACTATTTTGCCCTTGATGTTTATTGTATTTTGTGGGGTATTTTACTCAAATATCATAATCAACCCATAAATCAAAGAGATTAAACAAAAGCATCAAAGGTGGTGTATGTCGAGGCGACTCCATGATTCGAAATTTCCTAGGAGAATCGTTTTCACAGCGATATCATTGTGTTTGGCGTTGGGTCATAATCTAGGTTGTCCCCAGGTATTAGGGTTAGGTTCGTTTGTTCGCCTAGATCTGTTAGATTGCCACTAGTTGTATTGCACTTCTCTATTTTAGGTTGTATGTTTGACTATTCGTCGTCTACCAACTTTGTCGACCACTTGAAATGTCAGACATGTTTGGCCTAGGCGTGGCCACGGGTTACGGGTCAACCCGTGACCCGGCGGGTCCGGGTTGACGGGTAGGCGGGTGGGGACGGGTAGCGGGTTAGGGTTAGGGTCGGGGATTTGTAACCCGCTGACCCGCCGGGTCAACCCGCTTTTTCAAAATATTTTTTTTTTGAAAAATTTATTTTTAATAAAATAAATTTATAATATTATGTAAATTATGTAAATTATTCTTAAAATAACTCACAATAATACATAAACTAATATGCAAAGTGTAATGTGAGACAAATAAACTCCATCCTTCTCCTTTTATAGAGTTGGAAGTCTTCCTTCCTTCCCCTCATTTCCAATGTGAGACAAAGGCTTTGTCCCACATCGAAAATATAGAGTTAGAATAAGAATGCATGGGGCTATATATATATATATGTATCCCACGAGTATGGATCATATGTACTCAGCCATTATTGTGTATCATGTACACAAATCTGGGTCGTTGATCTATAGAAAATGGAAGGATAAGATAGTGCCATGTGTATTGATAGCTTTAATAAAAAAAGGTGGAAATTTTCACCCAATTTCATCCAACTAAAACCTGAAGCGCGTGGTAATAATCAACAAAAACCTAAATCTCTAACTGGTTCCCAAATTAAAATAGAGTTGCCTCCTTCTTGCTCCCATGGAGGATAGCGGATGAGATGGTGATGGCGGATGGCGATGGCGATGGCGATAAGCCCCGACCTTCTCCGGATGGCGATGGCGATGGCGGTGTCAATGGCGACGGCGATGGGGTCGCAGAGGCGAAGGCGATGGCGAAGGTGATGGCGAAGGTAGCGACGGCGGTTGCAGAGGCGAAGGTGGTGATGGCGTTGGCGTAGCTGCTTCCTCCTCGATCCGCCCCTCCTTCCTTTGGATTCGGCATCGCTGCTTCCTCCTCCGCTACTACTTCATTCGGGCTCGGCGCATCTGACATTCGATGGCGAGGGCGAAGGGGAGACGCAGAGATGCGGTGGACAAGTGAGTGGTGAAGGAGATGCTCTCGATTTCTTCTACTGCTCAAGGCCTTGGCTGTCTCCGTTGGCTCTCGATTTCTCGTTCTCACCGGATTGCCGGAAACGGAATTAGGTTGAAGCAATTCGAAGTTTTGTTTCTCCATTTACTTTTCGGTAGGTAGGTGGTTTCTTATGCAATCTCTTGACCTTTTTGATCGAATTGTGTTAAGATCTGGCACTGCATGATCAATTTTGGGGTGGGGGGTTAATTATTGATGAATTAGGTTTGGGGGTTGGATCTATTTTTGCTAGGGATTTTGGGGGTTCTGTAATTTGATCCTATTGAATGGTAATTGCTTGAAGCATTTTTTTTGTGAGACTTCAAAATTCAAGGGAAGAAGGAAATCTTGAGTTACATTTTCAATGGCAATCGCAGCATATGACATATGTGAGATTTTTTAATTGGTTTAGTGACATGTTGCACCATCAAATAATAGCACTATACCATCGAATAATCAGGCTATACAATCGAATAATCAAGTCATACCATCGAATAATTTTTAGTTAAAAATTCACTTGGTGTTTTCAGATTGCTAGCCGATTAGAAAAATTCATCGATACCGTCGAATAATCATGAGATATCATCGCAAAATCCAGCAATAGCACTGAATAATTTTTAGTTATTTGTTAAATGACATAACTAACCGAATAATATTGTAACGTCATCGAATAATCAAGCTATACCATTGAATAATAAAGCAATACCATCGCATAATTCGTCGATACGATCGAATAATCCATATATACTATCGCATAATCCGTCGATACGATCGAATAATCCAGATATACCATCGAATAATGTCAAGAGAGTGCATCACACACGCCCCCAATTCAGTAAGTGAGCAAGAAAAAATGTGGGTCCCACTGATTTTTAATTAAAAAAAGCTAAAATTGACTTTTAATCTCAACCATCAATTTCATTCAATAAATGGCTCAGATTTGTGTACATAATACACTTTAAGGGCTGAGTACACCGGAACCAACCCCTGTATCCCGCTACCACATTTCTTCCACTTCACTTGTTTCCTACATTTCCTACATTGGAAATTAAGTTGGAAATGAAGTTTGAGAAATATATTCTCATATTTTTTTCTCTTACATCACACAATGAAATTATTGTGGATGAAAGAATTAATATGGAGATATAATCTTTCTACATTTTTAACATTTTATATCAAAGTGATAAAATGTGTTGTGAAGATAAAATCTTTATCCAGTACCTCAATATTTAGAGGAAGGCCTTTACCCGACCATTCGGCCTGCCATTTCTGAATCAACTCTTGAGCGGCTTTCGGATTCCTCACAGCCATTACGACGTGCGCACCAGACTCCGCCAACTGCCTACATTCCAACAAGAGCATCAATGCTAAGTTTGAATGCACTTGGAACATTAACAGATCCTAGAAACCTAAACATAAACAGTCAAATCGATCTCGTTTCAAGCCGATACAGCAAACGGAAAGCAATCAACCGTTGAATTTCATGTGCGTGAACTCATACTTGCTCCAATTGAAACCAAAAAAAGAAGAAAATCAAGATACCTAGCGGTTTCGAGACCAATACCGCTGGTGCAACCGGTGATGACGCAAGTGATGTCGTTGACGGGAGGCAGAGGCATGGGGTTCAGCAAATGGCTGGCCCAGATTCGCTGAAATAGCATCTCGCCGATGATGCTGATCCAGCCTCGAAGCCACTCCATCCATCCCAATCCGGTCTTCGCCTTCGTCTTCCTCTCCGATCCCTCTCTCTCCTTCGAACTCATTCTCTCTCTCTCCCTCTGGTGTGGGAGTGTTCCAGTTGGTCTACGGAGGAGTATCAGATTCTCTCTGGTGTGCTGTTTACAACAAAATACAGCTTGACAAATATGGACAGCTCGTAGCCTCGAACTGCTTCTATATTGTGATGAATTGACTATTTTGCCCTTGATGTTTATTGTATTTTGTGGTTGATGTGTATCGAGGCGACTTTCCGGAATTTTCCTAGGAGGAACGTCTTCGCTACCCACATGAAATCCTGAGGTAACGCTGACAGTAATGTCAGTGTTCAGTTTAGGAGGAACGGTTTCGCTACCCACATGGAATCCTGATGTAACGCTGACAGTGATGTCATTGTTTGGTAGCGTTTGTCGTAGTCTAGATTGTCCCCGGTATTGGGGTTAGGTTTATTTGTTCGTCTAAATCTGTAAGTTTGTCACTAGTTGTATTGCACCTTTCTATTTTAGGTTGTATGTTTGACGGTTCGTCGTCTACCAACTTTGTCGACCACTTGAAGTGTCAGACATGTTTGACCCTCGAATTCTTACCCTGATCAACCACTCATGACTCTTTTTATACATAAAAAAAATCAAGAGTTTTTCCTAAATCGAAATTCTCAATCACAATTTACTTAATCCAGCAGGGGAAATCCCAAAAATAAGAGGGATGTGTACTCATTATTTTTCATCTGGCATTACATACCACAGTATAATTCATAAGAACAAGAATTGAAGACTACCGAATTATAAACATATTTCCAAATGCAATCTATTTGAAATTGTCATCAACAAGCACAAGAAGGTTCAACGCTTGATCGATCTAGTTACATAATACTGCGGTTCTGCTGGGACTCTATTATCTCCGGTGACCTGGAAGCCGTATAGGTAATTGACACATTTAGTCGATGACAATTTATCAATAAACCCAAGACAGTATGATATAGTACTTACAGCTGTCCAAATTGCGAGAGATTAAAATCAGGCGCAAGATCCTGGACGATATCATTTGGCGGATGGCCACATTCCTGCATTTTCTGCATCAGCTCAAAAATCTTGGTGAAGTTATTGGGATCAGTGTCATAGACTCCCTTCAACTCATTTATGAGCTCATACTGGTAAGAGTAACGCCTGTAGTCTTCTTCGCTTAATGCAGATTTGTGATCCTTCAACCAATTAGGATACCGCTCCCCCAATTCTTTCATTGGTTCATAGAGAATTTCTTTGGATAACAGCTGCTGCGTCATTGTCACCACCATTGACTCCAAATCCTGCATAAATTTGAATCTATTATAATATGGCTGAACTGCCAGTATAGCTACTATATACATTGTGCTCAGAAACTATAGTAAATTAGCAAAACAAATTTCAACTGGTTGAACGTCGAATGAAAAGATGCAAATGTAAACAAAAATGAAGTTTATAGGTACAGAAGCGGCACAACTTCTGGGCTTGAGCAACACAACTTTTTAGTTTCAAAACATAAACCACGTGGTCAATTGGTTAGTGTAGCTTGGCAAGATATGCTTGGGGATTTTAAATTTTAAAGGTCTTAAAAGTTGATCCATTGATCAGATAACACAAATACACACAGTTTGCCTCAGAAAGACAAAATAAGAGCCGCTAGACCACATCAAATACAACAACAACAACAACGGCAAACCCAACATCTCCCGCTTAGAGCAGGGTCTGGGGGGTCGAGATGTACGCACCACGTCAAATAAAATATTAAAAAAAAATGGCAAGGATTAAACAAGTCTGGCAACTTTCTTAGACTGTTGATCTAATATAGTAACATACAAAAAAAGCAGAAACTAAAGGTGCATTTGTTTATAAAAAAATCAGGGGTTAAGAATATCACCATATTAAGACTGGAAATGAATCGAGCATGTGCAGTAAAATTGAAGGAAGTCAAGCATAATATGGAAAAGGACTTAAGGAGTCATGAAAACTTCAACTAAAAGCAAAATACTATTCAGTCTTAACCTATTTATTGCAAGAGAGAACATGGAAGGGAAATGACATATTGTGTGAGAAATGTAACATTAAAGGAACTTTATCCATCAATATCAGATCAAACTTCTCCACAAAACGGAGTATTAAATCAGCAAGCCTAACCGGTTATTCCCCAAGTACCTCAATTTAGTAGAATCATGGCATCTCATGCAAATGAAATGTTCTCAAAATGAACGACATTGGGCCAGACATTAGGGGTTTATGCTGTTTGCATACTGTGAATGAACTTCTTTTTTTTTTGTTTCATAGGTAGGCACTTAGGCCCATTACAATAGGGAGAGGCACATTATAATGATAAATGAACCAAGGCACATTTTGTTGTGTATGTTGAATCTTAGATGCATTTTATCTTAAATCGCTCATACTTGTTTACGGGTCATGTTAATATCTTTTTATATATCTTAGAATTTTGGCACAATTCTAAATTGTTAAACCTCAAGCCAAACAGCACTAGCTTAACACCTCCATAGTTTGGTGCATGTTAACCTTTAAACCATCTGCGATAAGGAAAGACAGTCAAGCCACAGGCTTTGCCAGAACTGGCAACAACACAACACACACATGCTTACAGAAAAGAAAAAACAAGGTAACATTAAAAAAATTAACACTTCACCTATCAAGCAAGGGATGGAAAACATAGTGATCCAGAGGAATCTACATGAGATCTTGAAAAATAACCAACACTTTGCTAATCAGGTAAAGGATGCAAAACCTATTAATCCTAGAGAACATACCTGAGACCCAGCAAGTTCCTCGAACTGCTTCACCAAATCCTCCAGGTTATCGGTATTTAAATCTCCACCTTCCCCAGACATGGCTACTGATTCCTCCAATCCCTTGACAGCTTCCCGGGTTTGCTTCCTTAGCTTGTTGAGTGTCTCAGACACATGTTCATTTTTAGCAGAGGCGGCCAACTTCTGCTTTCCTCTTGTCTTTTCTTTCAAATCCGGCAAACCTAAACCTAATCCTTGGATGTTTGCAGGCAATGGCGCTCTCTCTTCTCTTTCAACTGACTTACTTTCTTTACTGGGGAATTGAAAAAACCAAACCAGTTCAAACATTTATTAAAAAAAATTCAAGATTGATAGAGGGAGTTAGCCGAGGAGGGTTGGTTATACCTTGAAGAAGGTTTAAGATTCATATTTTAAAAATCATCCAAAGCACCTGCGAAATTTAAAAGGAATACAGAATTATATCAGTTCGATTATGAGATAGAAAGAGAGGGAGGTGAAGTTCACTCACTATCCAAGAGTTCATCTAATTCGCCAGTGTGGTTGGCCATGGATAATCACTGAGCTTCTTCCCACACAATGTGGGAATTAGATGAGGTATTGCGTGGATTCCGATCCCCTTTTGGGCAAGGCTTGATGAATGTGAGGAGGGGACCTGAAAGTATCATCAAACAAATTATAAAAAATGAACCCAAAAATCTCAACTATAACACTTCTTCGGTGTGAAGACCAGTCAGCCTAAACATCTACATTCAAGGACTCAATCAAACGGAAGATTTTCAAATTAATACAGTGGCAGATTATAATAATGCATGATAAACAGCTAAAAAATGTTCATACATTTACACAAATCTTCAAAGATTGTGCCTTTGGACTCATTTCTGCTACCTGTTTCTTCATTTACTCGTCTAAATTCCAGTTAGTCCTCCTTCCTCTTGATAGAAATCTTTGATGCTATCCGTGTTTCATTTAACCCTAACTAATTCAAACGCCAGAACTCATCAAATTATCATGAAACCAAGTCGAATGTCGAGACTCAGTCTTTACTTCAAACCTAAAATTCATGACCGACTAATTCAAACGCCAAGAAATCGTCATCTAAATTTATCGAATAACAATTCGTTTCGTGGAAAACAAAGGCTGTGATAATCCCCAAATTCAATTCAAAATTTACGAATCCAAAATTCTGGCACACTTACCAAATTCAAATTCAAATTCAAGGTTGTAAGATAAAATTTCAGCAACGCGTGGAATAGGAACAATCCGTCAACTATTCCGGTGGAAGTTGCGTAAGTCTCATCGGCGGCGTTCTCCGGCGAAGAGGGAGAACGAGAGAGAGGTGGGAGGACCGGGAAATTGACAACTTCAGAGATCATAAAGATATTATGCGATTTCTACCAAAAATAAAGATATTCTGCGATAACTACTACTTGACCCATTTTTGATACCGGGTCAATGGCCCAGCCCAATTCCCAGGGGTGTCATTTGAGCCCAATACTAGGCCCATTGGAAGGTATGAACTTGCCTTTTGAGATTTTAGATGAACATTTATAAATAGATTAAATTTGTAATTTTTGTCACAAGCTTATAAGAGCTTTTTAAAGGGTGTGACAGAACTTCTCTAGATTTTCAAAAAAATAGTATTACAAAAAACACTATAGAATTTGTCACGGCAAACAAAAATTTCCTCTTTTAATCTATCCACAAAAGGCTAAAGTTTTGATATATCTCTAAAATTTCATCTATATTTTAATTTTAAGCTAGATTAATCTTACCAAACAGGCCCTAAAATAAGTGGTCGTATTAGACTTTTGGAGATTAAATTATAAAACTATCAAAATGTGTATCATTACATATTTGAAGAAGAATTTCCGGCTTACCATGAAAGATGCACTTAGAAATAATAGTCCAAAAAAAATCAATCAACATGAAAAATGGTTTGTGGAAGGAGTTAAAATAGGTCATAATACAATTATACCATATGGTGGAAGATCTTCTAGTACAAACAAAAAAACCTTTAGTGTAAAAATCTTGAACCCCCCAAAAAACAAACCTCAGCGTAAAATTTGAACATCTAGCATAAAAAGTTGAACTCACATCTTATAAACATGAACTCTAGAATTTAAACCTTTAATGTGAAAATCTTAACAAGTAAATGTAATAATAAGTATAAAAAGATACAATAATATAAATAGATGGAATTTTTTCATCTATAAGATCAATAATATTAGTGATTCGATTTACTTTGACTCTCATAGATTGGCAATTGAACAAATAAGAGGGGAGGGAATATCATGAATTCACGATCTATATTTTGAGACGGAGCGAGTAGAGATTCATCCGCCAGAGTCAATCAAATGGGGTTCATAACACAAATATTGATTTACTGCTTTTAAAAATTTTATTTTCACATATGATTTGATTTTATCTATTTATAGACATATCTCTTATGTATGTTTAACAAATAAAAATTATATCCATATTATAATATTTAAGGGTATGAACGTGGGTTCATCAATGAGATGAAATTATAAAAGTTTGAAATAAGATCCTTAAATTAAGGTGGTACTAAAAAAAAGTGAATTACACATGACCACCCATAAATTATGCAAGTTTTCACATAACCACCAATAAAATTATAAATTACAGAAAATCACCCATAAATTAGATTTCTTTTCAAAAGACCACCCACCTATTAAATCTCCCTTTGTTTTGTTTGGAAAAACTAAAATAACCCTAGTTCTAGCTTATTTATTTTTAAATGAAAGTCATTGTAAATATTTTCCTATTTATTTTGTCATTTCACTTTGAAAAAAAAAAGAATTTAAACACTATAAAACATATATAAATGTCCGAGCCAATATATATTTATAAAAAAATTTAATGTGAAAAGCAGAGATTTGCAATGGCTCTTGTCGGTCTCCTCTTCTTCAAATGTTGAATATGTGAATATGCTCAAAAATAAACTCAAATTATTACTCTCTCGGTTTGGAAAAACACATTGTTTAATATTTACACGCGTTTTTTAGGATAATAAAACTATAATCCCTCCGTTTCTAAATAAGTGACTTTTTACTATTCAATATTAATGCACATATTTTAAGGTGATAAAAACAATATAAAATATTAATTTTTTTTTTGATAAACTCATACTTATTAATAATAAGTATAATATTATTTTAAAAAATAATTAAAATTTTAATATTTTATACAGTTTTTGCCCTCCTAGAAATACGTGTTTGACTTGAAAAAGTCACTTATTTGAAAACGGAGGGAGTATAAAATATCCATTTTTTATAAAAAATTTTTTTAACAATTTCGTACTTATTTACTGTAACTATGAAATTATAAAAAAAATGATAAAAAGATGAATATTTTAAGCAATTTTTATCTTCCTAAAAAAAGCGTGCATGAATATTTTTTCTCGAACGGGGGGAATAATTAGAAAACCCCAAATTATTACTTTTAAAAACCCAAGTTATTAGTTTTAAAAACTAATATATATGGGGGCATTTTCCTTTTTACAAATGGACATTTAACAAATGGGTGGTCCTTCGAAAACAAATATAATTTATGGATGGTTTTATGTAATTTATAATTTTATTGGTGGTTATGTAAAAACTAACCTAATTTACGGGTAGTTATGTGTAATTTACCCAAAAAAAATTATGAGTATAGACTATAGTCTCTGAATTCACGGACGTGGATGTTCTAAGAAGGGGTTTGGTGCGATATATTGGTGGCTTATAATTAAGAAGCTAGATATATAGGTACTCTTTTTTTTTTTTGAAATCAATATAGGTACTCATTTGTTCCGACAAGACAACAACCACAATTTTGAAACACTAAAATTTTCAATTTGTCCTTGAGCAATGAGCACTAAAATTTTCAATTTTACCAATCAACAACCACAATTTTGAAACAGTTCAAAGATTACGGGAAAAAGGGGTAAAATTGTAGGGTCTAGAGTTGCAAATTTGAACAAAGGTAAACCGGTTAAATCTTGTCCTCTCTTTTACCCTAATCAGGAGCGGATCCTTTAAAAGGTCAAGGGTGGCAGTCGTCCCCCAATAAAAAAAAAATTTTAATATATATGTTATTCTCGTCAATAGCTTCGATTTGATATATTATAAGTTCAATTCCGACACTCGGGTAAAAAGTTATAGACGTTTAAAGATTGAACATGTATCATTTATCTAACTAATATACTTGTATCGTAATTATCGTTTATTAAACTTAAACATTGTAACTTAATAGTTAATACTATAATTAAACCCAAAACCTTCAAATTAGTATGCTATGTTAAAATATTTGAAAACTGTGAAATAAAGTATATATGATTTATGTTTTTATTCTAACTACACATTCATAATATTAATGATTTTTCGGGAAAAAAAATTTAGGGTTTAATTTTTCTTCCCTTCAACTAATTATATCAGGATCCGCCACCGATCCTAATCCGACAAACCTCATCGAACCATTCCTAACAACCCTATTCGTTAGGGTTTTCTCTCAACTCTATCGAACAAGACAGGCCGGTATCAAACATGCCCATGTCCATGTCGGGTGGTTCGATCAATGGTAAAGAGTAAAAGAGATATTGAGAGGTCTCAGATTTGATCTCTCCCTCCACCTCCTGATCACTTGGGTGAAAAAACCAAAGTTTTTTGCCTTAGTATATAAGCTAGTAGACTACTTATCTTATTGCTACTGCTCATTGGTTTTAGCATGAAACCTCACTCGACTTATATGCTAGCTAGACTACTAGCGCACAAGCGTCGTGCACATGACCCCTGGTCACAAGTCCCAATAGACTTCAGTACGTATTTAGTATTTACCTTGGTACTTGATTCTTGCTCGACTAATGTGTATGTTAGGCCACTAGCGCACATGCATGCGCCCGTGCACACGACCCCTAACCTGGTCACAAGTCCCAATAGACTTCAGTACGTATTTACCTTGGTACATGATTTTTACCGATATTATTAAACATATCAACTCAAGTATAGAAAACCCCACAAGATCGACCAACTCTAGTAGTGTAGTACATCACTCACTACAAGTGGACTCAAATCAATTACATCGTCCTCAACATCTATACTATGAAATTGAATTGCAATCATCTCTTTCTTGTATATGAAGGACCAATGTCATGGTGCTGCACTTCAAATGGCTGAAACTTGTCTTTATGTTACCATGGCGCAGGAGTAGCCGACGACGACGACGACGATATAGACGGATTAGTTCCTCGATTCATCGATTGTTGAGTGTGGTCTCGTTGACGTTCTCGTGGCCATTTTTTAACCGTGAAATTAATCCTCCTATTACCACATTATTTATATATCGAAAACCACTCGTATTAATGCTTATACTGTCTGGATCTGATCGGCAATGCACATTCAGTGAAGGGTCGAAATTCATAATTGAATAAATCCTTTACTTGACGGTAAAAGATTTATATATGTGTCGCGATGAATTTATTATATGAAATTTTCGTCAAATACATTGAGGTTGAGGCTAATTCGAGTGGTGTATGAAATTTTGACATATTTTGCTAAATGTTTATGAGATTTTTTTATTTTTATTTTTTGGCCAAATGTCCCTAATTCGTATGTGGTATAATTTGTCAACGTTTTGGTTGAAAATAAAAGGAATTAATTTTTTTTTAAAAAAATACATCCATTGATGCATATAGGAATTGTAAGAGAGAGATCCGAAGAAAACCTTAGGATAAAATGTGGCTGTCACTACTCACTAGTAGACAAAAGTAAAAATCTGACAAGATAACTCAAAAATCCTACAAAACGAGTCCAAATTTCGGCACAAGAATGGAGTCAAAGAATGATGCAAACCTTGGAGTCCGCATGAAGAAACCCATTGAAGCCGAAAATCAACCGAATTTGAGCACCAAAGGCATAAGCAGATCTCATAAATGTCAAAATTGGGGGATGATTTAGCTCTTTGAGGGTTAGAGAACATTGCAGCAGGATCTTTGGCGCTCTAGCCCTAAGGAATGGTGAGTTGGGAAAAAATACAAGAAAACCCAACATGGGGGTGTGATGAGTCAAGACGAGTATAAGAGAACTATATTTCATCTAGCTTCTTACACAACTGTTAAGAAAATCAATACTTCATATATTATTATATCCTCATTTATAACCTTAAATTTTCAACTTTCTTTGAAAACGTGGTGTATTTTGTTATCCACTAATAATTAACAAAATACTTTCATAAAGTAAATACTAATTAAAACATCTATATAATATTATTTTGAACAAAAATAATACTCTAAAATGATATAAATATTTTAGCAAATGGAGAGAATATGCCACAGAAAAAGCTACTCCCTCCGTTCCAAAATAAAAGTCGTTTGACTTTTCTGCACGTATTTAATGAGGTAAAAACTATATAAAATAGTATTTTTTAATGAATTTGTTTTTATAGGTCTATACTTATGAACACCGAGTATGAAATTATTAAAAAAAATTGATTAAAAAAATAATATTTTATAGTGTTTTTAACTCCTCAAAAAGCGTGCAGAAAAAAACAAACGACACTTAATTTGGAACGGAAAGAGTACAAAAATTATTTTATGAACAAAAACTTTTTTTTTTTATAAGGTAAGAATTTGAGTTCAGACATATCTGAAACTCGAGAGCCGAACAAGCCAGCAGACGGTAGAACCGTCTAAAAACCATACATACAATAAACATCTTTAAATGATATTTGAAACAAAAGTGATATCTAGCTCAAGTGGTAAGGGAAGGAGAATCAAAATCAAAAGGTCTTGGTAAGGCGCAAACACAAATAAACCACTATACAAACAACATAACCAGAAGACCTAGTCCAAGCAAGAAGTAGTCGAAGACGACGAACGAAGCCAAACTCCACACTGAAGCAGAATGTAGAATCGCTATATATATATACTCCCTCCTTTTAACAAAAAGTGACGTTTTAGAAAATAACTTAACTTTTAAGGAATTTAGATTATAGACAATAATACCCTTATAACTACACTTTCACCCTTCAATTAAACTAATTAAAAAATACGGAGTACATTAATGAAAAGGGAGGGGAAAAGTCACTCCTACAACTCTGCAATCTCTGCAACAAGCTACACTAAAAAATAGTGGGGTCTCTCTCTGGGGTGGAATTTGGCGGTGAATACAAATTTATTTATGGGTTGCAAATTTTAAAACTGAGAACAGTGGGGTATATGAAGTAAAATTGAATTTGACGCTAATCAAATTTAATTACGGGGAAATTAAGCTTGGAGGGAAGATTTTTTTCTAAACTAAAATAAGGCTAAGTAACATCCCTTTAAAAAACAATTTTTCCCTCTTAAAACCTTCTGTACACACCCATTCATTTTCTTTACTGCCAATACCAGTAGTTTACACTTACAAAAACACGTGGTGTTTAATGGCTTCTAAGTCCCGTTCTTTGCCCATAATCTTGAAACGAGTAGTCTTTTATAGCACCTGGGAAAAAAAAAGAAATCATGAGATACTTAAAAATGAAAGATAAAAGTGTTCATAAAATACCGTCATTGCTGAAATTACCAGGCTGAAGAAAAAAAGAAGAAGTTTTTAGCAATGTTGGAAAGAAGAATTTAATGTTTGGGGTATATATCCTGGTATGTAGTTATAGAAGGACGAGGAAGATGAAGGGCCACAAAATGTAGTCCGTTTGTGTGATGACTGATGACTGGTGTGGTGATGATTACTACTCCCCCTTTCTCATTCTCCAAGAATCATCCATTTTAATTTTAATAAGGGTAAATATGGAAAACAATGAAGAAGTAGTTTAAAACGTCAATTATTTGTGAACAAAATTTTTTCCTCAAAACGTCACTTTTTAGTGAACAGAGGGAATATATATCAGGACTCGATTATCCTATGGACCATGATGACGAAACTTATTATTAGTTTTAAAATGATTGAAACATCAACCCCTGATTATGAATCCCACCAAATTTCAGTACCTACGCCCGAGATTAATAAGATCAAATATTAATAAAATTATGAATGTACCGATCGACGCTAAATCAAAAGGTTTTGTTAATCTGGATTAGAGTCTAGCTAGAGATATGATAAAATAATTAATTATCCATATCATTCCACTTTGAAGAATGAATTAAGAATAAAAAAATTGATGGAATGGGCATATGTGATAGTATGAATTTCAACGTGTATCGTTGTTCATAACATTCGGGATATGTCCGAAAGTGGCTCCCGCCAAATCCAAAACCATTTTATTTATTTTTATAATAATAATAATAATTAATGTGTTCATAGCTGACTTTGTGTTGTCGTTTTCTCCAACTTTGACATTCCCTCCACTTTCATCATTTTCACTAAATCTTCCAAATTTTGGCAAATCATGACTTTCATGGACTTGCAACAACTTTAACATTTCAATTTTGCTTTTTTTTTTGTGTGTGTATTTTGCCTTCTTGATTTTGTGTGAATAATTTAAGAAAGGGCACAAGCTAGTTTAAAAAGCTTGAGTAATTTAAACCTCCAAATTGAAATTTAACAACATCCAATATATTTTTCATTTTGATCCAAAATTGTAGAACCATATATATATATATATATGGTATTTTATGTTCATGATGTGTACGTAGTTGTCGCTAATATAAGATTATCCACAATAATTGTGTGCAAATGTTTATTTTTAAATATTTTTTAACTTCATTGTTTGTTTTAAGACTATCCACAGTGGTTTTGTCTATAATGTATATATTTGCACAAGGTGTGTAAAAATACACCTTATTTTTTGGTATTTTGCTCCAATGGTCAAATGTGCATTTTTTATACACTGTTCAAATACAATTAATTTAAAACAAAAAAAGAAAACAAAAATCATAAAAAACACACCAATAAGGCTGTCTTGCTTTTTGAAAACGTTTTTGCACATGGTAGAGGTGATGTGCTCAAATGTGCACATTTGCACACCCCAAAAGCAACCAATGAAGCTAAAAAATGTCAAAAAAAAAAAATGCACATTTAGACATTTGCACACAACCATTGGAGTTAGTCTAAGTGTGTGCAAATGTACACATTTGAGTACGTGTGATGTGCAAATTTGAATACATCACCTCCCCTTATATATAAACTTTTACAAGTTACAACAATCAAGATAATTTCATTGGTTTTTTTATAATTTTTTTTATAAATTAATTGTATTTAAATGATATTTAAACATTTTTCAATTGAGCAAATTACTAAAAAAAAGCAATGTACATTTTTACATTTATACAAATATGTACATTTTATTAAAATCATTGTACATAATCGGTTTGCTGCTAAAACATCGTCGTCATATGTGAACGTCATTAATTATATAATAGAATTTTAAGTCGTGCACACTTTTGTCTCTATTGTCCATAGTTTTATAAGATTGAGTCCCACCATTATAAGTTGAATATCTACTTTCTACACCTCCACTTTGATGAGCTTCCTAGCTAGCTAGTCTAGTATTTGATGCTACTTTTGAAATTAATAAATCCAAAGAAAAGGCCAAAAATGACTTTAATTCCTGATGACTGAGGGTCGTGTGCACGGAGCGCACATACACTAGTAGTTTAGCACACAAGCCGAGTGAGATTCCATTCTAAAACCAATTGGCAATAGAAGGAGTAGTCCGCCGGCTCATATATTAGAGCTTGATATGTTTAACTTTCTAATGTGGGACAATTTTGGTCTCATTCACATCTCTAACAATAAGCATAAGAGTTAATAGGTTGTGATTTTTTGGATGAAATGATTGTTGTACATGGATTTAGTTGCACTGAAACCACAATATACTACTCCATCCGTTTTAAAATATAAGACTTTTACTATTCACGCACGTTTTCTTAGGATGTTAAAAACTATATAAAATATTAATTTTTTTATTAAATTTTTTTAATAATCTCGTACTTATTAGTAAGAAGTATGAGATTATTAAAAAAAATTAATAAAAAAATTAATATTTTATATAGTTTTTATCATCATAAGAAAGCGTGCGTAAATAGTAAAAGTCTTATATTTTAGAACGGAGGGAGTAGTATATTCTATCCGTTAATTAAAATTTGTAATTTTAGAAATCTGTGCACTATTTAAGAAAATAAACAAAATTACACTTATACCCCTAATTATTACCCTACTTTTTACTTTATTGAAATCTATAATTAACTAACATCTACTTAATTATTACAAGAATAATTCTGTAAAGGGGATGGCAAAATATCTAAAATGATATGTTTTTCTTAATAAGATTTACATTATAAAACGACATGTTTTAATTAACGGAGAAGGTACCTGTATAACATAAGAAATTCTGAAATACGTACATACTCCGTATATTGTAAAAGTATTGATTGTAAAAAGTTGGTTGACTTTTTACAATATTATAACAAAGTAATTATACCCACTTCCACTTTTTGCTTTTGTTTCCATCTCTATGTGACAAATGAAAATAGAAATTATTGTCTAAATTATTTGTTGGATAAGAGAATATATAAGTTGGTAAACTGTTATTTTTATTGTCAATTGGTTTTAGGATGTAACTTATTAGGCTTATGTGACAGGCTATTAGTGCACAAGCGCATGTCACGAGTCACTCTATTAATTAAAATTTGTCACTTTAGAGTTTTGCACACTTTTTAAGAAAACAAATAAAAATACACTTATTCTCATAATTATTACTGTTTTTTTTACTTTCTCGAAAGCTATAACCAACGCCTATCTAATCACTATAAGGACAATTTTGTAAAATGGGTGTCAAAAATCTAAAATGATATTTTTTTATACACTAAAATGACATATTTTTCTTAATGAGATTTACTTTTTAAAACGATATATTTTAATTAATGGAGGGTGATACTTGATAGTAGTGTTATTTCTTGATAAGAATATTAGGCCATGTTTATCAAGGGATACTCAGGATACTAGGAATACTAATATTTTATTTTTCTCTTTCCGCCACATCATCCTAGGATCCCATTCTTATTTTTCCCACTTTATCAATAATATCCCAAGTATCACAAAACCCATCTTTTCCTATCAATTCAATTTACAATTATACCCCTCTCCCATAATTATTTCCATCATTTACTAGCAAACCAATTTACTATTCTACCCCTCTCGACTCATTTTCTCCAATCCAGCTTAATTTATAATATTAATTTTCCGTTAAACAATATTATTCATAAATTAATATTATATATTAAACTAAATCGATGACTATATATTAACTTAAAATATAAATTTCATTTAAATAAGAGGAAATACATTGATTACTTCAAAAGAAATTACGCTACGGAAAATACATAAGCTTAAGTTCCAACTTAACAAACATAATACTAAACTAAAAATCCATTAATTATCTCCCACATTGGACCCGAATTTCTCCCAAATGTGTTCCTTCAAGTCTTCTCTAAGACGACGGTGTGTGACAGTATCACGTAGTTCATTCCTGGCTTGTATATAATCGTGTATAACGTTGGGAGTCCTAGTCGGCTGCGTCAAAGTAGAGTTTTCCACCGGGATAGGTTCGCCACTTATGCCTTCTTCAAACTGCGGAATCTCGTATCCATGGTGGCTATAGTCTTCTCCAGGGCCGGACCTGAGAAATTCATTGCCTGAGGCGAATTATGAAACTTGTGCCCCCACAATAAATAAATAAAAAACCTACAAATTCAATCCTAAATCAGACGATTCAGACAGTCAACACAATCCAAATCATAAATCATAAATCCTACCAATTCAATTCCAAAACCCTACAAATTCAATCCTAAATCCTTAACAATTCAAAATCCTAAATCATACAAATTCAATTCCTAATTCCAAAACCCTAATTTCGCACTCTAAATACAAAACAAAATCTGATTCAAATCCAAATAATTCGAAGTTCGAACAACTAGGATGAAATTGAAGAAACAAACCTGATTTCGCAATTAGAAATTAGAAGAACGGATTTTATCTTGAACCATTCACTTCAAGAGAGTGCCGAGAAGCCGAGTCCCAGGAAAGGCGATGGCCGCGATGCGAAGACGAAAGACCGAAGATGGCTCAGGCTCACGGCGAAGACGGAGGCTGGCGCTGGCGGGCTGCGGTTGGAGGGAGATTCCGCCGCCGGGAGGGGAGCCTCAGCCTGGATGCCGGATTTCCGGCCGGTGGCTCTCTTGCGAATCGCCCTAGCACCCTCCTGTTAGATTCATCCCCTTTTCTGAACTCTGTATCCGCTTCTTTTTTTTACGCTTGCAACGCATCGTTTCCATCCGAGTGGTGCCCTCCTACTTGCCAGTATATATATATAAGGGCCCTTTGGACTAATTGGGCCCGAGGCCATCGCCTCTTGGTCAGGTCCGGCCCTGGTCTTCTCGCTCATCCTCTACGATCATGTTGTGCAAAATGATGCATGCTCGCATTATCTTCCGGCCCCGAGCATGACTGGATCCCAAGATAGTGTTGGGTTGCGAACGATTGCAAAACGAGATTGTAGCACTCCAAATGCTCTTTCCACATCTTTCCGAACGGAAGCAACTTGTTCAGCAAATAATTTCATTTTGACTCCCTGAGGAGACTTCGGTGACTTCACAAATGTAGCCCATTCCGGGTAAATCCCATCGGTTAGATAGTACCCCATGCGATACTCATGTCCTCCAACGGTGAAATTAACGGTTGGAGCTCGACCTTGCACAACATCATCAAAAACAGGGGAACGATCAAGAACATTAATATCATTATTAGTACCTGGGACGCCGAAGAAAGCATGCCAGGTCCATAGGTCATATGATGCAACCGCCTCAAGTATAATCGTTGGGTGATCATGATCTCCACGAGCAAATTGACCTTTCCATGCAGTCGAGCAATTCTTCCATGCCCAATGCATACAATCAATGCTACCCAACATCCCTGGGAAGCCACGAGACTCCCCCACGTTTAATAATCGTTGGATTTCTACTGCATTTGGTCGACGAAGATACTCGTCTCCAAAAAATTGGATGATGCCATCAACAAAATGTGATAAACACAATCTAGCCATGCCCCCCGATAGACGAAGGTACTCGTCACAAGCATCAGCAACAATGCCATAGGACAACATCCAAATTGCACTTGTAATTTTCTGCAAAGCAGAAATGCCCATCCGGCCCGTGCAATCCGGTCGTTGTTGAAAGTACACCATTTCTGTCTCCAATCGTTCAACAATGCGATTGAAGACCCCCTTATGCATTCTGAATCGTCGGCGAAACACTTCATATGGGTATGTTGCCACCTCCGAGAAGTAATCGTTGGACAGTTGAGCAAAGCCGCCTCTCTCTCTCTCCCTCTTTCAATGTGGGTTCGACGGCGTCTCCTTCGAGAATTTTCAGGTTGTTGGTATGGTTGCTGAAGAGCAGTAGTTGTAGCTTCCCATTCGGCAAAAGCTGCTTGTAGCTCGCTCATGCCATCATCGGAGCTACTACTTGAAAGGAAGGGGTTTGTGTTTGACGAATTGGAGTCGGATCCAGACATTGTTGGGGATTAAGAGGAATAAGTGTGGTTAGGAATGTGTTTGGTGTGCCTCTTCTGCAATGCAAGTAGCCAACTTATATAGAATGGATTTGTCAATAGGACAACAAAATATCACATGATGGCTTTACAAATAAGATTCCTGAAGACAAATATAGATTTGGCAAGTCGATGGCAAAAGGGACCTCTTCCCAAAGTTCACTCTTTTCAGAAAACTCTTCCCAAAGTTCACTCTTTTCAGAAAACTCTTCCCAAAGTTCTAGCTAATCACATGCAAGCTTAAATTTCTTAACTAAACACACATTACAAGTACGGAAGGTGCATTACAGAATACGAAACATGCATTACGGAATAGGTAACATGCATTACATAGAATAGGAAACATGCATTACATCGAATATGAAACTTGCATTACGGAATATTAAGCATGCACTACGGAATAGGAAACATGCACTACATAGAAGATCCTTCTTCTCATGGGGAATATTGATCAGAAAGCTCCTTGAATAACCTCATCTTGAGCTTTTCAGCATCCGGTGGAAGATTTTGAGTCTGAATCAGGTTGTTAAGCAACTCTATCTTCCTCACTCGCGTCATTCCATCCACTTCTAGCTTCTTCACTCGCTCCATCCCATCCATTTCCAGCTTCTTCACTCTCTCCATCCCATCCATTTCCAACTTCTTCACTCTCTCGTACCCTTGAAGCTTCTCTCTCTTACGAGTCTCCTTAGCAAGTTGCAACTCATACAGTCGGTTAAAGTTGTCAACCTTGGCTTTCTCCATTTGTTCGGTAAGCTCATGGGCTTCTACCTGATCAAATGACATTGCCTCATTCCCCTTTCTTTTAGATTTCTTGATGCCCATGGGACGCTCTATGGGGTTGACACTGAAGACACTCGTAGGAGTATCTGAACGTGGGGTATCCCCTCCACCGGTTGATCGAGATCTTTTGGAGCTACCAGTGCTTGCATTGCATCGACTAATTTTATCTAAGTAATCAACACTCCACTTGGGCTCGTCACGCAATGCAACCCATGCATGCTCTTCTTTGAACTTCTTCCCATCACTCTTCGAAGAATAAATTTCATGTGCCCTCATCATAACATCCTTCTCTGCCTCACCAGATGCTCTCAAACGACTTGCTTCCTGAAAACAACCAACAAACTTTGAAACATTTGAGTTAATTTTTTGCCACCTAGCCTTACATCTCGTGGGGTCTCTTGCCACTTGGTTTGGTTTCCTATATTGCTCATAGAATGCTGCAATTCTGCCCCAAAATGCATGTGCATCTTGGTTGGTGTTCACGATCGCATCGGTGGAAATATTGATCCAGCAGCTAACAAGGAGATTGTCATCGTCAACACTCTAGTAGGTACGACCTAAATGAACTTCATCACCACCTTCAGCTCCTTCGCCACGAGATGCACCCCGAGCACCAGCACGACCTCGACCACGAGCACGAGCACGACCCCGACCACGAGAGCCTCCACTACCCCCTGTTGAAACCTCAACAGCACTTGGTTGGGTGCTATACGTTGGGATTGTCTGTGATAGTTGAGCATTTGCACTTCCAGCAGTGCCGGGGGTAAAATTTTGTGGGTTTGAAGTGAGTACTTGCTCGTAATAGCTCAGATCATAATCAGAAGAAAGTGACATGTTCCCCAAACTAGAAAAGAACACATTCTCTGATTGATTTTGGGAAGGATCCATTATGAGGAAGTAGAGAAAGAGGTGAAGTAAGTGTGGTTTTGCAATGCTAGTGATTATATGTATTTATAGCTAAACTTCATAGAAACTCACATATTTTCTAAACCCTAAACTTGAAAAATCCGAGTCAAAGTGATTAGACTACACAATGCAAGATGAGACTACTCAATGCATCAATAGGAGACAATGCATGCTATTCTATATGGCAAGTCACTTCATAAAAACATCATTTCTACCATATATTGTCAATGAATCATGACATTTATTATGTAATAACATATGTTTATTGTAAACGGATCTATCGTTTATCTGTTTTGGGCTAACAAATTATTCAAATGATAATAAATTATTACTAACGAATTATAACGAAAATTAGATTTCATAATTATATAAACCTTCAAGCACATTAAATCTCGACCGTCCCCTCCACCTGATCACAACCGTCCGCTCAGCAGCCACTCCGGATGCTACACGTGGCACTTGTTCACCTGCAGCTGCACCCAGACGTTGCCCCTTGCAACGCAGCGTCTCCTTTTGGCTCCCAACTGCAACGACGTCGTTTTGGGCTTCAATTATGAAGAAAGTAAATTGCTCCTGCCACACCTTTTGCTTTTCAGTGGGAGCATTAATTGCAGTAGATACTTGTAGAAATACCAGGACAAGTATCGAAAACAAGAATACTATCACTCCACCTCTTATTTTAATATTAAAAAAGCTCAAGTACCCCTCAAGTCCACCCCGTTAAACATGCTCTTAGGGTCGTCATGAATTCAATTATTCCGTGTAGTTTTATGTGTGGACTTTGTGGTGCGTCGATTAATATATACACATTGATTGGATTTTGGAGACGGAAAGTTTCTCTCCCTTATTTCATTTTTGTCAAAAGTACTTTGGATACATTCATGAACCTAGACTCCATCTCTCCGTATTTTTTTTAAAAAAATAATACCCTATGTTCGGTAAAATATATCGTTTTACTATATAAATATGTTTTTGTAGGGAATAAAAATATATAAAATATCTATTTTTTATGATTTTTTAACAATTTCATAATTACCATTAATAAGTACGAACTTGTTAAAAAATATATATAAGAGTGTGTTTGGCAAAATGGTAGCTGTTGGAGAAGCTGAAGCTGTTGGATAACTGAAGTTGTTGAATTATTTGAGTTAAATATATGTTAATAAGCTAGTATAGTGTTTGGTAAACCTAGCTGTTATGGTAGTTGTTGAAAACTTGTGAATAAAAAACCAAAAGCTCCGAAAAGCTTGGGTGAATAGCTGTTGAAAAGCTTAGATTTCAAAAGCTTTCAAAAGCTAATTAAACTAAAATCTTATATTTATTTCATTTAAGACTATAGAATATCAAAATAAGATAAATATTATATATAGTTTTTATCATCTTAAAGAAGCGTGCATGAATAGTAAACGACATATTTTGCCGAACAGATGGAGTAATAATAAAGTAATATGATTTATCACTCCCGCCTCGTTGATCGACTTTGTCACCTGGTTGTTAACCCAACCATTGCTTCCACGAAAAAGTGATTTCCGAAATGTTCCTGCAAAACATGTTGGCTACTTAGGGATTAAGGCGCATAAGCGGAGGTACCTATAATACTAGCACGATATGACTCTATCAAAGTAGCTAATTACGATACAATTACAACATTAGCAATGCAACACATGGAAGATTGAAATAAATATAGAAAGAACTAGAAGTTTAAATTCCCGACTTAACCAACCATATCTTGAATCGAGGATGAAGCCAAAGAGATTTAACAATTCATGAACTTACCAAAATTCTAATATTTCGATCTTCAAATGCTTCACAAGAAATCTAAATGCAAATTGTATTAAAGAGGAATGGTTTGTCGAATGGTGTGTAAAATTAACCTAATGAAAACTAAGATATTTATAGTGTTAGGGTTGACAAAAAAAACTAGAAAAATCGATCAAAATGGATAGAAACAAATCTCTAAAGGATACGATCAAATCTCTAAGGATAGTTTCGAAAAATTATGCGCTTTATCAAAATCGGCGGACGTCGATCAGCGGCGAGCGTCGATAGGAACCCTCGGGCGCCACTAGGATTATGGGTCGAATATTATGATTTTGGGACAACCTTTCCTATTTTCACCATTGAACACTTTGAATCTAGTCCCGATGTCTTTATGAAAGACGTAGACCTTGGAAAGATTCCAAGGCATACTCACAACAATCAATCAGACATTCAAGGCCTCTGGTTACTGCGTTTTAAGGTCAACTTGTCGTGTGGATAACTTTTGCGCACGCGACTCATTGTCATTTCAACTCTTCTTGTCTCGACTTGTCTTTGCTTCTTCATGGACACTCCTTAAGCCTATTCTCATCCATCTTTAATTAGCAGCTTTTGTGCTCCAGCATCACCCTTGATCCACCCTTTGGAGTTCGAATCTATGAATTTGCATAATTAACCATAAAAAGTGTAGATTCCGAACTCCGACCACCAAATGATATGATATGTGAAATAACTAGAAAACATGAAATATCTACCCTAAAATTAGTTATAATACACCTATACAAAATATGCATTATCATTGATCAATAATGAACCCGGTGGTTGGATTAACCGACGAAGTTCAAACTCCTGAAGGGGAGATCGACGGTGGGTAATAATATATATTTATATCATTAGGATTTAATTAGTTTAATTATTTATATTGTTTCGGGTTAGAATTAGTCAAAGTAGTTAGAGTAATTCTCTCCCCGACACTAGTAGAAAAATGTGAATATAACCTGCTACATAAGAGGCCGGACGTGGGAAATCCGGGGTCTAATGTGCTTCAAAGGTTTTATCTTTTTTTTTTTAAAAAATTATAGAGTATATAACCCGGATATATGACACGCCCGGGTTATAATATCATGCAAATTTCATCACAACATAAATCAAATAACCCGGAGCTAAAATATCCGGGTTATTATACTGCTGTAATGACCCGGGCGTGTCATCCGGCCCTTAGATCCGGCCTAATTGGTACCCACCCCACCAATCATTAAAAAAAGAGGAAATTGCACTAAATAGCCTAAAAAATGGGCCTATTTGCACAAATAGCCAAGGGGGTGAAAAATTTGCACAAAATAACTTGGCCAATTCATGCAATTAAAACAACAGGTCATTTGGAACTATTCATGACCTGATGTAGAAGGTGAAAGTATGAGGGAGACTGGGAGAGAGACGATACATGGCAGTGAAGCGAGAGAGACGAAAAACCTGAGGAGAGAAAGGAGGAGCGATTCGACGCTGCTGTCCACTGCCCTCTCGACAGCGTCCACCGTCGTTCCCTCCGACATCTGCTGAGCTCTGCAATCGTGAATCAAAGAGAGATTGCCCTCTCGACAACGTCCATCGTCGTTCACAGCAAGTCCGCAGCAGCAGTCCAGTGCCCCCTTTTCTCATCTTCACAGATTCGCACCAAACGCCCCCATCCTCTCTATTTTCGATTTCAATCCCTCGGTTTGCAACTCTCCTGGTATGGATCTTCTCCCTAAACTCTTTATTTTATGGATTTAGATTTGATTTTGATGATTTAGGGTTAAGATTTGATATTGAGTTGGAATTTGATAGTGTAGGGTTTGAAATTGCACGTGAAATTGAAATTGATGGAATAAGGCGGTTATTACCGTTATCTTTAGGGCTGATTTTGTAGATCTGCTGAGATTTATGATTCTCAGCAGCGGCGGCGGCGGCGGGAGACTTCTTCCGGCGTCGGATTCCGGGGAGTAAAAATAGGGTTTTTTTATATCTTTGCCTATTTTCGTTTATTTGTACCTTTGGTATGATAGTTATGGTCATTTGGCATGATATGTTTGTTATGTTGGTAGGAAAGGGTTATTAAACACCGAGTTACTTCAAATGGACTTGCATAAAAGGTGTGGACATAGCTGAAGCCTTAAAGAGTGATCAAATGGACTTGCAATTTTCTCTCATCACATTAAACACCTACCAGCAATTGGCAAAACATATATATGACTTTCATTTTATTTTATTTGTTTTTGTTTTATTTGGACGTCACAGACAAACCAAAAGATCATAATTTTGAGTTGTGAGATGAGGTCTACAGTCCCATTTTATTGCCTTAATTTATCCACTCCCATTTCATCCACAAAAATACATAAATTCAAAGGAATAAAAATCACAAATGCCCATCATTTGTACACTCTTCCAGAATATATAAAACTCCTGGTTCCACCTTCTTGATCAATTTATCACCCTCTTGATCAATCATTTCAGTTTAAAGGGTATCTATGATATGATCTTCTCATCTCATCCATCCACTACTTGATCAGTTTTTGTGTTAAATTATGACAGATTTTTGTCTTTGTTGATTGCTTAGTTATTTTTCCTGTTGATCATCTTTTTGGGCATGATTTTGATGAATCAGGAACCTATACATGTGTATATATCTATGATTGAATAAGCCGCGAACTGAAATACACAATTCATGTGCAGGATTTTGGCAGGAGATTGATAAACAAGGCATAGAAGGAATTGATCAGTAAATACACATGGGCTGCTGCAGAAACCAACTCTTTGTGCTTCGAGAAGTGAATGGGTTGTTCTTGTCCAATGCAAGAGCTCCTCCGCTAACAAAATCAAGGTGTTGCAGTGTCCTGATTCCGGGAACCGGAGGCTTACTGCCTGCAGGAGGCTGATCGGCTCACAAGCTGTTGTGGATCACGACGAGGCTTTCTGTTTCTCTTTTATTCTCTGTTTGATATTGTTTTAGGATGCAACATATAGTATGCAGTTCATACTTGTAGTCAGTCTTTTGAAGGAGTAATTACTATTACTTGTTAAAATAGAATTGTAAATATCCTTACTCCTAGCTCTAATGGTTTATCTCAACAGGTACCAAGAACTGGCTAATAGGGTGGATGAAGCATTAGGATTCATGGCTGCTGCTAGACTTACGGTTGATTATCCCATAATGACCACCACTGAATTCTGGACATCACATGAGTGCTTTCTTCTGCCGTATGAAGATGCACTGACCAGACTAGATTCAATTTCAAAACCTAATATTTCCTAAATCCCTCAATTAATATTTCCTAAATCCCTCAATTGAATGTGTTCACTGATCTTAATATGCATTCATAATGAAGATGGATGGAAAATAGCCTATTAGCTCAATTGGTAGAGCATTGTGTTTGCACACAAAGATGTGAGTTCAACTCTCACATAGGCTAATACTGAGTATGCGTTCATATCTCTATAGACTTATATGATTGAATATGGTAGGAAACATATACACTAATGGCAGGACAAATTTATGAATCTGGTACGACAAATTTATGAATTATGAATATCTCTGAACTTATAAAATTATGAACTTGGTAGGAAATATATAGACTAGTGGTAGGACAAATTTGTAAATCTGGTAGGATAAATATACGATATTGGTATGATAAAAATGTAATCACAGAAATTCCTGTGTATAACTTGATACTAATGGTAGCAGTGTTATTAGAATCGCGATCCGGATCTCACGATCCTAGAGATCCTACGATCCCATCCATGATCCTGATCCGGATCGGTACATAAAATCGTTTTGGTGTAGAATCGGTGGTAGGATCTTTAGGATCTTATAGGATCGGTGGGATCTTACGATCCTAACGATCCTATAAGATCCTTTGAATTTTCCTTTTAAGCTCATTTGAAGTGTAAAAAAATGGTTCGTTTTGGCCAAAATTGCCGAAATTGGCCCAAATGGCTCATTCAAATATGTAGAGCATCTCAACCTTCTTCTCACCATGACACAATATCTCAACTTTCGACGTGTTGAATGAGTGATTATCGGTGTGTTGACTGATGAGTGCAGTAGAGTTCTAAACTAAGTGAGTGCATAGCAATGCGGAGTACGAGGGGCTGACGTCGGACTTGTTGGGGGCTTATTCATTAAGGTAATATTTCTTGGCTTTGCAATGTCTACTAGTGGTGCTTTAGTTCAGTCATCATCAAGAAAAATGACACTTGGCTCTAAATTAGACCCAGGATGGGAGCACGCAAGCACTGAAGTCAGAAGCAACATTGAAGTTTATGGCTATAAATATGATGATTGATGATTCAATATCTTTATGTTTTAAGCTTATAGTTATATGAATTATGTAAGACATTTTGTTATCTCTTGCATTACAGACATTCTATAATACTGTAATCATGTGGTGTGTATGTGGGCGCTTTAAATTCAGCCATTTTGCCTTAGAGACATTTTTTTTATCGCTATACTTGGACAAATATGAATTCTAGAATTTTAAACGAAGTCATTTTGTTTTATATCTTTTTCATATATATATATTTATATATTTTTAATTATATTTCAAGGATCTTACGATCCCACGATGGGATCTTACGATCCGATCCACTAACCCTGTTGTGATTCGATCCTAGGATCCCGATCCTAATAACCTTGAATGGTAGGATAGATGTACACGGATGGTTAGATATATTTATACTATTGGCAATGAAGTAGAATTAATATTGATCAATCCACATTTCCCAGACTAGTAATCATTGAGGCGTGAATTGACCCTAATCTCAATTACCAATCCATAAATCCCAATCGCAGTCCAATTTCTACCAATCAAAATTTATGAATCCAATCTAATTCAATGCTAGAGCGACTGAATTAGAGCATCTACCCTTGGATATAATGTTACTTAGGTTTCCTTCATCTTCTGTTGTAGGTTGGAAACCCTCTACCCTTTGTTGTTTTTCTGAAAAATGTGGAACATAATTTGTTACGATTTCTAGCTTGATTTTCCTTGAAAGCTATTTAAATTGGTATGATAGATGCACAAAAATGGTAGGATATATGAAAACTAATGGTAGGATAAAACAACGATATTGGTAGAATCATAATGGAAACCCAGTAATTCCTGTATAACTTGATACTAATGGTATGATAGATGCACACTGATGGTACGATATATTTATACTATTGGAAAAATGTAAATGCATAATTGACTTTACGAAAAAAAATTACTTCCACATGAATCTCAGAAAAGCAAAAGGAGAAGGCAGACTCCACAGGCAGAGACTGAAGTTATATGAACCACAGATGCAAAAGCTATACATGGATATATCATGTGCGATGATGAATATCAAGCTATGGTCCATATCTTGGATAAAGTTAGTGCTACACTGAAAGACAAGATCCAAGTAGTGAATATTGACACTTAGAAGTACCAAGTCATCGCTGACAAGTTCATGATCATCACAGATTTGTCCTATCACCAATGTATATATTTTCTGTCATGTTTATAATCGTATAAGTTCAGAGAGATTTATGAATTTGTCCTAACATGTTCGTAAATGTGTCATACCATTAGTGTATATATTTTCTGCCAGGTTCATAATTGTATAAATTTAGAGAGATTCATGCACACACATACTCCGTATTAGCCTATGTTAGAGTCGAGCTCACATATTTGTGTGCAAACACAATGCTCTACCAATTGAGCTAATAGACTATTTTCAATGGGTCCTTATGATCATCTAGGCATCAAGAAGTGATAATTTCGCAGGAAGCAAAAATAGCGCTTGAATTTGTTATCTTAATTTGCAAGTCATGCAATTGATCAAAAAGAGAGTATAAATTACGAACTCTCTGCAACCGGTCTTGTGAAACCGTCACCTTGGGGTAGTTCTGTTATAAGAAAAATGAATAACTACAAAGGATAGGTACAAGATCACTTACACATCGCTGCCACTGTCATCGGACAAACTTCTTGCACTTTTTCAGGTCTGAAAGGACAGTTGTACACTATTGGTAGGACGGAAATATTCTATTGGTAGGATGGGGACTGTATCGTTTCCTAGAATGAACGGGTAACTTTTTCCTCGTCCTTTTCGCTTTTTGCAGAGCATGTTATGGTGTTTCAGATCCTCCTTTCAAGCTTATATATGTTTTTGGGGGACACTCATCAATGCAATCATTGCATTTTCCCCTTATCAATGCTCCCCCTTTTTCTCAAAAGAGGAATTCTGTTTTGACGCCAAAAGTACACTGACAGCCCGCCAAATCAGCTACAGGGAATCCCCTCCAGATTCTTTCCAAAATATCTCCAGGTATGGAAAGACATGTTTAGCCTATTGGTAGAACAAATTAATTCTATTGGTTAGATGGACAGTCTACAGTTTTCTGAAATGAACGGAGGATGCCTTTTGGTGCCACATGTCACTGACACCTATTGACAGCTACAGTGTAGCTACAGTGTCCCCCACCTTCACCTGCAACTTCCTCTCCCGGTTGCTATTTTTATTTGCAAAGAATGGCCACTTTCTACCCCATGCAAATAATCAAGGCACATGGCTAGTTGTGCAAAGTTTTTTTTTTTTATATGGCTAGTTATGCAAATTGGCCTTAAAAAAACCCGTACTAGAATCCGGGACATAAAGGGTCCGTTTGGATTCCCAATGTATTTTACTTATAAGTAAAATACATGTATTATCATGATAAATCATGATAAGTAAATTATAAACATAATTGATTTGATTTTCTTAATAAAAAAAAAAGAAAAAAAGAAATCAAGTACTCAGTATTCCGTATCTCTGAAGACCTTCCCCCTTCCTCTAGCCCTCGCCGGCCCTTTCTCGCCGACCACCAATTCATGCCGTCACCAGTCGCCGCCGACAGAGCATAGCCATCGACATCAACCTAACCGCCATGGTGCCACCGCCCTCGCCTTAATCTGTCGGAAATCGCTCCACTTTCCATCTCTACCTTCCTCCCTCACCATCGGGAACCACTCCCCTCGCCGGAACTCTAAAGACGAAGCTCGCTCCTCTTCCGACCACCACCTCGCCGAATCCCTAAGCAGGAGCCACACAACCTCTCTCTCAAGCCAGATTTCGGATCGAATTTCAGTAGTGTTTCCCCCCTAAATCTCTTGCTCCCTACTTGGGTTTTATTGTTGAAGGCTGAAATTGATGTGATCCTGGACGATGGTAGCTTGGTCGATGAACCTGGAGGAGAATATGACACCGTTGATGGATCTTGGAGGGATGAACATGTGATCCCAGCCTTGACAAGGCAACCTCGGAAGCTCTTACCTTGGACGACATCATATCTCCGGAAGAAGAAGACCTCAAAGTTTTATAACTTGATGAACCGACATCTGCTCGCTATTTTGGCTCTGACCGGAGTTGTGTTTGTCCGAAGAAGACGCAAGAGGACTCGTTGAAAAGCTGATTTCGAGGGCTGCGACATTGTTGAAGACGTCTCCCACCAATTCTACTCCGAAGATGGTCAAAAATCTCGTTCCTTGCAGCAGCTCTAAGCTGAACGAAAATTTGAAGTCTTTTTTTATCCCACATCAATTAAAACACATGGAGATGCCAATAAACTCCTATATATATGTGTAAACACTTTTCATTTAAAAACAAGTTGAAATTTGAGAAAAGTGAGCCTTTTAGCTTCCTGTGATTCGGGTTAAGAATCTCGTTCTTAGGTGAGAGGCCGGGAACAAAACCTTCGGTGAGAGACTGAAGGAGATTCCTTAGTAAGAGACGACGGAATCGAAGGGTCGGAAACACTCGGAGTGCGAGGCCGAGAGTGTGGAAGATCGAGTGTTGGAGAGAGCTCGGAGTGCGAGATCGAGAGCGATCTTGCATCACATATCCCTCAACCCCATACCCCTTCTTTACCACCATTCTAAGGCCTTCCACAGCCCCATTATCACCCTCAATCCTACCCAAAACGTCACTCCCAAAACAGCCCTCAATACCTCTCAAACGAACCCAATTTCGGAATCGTCTCTGCACGGGCGACGTCTCGGTAAAACTCGATTTCCCGCTTCGTCTGACATCTGATTGACAAGATCTGCCCCAATCCGCGACCGCGACTTCAAGATCTACAAAAGTAGTACTCGCACGTTTCCAGAAGCCTAGCCAATCGACGGTAAATCGGCATTCTTTGCCGACTGATCTGCTGCTCCAGAACTGCCAACAAATTCCCGACTTCTCGGAACTCTCGTCGCCGGTCCTCTTGCTCGAGCCCGGGTCCGAGCACGTCAGAAATATTCTCCCTGCAATGGATGTTTAGCCCCAAATCAACACCCATAACCTCAAGATCTATAAAATTCGAGTGCAAATCCACTCTTCACATAAAAAGTGGGTGAAAGCCATTGATAAGCTCTAAAGATTCAGATCTAAAAACAAGGGGAGATAGAGAATTGAAGCCATTGAAGAGCTCTCAAAATTCAGATTTAAAAACGGGAGAGAGAATGGAACTTATGGAAGCCATTGATGACTCTCTCCCTTATATCACTCTCTGGGTTTTGATCGAAGGGGAGAAGAAAGAACCAAATAATGGAGTAATAGCTTTCTAATAAAATTATTATAATTCATTTTATAAATGTATCATCCAAACACTACTTATTTTTTAATTGTATTATAAACTAAGGGCCCGTTTGGAAAGGGTATATAGATATAGGATATAGTTATGGGTATGAGATATAGATATCAAGCTATGGGTATTGGGTATGGGTATGGGATTGATATCTATATCTTATATCTGCCGTTTGGAAAGAGTATATAGATATAACAAGGGTATATAGATATAGAGATAGAGCAAAAACCAATTCCAAAGCGATAGAAAAAAAATTAGGGTTGAACAGTTGAAGCCAAAGCCTCATGAAAGGCTACAGCCGCCAGCAGTAGTGAAGACTAAAGAAAAGCCTCATGAAAGGCTCAAGAACAGTTGTAGATGCCCAAAACGAAGAAGAAGAAGCCTATTCGAGGAATAACAAAAAAAAACAGAGAAGAAGATGCCCAAAACGAAGAAGAAGAAGAACAGTTGTAAAGGATCAAGAACAGTTGTAGAAAAACGAAGATGAAGAAGTGCCTTCAATGGAGTTTCAATGGAGGGAAGCCCTTTCGCTGTTCACTCATCCGCTCGTTCAACTGGGAGGCAGTGAATATCCCCCAATTTGTGCCGGTATACAAAACTAAACAAAACCCCTAAATCAGTATATGGGAGATATAGGATTGATATCCATATACTAATTTGTTAAAATATACTCCCTCCGTTAATTAAAACTTGACGTTTTACTATTCACGCACGCATTTTTAGGTGTTAAAAACTATATAAAATATTAACTTTTTAAATAATTTTTTTAAATAATATCATACTTATTACTATTAAGTATTAGTTTATAAAAACAAATGTAAAAAAAAGTTAATATTTTATATAGTTTTTATCGTTCTAAAAAAGCGTGCATGAATAGTAAACGATAAGTTTTAATTAACAGAGGGAGTATCAAACAAGGGATATAGATATTGGGCTTCCCATACCCATAGCCTATATCTATATACCCATCCCAAACAAGCCCTAAATACATGTATTATAAACTAAATACATGAGAATCCAAACAGACCCAAAGGAGGGGCGGAAAGGAAAAAGAAAACGCAAAATCTGAAATTAATTGAAGTTAGGGTTCACCAAAGCTCTACCCAAATTGAAACGAAATCCCAAGCTTCCGGATGGAGATTCCCGGACGATTGCCCAAATTGAAACGGAATCTGAAGCTAGATCGAGTTTTCCGTCCAAAAGGTCCACCGTCTTCACCGTCTTTGCCGACCAGCTCCGTCCTCGCCTGCCGCCAAAGGTCGCTTGCTCAGAGAAGGGATCGAGATATATTACGCCTCTCGCCACCTCCCGTTGTCTCTCGGTTGCCTCCCGTTATCTCTCGGTCGCCTCCCGCGGTCTTCACCGTTCACCGTCTGGAATGTCGCCATCTTCGTCTTTGGCTATCTCATCGAGGTAAGCTTGCCCTAACTCTGTATTCCTCTCTCGCCTTCTCTCTTCCTAGTTGTTGTGTGTTTGGTGGTAATGAGTCCAACTTTCTGATTTGAGCAGTGAATAGAGGGATTAAATCAATTTGATAGCCATGGCTAATTGATTTTCTGATTTTCTATCTCCCTCTGGCAGTCCTGCTATTTCTGGTTTTCCGATTTTGTTGCTGTCCTTTTTGCTTTGTTTGTTGAGGTTATGATTTTGCTGTAAGCGTATGGTAGTATCCTCGACAATTGCTGTTTCACTGAAGGGGACCAAGGAATCGCCCTAAATTGAATGCAGCAATATCTTCGTTAATTAGATGGTATTATAGTTGAAGAACTTACGCAATACTGTGCAATTTTGGTACTTTGTATATACGAGATACTCATGACATGTTCAGATGTAGATTTGTCACTTGGAAAGATCCTCTTTTATGTTTAAGGGTGTTTGGTTCTCCTCAATTATGTGGTGCTGTTAATTTTGCTTTGATTCAGAAAGAGAATGTATAAACTGTAGAAAAATGAGATAGAAATAAATTGCAGAAGAATGAGATAGTAATGTATCTGATGTACTATAGATCCCCACCTCCTCCCCCTTCTCCTAAAACCAACAAGATGCGAAAAGTAAGAAAATTGGACATAAGAGTTGATAGACAAGTGGTGATGAAACATGCGCGCGTAGATGTTGACTCTGTAGTCTTCAGTATTTTGTGGTTGCATTAATGGTTAAAGAGTAGCCCAACCCAGTGTGAAAGGGGTAAATCTGTCGGCTTAGTAACTGTTTATCTCATTCTTTTACTCTATCTTACAAATTATGGATGCAAGAGAGAAGCGAATGATTGCTTTATGCCGATTGTGGATTACATTTTGAGGTCATGTTTCTTTCAGTGGTTTTTTTCTTTATCAGAAAATAAATACTTTCACTCTGTATGCATAATGCTCGGGATCTAACTCCACTATTACCGTTTATGATTGATGAAAGTGACCGCACCTTGTTATTCCTGGCATGTATATATCTTTAAAATCACTCCTGATAGATAAAGCTTGACTAGTCCATGGATTCAATATAGAAGACGGGCAATCGTTCCAAACGTGATTATGTGTAGTTGTAATTCCTTTTCTTTGGTAATCATCTGAATATTTGATTTGAATTTATCAAGTTTATCTCCATCATCTGATTTGGATGCACAGATTGAATTTATCAAGTTTATCTCGGAGGGGACTACACTACTGAAATATAAAATACCAACTCGTGGACTTATTGGGGTGCAAAATGTGATTTTAACTGCTTCTCTTGGAATTTAAATACTATATTTGATGGTTATGAACCTTGGGCTGGTGACATCACCACTCGTGACCAAGGCTCGTTGGTGATTTTTTTTATTTTTGTAAATATATATTATTTATTGGGATATCACATGTGATATTTGTGAAGCAGTTGAAGAAGCTGGTGTTAGGGGAGATCTAATGGTATATCTTTCTGTTCTTCAGCTGGTGTAATTTATGCTCTTTTTTCCTTCTTGCTGTTATAATCTCATAACTTCAATTTTCCACTTGGTCCTCATTTATTTTTGTTCAAATCTGTTCTGTTTTTTATTTTTTTTATTGATTATCTAACTCATCAAACTCAGGGCTTGGATTTCCATATACTTGGTTAGTAGGCTGATTTAACTTAGCGCAGAGAGCACTTATATATATAAGCCATTTAGCTTACTTGTATTGTGTTGGTGCTTGTGTTGTATATATTTGTAAAAAAAACAGGTGAATAGAAACAATGTGAAACATATAGGTGAAATTGGACCTACACAAAAAGGCCATTTTAAAAATATATATATATATATAAAAAAAAAAGAGCCCGGACGTATTAAATCCGAGAAAAAAACACAATTTGCATGCTGTAAAAAAAAACAGACCAAATAGCCCGGATATACCAATATCCGGGCTATATAATAGGTTCACATAATTTTTTGGACAGGGAAAATAGCCCGGAGATAAAATATCCGGGATATTTGATATACTAAATAACCCGGATATTAAACTTCCATCCGGGCTATAAAAGCTGTGAGATTTTTACCCAAATCTGACTTGCCTCTATTAGCCCGGGCGTGTAGATTAGGGTCCGGGCTCTTTACCTATTATCACACTAACCAATCGCCCGAACTCCATAGGCTCTATATCCGGGCTATAATATGAAAAACGCCCGGGCTAAAAGCCCTTTTTTCTACTAGTGCGACCACTTTCTCCATCATCAGTTCACTGTACGCTCTATATATTTCCTTCTACTAATGAATAGAATGTGTGTTCTTTTACACCAATCGTAACAGGTAGGAGCGAGGTGTCGGAGCCTCGGAGACTAGTTTGTGGCGACGGAGTTCGGTGTACGCGTGGCGTTGGTAAGCCGAGGGCGTCAGACGGTACCAAGGTTGTTGGTGATGGAAACGGCAATCGAGAGCGGCGCGTGTTGCGGGAGGTGGCGCCGGTGAGCATGTGGATGACTTGTTAGGATGGGGAGGTGTTGGCCTGGACGAAGCTATTTGCTGGTGGCGGCAGCGTGGTAGCCTTGGGAGCTATTTGCTAGATCCTATTTTATTAAATGTATTACTCTTTATGTGATACTCCTTTCACCTGAAAACATAGGTCGTGTGGCAACATGATTTTTAAGAAACTAAAAATCTATTAAATATTAATTTTTTTTATAATTTCTTTTGGAGTAATATATTTATACGAGAATGTTTATGAATTTATTTTTAAAACTTAATTAAAAATTGATATTTTATAAAATTTTAGCCTTAAAAAACGTAATAAAAAGTTAAACAATCTCAACGTGTTTTTGTGTGATTGGACGATATATTTATGAATTAATTAAATACAAATATATTTTATCTTTAAATATAATAATAATAACAATAATACTCCGTAACAAAGTAAGTATAACTAATTAATCATTCTGTTGCAAATTAACCCAATGTAAAATTAAAGGAGTATAAATAACCAATATATTTATTCCATAGTATTTACTTATAAAGATATTCAAATACATACTATGTAAAATAAGTTTTTCTAACATACATTATTAGAAAATATGTTATAAGATTTTCTTAGATTCAACCATTTAGCCATTTTTTAAACCCATAATTTGATGGGTTTTTTATCATTTTATTTAAGGTAATATATATATAGTTTAAAAACGGAAGCTCTTAATACCCAAATTAAAAGTATAGATTAGAAATACCGATCTAATTACATTTACATTAATCTCCTTCCATTTCCTTAAAAAGAAGTTGAATCCAAAAGATATATAATGAGTGCAATTTGAATGGGAAACAAGCACTAAGCCCATCCACCCACCACCAGCCCTATAAAAACAGGTGACCAAACTCTTCCTCCTCCCTCACCTTCCCTCCCTCCTTCACTCTCATACTTTGTATCATTCCTCCACCACCACCACCGCCGCCATGGATGTGGAGAGCGGAAAGATGGAGAAAGTCATGGCTACTTCGAGTTCAAACGAGGAGGAAAATTTGACCGTTGACTGGAGGGGTAAACCCTCCAGTTCCGCCTCCCATGGAGGCATGAAAGCTGCTTCTTTTGTTCTTGGTACGTGAATATTTATTCGGTGGAATTTGAAGCATTATTCAGTGAAATGTGAGTATTGTTTGAGGGAATGTGAAACATTATTCGGTGAAATTTGAAGCATTATTCGTATAAATTGTAAGTATTGTTTAGGAAATTGGAATTTTTTTCTCTAAATATTCACTAAAAATAAAAAATTATAAAAAAATTCACAATTTCAAACTATTTACGAAAATATTCATTTTTGTCAAATCGGACAGAAAAACGCGGTCTCAAACCGCGTTTTATTTGAAGGTAAAAAACTGAAATTGGTGAAAATGGTAAAAAAAAATTCACAAAGAGACGCGGTCTGAGACCGCGTCTGTTTTTTTTTTATATATATTAAAAATTGAAACGGGAAAGTGGGAGAGAGAGGAACTGCCGGAGGGAGGCGGAGGAGAGAGGGAGTGAGAGGAAAGGGCCGGAGGTAGGCGGAGGAGAGAGGAAGGGGCGGAGGGAGAGAGAGAGAGAGGAAAGGGTCGGAGGAGAGAGGAAGGGGTGGAGGGAGAGAGAGGAAAGGGGCGGAGGAGAGAGGAGGCCGAGCGGGTGAGGGGCGGAGGGAGAGAGAGGAAAGGGTCAGAGGAGAGAGGAGGCTGAGCGGGTGAGGGCACTGGGAGGAGAAAGACGGAGATCAGCCGAGCGAGTGAGGGCACTGGGAGGAGGAAGACGGAGATCTGAGGGAGAGTGGCTGAGTGGGGCTCGTCTACGTCGATTTGGATCCGGGCACCGCTCGTCTGCGCCGATCAGATCCAGGCGCCGTCGTCGTCAGAGGGGTTCGTCTGCGCCGCTCCTCCTTCTCCCAATGCCCTCACCCGCTCGGCCTCCTCTCTCCTTCGCCCCTTCCTCTCTCCTTTCTCTCCCTCCGCCCCTTCCTTTCTCCTCCGCCTACCTCCGACCCTTTCCTCTCCCTCCCTCCGCCCTTCCCTCTCTCCTCCGCCTCCCTCCGGCAGTCCGACCCTTCCATCTCTCTCCCACTTTCCAGTCTTTCCCCTATTTTTTCATGAAAAAAAATATTAAAAATAAACAAGAGACGCGGTATGAGACCGCGTCTCTTTATTAACATTTTTTACCCCTTTTCACCAATTTCAGATTTTTTACCTTTCGAATAAAACGCGGTCTAAGACCGCGTTTTTCTGTCCGATCTGACAAAAATGAATATTTTCGTAAATATTTTAAGAATGTGAATATTTTTGTAATTTTTTATTTTTTAGTGAATATTTAGAAAAGAAATTCAGGAAATTGAGGTTTCTTTTATTTGAAATAGATGAATAAAAAAACTAAACATTAAATTATTCAATGGAATAGGGACAACATTTTCATCTGAAGTGAATAGAAAAAAAAACATAACATTATTCGGTAGAATGTTTCACATTTCACCGAATAATATTTGTGTACAATGTACCCCTAAAGAGTGTGTACACCATAACAATCTCTCTCTCTATATATATATGGTGTTGTTATATACACTATAAATCTAAGGTAAAAAATGCACGTCCTTAAGGACGGTGCAAGCCTTGTGACTAATTAACATTTAAAAAAAATTAATTAACCCCTTTTAACCATGCACGTTTTTAAGGACGTGAATGATTTGGGGTATATATAGCAGAAACGTATATATATTGTTTTTTTTTCTCTCTCTATATATATTGTCTTTTTTTAAACCCTATATGGCTATATATATATATATATATATATATAGTGATTAATTAATTAATTGACAAGTGAATGAATGAATGATGCAGGGCTGCAAGCTTTTGAGATAATGGGGATAGCTGCGGTGGGGAACAATCTTATAACTTACGTCATCAACGATATGCACTTCCCTTTGTCAACCGCCGCCAACATTGTCACCAACTTCGTCGGCACCATTTTCTTGCTCTCCCTCCTCGGCGGCTTCCTCTCCGACTCTTATCTCGGGAGCTTTTGGACCATGCTCGTCTTCGGCTTCATTGAGCTCTCTGTATGTCTTTTCTTTTTATTGAGATATATTCTTCAGAATATGAACATTCTATTTCACATCGAATAAAACATTAATAATATACGTGCATGGTGCATGGGAGTCCGTGCACCCGATAAATCCCAAGTTCGAATCTCTTTTTATGGTTGTCGCCTTGTCGGTCTACTTATGTTATTTTTACTTAAAATATATATTTCATTTTGAAGCTACACTCTCATTAATAATAAAATATTTTTTTTTAATAAAATGACTAAATAAACAAGCAATTAAGTACATGATTTTTGCAAAATTTTTTATTTATTTACATAAAATAAGAAATCAATATGTAAATTAATTAATTACAAAAACGCTGCAGGGGTTTATACTGCTATCAGTGCAAGCGCACGTGCCGCAGCTGAAGCCGGCGAAATGCGAGATGCTGCAGCAGCCGGCGAGCCGGTGCGAGGAAGCCGGCGGCTTGAAGGCGGCGATCTTCTTCGTGGCGCTGTACCTCGTGGCTTTAGGGAGCGGCTGCGTGAAGCCGAACATGATAGCCCACGGAGCCGACCAGTTCGCCGACCGCCGCGACAACAAGCAGCTCTCTAGCTACTTCAACGCCGCCTACTTCGCCTTCTCCGCCGGGGAGCTGGTGGCCCTCACGCTCCTCGTGTGGGCCCAGACCCACTTGGGCATGGACGTCGGCTTCGGCATCTCGGCTGCCGCCATGGCTCTTGGCCTCATTTGCTTGGTGGCTGGAGCCGCTGTTTACCGGAATAAGCGCCCCCGTGGTAGCATTTTCACTCCTATTGCAAAGGTAATTATTTATTTATTTAAGTTAATTGTGTTCATTAAAAGATAAAATTAATTTATAGTCTCATAATTAATTAATGTTCGCATGTTGACTATATTAATATTAATTAATGTCATAAAAGTCAAAATTTTAAAGTACTTTCTAATCCATCATATATTTTTTTTGAGCAAATCTAATATAATCCATGATATAAAAGTTAACCATTATGATTATTTTTTATACTTTAAATTAAATCTCTTTAAAATACTCCATATGTATGCGTGAATTATAACCAGTCAAATTATGAAAGATTAAATTCTTATTAATAATACATTATAGGAGTATCTATTGGATAAGGAGTGTTTACTATACTACTTTGGATTTAAGGTTTTGCAAGCCTTGAACGGCCGCTATATCTTGCAAGGATAATATTATTATTGTATTATTATAAATACGATTTTTCTATCATATATCCTTGTGTATATGATAAGGCGACCCTAAATTTAGATTTTTTTTAAATTTTAATTAGTTTAGCATTTTTTTAATTAGATTCTTAGGGTCGTAAATCTTTCCCGAGTTAAAGTCTTATTCTATGCCCTATTTAGGAAATATACTGTACAATATTAGTATTAATGTCTATCGGTCATGTTATATGAGTTCATTTATTCGAGTTCATTTATTTATTAAACAAGTCAATTATGAGCATATTTTTCACTACTATAACTTTTTATAAAACCGTGGATATCTTTATACCTTACCATCTCTCACAGTCTATAAAACCATAGTCAGATTAGTTTCTCATGGTAACCATGGCAGCGAATATTTTAAAACCTTAGCAGTCACCATATATTAAAATTTAACGGTGTAGAAATCAAATCGATTTAATTTTTTTTTAAGTGTTATTTTTATTTAGGAGAAATAGTAGTGATTTGGTGGCAACAAGTGATTGGCAGGTGATAGTGGCAGCAATAGCGAAGAGGAGGCAAGATCCACATGGAAGTCATCACATCGTCACATCTTCCAACAATCCTAACATTCTCCTCCAAACTCACAGATTCAGGTCATTTTTAATTTCCTATTCTTTTTTATTTCTTTAATTACTACTCCATAATCCGTATTGGTTTTTTTACTCCTTATAAGATAAATAAATAATTCTTTCATAATTTTATAAAAATCTTTAATATAAATGTGTCCCGTGTCATTCACAATAATCCATCTACCCGTATATTCTAGGGGAAATTACAGAAAACCACCCTTTAAATATGGGTGTTTTCACTTAACCACCTCTTAAATTCAAAATTACAGAAAACCACCCTTTAAATGGTTTTTACTTACAACTCACCACCCCTTCATCTATTTTCATTCATTTATCATTACATATATTATATTTTAATAGCTTTAAACTCAAATTTGATTATAAATATGTTCAAATTTTGAATTTAAGGGCTTGATTATACTTTAGTGATCATTTTATTTATTTTTAATAAGTAGTTAATAATTTTCAACTTAAAATATGAATTTGATCCATTTTATTTGTTATATGTAACTTTTTTCTTTAAATTTACCTAAATTTAAAAAAAATAGGTTATCAATTAATCATATAACTTAAATATAATTATTAAGATAATAATTTTTGGCTATATTTATTATTTTTTTAAAAAAATAAATAAAATTATCACTAAAATATAATGGAGCCCTTAAATTAAAATTTTGAATATATTTATAATCAAATTGAAGTTTAAAAATATTAAAATATAATATATTTAATGATAAATTAATGAAAATAGATGAAGGGGATTGTAAGTAAAAACCATTTAAAGGGTGGTTTTCTGTAATTATTAATTTAAGGGGTGGTTAAGTGAAAACACTCATATTTAAGGGGTGGTTTTATGTAAATTTCCCTATATTCTACATTTGAATCAATATTTATGATGTACGGTAGGTTAAATATGATGATTAAATCTAAAAAGACATGTATTTTTTTATAAAATTTTATGGGTTAAAAAGACATGTATTTTGAGACAGATAAAGTATATTTTATATAATTTTTATTATTGTAAAAATATAAGTAATTAATAAAAAAAACATATTTTTGTCGAAGAAAAGGAGTATATATTGTAATTTTCGTAAATGACATTTTGCGATAATAATTCTGATTATTTTGTTGACATTGGCATGTGTCTGAATATTCTAACAATAAAATTTTCCTCCTCATTGTATTCGATTTAGGCACTAGTTTTTTTTTAAATATCAACGTTAATAAGACTTTATATTATTTATATTATATATTATATATTATATATTTACCTAAATCATAAACATGTAGGTTTTTGGACAAAGCGTGCATCAAGGTAGAAGAACAAGAAGGCCCATGGAGGCTATCGACCGTTGACCAAGTTCAAAAAGTCAAAACCCTAATCTCACTCCTCCCGATCTTCGGAAGCACGATCATCTTCAACACCGTCCTCGCGCAGCTGCAGACCTTCTCCGTCCAGCAAGCCGCCCAAATGGACACCCGCCTCTTCGGCGCCTTCGCCGTCCCGCCGGCCTCTCTCCAGTCCATCCCTTACCTCCTCCTCCTCCTCCTCGTCCCCGTTTACGACAGGCTCTTGGTCCCCTTCGCCCGCCGCGTCACCTCCACCCCCGCCGGGATAACCCCCTTGCAGCGCATCGGCTCCGGCCTCCTCCTCGCCACGCTCTCGATGGTGGTGGCGGCCGCCGTCGAGAGGCGCCGCAGGGAGGCGGAATCGCCCCTCCCGGTCCTCTGGATCTCGCCTCAGTACGTCGTGTTTGGGGTCTCGGAGATGCTGACCGCCGTGGGGATGATCGAGTTCTTCTACAGCCAGTCTGTCGAGGGGATGCGGTCCTTCTTGACGGCCATCACATACTGCTCCTACTCGTTCGGGTTCTACCTGAGCTCCGTCCTCGTCTCGGTGGTCAACAAGATGACTGCATCGTCGTCGTCGGAGAGAGGGTGGTTGGGGGCGAATGATCTCGACAAGGATAGGCTGGATTTGTTCTACTGGTTGCTGGCGGGGCTCAGCTTGCTGAATTTTGCTAACTATTTGTTTTGGTCTAAGTGGTTTTCTTACAACCCTGCAGCACTCTAGAGATTAAGGCAGAATTTAGTAAATATATATGGTTAAAAAGAATCGAGGAAAGAGTGAGTATATCTGATTCACATAAATTAAAATTAAGAAAGTTATACATGCAGAGAGGGTGCATGGTAATGTTGTAACAAATATTATGAGAAGTTAATGATGAATAATATATGTAACGTAAATTTTTAATGGATATACCAATAAGTTACATATTAAGGGCTCGCTTATAGTTTAAGATATATTGTAAAAAAAAAAAAATTATTACCCTCTCCTCTCAATTTTTCATACATAATTTTTATTCCTTCTTATTTCAATCACTCGTTTGAATATTAACTATACTCCTCTAATCATTACCTTTTCTATCTTATTTTTCATACAAAAAATATAATTTTTCTCTTATCTGGATATATTTAATTTCCTATACAAATTTTGTTTCCATTCCATTTACCTTGCATGTTTATATCAAATGAGACCTAAGTTGTGTAATAACTTGTTCGATGAGTTAAATTGTACTCCCTCCGTCTCAAAATTTAGGTCGTTTGACTTTTTGGCACACTTTTTAATGTGTTAAAAACTCTATGAAATATTAATTTTTTTTCAATTTTTTTAAAATAATTCCAAACTTATTAAATTTTGAGACGGAGGTAGTATAAATTAGGGGCTTGTCTAATAATAATTAGTGATGTAGCAATGCCCTAAATATTAATGAGAGGGGAATATACACTATGACAGGTTGCAACTCATACGACGGACCCATGAGATTCCGTAACCTGAGTTCACTTTCAACGACAAACTTATACGAGTTCGCGCTAGCTTGATTGTCCAAGGCTTGGTACCCAATTCACATCACATTTGGGCGACCAATCCACTACAAAGGTCGTCGATTGAATCAACTTTTGGTGACGAACATATTTAGGCGACGAACAAAGGAAGAAATATGGTTGTTCGAACATAGAGGTCAACCACTTCTGTCATAACTACCATTCAGGCAACGAATAAAACATACTCCCTCTGTTAATTAAAACTTGTCGTTTACTATTCATGCACGCTTTTTTATAACGACAAAAACTATATAAAATATTAACTTTTTTAAAAATTTATTTTTATGAATTCATACTTAATAGTAATAAGTATGATATTATTTAAAAAAATTATTAAAAAAGTTAATATTTTATATAGTTTTTAACACCTAAAAATACGTGCGTGAATAGTAAAACGTCAAGTTTTAATTAACGGAGGGAGTATTAGTTTGTCACTTGAGAAACATTTATGAAATTCCAATGTGGTTGAAATTGACTAACCATTCAAGAGGCGAACATACGGCAATGTTCATTGCTTGAGTTAACTTCAGGCGATGGATTGGTCGCATTAATGAGTGACGAAATAATAACACTCATTGAAGTGACGACATATTTTTTTATTGTTCTTGGCTTGAGTTAACTTTAGGCGACGGAGATAACATGCATGATATATATCATATATGCAGGCAAAATGCATATACCATATATATGTTTAGACCGGTCAAAACACAACCCGACCCGGTGACCCGACCCGACCGACCGAAATTTTTTGGGTCAAGACCCGGAAATTTTTTTCGACCCGAACCCGAAAACCCGGAAATTTTTCGGGTAATCTGGGTTTGGACCCGGTGACCCGATTGACCCGGTAATTTTGAACCCATTTACCCGATTGACCCGGTGACCCGGTTGATTTATAATAAAATATAATTAATTTTTTTTATATTTAATTAAAATTTATCGCAAAATTATCAAATTATGATTTTTTTAATTTAAAAAAGAAAAAATTGACAAACCCGAAATCGACCCGAACCCGCCCGAAACCCGATCAAACCCGGGTTCTAGTCAACCCGAAAAACCCGAAACCCGGAGTGACCCGACCCGAACCCGACCGGAATGACCCGTTTGACAGGTCTATATATGTTGTATTAGATGTAGACCTCCTTTGAGAATAAGCGTGTGTGAGAGTGTTTCCTCTACGCATTATATATTGTTTGAACTTTCGAATTGCAATTTAAATTTGATGATCGAGGTTAGAGGTAAGTTATTTATCTCGATCTCAATTCGCTTATTTTGAGATAAGATTAATTTAGGAGTTGAGAGTTGGTTTGAAACATGCAAGGAGTACGTTGTCTTCGACTTATGTGTGTAGATGCGAGAGTTTGGCACGTACTGGGCAAGTTTAGGCATAGTAAAGGTAGACCAAAGAAGAGCCAAATGAAAGTCATTTGTTAAGACCTCTCACTCTTAGACCTTACAGAGGCTATGATCGTGTCGAGATCATTAGTGACACCGCATTCGGGTCTTTAGTTGTTTTCTTTCTTTTCTTCGAGGTCGTAGACCTGTTGCGATGTCGAACATTTTGAGATTCTATCAGGTTTGATTTCTTGGCTCATGTATCCCCGATCGGCATTGCAATCTTTTTGAAAGGTACAACCCCTACTACATTGTCATCCACTGATTCTTGACTAGAAGTGCCGACCTCTTCTTGGAATCTTTGCGATTTCTCCTCATCCACGAAGGGCCCGTCGAAAAATACACTTTCTTGAATCGTTTGCCCCTCTCCAAGAACAATGATTGCTGTCGACATTGGGTTTGTGATTTTCGTTTCCGTCAGAGTGGAAATCGATGAATTTGGCTTCGGATTCGTCTGCGACGCCCGTTCTTGAGTTGCAGATTTATTGTGGAGCGTAGCCAATTCCAAGGCATCCCCCAATTCTTTAGGCCTTCCCAATTTTACTAGGGATTTGATTTCCCACTTGAGGCCGTTGATGTAGCACCAAATGAAATACGATTCAGGCAGATATGGATTGATGGACAACAACCCTAATCGGAGTTCCCTAAACCGCTCATTGTACTCCTCAAGGCCATCCCCTTGGCTGAGATTGTTGAATTCTTCAAGAATCTCCATAGCTCGGCTTGGTTGTGATTGCTTTCAATCGGTGCCTTCGGCCCTCCCGAGGACAACTCGCTTTGATACCAATTGTTAGGACCCGAAGGTCGAATGAAGGGAGATCATGGCTTCAATGGAGGTTTGTGAGAGATTGAGAAAGAGATTAGAGAGATCGAGAGGTTGAAGAAGATGGAGTCTGTAATTCTATTTCATTCATGGATGACCCCGTACACACCGAGATAGGTATTTATAACCTTAAACCTAACTTTCTACTAATTACACTTATTAACCCTATAAATCCAATCCCTAACACATGCATGAGAATGCATATACCATATAGCCATATAGGCATATATATGTTGTATTAGATGTAGACCTCCTTTGAGAATAAGCGTGTGTGAGAGTGTTGCCTCTACGCACTATATATTATTTGAACTTTCGAACTGCATTTTAAATTTGATGAGGTTAGAGGTAAGTTAACACCTCTCCGTTCCCGACCTTACTCTTTTGCAGGATTCACTAGTTCGCCGGTAAGAGCACTTGCTTCATTTTTAGCACCTTTGTCAGAGACTCGATCAGAGATGAGTGTTCCTAACAACGACAATTGATGATTATTTACAAACTAGTGTAGACTATGTAGGTCCTATCCCGTGTACGAAAAAAAAAACATTAATACAATATTATAAATAATTTAGATAGATTCTAATAAATAATAATCTAAATATAAATTATTTTTCCACCAAAAATTAATATAGATATAAATAGAATAGCTCCTATCAAATACTACATATTTATCTATTAATATTTTTGGTAAGTATAACTATATATGAATTTTTTTTTTATATTTATGTCAATTAACATTTACCACTTGTTGTCCTGTCCTAGAAATGTAATTCACCCATCTATCTATCTATCTATCTATATATATTTAGATTTTAGTTATACTTACCAAAAATATTAATAGATAAATAGTCCTTAACCTTTCTATTTTGTTTCATTTTAGTCCCTAACCTTTCAAAGGTTGTAAAATAGTCCCTAACTTTACATTTTTTTTATTCGTTTTAGTCCCTAATATATATTAAAACATTATTTGAAATTATTATAAAAAAACCACCCTAAAGTTATCATAATTTAAATAAAATCATCCATACAAAGAAAAATTATATAAAATCATCTAACTCTATAATTTTAATTTTGAAAAAATACTCGAACTATTTTAGTATTTATCATAAGAGCATATTATATAAAATTATCCATATTTTTTTTTCACAAAAGCTCTCATAAAATTTATAGATCTTGTGATTAATTATAATGAGAGATGGTGGGATTTTTTTTTCACAAAAGCTCTCATAAAATTTAGGGACTAAAATGAAACGAAATAGAAAGGTTAAGGACTATTTTGAAACGTTTCAAAGGGTGAGGACTAAAGTGAAACAAGTGGTAAAGGTTAGGGACCAAAAATGTAATTCACCCTAGCTAGATAGATTGTGACTTATATATAACTTCCTATAAACTATGATAACATATTTTTTATTATTATTTTTTTCCCTAAAATCAGCCACAATGCGTCACATAGGATTTTTTTTCCTAGAATCAACCGCAACGCGCCACATAGGACGTTATGTATCGATTTTAGTATATCGATATGGATAACAATGATTAAATAATTAATTTTGATATAAATAATTCTCTCCACCAAAAAATAATCTAGATATAAATAAAATAGCACATGTCAAATACTTTGTATTTATCTATTAATATTTTTGGTAAAATAAAATAAAATAATTATTTAATCTTTTTTAATTATATAGATTAGAACTATCTATCTAAAGTGGTTTATAAGATATTCCATCTATCCAATTATATGAGCTAATGGTAAAATAAAATAATAATTTAATCTTTTTTAATTATATAGATTAGAACTATCTAATTATTTTTTATTAGATTTCCTTTTTGACGGGAAAAGGTTTTGCGAGACGCACTCACGCACCGTCATTAGGGCATATTCACTCACACGTCGCCACGCAGGTACCAATGCATCAGTTTGTAGTATATGTATAGATAGATAGATATAGATAGATAGATAGATAGATAGATAGATAGATAGATAGATAGATAGATTATAAATAATGGGTGGTTAAATGATTTTTTTTTAATAAGGGGATGTTTTTATGTATTTTCTCCAAGTTTCAAAGCAAAATTTAGGAGAATATAAAAATATTGGATAGAAAGTGAAATTTGGGGAAAATAGAGATAGAAACAAAAAGGGAAACACTCCGGTTGGAAGGAACACGAAGTTTCCCCCGTGCAGGCCGTCCATAGAAATCCCCTCGAGTTCCTCCGCGTCCCCTGGTTTTCCGATCGAATGGCGGACTCGGCGACGGTGGAGGTGGTTGCTTACGTCCTCAATGACTCCCCCGATTGGTGGCACGACATCAACCGATCCCCTTTCTGGCAGGACCGCATCTTTCACGTCCTCGCCGCACTCTACGGGATTGTCGCCGTGATTGCCTTTGTGAGTTCTTCGATTCCGTTTGTTTTCGTTTGGTTTCCTTTTCGAATTTCTGTGGATTTTTTTAATTATCTAGGGTTTGGATGTTGGAAGAAGAGGCCGAGATTATATTGAATTTCAATCATTCGGTTTCGTTGTTTTTTGGGCGTGGAATAGGTGCAACTTATTAGGATACAATTGAGAGTTCCGGAGTATGGATGGACTACGCAGAAGGTCTTCCACTTTCTGAATGTTGTAGTTAATGGAGGTTCGTAATCTTGTAAACTTGTAAATGATTAGCTTCTCCAGCCGAGTTCATGCTGTTGGAATTTCATCTAGAAATTAGTATACAGTAGGGTACTAATTCTTGTACTTTCACCATATGGTAGTTCGATGCTTGGTGTTTGCGTTCCGTCGGGAGGTTCAGCGCTTTCAACCAGAGGTTTAGTCTTCTTCATGGTGGTTTCATTAACACATTGATTGTCTATCCACTCTTCACCTTGGTGCTGTTGTTTATGGCTCAGATTTTCCGACATATCGTTCTTGATATGCCAAGTCTAGCATTCTTCACGACGTATGCATTATTGGTTCTCTTCTGGGCAGAGATCTACTATCAGGTTTCACTATTCTATTTCACTAGGGAGGCAGTTCCTTTTTTATTTCCCTTTTCGAGTTTCACATCTTTTTTGTTTGTTTTGAGACTCATTTTGTCTTCACTTAATTGTATCTGGTAGGCTCGTGCTGTATCTACAGATGGACTTCGACCTACTTTCTACACCATTAATGCAGTTGTCTATACAATTCAGGTGAACTCGTGGTATCAATTCTTTTAGTTTGAGGGTTATTTTCTGAAGCATGTATTACTGCATAGCATAGCTGAACTCTTGGTATCAATTCTGTTGTGGTGCTGGGTGGGGGAAGAGTAGCCCGGCTTGTTGAGGTTGCTTTGATAGTGAGAGGTTAGACAATTTAAAGCTAGTTCTAATGGAAAGTCCATAGAATGGATGCTTAGCTATGTGTTGGACATATGTTTGTTCATTGTTAAGGATTGTGTCAACCTAATGTAAATATTGTATTAAATATATTCTTTGTTTATTTACTTATATTATTATACATGTATCATGATACTCTCTGTTCTGGTTTGTGGAGTTTTGTTTAAAGGGGATCACCATTTTTTAGGTAATTTTTCTTTCAACTTCTAATAATGGATGTTGGACATTGCAATTGATATCGAGTTACTAATTGACTACATTCTCATGATAATTATCTAGATGGCCTTTTCTCGAATATGACCTTTCAAAAGGATTGAATTTGGGTTTAATAGTCTAATGTAGAAATTTATGTTTGAAGGGAAACAGTGGAACACCGTTTTTTTGGGCCATGATATTTCTACAATGACCACATTTTCATGGATTCCACTTTGGGCCACAAATGAAACCCTTTAAAAGTTGATGTTGCCTCTGGCCTTTCATGTTTTTGATCTTCAGGAGGATTGAATTTGGGTCTTAGTATTTCAAACTCAATTCATTAGTAACTCATAAACAAATTTGTCAAGCGGTTGTAAAATTGAGGATCGTCTTTGTTTCACATAGTTGGGAATATGACAAATCAAAGAATTTTTGTATGGTATCTCATATTGTAAATGATAGAATATCATTATATCAATAGTTGCATCACATGAACCTTTAAATAAAATTGCTGGATACCCATGAACATAAATTTTACTCAAGTTTCTCCATTAGATTACTATTATTCCCTTCATTTTTTATTAAAAAATTGAATGGAAAAAAGCATAAGAAAATGTCTAATTATCCTTGTTCACATGCTCATTCCTCCTTATCTTTTCCCCCATTCCATCGGCCATTGTCCATTGCCACAATAATTCTTTTTCTCTCCTCCGTTTGCTTTGTGCATTACTAATATCACATTTAATAAGGGCATCTTAGTCTACTGTTTACATTGTTATGATCACCTCAAAATCACAAATGTTTATATTCTCCACTCAAAAGAAGTCCAGTGATTCTTATGTAGAAATTGGAGCAGTAAATTATGTTTATATTCGCCACTCAAAAGAAGTGCAGTGATTCTTAACTTTTCCTTGCCTTACATCTATGGGTTGCCAATTATGTTATAAGTTTTGAACGTAGGGTCTTACAAATTTTCATATATAATCATTCCTTCCTCAATCCTTCCATAATACCTATTTCTCTTTCCATGCAAACACTAAATAGTCTCTTGAATGCATATTAGTTTTGATTGGGTTTCGTTAAAGAAATAATTGGGATCCTGTTCTTGAGATGTTTGTTCACCAGATTCTCCATCACATGGTTCTAGTGATTGACATGCCATCTTTAAAATACAAAATACTAGCTAACATTCTGTTAGAAGCTAAGTTACTGGTGTTGATGATCTTCAACTTTGAGCATGTCGATGGACGGGATACCCAAATGTGGTTATTGAATCCGATTGTCTTATGCTCACCCAAAAACTTCGGAAGAAGAATATTATTAAATGTCCTTTAGGATAGTCAAGAGGTCAATCTTTTGTCATGGTTTTATCGTCCTCGTCAGTGCAACAAGGTTGCTCATCAGTCATCACCTGTCTCCTACAGGGAGAAGTGGATATTTTTTTAATTTTTATCTTATAGGGTAACTTCTGTTTCTCTCATCCCATAATCATTGTCAAAATTTGAGGAGGGGAAAATAAAGTACTATTTGTAACGCGTAACCACAAGAGTGAAGGAGATGAAAACACATTCTAGCCTCTAGGTAGCTAATTGCAAAAATATTGACAGTCGGTATTTTTATGCAGCACATATTCAGAAAATAGCATTGCTTCACCTTAAAGCTAGTTTACTACCTGTCCTTGTGATCTTCTCCATGAATGCCATAATATGTGATGTGTTTCTCTTTCTCTATAATATGCATCTTCATGTACTTGGCCCCTCTTAAGTTACTTCCATTGTCTCTTTGTGAGCAGCAGGCGATGTTTGTGGATTTACACAATTCTTTTCTTTCTTTGATTTAGCAGAGGTAAATATTGTGATATGAAGAGAGTCTAGGAGTCTAGTTATTATGTCAAGGTTTCTTTAGGTTTTCCTAGCTACCCTAATGGCCTCATCTTTGTGATTGACTCCTTAGTGTGTAGCATTCTCTCAGTAGACAAATGATTTACAATTGCCACATTTTGCAATGTTAAGTGTTTTTTAGCTTTCATATTTCGGTTGAATTTTTTTTTTTTTTTTTTTTTTTTGTGTATTTTCCAATTTATGCAGCTGTAGATTTAAGCAATAAAGTGAATCTTCTTTATGTCCAAGGATTTAAAATGGTCTTTGAGAGCTTTTCATTTATATTGCAGATCATATTATGGTTGGTGCTTTGGTGGAAGCCTGTTCATATTATAGTGGTTCTTTCTAAAATGTTCTTTGCAGGTTCTTTCCTATCAAATACTCTAGTTAGAAATATTTTCTACTTTAACTTGTGAAAGTGATTTAATTTCGTTATTATGCCATGTCAGGTGTTTCACTTATTGCAGCCCTAGGTTTCGTTCTCTATGGGGGAAGGTGAGTATGCTGAAGTTACTGGCTTTTACTGATATTGTTGATTTTTCAGGCAGTAAGTTGAAAGATCTAGTTTCCTAAGACCTGCAATTTGTTTGGCCACAGTGCCACACTTTTCAATTTCTGCAGGCAAATGTTACTTGATATTTTAGTTTGTGTAAAGTTGTCATTACTACACTGTTTTTTGTTTATCTTTGAAAGTTGTGCATTTGAGCCTAAACAATAACCAAGTGGCTGGATCAAACTTGGCCTCAGCACATTTAATCTTACAGTCCAGAAACCAAATGGAGTGACCCTGGTTTCCCTTCCCCTTCTTTTACTTCAACGATCTAGGTCTTTTTTGCAATCATTTTTCACTGCTTGCATCTTGTGGATATAGTTAAATACTTAAACCTGATATTCTGCCTTGGTCCATGCTTGTTGCTAAGGCTGTGAGTCTTGATACGAGTGTTGACGTGAGATGAAAACTGTCTTCTGAGAGATCTCTGAAGCAGTGTTGTTTCTTTCCTTAGATGATAACTAACACTTGCTGCTTAAAATCCTGCAAGTTACTCTGGCTGTCATTGTACTCACTGATTTGTTTTATGGTGATTAAATACTTGCCTCTCTTGATTGTTGTATTTTTTAGGCTCTTCCTAATGCTGCAGCGATTCCCCGTAGAATCAAAAGGGCGACGTAAGAAGCTACAGGAGGTCTGTTATTTGTGTTAATTTGGGATCTTCTTTTTTGGTTTCCTTCTTCTACTCAAGGATGACTAAATTAGTTTATTTAATTTTGACAGGTTGGCTATGTGACCAGTATATGTTTCTTATGTTTCATTGTAAGATGCATCATGGTAAGCACTCTTTGGCAAACTGTAGGGACATTACCATGCTAATTGCTCTGAAAAGGGGGAAGTAGGTTGCTTCCATTAAATCTCTCATCAGTTATGATGCACAGTAAATTGCATTACTAATACTTGTGTACATTGATCATTTCCTGAAGCGAAAGCTATTAATATTTGAAGTAGTAGCTTGAGTATAAAAAAATACACATTCTGTATTAAACTTATATTCCACATAACATAAACAATATCTTTGCAAGGCTCGTTTCTTAACCGGTGAAGAAAAACACTTCTGAACCATGGAGTAAGGGTAAAGGCTAATAATGCCTGGAACTTATATATTCCCAAGAAGTTCTAGGTTCCTTTGAAGGATTGCCTTCTCATTGTTGGGTGGGTTGAGTGAATTTCAGTATTCTGTGTTATACAGCTGGGAAAGCCAGAGTGACCAGTATTTTTTCAGTTCTGTAATCTTTCTTGGTTGGCACTTGCGCTGGTTCAGACGGCTTCAGTTAGAAAATATCTGGGGCCTTTTCATCCTGGTTTTGTGGTGTTAGTGAACAGGGAGCATTCTGTGGCTGTCATGTCCTCCTTTCTGAAATTACTGAAAGGCATTGCAAAAAGTAGCATTGGAGATGGGAGTACATAAGATGGAAGTTCGAAAAGAGTTGAAGTAGATTGGTACCTTAAGGGCATGGAAAGTTATATGGCAGGCTAGGGTGGGGGATTTAGAGGATCTGGAGTCACCTCATTTAAGTTGATTTGGGAGGATTGAACATGGTTGTTAAAGGGATATGGACCATATGGTGCCATAGGTGTTTAGAAGCCATAGGGATGGTGGCAGTGATGCAGCAGCAGTGAACAATGCAGCAGTTCCGTAGTTTGTTGCAGAGGGAGTGATATTTGAACGATGGTTTACTGGTTTAGAGCTTAAAATTTTAATCTATATTTTTGTTTTTCAATTTCTGGTCATGGTATTTTTAGATGGTCAACTTTGGGCATTAGTGGGAACCTATGTTTACATTTGCATGACAATGTCCAAGGATGCATATGCTAGTACTTTACAGCTAGGAAGTCTACTTATAAACTAAAGAACTGCGATATGATTTGACTTGTATACTTAATGGCTACTTAACTCGGACCTAGTACATCCCTTCTGTTACAGTGTATTACCTTTGCTTACATAAGATTGTTGTTTGGTTCAATCGTTATTGTTTATTTGTGTTTTCTCATCGTTTAAATGGTACAGATGTGCTTCAATGCATTTGACCGAGCTGCTGACCTTGATGTCCTCAATCATCCAATCCTCCTCATGATATACTACTTGGTAAGTCTAACTCTCAGTCTTCCATATTTCTGCTGGTATTTCTGGCAAATTACAGGTGCTTTTTTTGCTAGTTTAATGTCGTGGAACCATCCTCCATTTCTATGCAATTTTGAACCAGGCCACTCTTTTCATTGTCATATTCCCTCATGGTTGCCTGGTTCTGATATTGAGGCTATTCCGATCATCTCCTAGTAAATCCCTTTGGGTCCCCTTTCCCAATTTGTTTCCAGACCTCTAATCCTTTGTGGGTATTTTCTCTTTTCCGTGTGGATCTACCTGGGGAATTCTCTTTCCAAAATGAAAGAAATTTTATCTAGATAAAAGCATTTACTATTTGAAACTGCATTTGTATTTTTTTTGAAGGAAAACATATTATGGTATATTCATAGAGTCTGCTAGTGAAATTAGGTACTCTCATTTCTTACAAATTGGGACTGGCAGTATTTTGAGTTGTTTTTGACCTCCAATGGGGCTCCAATGTTTGGTCTTCTATCACGTGTCTACTTTAACGCCTGTTCTTTTTTACAAATGTTTTGAGATTGTATTCGTTTACATTCTAATGCAATTGTATTGATGTTGATTGCTTCAAATGTGTTGACATGGCTTGTTCTAGTTGGTGGAGATACTGCCTTCTTCTCTGGTTCTCTTCATACTAAGGAAATTGCCTCCTAAGCGAGGAACCACTCAATATCATCCTATACGCTAATACAACACGAAGCTGCTATCATGGACAGTTAAGCCACTACAGATATCCGCGAGCTTTTCTGAAGCTGTCTATGCCTGCTATCATGAACAGTCAAACCACTGCAGATATCGGTGAGACCTTTTCTGAAGCCGTCAGACACTTCAAAAGCAAGATTGGCCAGAAGTTAAATAGTTTCATAACTGAAATCTCGATACCTCTGGAAGGTTGATGTTTACAAGGGCTGTAGTTAAGAAACATAGGTGCTGTCTCTGATAAAACAAAATTGTAAAAAAAACAAAAAAAAAACAAATATATATTCAAGTTTGCTTTGCTTGTTTGTAAACTGCTTTCTCCTGGGTTTGATATTTCACCCATTTCTATATCGTTATCGATTCGTATCCTTCAAGTCATATTTGCATAAATCTAGCCAGCCAACAGATCCAGAAGATAAACAAGAGAAGAAAACAGTTACCTCAAGTCGGAGAACTAGAGTCTTGCTGAGGCTTATGGAATGACAATTGCTTCCTCAATGGCTTTCTTCAGGACCTCTACGCTTCCACAAAGGTAATGTCCGGAGAGCATAAAACTTTATTTGCAGGATTGGTAGTAAAGAAGGGATCAGTTGACTGGTAGAGAAGCTACAGACTGGTTGGTTTGTTGGGCTTACTGAGGCTTTGAATGTTAGGTTTTGGTGTGTGTTTTTGAAGACTTTTTGAGAGGAGATTAATTTCCTTGCACAGGTCAAAACTGAGAGCTAGATCCTGCCTTGTAAAGACGCGAGTGAACTTGCTGAAACAAAATGGCTACGATGCCCAACGAGCGCTATTGTGCTTGTGCATATGCAGTGCAGCCTCCCTCGTACTCAAGTGCTCGGGAAGGGCGCGATATCTGTGGTGATCGTCTATTTGTTCGTCGATGGCCCCTTTCTACAGAAAGCATCATGTGAAGGGTATCAGGCGAAAATTGTAAATCTTTTGCATACCTCGTAAAAACCGTCATACCACAAGGGCGTCTCGCGAAATTTCCGAGTTTTGATTCATGGGATAATATATAAATAACGATTATATCCATTTAATAAATTACTTTGTTATAATTTGATTAAATATTTACTTTAATCAATTATTCTTATTTCAATGATAACAATTAAGGTTGTGTGTGTGTCTATAGTCAGGTAATAAATTACTTTAGGAAGTTTGTGAAATGTTCAAAAAAGTTGTCTTAATTTGTGAATTGTTCATATTTTTGGACAAATTGTTGGAGTGTCATTCTTGCCAATAGCAATTTTATCATCTTGCCTATAGTCTCACTTTTTTTTTCCTTACATTTTGTCGTGCAAAAATAAGAGTATGGTGTGCATGTGCAAATATTGAAATAACCCAAAGTATTTTTGGGTATTTCTATTCTAATTTATGTAAATAAAAATAAAGTTAAAAATTTAAAATAAAGGAATTTGTATAAATTCTTATACTTAGTCTTCGATTCTTATTATTTATAACATAAAATTTGGTTTGCCATTATTATTTTAATAGTGAAACTAGTTGTAACTAAAATAAAGCATTATGTATATCTATATCTATGTCTATCTATCTATATCTATTAACTCTCACCACCTTTTGGTGCGTGCAAAAAATGGTGTTAGAGGTAACTGCCTCTTCACTCCCTACCCCCGATTTTCGGGCCTTGAACTAACTGTGGATTGTGGAGCTCTGATAGCCCCTTTCTTCAGTTCCATTGAAGATGTGGTTGCCATGAATTTTGCTACTAAAACATTGATTCCTGCTTCGGCACTGGCTGTTAGGGTATCATCCTGCTCTACCTTCGTTCAGTACAGTTTGGTGCCTATGATGTTTAGGTTCGTGAATATTGATTTTTGTAATGTTGGGGCTGAAGAAAATAGGCTTGATCACAATGATGAGCTGTTGATCAGCAGTATGATTAAACTATTTTTTTTAAAAATGGCATTCATCAAATCAAAACGGTGATATATAATTATAATCAAGTATTAATGAAGGGTTATCAATTCATTTGTTATTCCCGAAACAATATATACCATAATTTGCTAAGTAAAAAAAATCTGGACAAGGTTATAAATCATAAATGTATCTTTGACAAGAAAAAATGGTCAATTAAATTATTTTATTAATTGATTTTAAAAAAAGTTTCATACCCTAAAATTTTAGAATACATGGTATTTAATAGTTTTTGTCGTTTGACATATTTTTTTATATAAATCAAATTATATATTTAAGTGCAAATTTTATCTTACTGGAATGATTTTTATAAACAAAATTTCAGTTTGCTCCAATTTGAACTCATCTACCTTTAACTAAGATATCAAGTAACCTATAGCCGGGCAAAATCTATCTAGCTTCAAACTAATTTTAATATAACCTATTTGAAATCTATGTATTTTAATTTTAATATAAAAGTAGAAACGGCATTTGGTGCGATTTCGCATACATGGAATTTTCTGGGAACAGTTTGCAAAGTATACATATAAGTTGGCCAAATTAGCAAACTATACAAAGTTTTAGGAATCACTCGAGCTATGGCCTATGGTAGAGATGAAGTGACATCTTTCGACCCTGGTGGGCATCAACAAGCACTGATACAAGTTTAGCAGGGTCCCGAAAACTTGGGAGCTCATTTGAATTGTTGATTCTTGATGCTAACCGTCTCTCTAGTTACCAACCTCTGTTTGGAGCTGCTGGGTTGCTAGAAATCATTCCAGATGTTGCGGCGTGTATCGAGCCATTGTCTTTAATTTGACCCTGGCGGTGCACATATGATAGTTGGTGGTGGTGTTTTCTTTGGGTATTTGACATTGTTTGATGTGGCTGATCTGCTAGAAAACTCCCAAGTTCATGAAGAGTGTATTGAATTACCGACGTTTGATCCGGGAGGAAATTTATATATGTTAGTAAAGCCCTTCAATCACCCATTGTTATTGCTGATTTTATATGTTAGTAAAGCCCTTCAATCACCCATGCCTTCCCTGTTTTGTCAAAGTCTGTCGTATTAAATAAATTTATGAAACTCATCGTTTTGAGTCTGGTGAACTGCGTTTCGCCCCTTTTAGGTTTATTTCGGTTTTAATATGTTTTGGGTCGGATGAACCCGGTTCTGTAAGGGCTATATAAGCCTCCCTCCGTCTCCCTCGACAGTTATCCAAATACAAACACATTTCTTCTTCCCCAATTAACTCTCTCACTGATTCATCATCTTCACTTGCTCGATTGGGGATTTCTGTCACACATCCACCGATCCTCGAATGTCCCTGATTGGCTTTATCCAACCCAGATCGTCATCAGTTTTGGCTATGGCGAACGGGAGCGAGGAGAAGCTGACACGGGTGGCGAGGAAGCCGTACTTTGGCCTCCCAACCGCTTGCCCCCATTGCTTGCCTGTTTACTTCTACCTCAAATTCGCCCGCGTCCCCTTCGATTTGTGCTTCAATGCTAATTATCCCGATTTCGGTAATGTTTTTTTTTTAATCCATCTTACAATCGATCACTCTCCATTCTATGTGCTTCAATGCGATTTTGCTTTTTGTTTGAAAGAGGATATAGTTGAATCTGTGTGTGTTCAGTAATTTTAGGTTTTTGCTATGCATTTGGATCCTTTATTGCAACCGATTAGGTTTCTGTTCTTCTGGTGAGTTCTTTCCTTTTGACTTCGATAGGGTGATTGAAAGGCTACTTGAAACATTTAAGAATCTGTTGCAATATTAGCTTACTGATTCTATAGGTTGTGGATTAGTTCTAATAGTTAGTTGTGAATGTTGAAATCATCTTTGTGAACTTCACTCCAATCTTGTTGTTCAAGATTGCTGACTGAAAATTTCTGAAGTCTATACTCTTCAGTTTTGGCACCATTGTTGAGAATAGTGGAGGTGATATGGTTTTCAATTCTCTGGCAGATCAAATTCCTTATGTTGAATCCGGCAGTTATGTGGCTTATAACAGTGGTGTGATAGAGGGCTTGAAAGAAGATGGTATTGTTGATCTGGATTCTAGTGTTCAAACTATCCCTGAGTGGGTAGCAATGAAAGTTATGGTTGAATCCTGGCTCGAAGAGGCAGTTCTATATGAACTTTGGTTATGTGCTGAAGGGAACTCTGCACAGAAAATCTACTATTCTGATCTTCCATGGCCAATTGGAAAGGAACTACAATATAAGCAGGTTTTTAAAGTTACGAGGCTTCTTGGGATAACCAAAGAAAATGTTGACAAGAGAGAAACGGAGGTTCGGTTTTCTGCATGGCAGTATAAGTTTTGATTTCTATGTTCGATTAAGTTTTTATATAGCAGTTTCTGATGTATAATTTAGTGAATTTTCATGGTGATTCGTCATTTATACTTTCTATGCTGCGAAATTCGGTCAACAGTTAACACTCATAACTGCTTAAATCTTGACAGATTTATGGAAGAGCAAATGCGGCATATAAAGCGCTTTCAACTCTATTAGGAGATGAGTCGTTTCTCTATGGAGAGAGGTACCCTTATTAGATGTCTAGGATCTTGATGTTGTAGATTCATCATGAGTTTTTGCAGTTTTGCAAGATTTTAGTGTATGTTTTAAACTAACTAATTTATTTTAAAAAAATTATATTGCAGGCCATCTAGTTTGGATGCCGTATTCCTTGGACAAGCCCTCTTTACTCTGCAAGCCTTACCTGTGAGTTATTTATTTGTTTGATATGATGATTAGGATTTTGAAATGAATTGTATTGTGAATTTGTTCATTCCTTATATGATATTGATAAAGAACTGATGGAAATACTCAAATGTGATGAATTTTATTGCAAGTTAGAGTTAAAAAGGAGAAATTTTAAGGGCATGATTCATGAAGCAAGCTTACTAGCCTTTTGTGAAACCTGTGGTGTAGTCAGTAGTAAGCTTTTTGTGAAACCTGTGGTGTAGTCAGTATCTTTACCTCTTTTTTTTGTGGGGGAGGGGTGGTATGGGTTGGGTATGTTCTTCATATGGATATGTGAAAGCTATATGTTTTGCGTGTTTGAATGTGTTAAAAGAGCTTTGTGTTTTAAGTTATTAGGGTAATGTTCCCATGCCCTTTTTTTTTTTAATTAGGTACAGTTTCAGTTTTTTCTGTGCTATAATAGGAAACATCAGTACTAAAGAGCAAGCTTTTGCAATTCAACAATCTTGTCAAGTACACGGAGAAACATAGCAAAGAGCTTGTAGACATTGATTCTTCGTCGTCAAGTGCCCCATTACCTAAGAGACTGAATCTTAAGAGTATGATGCTTTTGCACCCTTCCTTAATTCAATTAAGCTATTTTCTTTGAACAGGTTGCTTAACTAAAACATTTATTTTTTTAAATCACCTTATGTGATTGCTTAGAGATCAATAGCGACTGAATCTTAAGAGTGAAGAGAGAGTGAAAAATTGAGTCAAAGAAGAAAAGGAAGAATTAGAATTTAGAGGAAGAAAGGGAGGGAGGGAGGCTGTGTACAATTTTGATGTTTTAGGGCGGCTAAACTATCTTGGTTAAGAAGCTGTCCTACCAAGTTGATTTTCAGCTGAGTGACAGTCATAATTACCATTTGGGTTACCATTGGCCAATTGCTGTTTGCAGTAATGAGCAACTAGCCCATGGTATAAACTTATTCGGCATGAATTTCTCTAGGAGTAAGAACACAGAAGGTGCACGAAGATTATTGAGAGTATTTTTAGATCTACGTACCCAGTAGATGTTTTTCCATGAGTGAATGTGGATGATATCAGAGAAATCCAATTGTCAAAATAATGCATACTTCACGTCAACTTGATTTTTTGTGCCACATTTATAGCTTTTCCCCTTCGCTTTTTGTGGGTAATAGATTTAATTTTCTTGTAATCCTTGCTTAGACTAGAGCAAAGAAAAATTTGATAATTAAAATTAATCCACATTTCTCCACAAAATGTGATAATAAAACTTTTAGGTTGAGAGAAAAAAAAAAAAACAGTTGCACACAATGCTTGGTAATTTGGTATGTCCTTGTACTTTTCCGTCTCTTTATTCATTATTTGAATCATCAAAATGGACTTACGATGAACTAATGCTTAGTATGTCCTTTTCTCGTCTCTTTGAAGTCGCATGCTCTAAACTTTTCTTCAATGCTTTTAACCAGATTCAAAGCCCAAGAGAAAGCCTAAGAAGGAAAGGTCGGAGGTAGAAAAGACGTTCAGAAGGCGTGGAAAATACTTTTTGGCAACTCTAGCGGTTGCTGTTCTGGTTTTCTTGACTCTCCTCAGTTCAGATGAAGCTGAAATTGACCTCGACAATGATGATGGAAGTTATGAATACGCTGATTGATTCATGCTAATACCTAGAAAACGGTGAAGAAGGTATGCGGTGCACTTGTTTTTGAAGTAGTAGCAGAGTATGATGCCTTTTTGAGTCAGAAGACAGAGTCGAAGTTACGACCAGTTATCTTTCTTAGATTGGGAGTTGTTTCAGGGAGTGGTCGATACAAGGGGATTTGTTTGGATTATTTACGAAATTCATATCTTCAAACGCATACGGGTGGCACACGTTTAGTGCGGGGGGAGTGGTGTTGTGTGTGCTTGTCCTGCTTTTGCTTTGTTTCTCTTTTGTTTGCTTGCTCCGTGACTAGATTTGTGTTCATGCTTTACTAGGGTTCTTGTTATATTTCGTTCTGGGTCTTTCGGAAACACTCTCTCGGGCGTCCCGGGGTAAGAGTGCGTACATCCTGACCCCCCAGACCCTGCTTAATTGCGGGATACACTGGGATGTTGTTGTTGTTGTTGTATATCTTCAAACAAAACCCAACAGAGTGAAATTTTGAAATGCTAATAAAGTTTAAACAAAACGGATCGTTGTCTTGAGCGCATTAGGTTTAGAAAACTGGTTGGCTTGGAGTTGCTGACCCTTTTGGGTATTTCATTGTTACAGACTCTTGCACAGTTCTCTTTACCCTGATTTTATTAGATATGGCTAGAGCTGTCAAATCATGTTATCCCCTAGGGCTCATGACTTGGGAAAATTGGATTAACTTGATAAGAAAGAAAAGTGACAAAGATACTGAAATCATTAGAAAGAGACCAAATACATAAGTGCTCAAAACTTAGCTCTAAATTGGTAGACATGAAAAATGAAATCCACCACCAATCTTCAAAAAAAAGGAACACAAAAGCCAAAAACTCAGGCCTTCCATGGAGTTGCTATAGGGACGACCATTTTTTATCATTTGCACAGTGGATGTACGGACTCTAGAAGCCAGTGATGACAAAGCTCGAACAATATCAGGTACTCCTCAAGAACTCTGCACTATTTGGTTTAACATGATAAGCAAACAAGACACCGAGAAAAAGTTCCATGAAATGAGGGTTTTGAGTGATTTACTCGTATCTTCTGCTTGGTGCAGTAAACAGAAGTAGAATCATTTCCCAAAACTAGTTACCGGGTAAGCTCTCGATGGCCATGAAAGCAAAGTATCCCCAGAGAACGGATGTAGGAATCATTTTCAAAGACAGAACTCTGCACCATTTGGTTTAACATGATAAGCAAACAAGACACTGAGAAAAAGTTCCATGAAATGAGGGTTTTGAGTGATTTACTCGTATCTTCTGCTTGGTGCAGTAAACAGAAGTAGAATCCTTTCCCAAAACTAGTTACCGGGTAAGCTCTCGATGGCCATGAAAGCAAAGTATCCCCAGAGAACGGATTTAGGAATCATTTTCAAAGACAGGCATGGCTGCAACACATGCACCTACCATGGCGGATTGAAGCAGGTTGCTGAGCCGCTGTTCTTTGACCTCAACCGGCAAGAGGTCATCAATCTCCTTCTCTACATCAAACACTAATTCGTCAACTGGTGCATCAAACTGCCCCATGCTTTGTGCTGCTTGGATTGTTGATTCCTTCAACTCTTTCAGTCCCTGCTCAATAAATTTACCGTATCTTGCATTTTTCCATACATTTGACCCAAACTTGAATTCATGCCCATGCTTTGCCGAGCAGTTTTAACAAGCCGGTTTCTTAGAAGCTGTACGAAAGTGTGTAAATGATTACTGATCAAAGTAAAGTCTTGCATAAAGAAACAAAGATATAATTCAGTGAAGTCTCTCTAGGAAAGTACCTGGTGTTTAAGGGTTGCAAGGCTCTTTGTGTGCATAGGAGATTGTGGAATGAACCATTCCGGAATGGCCGCTCTTTATTTACCAATACAAGGAGATTGTGGAATGACTCCATTTGCGGGAGGTATACCGAGAAGACCACACATTAAGGTCTATAACAATACAAAAAAAAAACAAATAAGAAGATGAGTTTGTATATGAAAAGGTCAGCAAGTGTAGATGCAGCTGTGAAATTCACATACCAAGAACCCCAAAAGTAGCAAATCATAATGGAATGACGCCGGCTTCCTCAGATTGAAGTCTGACTGCTGAGCAAGTTGAGATGCTACACTATGATCAAAGTAGTAGAGAACCGCTATCATGGTTGCAGGAATGAAAGCTCCAAGAATGTAAATCAAAGGAACATCAAGCATTTCCTGTCCAGATTGAGCATCAAAAAATCAGTTCTTCTAGTCTTATCGGTTAGCAATAACATGTACGAATATATGATCAAACCAAACAACTCATCACTTTGACTCGGCTTGATAACAGTCCAGTTCTGATATGCACCTGGGGACCAAGGATTTGGGCTAAAAAGCCGACATGGGATCCCATGTGGAACACTCCCTGATGCCTGATGGTGTGTAGGAAACAGCAAGAACCATGAGTGGCACACCATATATAGTCTGCTATGAACCCTCTAAGCCAACCTAAAAGCCCAAGGAAACAACGATATCGCCTGAGCCATAGCGCCATGACCTTGCTTTCCTGCTTCTTAGCCCTGTAAGCAAGAGGCCGAATGAGAGGACCAGGGCAAACATTCCATTTGAAAATCTCCATGAAGGTATATATTCTATCAGCTTTGCATTTTGCCGCTCAGGGATGCGGAACTCGTCTACTAGTCCCTAAGAGAACAGCAGGCAAATAAAATAAAATTGAGAACATGGCTGCTAAACCACGAGCTCTATTCAAAAGTGAAGAGTCTGCAAGAGAAGTTTATTTAAAGCAAAGTTCTTGCCTTGATAGCTTGCTTCATGAAGAGCATAGCAATCAAAAGGCCGAAGAGTTCTCCAGCCATGCGAGTAAATCTGTTTATGATTGAGCAAGCCCCCAAGATGGCCAGCAAGGCAGGTGTCCATACACACACCCTGGCAAATTTCCAAAAATCGTCAGACATTTTCGCCTTAAGGTGAACAACTATAACAAACATGAAGGAGGAATGGGTTTGTAGCTCACCATCCAGTCCAAGCTAGAAACAGATTCCGACCCAAATCCGCCCTATCTTTCGCAAAGCTGAACATGAATCCGCCACTCCTAGAATCAGCAGAGGCTGCCCTCCTATGATAGAGTACTGTATAATGCCACATAGTGCAGTTGATGCTAATGTTTGGACTGCTGTCAGGACACCATCTGCCACCACCACCAGCATGTTTTAACTTATTACAACTACTAAAAATTACACCAGCTCATATATCCTCTCAACACATATATGTAGATGTTTCTATCAAAATTGATAAGCACAATATGCATAAACTAGTAGTGAGTGTAGCTGCCCTAATACCTGTATCTCTCTCCAATTGTTCACCAAAGGAAATTACAGGAATTGCAGAGGCAAAGAAAATGTATGTGGTGGGAGCCAAAATCCTGAAATAAATTACAAACTACTCCAAAATTAACAAATAAACACATGTTGAAGAGCAAAAACCCCAAGTATATGACCAAATATCGCGCCATATGGCGCGGGAACTGCACTAGTTTATTATTATGACACTATCCATATTACTGGTTAAATCTATGACATGATGTTCAAACATTTAATGAAATATAATAAAAAAATTAAACATTTTTAAATAAAATAATATAAAAAAGGTAAACTCCTGAAAATTTCGTTAAAAATAAAACTAAAAGAAAAAACATAATCATACATACTTACCTCTATATATTGTTTCTTTTAAATAAAAATTCAATAGTTAATAATTAACGCAATAAAATAAAGTAAATATAGAATAGATAAATGCCATTTGGCCCGTTAAGTTCTACTTGGTCATAAAATATAAAATATGTTAATGACATGTAATAATATATTAAGTCACATTATATCTATAAGAATTTTTTTTTCTCTTTCAAAAGAAAGGGAAAAAAAAGAACATAAGTTACAGAGAGGGAAGAAGAAAGACTAAGACCAAAATTTAATAGCAAACTCAATTCAATCGCTTTCCTTATTTTTTAAGCAATTATGCTTTCATTTTCATATTCTATTAGAATCACCATCTAGCACAAATCAGTAGAGTATAAATTATGGGTCTACCATTAGAAAAATCAAACTGAAGAAGATGAAGGATCAGAATGAATATGGATTGCATGAAGAAATAAATGTGATTTACTTAGGAAACTATACACAGTCGGCCAATTATATTGAAATAAATGTGATTTACTTAATAAAAAATTTACAAACGGCTAATTGATTGCATAAAAGTAATTAAATGTCTATCAATATTGTGACATTTGAAATATTGAAATAAATGTGATTTACTTAATAAAAAATTTACAAACGGCTAATTGATTGCATAAAAGTAATTAAATGTCTATCAATATTGTGACATTTGAAACGGAATCGCTATACACAATTTGTAAATTAATTGATTGCATGAAGAAAGAGGGCAAATTAAGTTTTGTAGTAAATGTTGTGAAATTATTTCACAAAGATAAAACTACAAAAATATATATAAATAAATAATATCATTTTAGATAATGGATAAATCAATAAATATTGTATAATTTTTGAGAGTGAATGAATATATAATGGATTTTAACTATGCAAATCTAAATGCGGAAAATAAGCATCCTAAGGTATTTTAATAATAATATGATAAAAAATTAAAATAAAAGCAACAAATAATGAAATATATATGGCGTTCAAAATCAAACAAATCAACTAATTAGAGAGAAAGAGTCACAAAATGGGCATTGGGTTCAGGTCATATATATAGTGTTTTGTGTTATCATATTCAATTAGGAGTTTCAAATTCTTAGTTAGAAATAATGTCAATTAATCTCCACTTTAAATAGGTAATGTAACGTTTAGTAACTGCAATTGATTTAATTATTTGTGTATTAATGTGAATTAGTATTGAGATCCTTAGCTAATGACATAAACGGCTAATATTATATTGTGATATGTGAGAATAATAAAAACCAAATAATGGGTGCATATAATATAAGGGCTAAAAATAGCAAATTGAATAAACATTAATGAAGGCTTGCACACAACTTTTCTTGTTACTAGGAAGGGGCAGACCCGTGCTACGCCCGGGACGTGATTTATTCCAAACATTTTATTTCAAACAGTATGTGAGATTAGGCTTGGTAAATAATAAAAAATAACACGTTATACAAATTTTTAAAAGAATAGAATGATCGAACTCTTGATTGCCCAAATAACCGCCAAGAATTTAAGACTAATTAAGATCACCAATAAAACATTGCCATAAATTTTTTGTTATTTATCGATCTTGTATTTATAGACATGAATGAAGTAGAAGTTGTCATAGATTACACAAATACCAGAACATACACAGTGGAAGGTAAATTTCCTTTCCTCATAGTACAATAGAAGGAATGTAGAATCAAAGTCATGCAAGGAATCGGAATGCGCGACTTAACTGCAATATGGCAATGGCATCAAACTATAGGTTCAATTTATCTTAGCTTATTGTGTATTCGAGTCGGTCCTCATTCACGGCAAGCAGTTTAATTAGGTATCTGGCCGTGGTTTACGAAATCAATCTTGTTCAGTCTCATACTTTCTAACTCATCCTCATCATCAATGGGAATGTCTTCACTATTCCCAGCAGTTGCACCTACATTTGAATAGGCAAGAACACGCCATTAGATATCTCAAATATGCAGTTGCTAGAAATGATAAAACATAATATGAAGTGGATATGGAGTTTTATTTTTATTTTTTCTAGGGAAATGGATATGCAGGATTCAGGAGGCACTCGCTAATCTGTCACATGTGAACAGGTTATGAATATTACAGATAAACTTATCAATCCTGCATTTAAGAGGAAATACCTTGACACTTTCTTGAAACTGAGGAGGAATGACACTGTCGAATTCCTCGTTCAACTTGAAATAGATTACAAAGACACAGCAAGTCAGCAACTTCAACAGCTCAAATCCGGCAACACTTCGGCGATCTCTGGCGGCGCCATAGGTCGAAAGGGTTTTTATAGTCGATCTTAAAATGAGAACGAAATATGAAATTGATTGTACCAATCTCTTCCTCTTCTTCTGATGATCAATGTGGTGTATTCGATTGCAAGAAACGGTTGAAAAATCATCCCAAATGACACCAAATTCGATTTTGGACAAAATGAACTTGGACAAAAACGGGGCTGAATTCGTTGATGATATCACTAAGTTAAACACGTTTTTGACATGGGATGTTGAATCAAAGTTAATGAAGACATTTTGGAGGTGAAACGTCGCGAAATTAAAAACCACCATTAAAGGGTTTGAACGTACGGGAAGGAGGAGGAAGAAGGAAGAAGCGCGTCCCCTGAACCGGTTTTTCATTTTATTTTATTTTTCTTGGTTTGGTCCGGTTCAGCCGGTTTAATAAACCAAATGCTTGATTTTATATCTACTTACATCCCTATTTATTTAATTTGATTTTTATTTTTATTATTTTTAAAAAAAATTGTAATTAATTGGGCAAATTTATGGAGATAGTAACACATTAGGAAGATGAAAAGAGAAGCCTTTATTATTTTTTTAATTAAATAAAATCCTTCTAATGAAAAAAATAAAGTGAAATTAATAAATAAACAAAATTTTGATATAATTGGTTTAATTTAATAAATAAAATTGAATTGACAATTTATTAAATTGATAAAAAAAAACAAACATTATATATTACATATATATATATATATATATATATATATATATATATATATATATATATATATATATAAATTTAATGACCAAAAAAACAATAAAATATGAGTTATGAAGAAGTGGAAAATTAAAATAAAAAATTACACATAACATGAAAATTTATTATTATATTCAATTTAAAAAAATTACATATAACAAATACATGAAAATTTAAGAGGAAATTAAAAAAAATGGAAAACATGTTTAGAATGTACCTAATGGGATTTGAACTCAAGACCTCATGTATACCAAACAATTCTCCTAACCATTGAGTTATGTAAGTATTTTTGTTATTTCATGGAATAGAAACAAAATAAGTATAAAAGATTAATCATTAAATAAATAACATTAAATTGGAGGTGAACACAACTTTTTATGTTTTATAGACTAGGGACCATGCTCGTGCGTATGCACGGGACATAGTTCAATAAATTTGAGTTATACTGTATTAAAGATTTATATACTTGGTTCTTATTAACGGAAATAAGAGCAAAGACTTGTGGATGTGTTTTTGTTGTTGTATTGTTGTTATTATCATTATTAAAGAGTCTTAAAGGGGAAATTGACAGTTTGCAAAGTATACATATAAGTTGTCCAAATTAGCAAACTATACAAAGTTTGGTAAAAATTAGCAAACTATACATCCCTTATGCCCCTCATGCATGCCCCCCCCCCCTCCTCTTCGGCGTGCCCCACTTCGCGCACATTGATTTTTTTTTTGCGCGTTAGTACTGATGCCGACGTCGGAAATGCCGACGTCAGCGTTACTGACACCGTTTACAGGGATGTTGGCGCCAACTTCGGAAATGCCGAAATCAGCATTGCTGACGCTATTTACGAGGATGTTGACGCTAACGTCTAAAATGCTGACATCAACATTGTTGACGCTGTCTACGAGGATGCTGACGCCGATGGTGATGACATCGGAGATCAATATATTTTACGTATTAAGTCATTACCAATTATTTGGATTTCACAAATCAAATAACATTAGAAATTTTATATAAAATATAGGAGGAAAGCAAAGAAACAAATGAATGTTCTAGCAAAAAAAAGAAACAAATGAATATTTTATTTTATTTTTGGTAGTGAGAAACAAAGAATATCGGTTAGGAATTAAAACAAATTCATTATAGAAAGCATTAAAGCTATTGAAGTCCCAATCCCCTTCTCAATCTTCTCAACAGTAATTTGTTGACGCCGACACCGGATACGCCGAATTTGCCGACGATGTTGACGTCCTTCCTCCATCTCTTATATTGCAAAAACAATGTCGGCAAGTATATACCTACATAAAAATATGCATAAAAACGATGTCAGCACTAAAAAATAGGCATAAAACTATGTCAGCACTAAAATTAGGCATAGAAACGATGTCAACACTAAAAAATAAACCATTTTTTAAGGACTCGAGCATACATATATACCTACATATATAATATCCAACTAAAAACGATGTCAGCACTAAAAAAATATGCATAAAAACAACGTCAGCACTAAAAATTACGCATAAAAACGATGTCAACAATAAAAAACAAACCAATTTTAAGGACTCAAGCATATAAATATACCTACATATATAATATCCACCTAAAAATGATGTCAGCACTAAAAAAATACGCATAAAAACAATGTCAGCTATAAAAAACAAACTAATTTTTAAGGACTCAAGCATACATATATACCTACATACATAATATCCACCTAAAAACAATGTCAACACATAAAAATATGCATAAAAACGATGCCAGCACTAAAAAATACGCATAAAAACGATGTCAGTACCACAAAATACACATAAAAACGATGTCAGCGCTAAAAAATAATCTGTTTTTAATGACTCAAGCATACGTATATATGCATCAGCATTTCAACTATTAATAATAATTTTCTACTTATGCATCAGCATATACCTACCTTAGAAATTCAGGTTTTCATACATAATATTTATGCTAGATATATACATTTCAACTATTAATAATAATCGTCTACTTATGCATCATACATTAATTAGTACTTATGCTAAACCATATATATGCCATGATTTAGATTAATAGTGGAGGATCTACCTACATCTACCTACTTCCTCCTTGTTTGCTTGTTTAGCATGATACCCACCTCTACTTACTTCCTCCTTGTACTCGAACTCCTAGAAAGTTAATAGCAGCACAACAAGAACAATGGTGAAAGTTACGCAAAGTTAATAGCAGCACATGTACTGCAGTCGAACTCCTAGAAATCAAACACAAATTACACAAACAACAGAACATAAATTCAGATTTGATTAACAAAATCAAACACAAATTCATATTTAAATAGCAAAATCAAACACTAATTCAGATTTAATCACACAAAACCTCGAGATAGTAAAGCTCCAAGCGAGAATAAAAGAGATTGGAAGAGGAGTTGCTTACCAGTAGTAACTCTAATTCTAAAACAGGGACGTTGCTGACTTTGCACACTAGCAGTAACTCCCTATTTAGTGAAGATCGGTGGCTCTTCCGACTCCATCAATTCCAACGACAATCTCACGTAGACTGGTGGCTACAGCTCTGGTGAGCGCCGACGGAGAAGCAAAGTGGAGGCTTCAACGTACCATGTGGACAACAATGAGGCCAAAGCCGATAGCAATGCCCATGAGAGGTTCAAAAATTAATCGGTTCAAGTTTTGGTCACCTTGGAAGATTGCACTCGTTCGGTTGTCAGCATTGACGGAGACGCAGGCGAAACGCCGGATCAGAAATTGTGTTAAGGACGTTGGACTTGGAAGGCGGAGAATCACAGTGGAGGCGTAGAGTGGCGCGACGTAGAGGAAAGTGAGGGCGTCGCAGGCGAGAACCGCCACCGATTTCAAAAGTCCTTCATTAACTTCCATCTCCAGCGTCTGCAAGCAGTGGTGGGTCAAGATTTTTGACCGGAGGTGTGATTCGAAGGCGGATTTGGGAGGAAGATGCAGGGGCGCTACAGTCGCGGTGCCACCGGGGAGTAAGGTGAGGAGGAGCGGCGGCAGTTCGGTGGAGCCGTGGAGGAGCACATCAAATTTCTCGAGTGCCTCTCTCCTCCGATTCAGTGCCTCTCAGATCCAGTGCCACTCTCCTTCGATTTCGATGGCAACAAGTGCTCTCTCCCTCAATCGAATCTCTGTGAAGAGAACAACACCGATGAGGACGGACACCGATCTCGGTGAAGCCGCGCAGAGCTCGAAGCATATCAATCCATATAGCAAATTCATAGCGCTCGGAGATGGAACAAGTAATTAGAGATGGGAGAAAACTTACAAAGCGACATGGGAAGAGGCTTCTTCTTCCTAGTGCGGATCCAGTTCCAAGGCGGAATCCAGATCCAGACCATCGATGATGAACAAGAGAGGTAGAAGTGGTACGGGGATTTGGTATTAGGGATTAATTGGCCGACTGTGTATAGTTTCCTGATTGTTACCAAAACTTGTATAGTTTTCTAATTTGGCCGAAAATTTGCGTCTTCGACGCAAATTTTGTGTTCAATAAATTACAATTCACCTGTTTTGTGTAATTTATTTAATAGTCAGTTTGGATCTGGCAAGTATAATTGGGTAAAGTTATTATTAGACATTAATATAAAATAATAACATAGTTTACCCACCGTTTCTTTAAAGCATGATTTATTATTGTTTTTTCATGCTAAAATGGTTAGGTATGGAACATGTTATTTCATTGATGTTTCCATCCGTTATTTTATTTTATTTGGCATCCATGTTACCTTTAAATAATATGGATTACTTTTGTATTGTGTGATCACTTAAGATATGTATTAATCAATAGTGAAAATGTGAGGATTACGTGTTATGATCGGAACTCAATTGAATCAAGATCATTGCAAGTAAAATGTATCAATCAATGCAAAGCAAAGTGAAAGTAATGTGTGAAGTAAAGTGAAAGTGATGTGGTAGAGTCAGGTCGGAGCCGTTATTCTCCGGTCTTAAAGTTTCATGAAACTCACACATTCCGAGCGCGCATATATTATCTAACGGAATGTTACACTACCAAATAAAAAGGTAATAGGTCGTTATCTGTTATTGAGAGCGAGACCGATATCATATGATTGTTAATTAACTAAGAGGTGTGTGTCGAATGAAATGGGTAACCTATCAAAGTGTGTGTTGTAAAGCGTGTAAACTATATCAAAGTGTTAAAATGTGTAACGTCATGTAAAGTTGTGTTCAAGCTATTCAACATGAGGAAAGTGAGTGAAGTGTGTGATAGACATTTGATTTCATAGTGATCGCAATTAATTCAAGCTATATGGCCTCATATCTCATCTGTACCCAGGATATGGTTCCTAAGGGTGCTTGTCGCCCACTTCTTATGTTATTCAATCCTTCGGGATTATCCGTTTTATAATAGTTGTGTCGTCAAATTATCAGCCCATCTAAAATATTCTAATAATCGCATTCGGGTTTAAATTCATACCATTAAAGGTCAATGAGTATAAATCTGAAGTAGTCCCAGTTTCGAGCCGTCACTTGCTAGTTCTCGCGAACTAACCGTCATTTGTTTGGACGGCTAGGGGTCCATTGTCTCCATACAATACCCTAGTCTCCAGTTCACAGGTTAAGGTTGAGTCTCCGAAGAGAAGTTAAAGAAGAGTAAGAAGACATTTTATATTCAAGATTTAATTATTCAAAGTCTTAGAAAATATTGTATAAACATTTATGTGTTATTTTTACAAGGTCTTCCACTGTAATGTTTTGATGTATCAGATATTGTAATTCGAATCTTGAGATTGTATATAAAAAAAAGATTTATTATACTTCAAGTCTTCCGCTATTTGTATTTTATATTGTTATGATCTTGTTTATGGGAGCATGGTAGCATGTCCCTATAAGCCTAAGGTGGTTACGAAGACCTTAAAGTCCGAGTAATCACTGGCGCTGCAAATTTCCCTCGTTTACAGAAGGGGGTCTTACAAATATAATCGTATGTTGTGCAAATATGACTCAACTCTAGTTTTTTTTAAACATTTTGTCGTGCAAATATAAGAGTGTGTTGTGCAAATATAACCGTAAGTTGTGCAAATATGATCCAAGTCTTTTTTTTTTACATTTTGTCCTGCACATATAAGAATATGTTGTGCAAATATAATCGTAAGTTGTGCAAATATGACACAAGTCTAGTTTTTTTTTAGTTTTTTTTACATTTTGTCGTGCAAATATAAGAGTACGTTGTGCAAATATAACGGTAAGTTGTGCGAATATGACCCAAGTCTAGTTTTTTTTATTTTTTTTTATTTTGTCGTGCAAATATAACAGTACGATGTGCAAATATAACTATATGTTGTGCAAATATAACATTTTGCTGTGCAAATGCAATATATATTTTTTCCGTTTCAACACTTTTCGATCTGCAACTATAACGGTATGTTGTGCTCATATAACACTTCGTTGTGCAAATATAATTTTATGTCGTGCAAATGTAATGTTGGGGTAAAAATCTTACAATATAAAAATAGGGGACAAATTTTGTAATTTCTCTAAATTATCCTAATTGATGGACGCCACTACTATTCACTTTCTCCTCCTGGCTTGCACTCATCTCGCCATCTCGGATCTGAGCAGCCCCCAAATCCCCAATGTTGTCGGCAGCCGGAGACCTTCGAGTTCGCTCCTCCTTCGACCTCACTCGCTCCGCCTCGCTCGCTCGCGCCGATTGTACACGGAGGAGCTTGATCTGGCGCCGGAGAGCCCGAAAGCGATGGGATCGGGACGGAGGGAAACCTCCAGGCCGGATATGTGAATTTGAATATGTGGAAGAACAAATTTGAAATTAATTAATGTTTATGCAACCATGGATGATCTCCCAGAAGAGATATTAGTTGAAATTCTGTACAGATTAGGCATCAAACCTCTCTTCGGGTGCAAGTGCGTCTCAAAGCAATTCCATTCCCTCATCTCCGATCCCAAATTCAGATATGGACGGAGGAGATCTTGTAGGCGCGCGGCGGCGAACAGGAGGAGAGGAGGGAGATGGAGGTCCGGCGAACAGGAGGACACTCGCCGCCATCGGAGCCGAATCCGACGTAGAGAGAGAGAGAGAGAGAGAGAGAGAGAGAGAGAGAGAGAGAGAGAGAGAGAGAGAGAGAGAGAGAGAGAGAGAGAGAGAGAGAGAGAGAGAGAGAGGGAGGGGAGAGATCTAGGGTTAGGGGATACACAATTTTCCAATTTGTCCCAAAAGTTGGACATTTCACCAATTCAGCAAAAAAAAAGTGCATTAGAGAGAGAGAGCAAATCGAGAGAGCGAGAGGAGAAACGTCCGGAGAGGGAGGGGAGAGATCTAGGGTTAGGGGATACACAATTTTCCAATTTGTCCCAAAAGTTGGACATTTCACCAATTCAGCAAAAAAAAGTGCATTCCCAGCAAATTTTCGCATTACTTTATTACATTTATGGATACAAATAATTAGTTTATTTTAGTTTAGTTGTTAAAGATAATAGATTTTGAATTTATAGTATATTATTGTATTAATGCAACGGTATAAGCTCTAGCGAAACGGATTATAGGGTGTAACGTGTAACGTAATTACAAGCGTTAGATTACATTGAATCAATGGATGAGATTTATCCATATTTGCATATTACAACACTAAATGATGTTTCCGTATATCCCTTACAATATAATAGCAAAGCAAGTTATTTAGAAAAGAATTTGCCACGTGTTAAGGCCAACAATTTTTGGTGAGTTTTTATTTTATTTTTTTCCCAAAAAAGAGTTTCACTGATTTTTTTTCTTCCGCATTTGTTAAAGCTGTTTCGTGCTTTTCTCTCCTTCCCTGCTTAGCCCCACGTTCTCCCCACAAACTGCTCTTCAACTCCCTCTCATTTAGAAGGAAGCGGCAGGAGGAGAAGACCGAGGAAGAACGATTCAAGGCGAGCGCGAGGAGGTAGGGTGGAGCCGGTGCGCGGGTGCGGGACAGAGCGGGAGTGCTAGGTAGGAGGGCGAGCGCGAGAGGGGATCTGGTGGAGGGGAAAGAGGGGAGGTGATGAGGGAGGTGAAAACCGGCGGGGATAGAGGGAAGGTCCGGCGATTAGAGAAGGACGGAGAGGTGAAGAGGTTGTGCGGTGAGGATGCAACGACGGTGAGCGAACAGAGGGAACGTCCTCCGCGTTCTCATCCTCCAGGGCTTCTACATCGTCTCCTACGCTCTCGGCATCTACATCCTCAACCTCCTCATTGCCTTTCTCTCTCCTCATGTTCTGGTGAGCGTTTTTCTTCCGGTTTCAATGTTGTTCTGCTGTTAGGGTTAGGGCTTGGTTGGTGCTACTATTGTAAATTTGGATTTTTGACTTGAATTGATCTGTCATATGATGATTGAGTTCTTCACTTCTTGTGAAAAAACCTTGATTCATTTCCATTAATTTGATAGAACATGGTTGCAATCATGGAGGAAACTGTACGCATTACTGACAAAACACAATGAATTGATCTGTCATATGAAGAACAGGAAGCATCAAGGCAGAGGAGAAGCGGAAAAGGGAGCCACTCTACGTCGGATCGAGGCGGGGTTTATGCAATTTGAAGGTATAGCGATCCAGTCTATCCTTTTCCCCTTTTTGTACGTTTTCGTTTTCATCTGATTTCTAGGGTTTCCGGTTGGTTTGCTTCAGTTCTGAATGAGAGGATCATTCTGCCTCTTGATATGAGTTTCAGAATGGTTCTAGGGCTAATTTTTTCATGAATTTGTGAATTTGATTGGTTGTTTGTGTTCATATAGCTAATCAGATTTGTATGTGAATTGATTTTTGTTTCATTAACAACCAATTGACCCATTATTACTTTTACTCATATAAAATGATAATTTTTTGCTGAGGTTTTATCAGCTCCAGGTGAGCAGATTTTGATGCTCTTGTAGCTATTTACTTATGTTGTCATGTATTTAATCTAAAGAAGTGGAAATTGGAAAGTGATTGTTGAACTTTTAATCGTACGTTGATGTGAGCATTCATTTAAAATAAGCAATTTCGTAGCCAATTATTTTGTGCTGGTTAAGTTTATATAATGATCTTGAAAGTTTTGAACCTTTTTAGGTCTGCCTTTTTCTCCTTTGCGTTTATTTCTATATTATGTTTATATTAGTGTGTTTCCTTCTCACTTGATCCTTTTCTTCTGTGGGTTTTAGTTCTACTGGAGAGCCTGCACTGGAGGAGTGCACTTCAAGGATTGAAACCTTCGACAACCAGCCTGCATGAGCATGTGAGTTTAAAACTTACTCTTTTGTTATCATTTAATTTCATTAGTATTTTTTTATTCTGATTTATTAGTTCAATTTGGGGCTTTTTCTTGGTCTAATCATTGTACGCGATGTCTTTATGATTATCAATTGTTTTTCCCTATCTTGGTGTATTTGGTTGAATGTAAGAATGTCTGGGCTGATTTATGAATGAAGATAGATAAAGTTGGGTTTAGTTTATAGGTTAGTTGCACTGGAAAAATATATATTTATGAGACTCTTTCGAGAACCTCTTTAGAAATTTAGAACCTCATATCCATCCTTTGCACTGTAAGAACAATTGCACTGTAAGAATGTCTCAGAACCTCTTCAAAAATAAATTTAGTTGCACTATAAGAATGTCTCGGCTCTTTGTTTTCAGCTTTCATATCCATCCTTTGCTTGGTTAGCCAGAGGGCATCTTTCATCACCAAAACCTCATGAGATGTCGACTCTTCTTAGTCTTAGTTTGAGCAACATGGTTGTCCTGATGTCCTAATTCCTTGAGTGTGCATCTTACATGGTCGGCCTCCCTGTACCTTTCCGATATGAGTATCTTATGGCATAAACTATATTCTCACAGGTATGCAGTTCATAAAGATCTCTGCTGAACTCCATTTCCCACTCTGGTTCATTATAGTAACATTTAGATCTTTGTATGCATGCATGTGTTTGCATGTTTTGGCCTCCCCTTCTCCCCCTAGGGCCCTGCTTTGTGCAGGATATACTGGGTAGATGTTTTCTTTTCATCTTATATTGTTTTTCTTTTCTGGCATGGAGAAGAAGCAAAATTATGTGGCTTATTCCATTTCCTTTGTTATTCAACAAAATTCAAATTATGTTTAAAGTTCATTCTCATAATCATCATGGTTAGGACCTTTATGTAACTATATGCAGCTGCTAGATTCTACCTTTAGGATTCTGCAGTAATGAATTTGTATCAACATATCAAGTTTTAAAAAGTGTTCACTGCTGAATTCTCGTAATGAGTTCATTGCTGATTTTTTTTCCTGGTAAATACGACTCTTGCGTTTCTTAGTAGGGTTTCAAATGCCTGTTCAATTACTATAACTGCTTGCATTTTCATAGCAATTTTCCATTTGAATAGTGAAGCATGAGACTGTTTTTTATGTCGAATATTTAAGATGTAAATAAATGTCCTTCCTGGTAGTGGAATTGTTCCATTTGTTGATTTCAAATCTCACTTGAATAGTGTATTTGTGTATGTTTGTTGAGGGGTCTATAACTGCTTGCATTTTCATAGCAATTTTCCATTTGAATAGTGAAGCATGAGACTGTTTTTTATGTCGAATATTTAAGATGTAAATAAATGTCCTTCCTGGTAGTGGAATTGTTCCATTTGTTGATTTCAAATCTCACTTGAATAGTGTATCTGTGTATGTTTGTTGAGGGGTCTGTTGGTTAGCCGGTGAATGGATGTTCATGTGGACCTTGTACATTTATTTTCCTATGGATTTGTAATTTAAAGAGAATATATTTTATTCATTAACTTGCTACTCTTTGAACTCTTCTTGTATATTATTCTCTTATTATTTTATTTAGGCCTCACCAAAATGATGTTTATTTATTTGCATTCTCATTGTGATTGTTTCTAATGCAACTGCTTTTGCTACCCAACCCTCGATTCAAACCTGCATATTACACATTGGAGATTATGGACCTTTGTAAGGTAACCTCTGCTAATTTTTTTGGTTAATTGGGTTGATTTCTTATAAAGATATCCTCTATTGTGGTGTTTATATAAAGAAATATCTTAAATGAATAGTCTAATGAGTCTTTTCATGTTTCTTATAAATGATTTCGTTAGGCGCGCTCTTCCTGCGGCTTTTCCGGCAGTTATGGGGTGCTGTTTGGACCCTTTTTGAGAAATTAGCGCAATTAGATGTGGAATGCCGAACACGACTTATACTTTGGTTTTCCCATCATTTGTGAGTCTCTTTTTGTTCACTTTCCTTTTAGTTCATTTTATGCTCCTATAGTTGTATTAATCCGCTTCTCTTGTAAGAGATATTAGCTAGCTGTTTGGTCGCAGGACTTTAGGTTCAGGGGCGGATGCTTAGCTTAGGTTGGGGATGCTCAAGCATCCCCAAAAAGAAAAAAAAAATAGTGCTAATTTCCTAATATCTTACGTCAAGCATCCCCAACCCGGGAAAAAAATTACAAAAGAATGTTTTTTATACCTTTCAATATTCTCGGAATGATGAAAAATTTACCTTCAAGTATCCCTAGGATGACGGTCCAGGATCCGCCCCTGTTTATGTTGTCTTCATTATCACTTGCTGGCATAATCTATTGTATCCAGTCACATTTGCTGAAATGTTCTCTTGCATGCTCAATTGTGTATCTCTTTCTTGGAATTAATTTAAAGAACAATGGTGGGAACTAGCTAACCTCTGGGATTAAATACTTTTGATTGCATCGGATAGAGTGTTATAGATTATTTCAGCTGCATATTGCTAAAATTATAACAAGACCCTTCAGGTTGTGGCCTATTGTCATCACTACTGACTTCTTGAGAAATCATGTCTGCCACCTTCAGTTGTTTCTTGCATTTAGTTTTTACAAGATAGATACAAGTGAAGTCCTCATCATGAATCTTAGGTCAAGATTAAAATGACGATGAGAAAGTTATGCCCTCTTTCTCCATTTCGTCCATTCTCATGTGAAACAAGAGCGAATTGTTGAAGCATTGCAGCATAGCCTTTGAATCCACTTTCCCCCATTTCTATTCACACTTTTGTTCACGATGACCTGTCTACTATGTTGTGTTCAAGCCCATTGTGGGTTCTTTTTCATGTCATATTCATGTTATGGCTTTTACCCATGTTCTACTTACTCATTCTTGAGCAGGTAAAAAATTCTTAAGATGCCATTCATGATTATACATTATTAGTATTTATCGTTCAATCTATAGTGGAGATCCTTCAGCAAACTCAGGTCATGAAAGGTTTCTTAGATGGGTTCAATACATGTCCATTACTTAATATGATTGTCTTGTGTCTTCATTCATACTTAAGCAGATTCCAGTTTTGTGCATATGAGTTTTGAACTGTTAATAACACATTACGTTTTTGTTTGAGCTGATATAGAGTTTAGTGAGCATAATCGACTTATTCTCAATCACTAACTGAACTTCTGCCTTTATTTTTAAGTTTTGAAGCTAGATTGATTTTCTTTAGGTTGTGGTTTAGATGTTTGCAACATGGTTGTTTTCGGTTATTCTTATGAAATGAAGTCATTGTGTTTTTTCCCTGCAGATTAAGATCAAACAGAAAGCAAATGGAAAGGATGATGAAGTTTTAGAAGATCAACCCGTATCAAATGGTTCTGGAGGGAATGCCAATGACGACTCTAAATTGGATGATAACGAGTGTGTTTGTGATGAATTTTTTTCACCGTGTATAAAAAAGCTTTTCACAATGTATAGTTTGTACGTAGATTAATTTTAAAAATCTCGTGCGTGATGCACGGGTTCTAGACTGTAAAACTATTGATTCTAACTAATTTTACAGCCAAGGTATTCATTCTACAGTCGTAATTGCTTTTAAACACTGTTCACCATAACTGAAAATAGTTTAGGATTCCTGATCTTTACCAAAACAATATGACAGGAACTCGGTATTAAAAGAACAAAGAGAGTTAAGAAATAATGTAGAGTAGCAAACCAACTGGAGTTAAAGAGGATTACCTGCTAAGAGCACTTCTTACGCACCTCAAGCCGAACATCTGATCTTTCTACCATGGGCTACTACTTGTAATCTAATGATTCCCCTCACACAATGCAAAGTGGTTACAACTTGCCTTCTTACCAAGTGTCCCTGAGGGAAGGAACACCTTTGGCGAAATCTGCACCCAAAAAATATATCACCAAAATTCATTTTTCCTAGTGCATCAAAAACATGTTGTTCATCAAATTAGAGATATCATAGAAGCAAATCTTGCTTTAGGAATCAAATGTCGGATAGACAAAACCCAAAGTAAGTTACAAGCAAATCTTAGTCATTTCATCGAGCACCTTGAGTGCAACATAAAATTTTATCTTTACATCCAAAATTTCACCAGTTTGTAACCGTCATACCTTAAACATAACTCAATACACCCCGACCACACAAAGGAGAGGACAACTTACATATGATTTGCACAACCGGAGTCATGCATCTTGACCCAAGGCTAGCAAAAGGAGTCGAAGGACTGAAGAACGAAGGAGGCTGGCACGCGAGGTCGGCGACTCCGAGAGGGGGACTTTCTGTTCACTACTGTTCTTCGATGTTCATCCTTCTAATTTTAATTTCTTCAAACGCAGTGTTTCTTTTGTTTCCTAATTTCTTTCTTTATCCCTTTTATAAATAACAAAAAAAAAAAAACAAACAAAAACTTCCAACATCTTTTATTTCTTTTAACATTTACTTCATCAATTGTGTCACAATTTAAGCCTATTTTGGTTTTAAATATTTTGAATTTTTCTTAAGTGTATAGTATGATAATCTTTTTCTTTGTTTTTGTTATTGTTGTTGTCTAAAAGTTTATCAGATTTTAATACTCGTCCGGGAAATATTATGGCGAGTACTATGTTTTATACATCATTTAAAACGCATTGATTAATGTAATAACATCCAAAAAATAAGATGAGTTTACTTAGGGTGTTTCTATGGAAAGGTGAGTTTATGTAGTTTAACACTAATGTATAAATTTCATGCGTCATACATAATATTATAACATCCGATAAATATTTTTGGTGTTTTCATATGATTTTTAAAAATCTCGTGCGTTCGCGCACGGGGTAATGGCTAGTATGCATAGCAGCAAATCACGTTCCTAATTAAAGTAGGGGAGACAAAATAAAGTCTGTTATATTCTATAAAATTATTCCATCGATGTTTTTTTAATTATATTATTAAAATTAATAATAATTTGGTTTAAAATATTTATCCCATATCTACCCTAAATAGTATATTATAATAATAATATGTATAAATATTTAGAGGGAATTTGGTGAAAAAGCCCTTTTAGCATATTTGGTTAGCTAGATAGACCCATTAATTGTTTTTTTAGTATGCTTAGCCCATTAATTGTTTGTTTAGATTGCTTAGCCCTCTTGACCGGTCAACGGTCAACGTTGACCGGTCAACCCATTTTGATGCCAACCTTTTTTTTTTTTTTTTTTTTTTTGATGCCAACTTTTTTTTTTTGTGATGGCATATTTTACCGTTTTGATGCCAACATTTTGTGGTGACAATTTTATATAATTGATGGCATAAGAGATTAAAACGTGGAATCAAAATATTGTCAACTTTTTTTTTTGTGGTGACAAATTTTATTACATTTTGATGCCAACTTTTTTTTTTTTGATGCCAACTTTTTTTTTTTTTTTTTTGTGATGACATATTTTACCGTTTTGATGTCAACATTTTGTGGTGACAATTTTATATAATTGATGGCATAAGAGATTAAAACGTGGAATCAAAATATTGTCACCTTATTGTCACTTTTCTAATGAAATGATTGGATGACTTTTTTTTAATGCCACTTTTTTAAAACATTGATGACATTTTTTGTGATGTCATATTTTACCGTTTTGATGCCAAAATTTTATTACATTTTATTTTCAATCTGATGCCACTTTTCTAATTAAATTATTGGATGACACTTTTTTTAAACTTTGATGACATTTTTTGTTTACTCTAATGTCACGTTGACCATTGATGCCATTTTGAAAAATTTGTATCACATTAAAGAAAAAAATGTCATCAAAAATACTACTTTGAAAAAATATCATCAAAAATATGGCATCACGGTAAAAAAAATATTATAAAAAAATTGACATAAAAAAGTGGCATCAAAGTGAAAATAAAATATAGTAAAATTTTGGCATCAAAACGGTAAAATATGGCATCACTAAAAAAAAAAGTTGGCATCAAAAAAAAGTTGGCATAAAAAAATAAAAAAAAAAGTTGGCATCAAAATGGGTTGGTCAACGTTGACCGGTCAATGGTCAAACGGTTGACCATTGACCAACCCATCCAATTGGGAAAGGGGCTAGGGCAAACTAATTAAATTGATTTATGGGCTAGGTGATTAATTGGATATTTAAAAAAGGCCATGTATCAAAATCGCCCAAATATTTAAGCTTATAAATATAAATGTTTATAATTATCTATATATATATTTATGAATATTTAAACTCATAAATTTGAATATTTAGATATCTTTACTGAATATTTGATATTAGAAAAATGTAAATATTTTTCCCTTAAAAATATAGTTTAGTATACTGAATATACTACTTTTGAACCATGAATATTTATTTACCAAAATATGAATGTTGCAGTTCATATGTATTTTTTTGATGACGCATTTCATATATATTTAATTATTTAAAATAATATGAACATTTATGTATCATCAAAATAATTATAAATTGAATCCTTGCAAAATCTGAATATTTAAACTCATACATTTGAAGATTTAGATAGCTTCCCTGAATATTTGATATTTGAAAAATGTAAATATTTTTCCCTTAAAAATATAGTATAGTATACTGAATATACTACTTTTGAATGATGAATATTTATTTACCAAAATATGAATATATGTTGCATTTCACATATATTTATTTGCAATAATATGAACATTTATGTATCATTAAAATAATTATAAATTGAACCCTTGAAAATATTTGAACTAAAAAATGTGAACATTTAGAATCACATTACTTATTAATCGATATTAAAAAAATGCTAAATATTTCCAGCAAAATTCACTATCAAATATACTATATGAATATTTTTTTACATCTATAAATATTTTTTATAAACATTTATCAATTTCCTATTAATATTCATCTACCTATGCTGTTATATTCAGGTAAACTTTAGATTTATAATGACAATAATTATAGATTAAAATTATATTCTATATTTTGTAATATATATCTCCAGTGTCCACGCATGTATTGTCAACATGATTTTATAATATTCACATCCTTTATTTTTATGATTTTTAACCAGAATTTTGTATCGTAATTATTTGATTAGAACATTTTGTATTGCGTCTTCCCCATTTGAACCATAATTTTAGCCTTTCCATTAAATGTTGTTATAATTGCCTTTGAAATTTACATTCTTGCCTAGCTTCACCGCTATAACTATTGTGTAGCAATGAATATGGTCCATTGATTCGGGTTAAATCTAACGCTTGTAATTACGTTACACGTTACACCCTATCTATCGTTTCATCAGAACCTCACCCTATTTATCTATCGCTTGTAATTAACAACTATAGTAAAGGAAAATCATTAGTTGAACGAGTGTTAATATGAAATTTATTTAAATTTTAAAAGAAATTTAGATAAGTGATAAGAATCCTTGATAATTATATTTTAACTTATATAAATATTTTACATATGTATAAAATTATTATATAAAAAGCATCCGCACAACGTTGCGGTCACTGATCTAGCGTGGATGTTAAAACGTGGTCCTAATTTGTAGTTTAACAATTGGAAACTAATTCACTAAATTGGAAAGAATATAACATATAAAATAATTTAAAAATATTCTAAACTTTATTAAATACGTAGTACTTTCTAAATCGACATTTTATCTATAATATTTATGTAATAAAAAGAAATAAATACATATCTATCTATGTATCAATCCATCTAAAAATAATAATAAAAAATATATCTATCTATCTTATATCTATCTATCATCCATCCATCTATATAAATTCAAAATTTCTCATTCCATTAACCGTACAATTTACATCTTTCTTGAATATCCTCTCTTCTTTTTCTCCCTGTCGCTCATCTTTAACTCAATATCCTTTTTGGATGTTATGAGACAAGCGAGAGGGAGAGGAAAAGGAAAGGGATATTGTTGAACACAATTCCTCCAAAAAGAAAATTTTGGGTTCACATTAAATTTTGTTTTATGTTTTGTAATATGTATAATCCATTAATTAATATGAATTTGACAGGCTAATTTGTGATTTTTTTATTTTATTTTATTTCGCTTTTAATTTGGTTGGTTTATGTGAAAGGTTGAAATATGTCATATATCTTTTCTTTTGTTTAGAAAGGTCGATCGAGTGAGTGGTTGATTAATACAAAATATATTTTATATTGTGTTTAAACATAAAGCAATAGTGAGTGTTTGATTAACACGATTTATAATTAATTTTAGGGCGATTTTGGTACATGACCTTTTTTAAATATCCAATTAATCACCTAGATCATAAATCAATTTAATTAGTTTGCTCTAGTCCCTTTCTCAATTGGGTGGGTTGGTCAATGGTTGACCGTTGACCGGTCAACGTTGACCAACCCATTTTGATGCCAACTTTTTTTTTTTTTTTGATGCCAACTTTTTTTTTTTAGTTATGCCATATTTTACCGTTTTGATGCCAAAATTTTACTATATTTTATTTTCACTTTGATGCCACTTTTTTATGTCAATTTTTTTATAATATTTTTTTTACCGTGATGCCATATTTTTGATGATATTTTTTCAAAGTAGTATTTTTTATGGCATTTTTTTCTTTAATGTGATACAAATTTTTCAAAATGGCATCAATGGTCAACGTGACATTAGAGTAAACAAAAAATGTCATCAAAGTTTAAAAAAAGTGTCATCCAATAATTTAATTAGAAAAGTGGCATCAGATTGAAAATAAAATGTAATAAAATTTTGGCATCAAAACGGTAAAATATGACATCACAAAAAATGTCATCAATGTTTTAAAAAAGTGGCATTAAAAAAAAAGTCATCCAATCATTTCATTAGAAAAGTGACAATAAGGTGACAATATTTTGATTCCACGTTTTAATCTCTTATGTCATCAATTATATAAAATTGTCACCACAAAATGTTGGCATCAAAACGGTAAAATATGCCATCACAAAAAAAAAAAAAAAAAAAGTTGGCATCAAAAAAAAAAAAGTTGGCATCAAAATGGGTTGACCGTTCAACGGTCAACGTTGACCGGTCAAGAGGGCTAAGCAATCTAAAAAAACAATTAATGGGCTAAGCATACTAAAAAAACAATTAATGGGCCTATCTAGCTAACCATAAAAGGGCATTTTCACCAAATTCCCTCTTAATTTTATTTAGAACTTATTATTTCTAAAATATATTGTAAGATGTGTTAAAACAACCACAAACTATTCAATTATTTATAATTATTGTTATTATAAATTACTCCGTATAAATAATAAATAAATTATAATTATAATACAATCAAATCCAAACGCACCCGGACATATATGTCATAATAAAATTGTATATAAACAGATCATGCTTTAAATACTCAACCTTAACTATAATACAGTTCATCTTTCCAGTCTGTCTCTTTTCTCTTTCCTTTTCATTTATCCAAATAAAAAAAAAACAAATCAAAATCAAAATCGGATTCGACAAGCACGAAATTTCGCCGTCCAGTGATTCCTCGAGTTCCTCCGCACGCACTGGTTTTCCGATCGAATGGCGGCATCGACGACGGTGGAGCCGGCGTTTGAGGTTGTTGCTTACATCCTCCAGGACTCCTCCAGCTGGTGGAGTGACATCGACCGTTCTCCTCTCTGGCAGGATCGCATCTTTCACATTCTCGCTACTCTTTACGGGATCGTCGCCGTGATTGCCCTCGTGAGCTCTTCAATTCTTTGATTTCACTTGGTTTTGTCATCAGATTGATGCGAATTTGATTATTTAGGGTTTGGATGTTATTTTTATGGATTCTAATCGTGTCGAGGTTTTGTTGTTTTTCTCTTGGGGCATGGGATAGGTTCAACTGATTAGGATTCAATTGAGAGTTCCCGAGTATGGATGGACCACTCAGAAGGTCTTCCACTTTTTAAATTTCATAGTTAATGGAGGTTCGTAATCTTTGTAAATTTTATTCATATTGGAACTTCATCCAGAAATCAGTATCAGTAAGAAGCTGATTATTTGATATTTACCTTGTGTTAGTTCGATGCTTGGTGTTTGTGTTCCGTCGAGATGTTCAGCGCCTTGAACCTGAGGTTTTTTCTTCTTCTTCATGCTGGTTCTGTGAGCACAATGATTGTCATTTGCATCTATCCTTTCTTTACCCTGTACCTTGGTGGTGGTATTGTGTATGGCTCAGATTCTTCGACATATAGTGCTGGATATGCCGAGTCTAGCGTTCTTCACCACGTATGCATTACTAGTTCTCTTCTGGGCAGAGATCTACTATCAGGTTTTAGTTTTCTGTTTCATTTATCTCCCACCTGATTCCTTTGATTGTTTTGAAGCTCATTTTATCCTGAGTCAATTTTGTATGTGGCAGGCTCGTGCTGTATCTACTGATGGACTCCGGCCAACTTTCTACACAGTTAATGCGATCGTTTATGCACTTCAGGTGAAATCTTGGTATCAATTCCTATAGACGAGGCCTGGTTTTGTATGAATGTATATATTGCACAGCTGAAATTAGTTTTGTAAACCTTTAACTTTTTAGGGTGTGTTTGGTAAGACATGCTTATAATGTAAATGATGCTCATAAGGTCTCAAATGGGCTTGTTACCAAACACACCCTTAACCCTTAGTCTGTCCATATATGTGATTTGTTTTAGGGGAGGAAGAACGGCTATGCTATTTCTGTGATTGCATGAGTTGATACTCGTAAGCTAGTTTGGATCTAAGTTCCATACAATGGATGATTATATAGAGAATTCATGTTTAAACGTTCTAGTAAAAAGGTTATTTATTTATTAACTCTCTATTATGCATATACCATAGGACTTATGAATTTGGTTTGTGACAAATTTGCATTTCAAGTAGTTATTTGCTCTTCTTTTAATTTGTTTTTCACTACTAGTATTGAATGTCAGATGATGGGGACTGCAATTGGTGTTAAAAAAAAAACTTTTTTTTGGTGGGGCAATGATATCTCTACAGTGAGCATTTCTCCTGTGGATTCTGCTATTGGTTACTGATAAAATTAGACAAATTTTGCTCCATCTTTTTCCTTGTTTGATTTTTATGGGGTTTGAAGTTATGTTTTATCCTTTTAAAGCCTGTTTCTTTAGTTACTCATATACAAATCGATAGGAAAAAGTAAGGTATCTCATATTTCCAATGATATACAAATGACCCGCTGCACCACATGAACCTTTAATAAATTATTGGTTGCTCGTGCAACCATAAACATGTAAATTTCTGCACGTGTTCATTCTGATGCAACCTAACCATAGTAATGAATAATTCATGATAATATGTGGCACTTGGGTAGGTTCACTTGTAGCTCTGAGACCTTATTCCTTTTCCCCTTGTATAGCCTATAAAATCTACGGCTGTCACATTCTCAATGATCGTTCTATTTGACTGGATGTTGATCGTAAAAGACAAGTCAGCTTTTCAAAATATTTACTGCTATCAAGTATATAATATAATAACTCAATCGGTCTTTTATTCCATTTCTAACAATACTGTCAATACATAATATTCATTTCTTTGCGTGTTAATATCCACATGATTGAATATTTGTGTGTTGACAAGCGGTGGGGATGTTGGAAGTGAATATTTGTATACTATCTTTCTTTTTTAGATTTGCTTGAGGATGAGGGCTCATCAGAGAAGTCAATGCGTGATCTGCTTTGACCTATAGTGTGTAGTAATGGTCAAATTTTCTAATTTGTTAGGACACGGACTAGGATTAGGTGTATGATCGCGTTTTGACGATATAGTATCAAATGAGGAACAAGTGATCTGGCAATCTGGTATCTTTTTATAGTATCAATTGGAGAATAAGTGTGGCTTCTAATATGTGACAAAAGGAGTTGGATTCGTAGTGTTGGGGTCTATGTGCTAGGTTTTCTTTCCCGGGGTTGTCAATTACATTTAAGAAGTTTTTTCATTAACTTTTTCTTGCATTTAACCGCCTCAGGAGTTTAGGATCCCAGGGCCTTTCTAAATGCCATATATATACATAATTTCTATTTATCCTTGTAAACTAAAAATTCCATTTCAAATAAGCTGAGCGCATAATAGCTTAGATTGGGCCTCTTTAGAAAAATGATCTTGTCCCACTTTGCTGCCTTTGAGATTTTTGCATATTTGATTTTGTATGTCCTTTGTGTGCTTTAGCGATTCACATGGCATATGTGTAATGCAATTATTAGACAAAACCCTACTAAACACTATGAAGCTGCTCTTGATGATCTTCAAAATTTAGCGTATTTGATATGCTGCTTAATTCCATACTTCCATCTGGATTCTCCTCGAGCATAAGGATTTACTCCCTCCGATTGGAAATATAAGGCGTTTGACTTTTGTGCGCGTAGTTTAAGTAGCTAAAAACCATATAAAATATTGAATTTTTTAATTAAATTTTTTTACATTATAATACTTATTATTCGCGCACAAAAGTCAAACGCCTTATATTTCCAATTGGAGGGAGTATACTCTAAACAACAACAATATCAAGCCAGTATAACCTTCTAGAGCGGGTTTGAGGGTTGAGATGTACGCATCCATTCCTTGAACAAGTAAAGAGGATGTAAAATAGAGCTTTATCTTTATAGGTCCGTGGGCATAAGTGTGGGTTTTTTGGTGGCAATATAACTGACTCACTGAGGGTGGGTATGGTGTGGGTGTATATGGTCATGGTTGTGGAAATGTTAAACAAAATTAAACTTGCCTATACAAATTTTAATGCAAATGGTGCAAGGCTATTGCGACTGCATGTTATACATGATCTTATTTTGTAGAGGCAATTTTAAAAGGTTGCTGTAGCAGTACCTTGGGCCTTGGTTCCATTACAGTTTCAAAAGTTTGAGAGGAGGGCAAAATAAAGGATTGTGATTAACCATGAGAGTGAAGGAGATAAAAGCATAGCATAGGTGCATTGAAAAGGTTTCTCTTTAAAAATTTGACAGTTATTGCTTCTCACTGAAAAGGGCATTGCTTCTCCCATTGGGCCTTTAGATGCAATAGGCAGTTAACATGCCTAGAAGCCTTTCACGTTGGCATGTCTTATTCTAGTCCAAAATATTCCCAATTTTCCATGGATTCCATTATGTCTGCATGGGAAAAATTCCTCGTGTTGTTCTCGATAAATGCATGCTTCATGTACTTAATGCTGAAAACCCATCACAAGTAACTTCTGTTGTCTTGTTATGAGCATCATGTACTTTTTTCCTGTTTTCATTATCTTGAATGGACAAGGATTCCTATTTCAGATATTTTGTGCCATTTAAAAGAGATATGATTCTCTTATCTTTGAATAAGCAGATGGTAAGTATTGCAATTTAAAGGGAGTCGAGTTGTCATGTCAAGGTTACGATAGGTTTTCTTAGTAATCATTATCTTTCTAAACAAATGATTCAAAGCTTGCCATCATATCTGCTTGAGCAAAATTGAAAATTCCTTATTGTGGTTTGGAGATATTCATAAGCGTTCACTTGCATGCTTATGGCCCTTCATGAGTCACATCCACTACATGAATCAAATCCATCACATCATAGTGTTCGTGTTGTCATTATCTTGACTTGCTGAGTGTTAATCTTCCAATGCTTTATATAATTTTAGTGTTCCACACGGTCCTTCATGAATCAAGCGATTCGCCATCATACAACAAACTTCCTGTATACTGTACTGAAATGGTGATAACACAACAATTTCTGTGTTCCTCACTGTCCTTCACGAGTCAAATCCATTATTTTTTCTTTGATTTAGCAAAGGGCAGGTAATGCAGTACAAGGGAAGTCCATTGTCATGTAAAGGTTCCCATAGGACTTCTTACTTATCTTTCCGATCGGTTTAAGGGGGAGCTTTCTCTCGCAAAAGAGAAGAATCAATGGTTCCACATTTTGTGCATTATTAGACCAGCTAAAAATTTTAAGCTGTGAGCAAGGATTGAAAATGGTCTTTGAGCAACTTGTCTTTTTATTGTTTCAGATTATTATTTGGTTGGTGCTGTGGTGGAAACCAATTCATGCTCTGGTGGTGATTTCTAAAATGTTCTTCGCAGGTTTTTCCCTATCAAACACTGTAGTTGTAAATATTTTTCTTTCCTATCTTGCATAAATTTTTAAATCTAGTTATTTTGTACTGTCAGGTGTTTCACTTTTTGCAGCCCTTGGTTTCCTTCTCTATGGGGGAAGGTAAGTGTGATTACTTAAGCTGATATTGTTAAGTTTTCAGGTCCTCATGTGAGTGCTAGCATTTACTTGAATTATGCCCATCCTTTTTTTATCACCTAAATTATGTTGTGCATTTCTAAGAGGAGAGTATTTGAATTGTCTTGGTTAATCAATTAATCAACGGTCGGTACTCGTTGGGGTTGGTCAGTGTAGTTAGCTGTGCAATTATTTCTCTTTTATAAGGTTTATTAGATCAAACATTTGAATTTTCTTTAGACAGAAGTCACAGAATCCTAGTTATGTATTTTGAATGCTTTAGAGTTGGCATTGGGATACTGTTTATTAGTTTTCTTTGAGTGTATAGCCTTAATAAGAACCAAAAGTAGAAGACTCAAGTATGGTATGGCCTTAGTTTGCATTAACAACTAAAAACCTGCTTAGTAGAACCTGCTTTTTTCCTTGACCTGTGCATGTTGCTTGCGTTCTTGACATGAACTATATTATGACAATTTTTTTTTTTTTTTATCTATGTCCTTTGAGAATGTATTCCTTCAAGCAGTACTATTTCCGTCTTTTAGGTGATTAAACTATTACTGTTTAAGATTCTTCAAGTTATTCTGTTTGTCAGTGAACTTGCTACTTGTTTTCTGGTGATGACATACTTGTCTCTGTTGACTGTCACATTTGGTAGGCTCTTCTTAATGCTACAGAGATTCCCTGTAGAATCAAAAGGGCGACGCAAGAAGCTGCAGGAGGTCTGTTATTTTGTGTGTTATTGTAATATCTGTGTTTTAGTTTCCTCCTTTTACTTGAGTATGATTAATGATCTGCTTATTTTTTCTGTATACAGGTTGGCTACGTGACCAGCATATGTTTCTTATGTTTCCTTGCAAGATGTATCATGGTAAGCATTCTTCGACTAATTTTATGGATATAACGACAACTTTAGATCTGAAAAAGAGGGCATAGGTTGCTCAACAAATCGCATTCCTAAAGTGGATTTAGAGGCTGCATGTAAGGTGTTTTGGTAGAACTGAAGATGGCAGTTGACGGTTATGGTTATGGAAGAGATCAAGGTAATGGTTGGTTGGATGAGAGAAGGGTGGGTCTTGTTGCATGTCCCCATTCCTCTACAACGTGATGCTAGTTTCATGTTTTTACTGTACCATAGATTGTTCGAGGGTGTAGGGTAGTGTTTTTTTAATGACTCTTTACTACTGCAGTTATCTTATTTCTTCTTATTGTTTCTCTCATCTTTTGAATGTTGCAGATGTGCTTCAATGCATTTGACCGAGCTGCTGATCTTGATGTTCTCAATCATCCAATCCTCTTGATGATATACTACCTGGTGAGTTCCATCCACATATTTATTTGTTAGTGTTTCTAGCACATGGCAAGTCTTTTTTTCTTCCTAGTTTTATTCTTTGTAGAAATACCACCAGTATGGTGTTGCTTCCATAAGAAATGACTAGCTGAGTTATTTGAAACATGCCCACATAGGGTAGTCAAAGGCATAGAAACATACTAATATCATACCGTTTATCATATTAGTACCTTTTACTTTGGTTGCGTCGTTCTAGTATTGACAGGGTAGATTTGGACTGTCTTTTAGAACAGAAGAAATTTTGTGTAGGCAATGTATTTGTAATTTAAAATGCATCTATATTTTTCAGAAGAAAAGCATGATGTAAAATTAGGTATAGTGCAAGACATAACACTAGCAAGGAACTGTTAGAAAATCTTACATGCATGACAAAATGTCAAGGACGGTTATTCGTACCTGATATGGGAGCTCCTTTGTTGGTGTCCTGGTTAAATAATGGGTGTTAAAACTCCTTGAAAAACTACTCAAACCTTCTTTCTTCTTCCTGCCCCATTGAGGTTTGCAGCTTTTGATCTACTTTCATGTGTCTAATTTAAGATCTGTTTTGCAAGTATTTGAGACTTTTGTATTGGTTTACATATCTAATGCAATTGTATTGGCTAACCTAGTTGGTGGAGATATTGCCTTCTTTACTGGTTCTTTTTATACTGAGGAAGTTGCCTCCGAAGCGTGGAACAACTCAATATCATCCTATTCGCTAAGACGACGAGAAATACCTATCCTGGACAGTTAAACCAATATGCATATCGGTGAGCTTTTCTGAAGCCGTTTACACCCCTATAAAAAGCAAAGGGATCAGCTGGAAGTTAATGGTTTCATGACTTAATCTTCACATCACAACTCTGGAAATCATTTTTTTTTTTTTGTTCCAAGCCATGAAGTTGAGAAAGATTGATGCTGTCTTTGATGAGATGAAAATGTAAAAAGAAGAAAAAGAATCTGTATTTGGGGTCCAGTTCTTGTGTCTGTATGAATCTCGGACATTATTTTCCGGGTTTCACATTTCATCGATGTTCATATCGATTGGTTTTATATCATTCGTTGTTTTCGAATCAAATTCGATGAATCTAAACTATTGCAGGGGAAAAGAAAATTGAAAGAGAGAACAGCCAGGCTGATACATACCTTGGTTCGGAGAACTCGAATCTTGCTAGAACGAATCCTTTCTTCATCATAGCTTCTCACAGGAGCTTCAAATTCACCAGAGCTGAATCTGAATCTGCTGAATTGCAAACCTTATTTGTAAGATTGGGAGCAGTTGACTGGTAGAAATCTGCAAAACTGGTTGTTGGCTGATTTTGTTTAGTCTTTTTGCCTTAAACTTTGAATGTTAGGTTTTACTTGCCAGTTAACTTTCAAAGCCCTAGCACCTAGTAAAGAGTTGATTAAAAAAATTGCATAGCAAGTATTAAGCAACCCTTCTAATCCAACATTTCTTTAGGGCCGTTATTTGAACAGAATGAGCTGAGTGTTGCTTATTCATATTCAACTCGCTTAGAAACGAGCAGAGCCTAAATATGGATTTGTGCTTAAAAATGTGCTTATATTCGGCTCGTTTAGAAAATGAACGAGCTCGAGATGAACTTTTTTCAAGTATTAATTAAGCCTATTTACTTAAAACATACTCCATCCGTTTCAAAATAGATAGGCTTTTATTTTTTTGCACGCTTTTTAAGGAGCGGAAAACTCTATAAAATATTGTTTTTTAAAATAAAATTTTAATACTATTTGATACTTATTACTAAAGAAAAATTTGGTGGAATATCCATTTAGAAAAGTCAATTAAGTAAATGTCCATATTTAAAGCGATATTAAGGAAGTGTCCATAATTTTATTGTAATCCCAACTTTACCCCTACTATTGTAATACTCTCCTTCCTTCCGCCGGGCCTCCATTCTTTCTTTGGAAAATTTGGTCTGTTGCCCTAAATTGGATTGACGTGCCCTGAGTCGTGTTGCCCTTTCGTCCGACTCCATTGACAGTCACTGGATCTGCATCAAGGATTTCGCCGGACTCCATCTCCAGTCCCACTCGTCGTCGCCGGACTCTCCTTTTCGCTTGGATCTGCATCGAGGATTTCGCTTGGATCTGCGCCGCCGGACTCTCCTTTTCATAGTCACTGGATTTCAGTTCTAGGTTAGTCCCTTTGTATAGGCGCGATTCCGCCTAACATTTGCCTACTCTTTTTCGTTCTGAATTTGGCTTCTCTAGTGATTTAAGACCAATTTGCCTAGTAATTTTCCACCTGTTCTTTTTCGTTCTGAATGCGGCCAGCATGAATCTGGAACCGAGCCGCCATAGGTGTCGCCAGGGAGCTAATTTCTCAGCCCCAAACCTCCTTTGTTCTCTGATTTCATATTTGAAAATCTGTGTCCAACAAACAAGTTTGAACTCGTCCTTTGGTACATATTGTGATTTTGTTTTGGTTGTCCAACACGATGATTCGGTTTGGATTGGAATTGATCGGCTAGGGTTTTCTGGTCGCGGATTCTGAATCTTACATTTTCATATGAGAAATTATGATGAAATTGTATAATGCAACTGCCTATTCTTATGTTGAATAACTAATGCAAGAAGCTTACGGAAAACACCTCATAGTTTCTTAAATTGAGTGATATTTAACCTAGTCGATTGAATTCGGATTTGGGAAAACAAACCTAGCAATCTAGCATGTTTGGTGACAATTTGTTAAACTTGCAAAATATGTCAATTTGTTTAATCTCTGGTGACAATTTGTTAAATGTGATCATATATATGCAAAGATGGATCTTTGACCAAATAAAGATGGATCTTTGACCAAACAAATTGAAATTGATGACGGTGGAGTTTGAGTTTATTTGCTTATGTTCTCGTATACATACAAAGATGGATCTTTGACCAAACAAATTGAAATTGATGACGGTGGAGTTTGAGTTTATTTGCTTATGTGCTTGTTTTGGTGACAAATGGAATTTATGTTGTTATTTTTAGATTGTTAACAATTGGTAGAGTTATATATTCTGTTTTGGTGACAAATGGAATTTATGTTGTTATTGTAAAGGCTCGATATTTAAAAATATTATTTTATAAATCATAATTTAACTTCAATATTAACATTGTGGGATTTCGCCAATTTTTAAAACCTCCGTCCTCGATCAAATGATTTTATTTTATTCGAAGCAAATTCAGACTTTTTGACGTAGTTAGAATTTAATTGTGGCATAATTCATGCAAAATTTTAAAATACCGGGTCGATTTTATAATTTAACACAATTTTTCTAACCTTAATTGAAGATGTATTCATGCCTTTGCAAATGCTCGCCACAATTCAGATCTGAGCCTCTCCTGCTCCTCTCTCCCGCGTCCTCCCTCCGTTCATCCTCCTCTTTCTCGCCCCTGGTTCCCGAGCTCCTCCCATGGCCTCCCTCCTTCACTCTCGCCCTCACTCGTTCCGCTCTCTCTCTCTCTCTCTCTCGCTCATCGTCGCGCCCCTCCCCTGGTGAACCACGAGCCACCCCTCCTCGCACCTGTGTCGCCGCTGTAGCCATCTAGCGTCGCTGCTCTCTTCTTCCTCGTGCCTGACTGCGCGTCACAGCTCCTTCCTCTCCTTCGTCCTCGTGACTGACTTGCAAGTAGAAGCTCTCACAGCTTCCCTCTGTTCGGCCTCTCCTCTCGCTGAACCTCCTTGGCGACCGAAGCCGAAGATGTCGACGCCGGAGTCATGTTCACCGTGGGTGTCGATGCCCCCGTTCACTGCACGAAGAGCCGACGCCGGCGAGCTCAACGCCTCACCCTCCTGTCTCTGCAGCCCCAAACGGTTCCCTCTCATCCTCGCCTCCGTATCGTCGCTCAGTGAACCTAGCATCCGGCCTTTCCCTTCCTCCTCCGCGCCTGATGGGATCCCGAGCCCGAAATTGAACCTCGAACCTTCGTTAGCCTTGTCGCCTTGGGTATAATTTCTTGGGCCTTGACTTATGCTAGTTGAATTACTAGGTTGTTATGCTTTGCTAATGGATTTGACTCTTGAATGGGTGAGAATTGGTGGTGGATTGAACTAGTGACTTTGTATAAATATATTATTGCTTATTTATTCAGAAAAAAATCTGATAACTTTTGTGTGTAGACTTGAGCTGGGTTTTGATGAATGGTTGAAATTGTCTTTTTTATCGGTAATGGTATAACTAAATGAATTTAGCGGTGTTCATTATAAGTAAGTTAGAAATTGGTTGTCATATGGACTAAAAGTGACTTCGGTTGTGTTGCAACTAAAGATCTATTTCATGAATGGTTAAGTTTTAATCTAGTAATTAAATGCTTGAATCATTTTACCGAGAGTTGAGCTATGTTAAGGCTAAATTGTATATCATGAAAATGATAAAGCTCATTCTTATAGAAATCGGCTTAATATTTATACTGTATTTGATTGTTGCTTATGAATAAAATTATTAGAAATAAGTAGTTGATGAGTTACTTCTTCGAGGTAGAAAATTTTATCAGAATTTGATCCTATTAATGGTTTATATCTATGAATGGATTTGATTAGTAAAACCTTATAGAGCATGTCCTGATAATTTGTCAACTTGTAAACCTATTTGTGGAGATTTCCTGGTTGTAACCTTAATCGATTTTGTTTGCGAGGATTAACTACATGAGAGTTCATATATACAAGATAATTGTTGACTTTCCTGATGTTTTGAAAACTTATGATTTCATTGTTTGTTGAGTTATTTGAGGTGTGATAATTTAATTACTTAGTAATTGTTTAAGGGAAACCTGAACTTGGTTTGAGATAAGATATTTTGAGTAATGATATTGGTAAGACTTTGAGTTAAGTTTCATACATGATGAGAACAAGGTTACTTGAGAATGATGGTTATGATGAGAATGCGTGGTTACTTGAATAGAATATTATTTAGTCTTGTGATGACTTGGAAGCCTACTTGTGTGTTAATTGAGTATGTATTGATGAGTTGTTTCTTGCTTATTACTTGCTAGTGTGATTGGATGATTATCTGAGTGGCTTGTGGACCGATGGATGATTATCTGAGTGGCTTGTTTGCTGGTTAATTGGATGTGAAGATTTCAGGTAAGTTCCCTAGGGGCTTACTCAGGTTGGACATTCATGCCTGTTGTTGCATTTTATGTTAAGTGTTGCATATACATGAAAGCATGCCATGTAGTATCCTGTTTAGGTTGCATCAATTGAATGAGCATCCGCTTACTTTATGCGTTTGAAACAGAACGGCCGTTATCTGTGATAGTCCTAGAGTCTTTGCTAGGGTCTTAGGGTAGCCCAGCCCCATCGGGTGCCCTGTGTCAATCGAGTCTATATGAGCATGATCTGATTGCCCAGCACCATCGGGCAAGATCAATATGATATGATGATTCCGTGGTCCGTGCACCACCACGATGAAATTGCTATGCTATAGCACCGGCTGGCCAGGCTCTGCACTAACGGGAAGGGGTGCAGAGGTAGGAGAGGGATATGCCAGTTGGCATTGTCTTGGGCCCTTTACAGTATTTCTGCACATTATTATGAACTAGGAGCATGTTAGTGTGATTAACTTTCGTACTGCATAAGAGCATCTTTATTAGGTATAGCACATACTATGTGGCCTCAGCGAGGACTGCCGGTCCCGCATGAGTGGCTCGATCTGACTCCTTTCCCCGTTCTTCTTTTAAAGGTATTCTCTGCAGATTTGAGTGCTCGATGTCTATATGACGGGGTTCCCTTTTGGCGAATCAAAGAATCTGGCTAATATTCTAACTTAGTAAAATGATAATTACCCACTCATGATTTGGTTTTGACCCGGCTCTGCCGTGGCACTTGTATCTTTATTTTACTTCCGCTTTACTTCCGTTTGAAATAGATTTCCGCGACATAGTCTTAGGACAGGTTAAGGGTACCCAACGACCCTTCGAGGTTTTTAGGGTTTGAAATCCCTCTTTCCACTAATATTAAAATGAGTTTGAAACCTCGACCCGTACCTGGATTGCAAGATCCGAACAAGGGGTTTTATCCCTTGAAACGTAACCCAGAAATTATAATTCCGGGCCGTTACAGTTATTTTGTTGTTATTTTTAGATTGGTGACAATTGGTAGAATTATATATTCGGTTTTGGTGACAAATGGAATTTATATTGTTATAGTGTTGTTATTTTTAGATTTGATACAATTGGTAGAGTTATATATTCTGTTTTGGTGACAAATGTAATTTATGTTGTTATTTTGTTATTTTTTTAGATTGGTGACAATTGGTAGAGTTATATATTCTGTTTTGGTGACAAATGGAATTTATATCTCATTTAGCTATAATGTAATTTTCGTTATCATTCTGTTCAATTGTAGTGGAAGTTGTGGTATGTATACCATCAAATATATCGAGGGTCTTGCATTTTATGGTGGTATTGAAGCTATTTCAGACAAGTATATGGATGCGTATAGAGAGATATGATAGCTATAGAGGGTCTTGCTATTTTGGATGTTAAGTATGAATGTCTCAACTCTTCCCCTTTGTTTTGATATTTTTGCAAGTTGATGTAGTCCGACAATTAAGTATTACAAAGTTAAACTGTACATCAAATTTCATCTACTTAGGGTTATTATTGTAACAAAAATGCGTTAATATTAGATGACAAATATGATACCATTATAGTATTGTACATCGAATTATTCTTATGCTAAAGTTTAGCCCCTCTAGGGTCTATGCTCCCCTAGTTCTAGGGTTTCAGTTTCGTAACAAAAATGCGTTAATATTAGATGATAAATCTGATAACATTGGTACTGTACACACATTTTAGGGTTTAGCATTTAGGGTTTAGGGCCTTGGCCCTAAACCCTAACGACTAAACCCTAAACCCTAAACTATACTGTACATCAAATTTTCGTCTGCTCGGGTTTAGCCCCTCTTGGGTCTATGATCCCCTTGTTCTAGGGTTTCAGTTTTGTAACAAAAATGTGTTAATATTAGATGACAAATGTGATAACATTAGCATTGTGAACATTTTAGTTTGATGAAAGTGCTTTGTAGTTGGTGACAATTGGTTAGTGACACTGTTTTGTCGTTGGTGACAATTAATTTCTAAAAATAGGGGGTTGACACTAGATTGGTGACAAAGTTTTGTAATTGGTGACAATAGATTATTGACCAAAGCTTGATGAAAATAGGTTGGTTACACTGTTTTATTGTTAGTGTCAATAGATTATTGAAAAGAGGTTGGTGACAATATTTTTATAAGTTGGTGACAATACGGTTCATTAAACAATATGAAACAGTGTTCTGTAGTTGCTAATAATGTCTTGGTGATGTATAATGTTATGGTGACAATTTTTTTAAGGTTACAATATCATGGTGACAATATATTATCATCAACTTCGTCATTAATAGTTGTCACCAACAATTGTCATCAGGAAAAGAATCTATTAGCAGAAAAACCCCATTTGTCACCGAGGAAAAGTGTTACTCGCAACTGTCACTAGAAGAAAATCAATTGTCACCCAAATTTTTTTTGTCACCAACAATTATCACAAGAAAAAAAGAAAATCAATTGTCACTAGAAAATATTTTCCCCTAACTGTCACCGGAAAAAATAAAATGTCACAAAAAATCAATTGTCACCAAAATAATTGTCACAATTAACTGTCACCAGAAAAATATACTCAACTGTCACCAAAAAATTGTCATCAAAAGTAGGCCTTGACCGAAATCTGTCACCGAAAAAATTGTCACCAAGAAAAAAAAATGAATCGTCACCAGAAAAAATTTACTCCAAAAATGTCACTAGGAAAAAAAAATGTCACCAAAAAAATTATTGTCACCAAATTTTTTTATCAGAAACAGCTATCACCAAAAATAATTGTCATCAAATCTAGGCATTGACTTAATTGGTCAATGTTGACTAGTCAATATCAAAATTAAAAGGGAAAACTAATTAAAATACCCCCATCATTGGGGCATGGTAAAAATATATCCCCAACTTTCAAAAGTAATAAAAATATCCCGACCTTTGAGGGTAGTGGTAATATATTACCACAAGTTTTTTCACGAGTCAAAAATCTTGACAAGGCAGCCTACACGGGTTTTTTACAAGGTTTTTTTTAACAGTATCCTTAGGAAAAAATAAAAAGTTGGACCGGGTTCATACCTAACGCTTTTTCCTCCATCATATCTTCTTCTGGGGACCGTGGTCGCCTCTTGAATTGTCTTCCAGGTCTTCTAGGTAGCTCATGGTTCCTCTTCAATGTCAGTCTTCCTCTCTCATGGTCGACTATCTTGAGATGTCTCTCTCACATCTTCTTCCCCCTTAGTCAAAGGGGGAGGGGGAGGGTAAGGGTCAAAGGGGGAAGGAAAGGGTAAGGGATATGAAGGAAGGGTAAAAGTGTCAAATATGGACATTTATCTAATTTTTTTAAAAAGTGGACATTTACTTAATTATGTCCATTTTTTGGACATCCACTAAATTAAACCAATTAGTAATAAGTATCTAATTATGTAAAAAAAAATAATTAAAAAACAATATTTCATAGAGTTTTTTACTCCTTAAAAAGCGTGTCGAAAAGTAAAAGAGCATTATTTTGGAACGGAGTGAGTAGTAAAATTGAAGAAAAATTTATAAATTTCACAAAATTCGAGCTTAAATCGAGCAAATTGAGTTTTGAACCGAGCTTAAAAATATGCGCATACTCAACTTGTTTAGAAAATGAACAAGTTCGAGCTACTCGGCTCACATAACAACTTTAAGTTGGGTTAACGCCGGTAGTTTGAAGTTTGGATCACTCACTTAAAAGGGTTGATTTGATAGTTTAGGGGATGTGGCTTAAAATGCAATGGAGATCTTCTACTTCACTTTTTACTCCACTCCTTACATCACAAAAATATTTTAACATATATTTAATCTGGAAAAAAATTATAAAAAATATATTTGTATTATTAACATCTATTTTTATATATTCATAAAATTTTATTTTGAAAAATCATGTTTTGAAATTTTTAATAATTGTAATTTGTTAAATATTGTCTTTTTAGTTTTTAAAAATTGTAAAACATGATTTTTCAAAATATAATTTTATGAATATATAAAAATAGATGTTAGTAACATAAATATAATTTTGATAATTTTTTTAAAATTAAATATATGTCAAAATATTTTTGTGTTGTAAGGAGTGGAGTAGATATTGAAATAGGAGATCTCCATTGCTCCCCAAGTCCCAATGAAGGTTCAGTTGGACGTTGGAATATCATTGGTTCGATCCCGTCCTTTCACTTGAATAAACCAAATCCCACCTTACTTTTTACATGACTTACGCCGGTTGGCATAAGCGGCCAATTTACATATTCCATGGCTTTTGTTTTGTTAGAGCAAGAAAAATGGAGATTTTAAAGAAAATGACCATTTTTTCTTCCAAACAGCTTCTCTAAATTTCCCAACGACCAATTTACATAGATGATCTTTATTATTTAGAAAATGAAGGGATCAATTAAGGAAATAACAATTCGATCGTTATAATCGAAATACATAACTTTTTTTTAATGAGGAGGTTCGGTGGTAAATCCTGAGCACGTGACCCAGTCGGCAAGAGTTACTTACCAGGTAAACCGGTTTGTGCTGACCGACTCGACTCATAGGTAAAGAGCAAGACAAACCTTAGATTTTCATCTAATGAAGGAGGCGGAGACACGAATTTAGGACTCGTTTGGTTTGACGTGGGAATTGAAATTCCTATGAAAGTTAAAATCGTGGAAATTTTAAAAATATGTCTGGTTGATTTTTTTATTCTAAGAGATTGAATGAAGGAATTGAAAATTTCCAAGTTAAAAATGGTGGAAGCTGAACTTACCTAGAGGAGATAGGTAAGTGAACTTTCTCAAAATTGAAAGAATTTAACTTCTCAGGAAGTTGAATTCCTGAATTTTTGAAATTTAAAAATGTTAATCAAACACAGATTTTTTCCATACTTTTTTGGGATTTTTCACTTCTTGGGTTTTCTAATTGCTAACTAAACAAGGCCTAAATATACAATATTAGACCAAAAATCAGTTAATGATGCACCTAATCTTCGTGGAAAAAACGTTCTACAATTAATGGCTAAGATGTAAGATGGAAAGATTAGAAGACCATTTCCAAATGAATGGCCAACGCCACTTTCAAAATCAGTTTAAATCGCAATTTCTAAGGCCACCTCAGCATTAATATGTAATGTCAATCCAACTCTTCATAGTTGTTTGAAAGGCATGAAAACACTACATTTTTCTAACGTAAGATAGACGTTGACAAACTAAGAGTCCAAATCCATTAGGTTTATAAATTTTTAAAGGGTTTGATTAGTTAAATTTGTAATTGTTGAATAAAAATACTTAATTGCACAACACATTTTATTTGATTTTTAAAATTTGAGTTCGACTCCTTTTGATTATCATCTTGATTCGGAGTCGTATTGATACCAAGATTTGAGTGGTTTTGGTGATTTGGGCTGCACTCGAATTTTGGCGGGTTGCCTGCGTATCTCTCGAAAGAGAATCAAGTCTTACGTAGTTCATAGTGTTTGGGATTTTGTGTTTGGTTAGGTTTGGATATGGTTTCATTTTCTTATATGCTTCCTAGGATGAAATTCAAGCCCACCTTCTACAATGGGTAACTCGAACAACACTCCATCCGAGTAACCTGAGCCCACCCTCTCGGAAGGGTAACTCAAGTAACCCGATATGATCATTTGCATAGAAAACGCTTTGATTTTGATGTGAAGTTTGATTTGAGATTTGACTAAAAAAAGTCAATTTGTGGGCTATTCGCGCATTTTTGTTCAACATATTTTTGGCACGTGAGACCCTTTTTGCCTTTTTCATCTTTTAGTAGTATTGATAATAATAGTTGATTATTTGCTTTGGTTATAAGGTACAAATGATACCTAAAGTGATTGTCAACCTCAACGAGCTTCTAGCCACATTCATCAATTCTTAACAGGTCATTGGATCAAAAAGAGATCGTTTGAAGAAAAAGTTGACATCACTCGGGACTCGACCTGATCATAAACACCTTTTGAACTCTTCAAGCTCCAGAAGACAAGACCATCGCCAAATGGGTGTCGAAGTCTCCCACAACGCTTTCAAGGGATGGGGGCATGAAGCCTAAAGCCCTTCCAAGCCATGGGGATAGGAAGCTTAAGATCGCCCGACTTGGCGACAACAAGATCAACAATCATCCTAACTGCCAAAAGATATAAAAAAACGTGTTGGCTATATACACCCCAAATCATGCACGTCCTTAAGGACGTGCATGGTTAAAAGGGGTTAATTAATTTTTTTTAAAAGTTAATTAGTCACAAGGCTTGCACGTCCTTAAGGGCGTGCATTTTCAACCTTGTGATTTGTGGTGTATATAACCACACCAAAAAAAAAATGTAGGAGGGTGGTTACAACTTACAAAGGCCCAAAGCTCCCTAATGAAGTCGCTCAAATGCCCATCATTCATGTCATTAAAAAGAATGAGGGGTCAATCGAAACTGTTGCACAATCCGTTTCCATTGCAAAGAAGGGAAACATATCCATGACGAGGAAAGGAAGGGACGCAAGTGCAGTTCTCAGCGTTGCAAGACAAGACTTCTCAAAATATTTATAATAATGTAAATTTAAAATAAAATACTTTGTAACTTATGTTATTTAATTATATTAAGTTTAAAATGTAATTATAAACTTTACGCTATAGTTCGAATTGGGTTAACACAATTTATATGGTATTTAATTTTGAATTCAAAATATTTTAAACCCAGTATAAATAAATAATGTTAAACAAACACTTTCAAAGTGTTTATATTTATAATTGCATTATAGACATAATCAGTTGGAATCCAAACACACCCTAAATATGTTTAATTAAACACTTGAATACTATTTAATTAATATTTTTTATAATATATTTAAAATAACATTTTTTAAATAAAATACATTATAAATTATGTTAATTGATTATATTATAATTATAATGTAATTACAATTTTTAACTAACACTTTTTTTAAAAGTCAACTCAAAAAATCAACATACGAATCCGAGATATCAAACAACAAAACTTGATTTTCGAGAGGTCGATGGATCGACATACAGACTCCATGTAACAATTTAAATTTATCCTTTCGTTGACTAATATATCATTCCCAAAGAGGCCTAAATTTGTCTATTCTCCATCAAATTTGACCTTATGCATGGTTAGTGCTCCAACTCAAACAAAAACTAAGCAACTACCAAGTCAAATACTACAACTTAAGATGGCGCTCCACTTTGTCTACTTGAATTACTTGGATTTATCTATGATAAAGCGACTTAAAGTAATGGAAATTAGTAAATGCATATTAAAATTAATCGGAAGTTTATAAATTTTTAAAAATGATGATATAAAATATAAAATTAAATATAAATTAATAGCTTAATTTTCATATGAAATCAGGGGTGTAAAATGAGATGAAAGTTAGAAAAATAATTTAAATTTCAAGAAGAGTGAAATATGAACTTAAACATTAAAAAACATTATAAATTTCAACTAAAAATAATAATTGGTGTTACTTTTGATATCTAAGGTAGTATTTTTTATTACTATTTTGAAATTTTAATTTACTTTTGTAGATCAGCAATAGTTAATAGTGTTATTTTAATCATTTTTTTCCCCTATCTTCTTATTCATTGAAAAGTATATATTGGGTAAGTCCAATAAACGTCACTTAATTAGTCTGCTTTGAAATATTCAGCCATGGTTGCTTCCCTTTTCTCTTTACTCCCCTTGAAGTCTTGTACGACCCATTCATCTCTCAATAAAATTTCATATATTTTTAAAACTTATTTTTTCATAATAAAATTTGATAGATATGTAAATATAAGTATGTGAAAGATAAATATAATTTTGAAATTTTATTCAAAGTAAAAATTTTGCTCCCAATTATATCAAATTATACAAATTTGTTTTCAGATTTGATGAATTTTTTAATTGGATTTTTGAATTTGTGTAATTTTATGCTAATTTTGAGTTAATTTCAGAAATAGAATTTGTGCAAATTACTAATTTTTGAGTTAATTTCAGAAATAGAATTTGTGCTTTATATATATATATATATTTGGTAGGTTAATTTTGTATATTTTTTAGTTAAATTTGTAAATTTCTCATTCCGACGTTATACCAAACAACATCATTGAGTAATGATTTATTCCGAATATTTATTCCGATTTCGATTACTATATTCACACCAACGGGGCCTAAGTAATTGCATCTCCAATCCGACCCGACCCGGCCCAATCTAAGGTTAGCCCAAACCATCATTTCACGTATGACGTATCGTATGGTCTATTCTCTCTCTCATCTGAATAAATACGCTTCCATTTTTGAAGTCTGATATCTGCACGAGTTTATCCCCTTCCTAAATTGCATTCATTCTTCACGCTCCTCTCTCTCTCTCTCAATTTCAAACACAACGCGCAACGGCAACGCCTTCCAATCAACCAATTGAGATTTCCGTGGTTGATTGATTCGACAGGACCGATCTCCGTTGCAGAGATGGGGATGGAGGTCCCTAGCTGCGATCCTTCAACTCCGCCGCCTGATATCGTCGAAGACCAATTCGCCGATGTCGAGATCGATGTCGAAGAGAAATCGCAGCTTCGCAGCGACGAAAACAGCAACAGTCAAACAGAGGAAGGCGAAGAGCGAGGGGGATTCGAAGTGGAAAGTCGAATCGGAGGAATTCTGCATCCGAACGAGAAGCTCCCGAGGCCGGAGCCGCCGCCGGGGGTTACGCAGTTCAAGGACGGCGTCGAGGAGCCCCTGGCGGCTCCGATGAGCGGCGACGGAGAGAGCGACGGATTCTCCTCTATCGGGAGGTTTATCAGGCAGCGAAGCTCGGTGATCGCGAAGATGATATATCGGACGGAGGAGGAGGAAGAGCAAACGGCGGGAGGCCAAAACGACGACGTCGTGACGGAATTGAAGCTACCGCTGGGGACGAAGTTGATCGTCGTGGAGAAGGGGAGCGTAACACCTCACGCTCTCAAGGGGCGCGTCACTTTCTTTTCTCGGTCTAACTGCAGAGACTGCGGGGCAGTTCGGTCATTTCTCAGGTATGCCTTCATTTTATTTTTATGAATAATTTATTTCTGTATAATATTTGTGATTTATTCAATAATTAAGTTTTGTATAAGGAATGGAAAATTAACTTTTTTGTACAGTGAGAAATGGATAATTTTAATTACAATGCAAGAGGTAATGTGTAATTGAAGAATTGTGTGACGAATTTTGAATTGTTATTTCATTTTAAACAACACTACACAACCAATAATCTAAGGCAAAAAAAAAAAAAAAAAGATCCATAAATGTTTTTATAAACATTAAAATATGATAAAGATACTTATGTTTTGGTCATAAATTTGAATGTATCATTTAATTCAATGTATCAGTTAATTATTTTGATCCCAAATATTTCAAATAAAATTATATTTATGTTTTACATTAATATGTTTATAATTTTTTTACAATGAAACATTACATTTTAAAAATTACTAGTATGAAGCTCATATCTTAGACTTGGGTTGATTAAATTTTATCAATTTATATCTGATAATATAGATTTATTAGTTGTAATTTTAACTACATATTACAGACTCCACCATTTAAATAGATAAATAACTTGACATATTTCAGACTCCACCATTTAAATTAGCCCTAAAATAGGACATTTTGTATTTCCGTTGATGCCATGTGAGATGAGATGATGATATAGGTTGTTTGATTTTTTTGACACGTTTTTTAATAAGTATAATATTATTTTTTTTTAAACTCAATATTTTATATAGTTTTTAAGACGAGTAACAGTAAAAGATAAATAACAAAAAAATCAATTATTTTAAAAAAAATCTATTATACTGAAAATGCAGGGAGAAAGGGGTGTTTTACGTGGAGATAAACTTGGACGTGTACCCAATGAGGGAGAGGGAGCTGGTGGAGAGGACGGGAGGGTCAACGGTGCCCAAGATCTTCTTCAACGGCAAACTGATCGGAGGCTTGACGGAGCTCAACGCGATACGGCGGAGCCCCGACATGGAAACTAAGCTCAAGGAGCTGCTCGCGGCCAAGTGCCCCGACGGCGACGCGGCCGTCCCCGCGGCGCCCGCTTACGGGTTTGACGACGCCGTCGAGGAGCCGATGGACGAGATGATCGGGATCGAGCGGATTTTGAAGCAGAAGATGCCGATTCAGGACCGGGTGATTAAGATGAGGATTTTTAGCAACTGTTTCATTGCGTCGGATTTGATCGATCTTCTTCATCGGCATCTCGGCTGCAACCGTACCGAGGTAGGTGTGCACTTTAATCATACTCCCTCGCAATGTCACGTCTTTTTAAGCTAAAAACTAATTTTTATTATTATTTTATATTTATTACTAATATATACTATGAAGTTATAAAAATATTAATAAAAAAAGCTAATATTTATAGAGTTTTTTTTACATGAATTGTGAGACGGACGAAGTGCATGTATACTAGGATAAATTAAAGAAAACTATAATTGAAATTTGTTTTTTTTTTTCATAGGACAATAAAAATGCTAAATAAATGTTAAAATTATCATTCTATCGATAAATATTTTTATAAATATATTAAGTAATAATGTCCAATTTGATAAATTAAGTGATAATTTAACAATTTTAAATATTTTTTACACATAAAAGGGCTTGTGGGAGTTTTAAAAGAAACCAAATTTAATGGGTGATTTTTTTTTTATAATTTTAAAATTTACTGATGGTTTTGTGAAAACTACCCTATTTTAGGGATTATTTTATGCCATTTACATTATATGGAGTATAATATACTTGAAGTTATATTAAGTCTTAATAAAAACTAAAAAAAATAATTGAATTGAAATTATAAAATAACTAATATTGTTGATTAAATTTTAGCCCTAAATCAATATATTTATGATGATTCTTGAATTTTCTACTTTCATTGCTAATTAATGAATATGGACGGCATAATAAATAAATAAATAAATAAATAAATAAAAGAAGAGAAAGCAAGGATTGAAGAATCGTCAAAAATGGGTTGCAAGTACTAACTATATTTGAGAATTGAGAGTGGTTAGTTTGCAATATCTAAAGTCTAAACCCCCAAAACCGTTGGTTTGGCGATGGACCACTTGAAGCTTAATTATTGAGTTTGACTCTTTTTTGTCCATTTTGAACTGATTATATTCCACGTGACCGGTTAAGGTTGATAGCTAACTATATGTTGGGGTTTGTGGTAGTCCCATGTTGAAAAATAAGGTGAATACCAAACCAAAATATAAGGAAGGGGAAGTCCTACATACTCTCTTCGTTCGGTAAAACTTGTCATTTTAGGGTGTTATTTTTGTTCAAAAAAACTTGTCATTGTAGATATTTTACACTCCACTTTACAAAAATGCCCTTGATGTGATTGATAATTTATTAGTTGTAGTTTTCGATAAAGTAAAAAAAAGGAGGGTAATAATTGAGAGTAAATTAGTACTTATGTTAATTGTCTTAAAACTTGTGAATGAAGCTAAAATGACAAGTTTTGCCGAACGGATGGAGTAATGACTTAAGCTTTTGTGTAAAGTGGTGGATTCCGACCTTATAACCAAAAACAAAATTAAAAAAATTAAAACCCGACACGACTCCCGATTTGATACGATCGCTTGGGATTCTCGGAATCTAACACTATACAATACGTAGTATTTAGTTTTTGAAGTTCATTTTGCTAAATTTCATAAAAATTCCTTGTCACATTTATTTTGTTTTTATTATATTATAAATTCGACATTTACTTATAATATAATAGCTTAAGACATTATTATATAAGTAAGCTTATGACCCATTAATGAAAATGGCAAATATTTCCAATCTATAACACTATTAGAAACACAACCATCTTGGTTGTTAAATGGCAGTCGTGTTGAATTTATTTTGTTTTTTCGTGTCATATTCAACGTGAGATAAAGGTTCCGATTCCATGGGTGAGACTAGAGGGAGAATGGGGTGTGGGGGAGCTCAAACATCGAGTGGTGGTGGGACGATAGCCTAATTATGATTAGCCATTGTGGACTTTGACGACAATCCCTCGTGATCATACTGCCTGGTTTGTTGGGTTCCTGGGGTCCTAAATTACTACAACTATAGATTGGTTTTTACTCTTCCTACTATAATTAATTAATTAATTGCTTGATTATTGCTATTTATTATTTTTCTACCAACATGGTTACTACAAAATATAGAATGTCTGTCCCCCAACGTGTGTAGAATTGTGATTTTTTTACATTTCTAAAATTTATAAGGAGACCGTTACAAAATATGAAATCCTACTCATTATCTTAAGCTTTTGTGCTGACACGGTTTCTATTTCATACTACTCAATTGAGATTATCCGAATTTAATATATTTACCTTCTTATGATTAATCTAACTAGCAATATATTCGGCATGCTTTTTGAAAATTTTAAAACTATATAAAATATATTAAGAATCGAGATATTTTATATAATTTTTAGCTTTAAAAATAAAAAAGTTAAAACCACAAATTTTTTTGGGTAAATTGCAGAAAACCACCCTTTAAATAGGGCATTTTGCGTGAAACCACCCCTTAAAACAAAAATTGCAGAAAACCACCCTTTAAAACAGTTTTATTTGCAAAGTCACACCCATCACCTAATTTTCATTAATTAAATCTTAAAGTATGTGGAAATTCAATTATACCCTTTATTTTTATTATTAGTTTACTCAATTCAATTAACATTAGTTAATATTTAACTTTTTGACATTTTTTCAAAAGCAAAAACTATATGAAACATTATTTTTTTAAAATATTTATTTTCTTCAAGTAGCCCTAGTATTACACATTTAACATTTTTTATATGTATAAAACATAAATTGCACATCAATTTTTTATAGAGTTTTTTTGTAAGTATGAAATTATTATTTTTTTAAAAAATGTTTTTTTGATATTTTATAGTGTTTTTTGCTTTTGAAAAAATGTCAAAAAGTTAAATATTAACTAATGTTAATTGAATTGAGTAAACTAATAATAAAAATAAAGGGTATAATTGAATTTCCACACACTTTAAGATTTAATTAATGAAAATTAGGTGATGGGTGTGACTTTGCAAAGAAAACTGTTTTAAAGGGTGGTTTTCTGCAATTTTCGTTTTAAAGGGTGGTTTCATGCAAAATACCCTATTTAAAGGGTGGTTTTCTGCAATTTACCCAATTTTTTTATACAAATCAAGTAGGAGTACTCTACCTTTTTGTTGGACACTTATTTCTCTTTGGGCCAGCCCATTTAGCTTAACAAACGTGGAGGCCCACAAGTGAATGGCAATTCACAACAAAATCTTCTGTTGTTCATTTCTGTTATTGGCTTACCTTAGCTATTTGTTTCTTCTTACAACAGTTTTTTTAATACTTGATAGTTGATACAATAACACCTTGCTATACTAATCTACCCTAATCATGGATAAGTTCAACACCTACACATTGAGCATTCAGAGGATTAACTAAGCATTCATCCGTTACCGACATATTTGATTTGTTCAGTACTTTTGCTAGGTTCTTATCTCATTTTAAATCGGATGTACCTTAAGGTTGTGTGTCTTAACAAGTTCTTTGTCGACTTAACATAAGCAATCACAACATTGCGCCAAATATGAATTGATTTTCCCTTAGTTTTTGTACTGCATAATCTTATTCCTCACTGTGATGGTGTGGTTTTCTCCTATTGCAGGGTGTTGAGGTTGGGAGGGACCTGGTCAAGAAGCACTTCATCCATCCTGTCTTTGGGTAAGCTTTTATACATGAAGGGTTTTATACTACCACCCTTTTGTGATATAACCTTGATCATTTCGAACGATGACTTTCCCTTTGCAGAGATCACGAGTTTGTGGACGGGAGCCATGTGTATCGTTTCCTAGACCATGAACCATACATCCCGAAATGCTACAACTTTAGAGGCTCCACAGACGAGCTGGAGCCGAAACTCGCTTCTGATATTGGCCGAAGACTAGGCAAAATAATGTCTGCTATCTTGGAGTCATATGCCTCCCAAGACAGGCAGTTTGTTGATTACATTTCCATCAGCAACAGTGAAGAATTTAGAAGGTAATTTTTGTTCATTTCTCTTGTTACCAATGGATCATAATTCAGTCTTTTTGACACCATAAGATGAACTCGTTCGACGACTCAATCCAATTATCCAGATACCTTAACTTGGTCCATGGACTTCAAAGGGCAGACGTCTTAACCCTCCCTCACAATGAGAAGTTGGCCTTCTTCCTCAACTTGTACAACGCAATGGTGATGCACGCCGTGATAAGGCTAGGCCATCCACAGGGCATGATGGACAGGAAATCGATGGTTAATGACTTCCAGTACCTTGTTGGAGGACAACCTTACTCTCTTACTGCCATTAGAAATGGAGTCCTTAGAGGCAACCGAAGACCGCCTTATGCCCTAGCCAAACCCTTTGCTTCCGGAGACAAGCGTTTGGAGGTAATGTGTACTGTTTCATTGCATGTTGAACTCAAAAATTTCGGCGAAAAAACCTTATTCACATCACTTTTTTTGAACTCATGCAACTTCAGGTAGCCTTACCTAGTGTCAATCCATTGATCCATTTTGGTCTCTGTGATGGAACAAGATCGGCTCCAACCGTGAGATTCTTCACACCGGAAAATGTTGACGCAGAGCTGAGAGCCTCCACGCGCGACTTCTTCTCCAAGGGCACTATCGAAGTGGACCTTGCTAAGAGGACAGTCTACCTTAGCAGCCTCATCAAATGGTAACAAACCAAGATGGTTATCTATCACAGATATAGCTTCCGTTTCACGCATTCGAGCAATGAAATCTTATGCCCTTTGTGATGTGCACAGGTACAAAAGTGATTTCGGAAGTGACAAGGAGATCTTGAAGTGGGTGATAAACTACTTGGGCGCGAGCAATGCAGGCCTCGTGACTCATCTTTTGGGCGACTATGGTACCGTAAACATCATGTACCAAGGCTACGATTGGTCTTTGAATTCTTGATCTCATCGATGTTGCATTCATATATACCTTATTGGCAACTAGTGTATGTAGATGATCTTCTTCGTTACCTAAGAGAGTGATCCAGGTGTTGTGTATAAGGTTGCATCAAGAGATGTCCTAGATATGAATCAGGATGTTGGGGGTGGTTTGCCTTGTTTATGTGAGTCCTGGATTTTGGCCATAAATTATAATGCCATTGTCTTGGTTGGATTGGATACATTGACTGATTTTGAGATCCAAAATTGTTGATTCCAAAATGAATGAAAAAAAGGACAATTACAAGAAAGAGCCATTTGAGCCTCTATGGGAATCGAACCCACGACCATGTCGGCGCTCAACCATAAACATTTGAGCTAATAGGCTTGAAAAGTTGTACCTAGTGTATAGAACAGACACAAGGCGCACCAAGGCGATAGGGTCCCCATTGCCTGGGCGCAAGGTGAGAGGCACATGCCTTTCGGATTAAGGCGTACAACTATGTATTTTTCCCTACTAGCTTCATATAATGATGGAACAACTTGTAAATATGTAATAGACAGTGCAAATCAATAAGCTATGTAACATAATGTCATACGAAATAAATACGAACATGACACCGCACAATATTTAACATATCGATTCAAATCCTCCAATGCCATGACATCAAAGAACATCATTCCAAAGTTTGCACCACAACTAGAACTACGTTTAAAATGCATGAATAACACCGGCTGGGGAAGGAGGGAGGTGGTTTATCGCCTTCACCCCTAAAGATAAATTATTCTCGCTAACGAAATATGAAAGCACATATTATCTTATAGTATACAGTATTAACACCATCAATATAAAGCAAATGATATAATCCATTGGATATCCTTATAGCAACCCATTTAGCTTGGAGTTCATCCAATTCCATGTTGATTTTCCATAATGAAATATGTGTCAACAGTCAACACTTGACATCCTTCAAATCTTCTATGGAGGGTAAAAAAATCGTATCCAATAAACTTCTTATGTATGTCAAGAAAATTGTCTTTTTGTTATATACTCCGTATTAGATAGATCTTTCGGTTTCCTCAAACCTAATTGTTAAAACTATGTTTTTGTTTCCTAAGATATAATTAAGCAAATGGCTTGCTTAGGAAATTGCGTACATATTCTAGGGTGGTAGACCTGTACGTGCTACGTACGCATGAGACATTTTTTGTATATTAGATATCACAAATATACTCTCCTTGTATGTGTCAAGAGGTTTTTAAGGATCGTTGAACCATCTTCTTTCCCCTTTTATGGTTCAATCCCCCCGAAGAATGAACATATACAATCAATGGAAATTTGACACCAAATTAGGAAACATGCATGCAATTTTGTTCTACACTATATACTTGCATTTTTTTTTGGTCGGGACACTATATACTTTTATTATATAAACATATAATAATTTCATGTGCATACTTAAAATAAATGCGAGGTTAGATCTAATTTGTGGCATCCTTGAATGTTAATTGATCTGTTAAAACACTCGATTAATTTAGAATGACTTTAGTGTTGTTATCAGTATACCCAAATTATTTAAATTAAAATTAATCAAATTATTCATTCTTCTTTTCAATTTAATTTGATGCTCTTATTCCTATGTATGGGTACTATATCTATGAGGCAAAAAAATCTATGTCGCGTACTTTCCTTTAATCCTTATTTATATATATGCATTTGCACTATAGGCCACTATTTTATAGGTTATAATTTATTATATATAGTAATATAAAACATTTCAGCATCCTAACCACTAAATTCCCCTAATACGTACATTTATGTTAGGTTATTGTTTTTAATAATTTGTTGTGCAATTTTTCAACTCACTAATTTAGTACACAATTAAAATGACTTGAGTATAGTTAAAAGTAGAGGTGGCAATCGGGAGGGTCGCATCGGGTTCGGGTTCGGGTTCGATTATTCGATTTTCGAGTAATTCGGCTTTTGGGTCATTCGGTTTTCGGGTAATGTCTAATAATTTGGTCATTTGGTTGGGTCAGGTTCAGGTTTTGGTTGTATCGGGTTTCGGTTATTTCAATATTCATTTTAAAAAATTTACTAGAATGTATCTTACAGGTCGGGTTATTTCGGGTTTCGGTTATAACGGGTTCGGGTCTTACTGGGTTTCGGTTGAATCGGGTTCGGTTCATTCGGATTTGGGTGAGTTTCGGTTATCGGTTATTCGGATTTCGGGTCCAAAATGGGTCGGGTTAGGTCGATGTTCAGAACAATCGGTTCCGGGTCGACCGGGTTGGATTTTCGGATTCGGGTCGGGTTTTACCAGCTCTAGTTAAAAGCAGACAAAATGGTTGGAAAATAGTATATGATAACTTTTGAACTCACTATATATTAAACTTCTCTAGGCATTTTATACATGAATAACATGAACTGACGAATATAATTAAGAGGATCCAAAATGTTAAAAAAAATATGATAATTGAACATAAAGTCTGACATTAAGTGGATAAAAGTATAAATTGGTTATATATGTTGTTTAATATTTTTATTACATTTTAATTTATGTTTTAGTCAATATATAATTAAAATTATTTACAAAACATTTTATTATTTGATCAACATTAAATAAATACTGATAAACATATACCATGAACATATACTAGTCTAAAAAACACCATAATTATTAACTTATATTATAAGGTTAAAACTCGTATGAAAAATATAATTAATATTTATACTTTATTTTGTTATATATATATAAACACACAATGCACTCTGATGTATTTTAAAATTATAAGATTATAATTTGTACCATAGTCATTAAACAAATGCACACCATGTTCGACATCTATTTGTATGCATGTTTTGCTACTACTTGATTTTAAGTATAACATCTCAAAACTTTTTGCACGAATGACTTCATTGAAAAATAAGAACACAACCTTTAATTTACTGAAATTGCGAAGTTTAAGTACACCTCTTTTAAGTTTTAATTGGCCATACATACATATATAAAAAGCCATGTACAAATATGAAAAATAAGAATATAATTGGTGTCATATAAACATGAAAATTGAAATATATTATGATTTTCTAGTATAAAAAATGAAAATAATCTAAAGATTAATTATAGTCAAAACTTACTTCATCAATATTCGATCACTCGTCTCATTTTTTACTTAATGAATTATACTGTTGGTGAATGATAGCCAAGCTTTGAAAGCATGTTCTCGATCTGCAAATTAAAAAAAAGACAGAAGTTATTAGCTTTACAAAAGTCTAGAGATCTTTCTACTTGGATAGAACGAAAGGGAAATTGAAAATTAAACAAATTCTAGAAATTGAAAACCGATCGAGGGAGTTGGGTTCAAGATTAGTTATATCATTATATGCCTTTATATATATAATCAGTTTTTTTTAAATGAAAATCCCATTCTATTCCAAAATCATCAAGTCTCCAAAAACAATACTCCCTCCGTCCAACAATACATGGATTTTTAGATGTAAATTTTTGTCCAACAATAGATGGGCTTTTAGGTTTTCTAGGTAAAAAGTTGTAATGATTTGTATTGGTTTGTGTGTTGTTGACTTTTTAAAATAATTTGATTGGTTAAAATGTGTAGTGGGTGTTAAAAAATAATAAAATTTATGAAAAAGTTAGTGCAATGATGATGTTTTTTTAAAAGTAAGGTGTTTTATTAAAACTTGTGCAAAATGTTAAAATGCAATGTATTTTAGGACGGAGGGAGTATCAAACAACAAAGTTGGTAAATCATTTTTTTTTTTTTTGAGCACAACCGGCAAACTCATTCCATTTCCTCACTTAAAATCAAGCTTACAGAGGGTGGAAGCACCTCTAAAGAGAAAAACATGGCAGAACAAATAGGTCTAAAGCTTGCCAAACAGTGGGCAGCCTTATTCCCCTCCCTACGAACATGAGTCCAAACAACTGAATTAAAAGATATTTAAAATTGAAGATATGAGTTGGTAAATCATCTGGGATAAATTGTACTCCCTGTTTCAAAATAACGCTCGACTTTTTGCACGTTTTTTAACGAGGTAAAAACTTTATAAAATATTATTTTTTTAATCAATTTTTTTAATAAATTGATACTTGTTACTAATAAATATCAATTTATGGAAAAAAATTGATTAAAAAATTAATATTTTATAGAGTTTTTACCTCCTTAAAAAACGTGAAAAAAAGTCAAGCGACACTTATTTTGAAACGGATGGAGTAACTCTTTTCATTTACTCAAAAGAGAAGATAAAACATTAAAAGGTTTGAATAGGTGAAAAGACTCTGGCTCTAAATTGTATGTCTTTTCATTTAGCAAGTTAAAAGATAAAGCATTAAATATAATTAAATAGCTAATTTGTAACTCTTTTCATTCACCTACTTATGTTTTTACGTAAATACTAGTGTACTACCCCGTGCTAGGCACGGGATTATCGACCTTTGTATCAATGAATATATACATTTATATATTACTGCAAATAAAAATAAATCAAAATTAAAATTAATTAAATGTAAAATCGGTCTAATCTATTTGATCTTTTTAGACTCTTTCATTTCGTATTTTAGTTATTCCTTCAATTAAGTATGTATGGTTTCCATCTATTTTAGTTTTATTTTTCTATACACTATAAATGAAAATTTTATAGCATTAGATATTTCAAAATATATTGTTGTATATAATAATTTTTGTATATATATGGAGTCTATTTTTTGTAATTTACAATTTAAAAATATTTGGCAAAGCTTATGAATATAACTTAATTTGTTGTTTTCATTGTATATTGTGTTTACTCAAGTGTTGATTTTTTAAATCAAATACTCAAGTGTTGATTTTAAAAATGATAATTGGTTTTCGACTTTTAAAATATTACACAAATAATTGATTAAAAACTTTACTTCACTGCCATGTTTCCTACTAATATTTTATAAAATTTAAAATTTATATTTATGATGAATTTATATAATTTATATTAAAACACGTTTTTTAGAAACAGTAACAAAAAATTTTGTTTACATTAATCATACATTTTATCTTCTTTTGAATGTGTATTAATACTTATAAAAAAAGTTAAATTTACTAAAGTAATTAAAATAAAATTGATGATTAGTTGGCTATCGACTTTTCAAATATTATAGAAATAATTGATTAGATAAAATAAAATTAGTCTATTTAGCTTCTTATAAAGGTTATTTATTTTCTTTTTAGTCTCTTTAATTTCTTATAAAGATGATTTTATTTTCTTTATAAAATCTTCAATATTTCTCATTTAATCCACCCATTTATGACAAAGATGATTTATTTTCTTTTTTAAATCTTTAATATTTGTCATTTAATCCACCTATTTATGACAAAAAAAAGCTTCTTTTACTAAAGAGAAAGATGTAAAAAGCATTTAAGTATAATTTGACCTTAGGTAAAAACTCAATATATAACAATGTTGATAAAATGAATCATTCATATATATATTTAATTTACTTTGGGGAAAACTTCGATCGGTATATCCAAACTTTTTTTCCCTTTCTAAATATTTGGAGATTTTGGAAGACAGTGTATATTTCTACTCATGAAATATAAAACATACAGTATTATTTTTAATTCCTAAACCAAATAGTGCATTATTAGTCTTTTGACTTGCAATTTTCTCTCTTATTGAAATTAAATTAAAAAGTAAATTACTTTTATTTGATAAAATTAAAATTTATCGGTATAATTTTATAAAAATTACTTTTATTGAACCTTAATTTAATAGATAAGAATTTATTTTTTATCGGTGGGTCATTATTTTTTCTACCTATCAACATATCATTTTTTTAATCAATATTTTTAGGGTTGATTAAATTATGGGCAGTATTAAGTTAATTAGTATGCTATTAACGGTTATAACTGGTCATGAACCATTCCGGAATAGCTCACCGGAAAGGACTTGTGGGTAATACCCATAGGTTCCCGGTTCGAACCCCGGATATAACCGCTTTTTATTTACCAATTCAAGTTATAACTGGTCATGGATAACATAACCACTAAAAATATAAATAATGGGCTTCAAACTCTAGATCATGAGGCTCCTAAAAATAAACCACAAAAGTAAGGGTAATGAGATTCAAAGATCATGAGACTCTAAATGACATTGATAACCATTAAGCTAAAATATATTTTCATGATACAAAATGAATAGATAGGATAAAGTATTGAAAATTTTAATGGAGTAAATTATGACAATAAATTGGTTTTCAACCGATGTACAAATCGGTGCCGTAATAAATCAAAACCGATGTATAAAAGTTCTTACACCGGTTCATGACCCGATGTATAAAATGAAGAAAAACCGATGTATAACCTTTATGGAGTCACGTGAGGAGCTGTACACACCCGGTTATTGAACCGGTGTATAAAGCGGTTTTTCCAAATAAAAACAAAAAACCACTGCCCCTAATTTCATTATTTACCAGAATCGGAACTTTGCAAATACAAAAAAAAACTATATATATACACATACCAATACTAAAAGTGAAAAACATATGATTTATTCTAAACCAAACAACGTACATTTACAATCAATTCACAATCAATTCTTTAGGTAAGGCTGTACAATCAATTCACAATCAATTCTTTAGGTAAGGCCCAGCAGCAATTACAAGTTACTCCATTAGCTAATTTGCAAATTTGCTGGTAGTGTCTCTTGTAGACTTGTGACATTCACAATCAATTCTTTAGGTCCTTGCTATACTTCTCCAAAGGTTCTATGATATGAAGAGTTCCTTAGTTCCTTTGTTAAGCGAGAGCTTCTCAAATAGTGTCTTGTAGACCTGTGACATTCATAATCAATCATAATATAGACGGAACAAGACATAATTCATAAACCGCATCTTGGCTAGTTTTGGCAAGAATATCTAATCTTCAAAGATCGATAAACATGTAATTCTCACCATACTTTTGTCAAATCAAATAGTGAAATTTAGAGATACTAATTTTGTGAAAAAATAAAGAAACAAACTAGAACTGTCGAACACAATAACTCATGAAGAATAATACCATTTATATATACATACAGAAAAAAAGTATAACTAACTAACACTACCAACTCAAAAAAATCTCAATTGATTACTATACAGAAACAACAAGTTCAAGGGAAAAACTTGGGGCAATATGCAAATTAAAAGTAACTTACTCGTATAGATAGTCACTCACAAAGTAAATTTTTTTGAGTAGTTGGAATTTATCAAGATATATAAAAGTCTAATTAGATACTAAACAGGAGTATCATAGGCTAAGGTTGGCTACTTAACAATTATGCCTGTGACTATAAGAATAAAGCAAACATAGCAAGGTAAAGATTTCTCCCAATGACATTTATCAAGGTATATAAAATCTTAACCCCACTTTGACTTTTCGATATAAGAAACAAATCTAGAGGAAAGAAGAGTTGGCTACTTAACAATTATGCTTGTCACTATAAGAATAAAGCAAACATCTCACCTATGGTCAGCCGGAGGTGCCTTCCCCTCCATCATCATCTCCTTTTTTCTCTTGCTTGGGAGCTAAAGCACTTAGGACTTGACCCATAGTTCGAATCACATTCGTCATATCAAGAGCTTCGCCATCAGATATTAAACCTTGGCTAGAACTCGTACTCTCTCCTGCCCCATCAACTTTGTTGTTATTTGCCCCTTGGAGATATCTCTCCATCACTGCATGTGTTAACCTTTGACAATCTTTTCTTAATATTTTTGTTTGATTAGCACTAAACCATTCTTCTGAACCATGATTCTTTTTTCCTTTCTTAACTTTCCCGGGAGAGGAGCTTGCTTGTTTGGACTTGGGAATTGGGGGGCTGCTGTCATTCTGTTGAAAAAGGAAAAAGGGAGAGAAACCTTATTCGCAGCATTGGATTTGGGGCTGTTGTTGTTGTATTAAGTACTCTTGTATATATTAACTGTATAACTTTGCAGAGTTGAGGAATCAGTACTGTATAAATATCCTGTATATATTAATTGTATAACTATGCAGAGTTGAGGAATCAGTACTGTATGCAGAATTTACCTTTGGGTTTGGACTCGGAAAGTAGAACCCATCTTTATTCTTAAGTAAGATGCCCTTGTCCTTTAAATTTCGGGCTCTGTCCTCCAATTTCTTCTTGAGGTTCTCAGGCACATTGCCCACCATACTGTCCTTCACATAGCTGACAATAGACCCGAGGTTTAGTACTCCTGTATCAGATTCAGCAACAGCTTCTAAAATTTTATCCTTCAGCGGGTCCCCAAGTTCTACATCAGCCTCAAAAATCTCCCCATTCCAGATTCGAGGAATCGTTCTTACATCCATATCTTCTTCCTGCAACGTCCAGGTGAACAAGGCAATTGACAACATAAAAAATAACACTTAAATCATCATATATGCAATGCAAAAACCTAGACATGGTAACTTTGCAATGATGTGACTCATTCATAGTGACCCAAAACCCTAGACATTGTAACTTTTCAATAACTTTAAATATTTCGATAAATCCTTCCATGACTACATAAATCCTTTATCGCACATTAGTCCATTAAATTAATCCTAAGAAATCCTTCCACCGTTACCTCGTCTAAAGCCTCTAAAATAGGAACTGCTGACTGGACACTATGAATGGGCTGCAACCTGCTTATTTGCTCCAAAACCTTACTCCTGCATTGCATAAATAAAATGCATTATTAGACTTCATTATACTTCTAGTGTATTGCTTAAAAATAAGTAGAAAATACCTTATTTTGTCCAAATAAGCAGTAGAGTTCTTGTTTTCCATGTCATTGCAGGTTTTAATAGTGAGAGCATAGTCAGGCCCTTGAGTTCTCAGCTCCTTTTCAGGGTTTATCCCAATTGCTATTGCAGTCTGCAAAAAACAATGAAAACAATTGCTCTATTATTTAAAAAAAGTAAAGCATCGCACTATCTTATAAGTTGCATCATAAAATATACATTTCATAAAGCGCTTTTGTAAATCAAAATCAGTTTGCAACCTACAGGTACTTTAAAGCTAAGTAAAACAATAAGTCCATATAGACAACAAAAATAACAAACAAGATATAAGCAATAGGAATTATCATATGAATAAAATGTGTACCTCATAACACCAACATCTAGCCACGTTTTGGACCCTATGTCCTCCACCGCCAAGAAGCATCAATGGAAGATTGAGAGTCCTTACAAAATCAACACAATCTCCGTGTCCTTTTACAGAAAGATTGAATCCACCCATTTTATCACCTGCTAGGGAATCAGCCCCGCATTGTAATACAACTGCAGCTGGCTGATAGGCATCCATAACATGTCCAACAATGTCTTTAAACAGTGCAAAATAATTGACATCGTCGATGCCATCTTTTAAAGGCACGTTTAGGGAGTATTTTCCTTTTGGAGCCTCAACAATGTCTCCTGTACCAGGATAGAAGTGTTCTCCAAACTTGTGAAAGGAAAGAGTCATAACCCGATCATTCTGGTAGAAAAACCTCTCAACTGAATGGTTGTGGTGAACACCGATATCAATGCACAACACACGCTGCAGATTCAGAAAATTCAATGTCTATTTTCAGCCAACATAAAAAAACCTAATCTCAAATGCATTCGATTAGTAACTAAATATATCAACTAACTGTATGAGCAGCAATCTAACGTCAATCTACTTGGCAATATTACCAACAAAGCAACATAATCCCAAAAACAATTACAAAGAATACACATACCCTTACCAAATATCTTTTCCCCGCAAAAAATCTACCCGTACTACCCAGCCCTGAAGCAAAATACTCCAAGAATTTCCAAAGATGAGATTATCCAAGAAATTCCCAACCGAAAACTCCAAGAAATTAAAGACATCCAAGAAATTAACCATTACCGGATGTGATTTGAGAAGTTCAAGAATGCCGAGTATAACGTCGTTCACCAGGGAGAATCCAGAGGCAGCGGCCTTGGTGGCATGTCCCCAACCACCGGCCCAATTAATTGCGATTTCAGCCTCCTTGCTGTTGAGAGACCTTGCAGCGTCTATTGAGCCGCCGGTGTATTTCTTACAGTAGTCGTACAATCCGAGACAATCAACATCGACGTTGAAATTGAGTCCATCTCCCATTGCGCCCGAACGCAGATAATCGACGTATTCTTCTTCGTGGAATTCACATATTTCTTCATACGTCGCTGGAGAAGGAACCTGGATCTCCATTTCGCAATTTAACCGGTATCTAAGCACCAGATTGTGGGTTTTTACCGTTCGCAGGGGCTTCAATGGATAATTTTCTCCGTACGAAAACTTTCCGATGGCTGGATCGTAGAAGTACACCACCCTACGTCTGTTCCCGTCCGCCATTGTTAGCGAACTCAACGGTATCTGCGTCCAAAATTCTCTAGCCCTCGCCCTATCCCTATCCCTATCCCTATCCCGATCCCGGTGGAGCCTCTCTCGCACTCCCCCTTCGCGCTCTCCAAAATCCCCAAATCGATCGCGTATGACCGGATGGACTTAACGGAGTAGTTTTTGTCACTTACTTTGTTTGTGTTGAATAAAATTAATTTCATTGGTTGATAAAAAAAAACATTAATAGCATTGGTTAAAAAATATATAAATATCATTAAAAAAAAACTATGTTCTGAATCTATCTCATTTGTTAATAAATGTAAAAAAATTCATCAGTTGAGAATTTATATGGATTAAGTTGATTCGGTGAAAATTCAAAAATTAAGGTTATTATTAAACCTAAATAAAATTATTCCTCTTTTAATAGTTAGATATAAATGGTTAAAAATACATATACAAATTATATTAGTTAAAATTTATGTAGATTAAGTTGATTTGGTGAAAAATCCTGAAATAAATGTTTTTTAATAAGTAAGAATTTGAGATACTAGACCACAAGCTGTCTGATCACTCGGTAAGCCGACGAATCGGCAGACGGGTTATCGTCAACATACAACACACAAAAAACACAAATCAACACAGATTAAACAAAAACTCAAACAACCCAAAAGGGTCGTCAGTCAGGATTATCCCAAATATCATCATTCTATTGTAATCTAGGATATGGATCTTATCTTGTATAGAAAGTATATCTCTAAGGAGGAAAGTATATCTCTTTGTAACTATATATTCACATAAAATGTTAATGAGAATCACACGATTGAAATCCCAAATCATCACAATCTCAAATGGTATCGGAGCTCTCTACTTAACCAGCGTTTTTTTTCCGATCAAACCCTAATCTACTTTTAGTCACCATGTCCTCTATCGACGGCACACCTCATTCCTCCTCCTCCGGCACGCACCTCCTCAACGCTACGAGCGCAACTACCACTCTTACCCATTTCAATCTCCCCCAACTCAACATCAAACTTACTCTACCAATTTTTCTCTATGGAAAAACACCATCTTTTCCGCACTAAAGGCTTTCGAACTCGACTCCTTCGTCAGTTCATCCTCGGAACCACCAGTGGAAATCACTGTCCCTGCCACTGCTCCAACTGAATCTCCTTCCAAAGCCCCGAATCCGGCATATGCCGTCTAGAAGCGCAAGGACCGCCTGGTCCTTCTCTGGATCCGTTCCACCCTCTCTGAGCAGGCCCTCGCTCAGGTCGCTCGTTGCACCACTGCCCATGCCGCCTGGTCTACGCTTGAAGCTATCTCTCTCTCCTAGACCCGGGCTCGACGCATGACCCTCAACCACCAACTTCAGAACCTCCAAAAGGGATCCCTTTCGATGATGGACTACGTCGACAAAAAGCGCGCCATTGTCGACTCTTTATCCAAGAGCCTATATACTGTCGACCCCGAGGATTTATGCAGCTATATCCTCAACGGCCTTGACTCCTCTTATGGCTCATTCGTCACGTCATTCATGATGGGCCCGGGCTCCGTGAACATTGACGATCTCATTGGTCTTCTCCTTCATGAGGAGGAGAGGCTGTTGCGAGACTCCGCCCCTCTCATCCCTCGGGCACCGCCGTCGACATCTCCCTCTCTGACCAACAACAATCTGCAGTCCCGGTCGCAGGTTAACTACTCCTTGTCCAAGCCTTCGGAACAGACCAATGCTCAATTCGGCTGCAGCAGGGGTTTTGGTCAGTCCGGAGGTCGCGACTCTTATGGATCTGGTGGTCGTGGTTGCGGCCGAGGGCGCCCATAGTGTCAGATTTGCGGCAAGTTGGTTCATGAGGCCCTCAATTGCTACAATTGGAACAACCATGCCGAGTTTCCAGCCACTCGCTCCAATCCAAATCAGTCTTCGCATCAAGGTCCTCCAACTCGCTCCGCCAACACCGTCTCTCCGTCCTCCTTTGTTGATCTGTCTTGGTACTTTGACTCCAGAGCCACTGATCATGTCACTCAAGACTTCCACAAGATGAATGTCAGTGATGAGTGTCGCGGTGAGGACAAGCTTCAAGTCGGGAACGGTAACCGTTTATCTATTTCTCATACACATGTTGGACATGCTATTCTTCCTTCCCATCCCACACCTTTACATCTCAAATCCATATTATTCGTTCCACAAATAACTAAAAACTTGCTCAGTATCTCCAAACTTACCAAAGACAACAATGTAGGTGTCTTATTCTGTCCTCATGATTGCTTTGTTAGGACCTTGCTAGGACAAACTCTACTCCACGGGGTCGTTGATCATGGTCTCTATCGCCTCTCCAGTCCGGTCTCTTCCAAGCTCAGCCCACCCACGTCAGTCGTTCACCTCAGCGCTCGCACATCACTTGAAGGATGGCATCGTCATCTTGCCCATCCACATCCCTCCATTCTTCGTCGTTTAGTGTCCAATTTTAAATTACCTGTCAACTTCAATAAGCTTCATGATGTCTGTGAAGCATGTCAGTTAGGAAAGAGTCATCGTTTTCATTTGTCTCATGTTCATCAACATTCACAAAATCCTTTTGATTTAGTATACTCGGATGTTTGGGGCCCTTCGTCTACTTTATCGTTGTCTGGTTCACGCTATTTTGTTCTTTTCATTGATGACGCTACCCGTTTTGTGTGGATCCACTTTCCGTCACATAAATCACCGGTCTATGACACCTTTGTCAATTTTAACACCATGATTAAAACCCATTTTGGGACGCCCATCAAAAGTGTGCAATCTGACTGGGGCGGTGAGTACCGCCCCTTATCCGCATTTTCACTAGTCATGGCATTCTTCGTCGAGTATCATGCCATCATACTCCTAAGAAAAATGGCACCATTGAGAGACGCAACAGAATCATCGTTGAAAAGGGCCTTGCCCTGCTCGCTCAGGCTCAACTTCCTATCAAATTCTGGGAGGAAGCCTTCCACACTGCAACCTATGTCCACAATCGTACCATTACCCCCACTCTCGCTTTTGAGTCTCCCTATCATAAGCTCTTCTGGAGGGTCCCCAACTATGATTTTCTTCAAAGTTTTGGGTGTCTTTGTTACCCTTTCCTTCATCCCTACACTAACTCCAAACTTGATTTTCGATCTCTCCCTTGCCTATTTCTAGGCTTCAGTCCCAAACACAAAAGCTACAAGTGCTATCACATTCCCATGTCAAGAATGTATGTTGCGAGACATGTGGTGTTCGACGAAGACGTCTATCCTTATATATCCCCGGTTCTTCTCCTCCTCGCCATCACCATCCACTCCCCTTCCACTCCCGGACGCCACCCATCTATTATCCCTCCCTGCTGACCCTGGTCAGTCCGCTCCTCCGCCCCTGCCATATACCTCACCTCCCACATCGCCCCCGCCATCACCCTCTGTTGATCACACCCCGGGATTGACCCCAACTCCCTCCACTCCCTTCTCCTCTCCCACCGCCACACCTGAAAGCTCCTCGTCCTCCGCCTCCAATAGCCTCTCCCCGTCACCCCCAATCATCTCCTCCTAACCCCGCACCATCCTATTACCTTTACTGTCCCAGCGACACCTCTATTTATCCCATGAACAACTGGGCTCAATCGCACAAGCTGTGTCCCAAAGCATTAACAACCACCTATCCATCCTCTATTACCGAGCCACATACCTTACGTCAGGTTGCTACTGACCCTAGCTGGCAATCCGCTATGCAGGAAGAATATCATGCCCTTATGAGAAATAACACATGGTCACTTGTTCCCCGTCCCTTGGCTACTAATATTGTTGGGTGCAAATGGGTTTACAGGTTGAAAGAAAATGTCAATGGCTCTATACAGCGGTACAAGGCTCGATTAGTTACCAAAGGGTTCCATCAAGAAGAGGGAGTGGACTACTTTGACACTTTCAGTCTGGTGGTGAAAGCCACCATTATTCGATTGATTCTCTCTCACCTTGAGCAGAAACTGGGCTATCCGGCAACTCGACGTCAACAATGCCTTCTTCAACAATGATTTACATGAGACTGTGTACATGGAACAACCACCCGGTTTCACCGATCCCAGTCGACCTACTCATGTATGTCGCCTACACAAAGTGTTTATGGTCTTAAGCAAGCACCTAGGGCCTGGTTCACCAACCTCAAGGAATTCCTGCTTGCTCAACGGTTCCATGCCTGCACTTCTGACACGTCTTTGTTTATTTATCATACTCCTCATGCTAATGTGTATGTTCTTGCATATATCGATGATCTCATTGTTACATGCAGCAGTCCTACCCTCATTGACGAGTTCACACGAGCGATGCATCGTGCGTTCTCCTTAAAGGGTCTCAGCCCTCTGCACTTCTTCCTCGGTGTTGAGGTGCTCCGTTTGGAGTCTAGGCTTCATCTCAGCCAGAGCAAGTACATTGGTGACATTCTCCGCAGAGACAAGATGAGTGATGCCCGGGCTATTGGGTCACCCGCTGATCCTAACTCCAAGCTGCTTCCTACGGGTGATCCATTCCTTGATCCCCGTCTCTACCGTCGGACTGTTGGGGCTCTTCAGTATGTCACTATCACCCAACCAGAGATCACATATGTTGTCAACCGTGTATGTTAGTTATGGCTTCGCTATCTTCCATGGCCCCAACCTCATTAGTTGGACATCTCTCAAGCAAAAGGTGGTAGCCCCCTCCAGCACTGAAGCTGGATTTCATGCCTTAACTTATACTGCCACCGAACTCATTTGGCTATGGCAGCTTCTACATGAGCTGCATTCTCGGGCTCTCACTCCAACCCTTCTCTGCGACAATATGGGCGCTACCTTCATGACTCAGAATCCGGTTGCTGGCTCTCGCTCAAAGCACATTGGTATAGACTACTTCTTTGTTCGTGAGCAAGTCGAGCGGCGTTAGCTATGTGTACGTCATGTTTCAACCGTTGCGCAATATGCAGATATCTTCACCAAAGCTCTTGTTCCTACTCGCTTTGGTCACTTGTGACACAATCTTCAAGTTCGCGACCGCCCTTGAGCTTGTCGGGGGGCATTATCCCAAAGATTATCATTATGTTGTAATCTAGGATATGGATCTTATCTTGTATAGAAAGAATATCTCTAAGGAGGAGAGTCTATCTCTTTGTAACTATATATTCACATAATGTTAATGAGAATCACACGGTTGAAATCCCAAATCATCACAATCTCACAGTCAGTGGATGAGTCAAGGAAGATTCAACCCATAAGTTCCTAAAATAAATGTGGCTATGATACTAATACCTAAGCAAAAAATGAGAATGTTTCTCAGTTAGTATTTAGATATAGATGGTTAAAAAAATATTTAAAATTACACCTATCTATCTATCTTCTATATACATGTACTAAAATCGATGCATAGCGTCCTATATGGCGCGTTGTGGTTAATTGATTCTAGGATAAAAATTAATAAAAATAATATGTTATCGTAATTTATAGAAATTTATATAAGACATAATATATCTATCTATCTATATATTTTAGTTGATTGACAAAAATATAAATAAAAATTATTTCATAGTCATACTTACAAAAAATATTAATAAATAAGTATTTGATAAGTGCTATTTCATTTATATCTAGATTATTATTTGGTGAAAAAAAACATTTATATAGAAATTAATTATTTAATAATTGTTATTTTATTTATATCTATATTATTTTTTTAGCATAAAATGATTTATAAAAATATTATGTATCCATAATTCATCCGTACATAACTATTTTAGTAAACTAACATGATAAATAATATATCATATATATTTAATAAAAAATATTAAAATATTTTAAAAAATCAGTTGTCTATTAAATTATGGGTCTTGTTAGGTACACCGCAAATGATGATTAAGGATTTGCACGTCCTTATTAACGTGCAGAGGTGGAATTGTGCACGTCGTTAGGAAAGTGGGGTTTGCACGTGCAAACCCTAGTAAGGGTTTAGGGTTTAGGGTTTACCGAGGGTTTTTTAGGGTTAATTGAAAAAAATTGAAGGGTTTACCTAGTAGAGGTTTAGGATTTAGGGTCTAAGTCATTTAGAGCATTGGTAAGTTTAATTGTCAAGTGATAATTAAATTGCAGGCAATAATTGTTAAGATTTTCATTCGGATAATATGTTAATAATGTTACAAGGAACGGGAAAAAAAAAAAAAAAGTTTACATCCATAATTGTAATAAACTTGTGGAATAAAATCTAGGCAAAGTGTAAAGGGCGACCAGACTCGACACATAAGGCTCGAAATCTGTCAAATCGAGCTTGAAAAGGAGCATCCCATACTTCGACGCTCGGATGATGATGCATGTACGACCCATTCTGGCGCAGGCGGCGGAATAGGAGCGTTAGGACGCAACCAGACCTATGAGAACGGAAAATTAGAGTTAGAGTATTGGCATATAGATGAAAAGTAAAATAGGTAATAATATAAGACGTTTGAAGTCGTACCGCGGTAAAATGATCTTGGTTTCCGATGCAGGCTAAACCAAGGGTTGTTGATTGAGGGTTGTTAGCAGGTGTCGACGAGGTCAAGGGGAGACATGTGAACGGATGATGTCAAGCTAGAATGACGAGAGGAACCTGATATACCGTTGCAAATACTAAACCCATGATGGGTAACTCTATCCACCGTCTTCTATCACCATGCACAGGTCTCGCCCATCTTTGGTTGTCGACGAACTGTTGGAATGGGTACCCTCCCATATAACAACCGGCGTAGAGATCGGCGTGATCCTCCAAGTGATTGCATAATAATGTTTTGACTTCCGAAAAAGCAGACTCGCCGATCGGTGATGTCAATGACGCCAAAGCACGTGCTTATTCTCTCTCAAATCTTTCTCTTTACTCCTCGTATGGCAACGGGTTGGTTCTGCAGGCATTCCTTGACCCCCGAGGCCTCCCTTTCGATCGGACGCTTGCAGATGAGGGTGGGTGGAGCTCATCGTCGCATACATTGTTGGAAGCCATGTATGAAGATGACAGCTCATACGGCAGTGGGGTGTCGTCGATGTCAGTCCATGACAAATCCATCCAGAACGGGTGGATGTCCTCAACGGGTATCGGAGTACCGGAATTGACGTATGCCTGGATCTCATGGACACAAGGGATCCCGTAACAAACCCTCCAATGACGCCAAAGCACGGTAGCCATCGCCTCCGCCTCCACTGGCATCACCACCATCTCCGACCTCATCTCTCTCTCCGGCTCCATCTCTCTCTCTCTCTGAATCTCTCTCTCTCTCTCTCTCTCTCTCTCTCTCTCTCTCTCTCCGTCGCCGGCAAACCCTAACCCTCAGCGCTCGCCTTCGATCGATTTGGGATGAAGTGGAGATGAAGGGGCACGTCGCCTTTAATTTTAGATGACGCGCTTGCACGTCGAAAATGACGTGCAATATTGCACCACCAAATTGACGTGCAAAACTGCACGTTTCTTTGGACGTGCAAGCACGTTTTTTTTTTAAAAAAAAATATAAAAACGTGCATGCACGTCCGGGCACGGTGATTGCAAACCCACCTGCACGTTATTTTCGACGTGCAAACACGTTAATTCCGACGTGCATGCACGTCCTTATTAACGTGCGGATTTGCAATGTATATAGCCGAAACGTAAATTATACGAGATTCAATTAATGTTAGATTAGAAGAAGAAAAAAACCTTTTAATTTATAAATGTGAATTTTGTTTATATTTTAAGAGAATCTAAATAAAAGATATTTAGATTATATATAATCTATCAGATTAATTTTATTTATATTTACATTATTTTTTGGTGGAAAAAGTTATTTATATTTAGATTATTATTATTTATAGTTATTAGAATCTATTCAATTTATTTATAATATTGTATTAATGTATTCTTCGTGTAAAGGGCGAGACTTGCACTAGTTACTTATAAATTTTATGTAGATTTAAGTTGGTTGTGTGAGGGGAGTTGATATAGATACATTCAATTGTTATATATAGATAGGTTAAAAAATGTATGAATTTTTTTACTGTAATTAATAAATAAAACTTGGGATTATTGTAAATTGATCAATCGTCTTCTTCTGTACTTGATAGAAAGTGTGTGGAACTTCAGTTGAGCCGAACAGAGAAGCCCTAACCTGCTGCCTTACCCATGTCGCCCTCAACCTCTCAAATAACCTTAATCATGCACAAGAAAACCGCAACCATACATCAATCGCAGCCAAAAAGAAGAGGAACGAAGGCCGCCGGGTTAACTGTGTCACCGCCGGAAAGTTGGAGTAGCGATATGGGGAAACGGTATTTGGATGTTCGATTACTCCGGCCGCCGGCGTTAATTATGCCACCGCCAGCGGCACCGGTCCGGGATATTGAAAAACTACAACGGACAACTAGAAGGGAAGAAGAAGAAGAAGATGAAGGTAAAGGTTTAATCTTGCCACAGGAAATTTGGGGGGAGATCGGAAAACGGATTCAGAGTCGATTGGGGATTTTGCAATTCCGATCAGCTTGCCGGACATTTCGATCCTGGCTTCCTCCTCCCTCCCGCTTCCCGCTTAGGGTTCCTGCTCCTCCTGTCCCAGATCAGTACCTCAATGAACCCGAATCCTACTGGATCACCGAAATCACATTTTACGCCCTAAATCAGAGGATCGTGGTGTTCGAGGAAGAGCACCGTGGTGGGAAATTCTCTGCATCCGTCTACCTACCGAAAACGCACCTCCACAAATGTAAGTTCTCCCTCCCCCAATTCAACCAGATCTCTTCTTCTAGGCTTTCCTTCCTTTGTAACGCTCACCATCTTCACAATGCCTATCCACGCACTCATCAAGGTAAAACAGTAGAAGGAAAATATGACTTTGTTGCTAATTATGATGTGCTCAAGAATGTGATTATCTCTCGTTCCAATTCCTCCTTGAATCCGAATTACGCCGACGAGCTTACCTTGGTAATCCATATGTATACCTGGGAACTGGCCGTGCTGAGGCTAGGTGATGGTAGTGGAGATCCAATGAAAAACAATTGGGAAACTGGTTTCTGCAGTACCAAGTTTGATGACATTGTTAATTACAGGGGTCAACTTTATGCTGTTGACAGATTGGGGAGAGCCTTTGTTATGGATTATAACTCCTTACAGATGACCCAAGTTTCAGATGGTTTGCATTATCGGCGGCGACGCCACATCAAGATACTTCACTTGGCGGTGCACTCGGGAGGATTGTATCTGCTGCTCCACGAGTACGAAACTGTGCCCCATCCAAAGGTTTATAAGCTAAGGAATCGGCAGTGGGTTGAAGTTGTAGAAGAAGAAGATGATCAAGTGTTTTATGTTAAAGATGCACATTGCAACTTTGTTGTTTCAAGGGACTTGTTTCGTACCCGTCGTCATAGTAATAAATACGAGATGCCTCGCTTCTGCTCATGGCCCGAGTTTGTCTTTGTTCAGCTTGCTGTCGGTTTCAAGAATACATATGATCCTCCATTCAGATGCAGAGACTGCGATCTTTACTGGATTCCTTACCATCATCGTAAATGATCTTCATTTTTGTTTCCTTACCATCAGCATCAAACTTTTGTTATGTATTCCAAATTTATTTATTGCCTTTTGCTCTTATTTGGTATTTAAATGGGCATTTGTGAAACTTCTGTTGCAATATGAGGATGGTATTTAGACTGGCATGAATTGAAATTTCTGTTGTGACTTTTTCAATGACAGAACATAGATAGGAGGATTTCTCATACTCATATGTGATGCATCTTTTTCGGTAAATAGAAAAGGAAAGGAAAGGAACTTTACATGCTAAAATTGGGCAATACATTACGAAAATATTGTTTCAATTCATATTTTATTTGTTTGCACTTTCCAGACTTAAGACTTCAGTATCATTATCAGAGGTCTGTTAAGCTAATACACTGCAACAAAGATGAGGAACAATCAAACTTTTTGACAAGTGATGAAACCATTCTGTATCAGCATCTCCAGAGAAGCCTCGAGTGATGAAATGATATATGGCAATGTACAATAATCTCTCCCTTGCAGCTTTGATTGGTGAAACATCTTATACGAAATACCTTATCAATCAAGCTTTGCGATTGTAATGCCACGCCAAATGCAAAGACAAACAACGCCGTGTTTTGAGCAACAAAAATTCTGATCAACAAGTATGCCAAGGCAAAATGCTCCAGACAACGGTTTTCTAGTGCACACAACTCCTAAGTACTAGTAGTGATGTCTTCAATGGAAAGCTGCATCTAGTTGCATTGTACAAGTGGGGGCTAAGCCATAAAACTTTGACACCACTCAAATTGTTGAATACGGTCAGCAAAACGACGATCCAATCCATCTGCGCTCGAGTCATGATGACGGTACCACAAAGGGTGAATAGGTGGCAAAGGTGACGGTAAGTCTTCATTCAGCGTGACCTGCAAAATCAGTACCAACATTAAGAACATGTAAACTTGTAGTACATTCATACAAACGACGAAATTTATTAATTTGATGAGTTGTACCTACCGATATGAAGCGGTTTTGGTGATGCAAAAACACTATGCAAATCTCGCCTATTTTATGCATATACACATTCAACGGAAGAAATGTGGCCCATATCCGGGATAGTGAGTTGTCTCTCTGGTAGTAGAGCAGCAGGTATATAGTCCAAACTGCAAGCGCCTTGAGAATTTTTTTCTTCGTTTCATCAGTGAACACCTGTGAATATCTATCTGGTTCAGCCATCAATTCCAAAAATAGGTCTAGTCGAACACCACGCCATCCCATTGTATCATCCAACCCAACTTCGTTTGCAATGGCCTGGAATCCAGAGTTTCCGAAGGCAAAGCCATCATAGGAATTAATGATGTGTGGAAACATAAAATTTGGTACTTCGCGGAGATAAGTTTCCTCCACATAATTGCTTGGTTTTCTGCTTGATGATGGAGCCGCAGAATTCCCATGGGACTGACCCAATGTTTGTGCAGAAGAAGAGCCAATTGCAGGTTGGACATGCTGTGTCTTGTGAGGTGTGTTGCCTATACATGATGAAAGCTTCTTTTTCTGATCCCACCAAAAATTAATCAAACACTGAATAGCTCATATAGAAAAGAAAGAAAGATACTTCAAAGGTTATGTATAATAGAACTTTGCATTATGTGTCCGCCCTATGCTAATCATAAGCGACAATAAGTGATCCTTGCAAAAGGCATACAGCTATAGCGAGCTTTTGCAAAACTTCTGAATGTAATCTCTGAACTAGTAGTGATAGTACATGGAAAAGTCTTTAATAATATAAAGCTGAATCAACGAGATAAAAGAATGATCAAGTTGGAAATCCATGCAATCATGTTTCCTAATATTGGAAATTAATGTCCATTGGAGAACTATATGTAGCAGTATGGGTCTGATTTAAGAGTAGATATTAGATTTTTAAGAAACTGAAGGCAAAACAAATTAATAAACATGCTTTAAGAAAGAGACATCTAACTTACAGGTAAATCAGGATTACTCAGTAAGGGGTTCGAAACTAAATGCTGGTACTTATTTTTGGGTGCATAGAACAAGAAGTCTCGCGAATCAATGGATACTTCACTTCTACCCGTCAACCTCTTGAACCTACAATAGCAACAGGGAAGCTTGTCAAACACGATGTTGCTAAGAGAAACAGCAGCACTTTTCCAGTATTTTTTTTTATTGTTTAATAAAGAAATACTCCCTCCGTCCAACAATACATGGGTTTTTAGAGGTAAAATTTTGTCCAACAATAGATGGTCTTTTATGTTTTCTAGGTAGGAAGTTATAATGATTTGTATTGGTTTGTGTGCTGTTCACTTTTAAAAATAATTTGATTGGTTAAAATGTGTAGTGGGTGTTAAAAAATAATATAATTTATGTAAAAGTTAGTGTAATGATGATGTTTTTTTCAAGTAAAGTGTTTTATTAAAACTTGTGCAAAGTGCTAAAAGGCCATGTATTTTAGGACGGAGGGAGTAGTTTGTAATTTTGTATTCATTTCTATTCAAAGGGGGAGAAGAAGAGAAGTAAGAAAACCAAAGGAAACAGGTGCCTCCAAATATAGGAACCAATAACAAAATTAAGATGCCATAATGAGAGTGATACAGTAGAATACTTCAAAATTTTATATTTAAAATTAAACTACTAACTGTTGCTATTCAAAGATGCTTACATTATGTGACGACTGAATGGAACAATTTAATGCTTCTGTAGTCTGCCATGGTTAAGGTACAAATAGATCTTTGTGAAAAGCGACACTAGCAGGGTCTAAAAAGGATTAAAAGTAAGTCATGATCTCCCCAAAAAAAGGAGTAAATAAAACCGATCTATATATAAACTTGAGTTATCTCAATTTTCTAGGATGAGAAGTGTATATATACACACGGTTCTGGCAAAAATACCATAAGATAAAAGGAAATCACTGCCAAACATTCCAACTGAACAAAATCATAGTGATTCAAATGCCAAACAATGCAGAAAAAATCATAGTGATTTAATTTGCTACAAATCCACAATTGATAAACTTACATGCTACAAGTAGAACATATAAGTAACTTAAAAACTCAAAAAATAAAAATAAAAACTGTTCATGTTCATCCCACAAAAACCTATCTACTTGCTACCTTATCTTGAAGTCTTGCCCAAAAACAGTAAATACAAAATAGTTCCTAGCACTAAGGCCTTCTTCTAGGTATACTCATTTACATCCTTAAAGTTTATATTCATGTAATGTTCCATATGATTAGCAACAAGAGCATCTTAAATAGCTGAATTACAGGGTCAAAGTCCATTCGCCTCTATTATCACCTTTGATTAAGTTAAATGTAAGTTATGCAAGTCACTCATCAAGCAAGACTTAACACATCTTTTACTAATCAGAGTTTAGTCCCAGTATTAGGTAGGTTAAGCTAATAAACTGCAAGGCGAACAATGAAATAACTTTTGAACACAGTGACTCACCATTCTCTATCAGCAACTAACAATGTACTAGGTTTCTCAACGATATCCAAGCCATTAACAACCACAAAGCGTACTCCCTTCACTTCGCTGAAGCTGGATTCAAGAAACCAATCTCCTGCTTCAGTAAGAGTGGTTACTTCTCTTCTTTTGAATGCCAAGGGACCTATACAATATAATGAAGAGTACACCAACATAAGAGCAAATGGCATGAATAACCCAATCAGTACATAAACAAAGATCTGCAAAACTAGATGACAGTAACACTAAATATATAAGCCACATCCTTGACTCAAATGCCACTCCACAAACACCACAGACATAATTTGCTTTGATGATTTACAGGTTTGGCATCAAATCAATGGCATGAATTAGCTAACTACTTTGAGGGAAATGGAAGCAAACTACCTTCTACTGGGAACTTTTCTGCTAGCCTCCTGTACAAACCTCTTGCGGCCTCAAGATCCACTCCAATCGTCTTTTCCAGAAAACCGTCTAAGGAAGCCAATCTAGCATTTACTTCATCCACCAGAGTCTCATAAATGTTTGCCACATATATCAAGGGAGTAACATATTGAGAATCCCCTTTATATCTGACCTCCCTTGACTTTCTCTTGTGCGGGTTGTCTTGCTCATATTGTGAAGCGTTTTCAGCCTCAGAACCCGACACCTCTACAATACGCCGAGTGATGAAATGATCTACCACAATGTACAATAATCTCTCCCTCGCAGCTTCGATTGGTGAAACATCTAATACAAATTAAAACACCTTATCAATCCAGCTTGGTGTCATTGGAATGGACGGATAGCTAGAGTGATCCTATGAAGTGAGAAATGCCATACCAAATATCGTCAAAGCATCGCCCCTTAAACTAGAGTGATCCTCTTGGATGCAGTCCTGCTTGAACGATTCCATACGAAAACTAGTTTAATGGAACCAAACTAAAATTGAAGTAGAGCTCTTAAACATTTCGAATTTCGGTTCATCTGATAGAAAAAATCAAACTCACCGCAGCTTTGGAATCGGCATCGTGTTCCAACTTCCCTTCAGAGACAGCTCCCCGATCGACGTCGCTGGTGCAATAAATCTTCGTATCCAGACGAGCATCGTCATCGATTAGGTCATGCGGGGAGCCTTCGAGGAGCGAGTCCGCCATTGCGATGCCGTAATGGTTTCGAAATGAAACCCTAAGTATCCAGCAACAGGAGATTCGGCCAAACCTTGAAGAAATCAAGCAAAACCCTAGGCCGATAGCGAATAGATACAGTAGGTAGGTGATCAATCCAAAGGTTCCCTCCCCGAATTCAAAATGAGGAAATTGAGAAGTGAAGCGCATTGCCTTTTGAAGAAAGGTTGCAGTTTTATCCCTAAAGTTTCCCGCCTTTTCTCCACTTTGCGCGCTTCTTTTGGTTTTTTTATACGCCGAGGGAGATGAGGGATTTAGGGAGTTTTCGTTGAGGGTAAAAATGCACAAAACGCCCTTAAAGTAGACAATTTCCATCAAACCACCCTTAAATTGTGATAATGCACAAAATTACCCGCATTCTCTCCCCCCTTTTTTTTTAAGCAAGATAAGAATTCAGTTATCTAGAAAAACTTAGAGTAACCGAGAGACCGGACAAGCTAGTAGATGGGCTAACCATCATGTACAATATTCAAATCAAATAACAAAAGCACATGACATAAATGAAATAACACGAAGCAAATAACAGATATGAAAATGCAAAAATAAAATAAACGCACAAGCTATTCTACACCGTAAAACAAAACCACCACGACAAACGAATCAATCATCAAACGGAGAACGCACACAGAAAACTCTGGAGGCACAAGCGGACATCTCAGATTGTGGACTCTGAAGAGATATAAGTTTGAATGACAGTAATGAAAATCTGTTTGCATTTGTTTGTTTCATACAACTTTGATAAATATGGGTCACGTTTATCTATGTTAGTGGCGTCTTTCCGGCTTCTATGTTTACTTATTTTTTTGATAGAAAGATGAGACAGGCATTTCCACTCATCTCTGTCGCGCTTTTATTTGAAGACCATATGTTTACTTCATAACTGTTTATATAATATCCATCTTTTTAACTCATTAAACCGTTGGACTTGTCAAGCTATCAGTCGATAAAGATAAGGTGATCCAAAAAAACATTTTTTTTACAAGCAAAATAGGTAATTTCATCCATACACATTACTTGATCAATAGCAACAACAACAACTCATGTGATCATGACGATGGAATTGTCTTAAAATTGAAGTGAAAAATTAGGCAACACTGAAAGAGCTAGCGGCGCTCTCAACAAGCTTGCGGGCGCCCTTGAACCATCTCTTGTCGCCGGCCTGCGCCTTGCAGATGTACAGCTTCCCGTCCTTGACCGTCGCCGTTATCAGCTGGTGCTTCCCTCCCTCGTCCCCGTCCGCTGTCCTCGTCAACACCGACACGAAGTAGTACGGCTTCCCTCCGATCTCCGTCGATGACGACTCCAGTATGTTTGCCGTTGCTACCTCTCCTGAGTCGAACCCGCCCTGCATCCCAATCAATCAATTCAACTCTCTTGCTTAGATATCATCGCATCGAATCGATCCACCCAATTGGAAGTCACTTGTTTTACAACAGGTTTATAATCCAGATGAAATTGTAAAACTAGATTTTCAAATTGACAATTTCAAAACTAATGGTATTATATGAACTGAACGGTTCAAGCTCGGCTATGGATCGATCGGTTAAAAAAAAAAAAGCCCGACTCGAGCTCGTTAACTTATGTAAACAAGCCAAGCTTGAACAAAATTTCAAGTTCGGTGGAAAGTTCACCTCGTTCAATTAAAGCTCAAATAACTCAAATTTTCTAAAGTTTTCTTAATATGTTATAACCAATAGAACTAATTAAAACTCGTTCCGCTCGAGCTCGTTTAACAAATGACCAAGCTTGAACGGGTCAAGTTCGGCTCGAATAACACCCTTATTTGAAGCTTATATCAATTGCCAACGTGGATATTGTTCTAAAAACCACAAATAAACATATCCTTTTTTGTCTTTAAATCAGTTAAAATTGTTGCTCACCAATACAAAAAGCTTAGGGTTAATAAATTATTAATTTGAAAATAAGGTCTATCTTTACTTTTTCCTATTGAATCACAATTATCTTAACATTTGTATATAAACATAGTTATAGAAAAACACCACTTAAATTGGTAAACAAATTTGTTAATTTATACTTTTTGGAAAATGTATTGTAGTAAGTTAGGAAGTTTGTTATAATTTTGGAGGGAAACGAGTACCTCGGAATCGGTCTTGCCGAAGTAGGCCTGTTTGCCCAAGAGGTAGTTGACCTACAAAAATGCACAAAACGGTACGTTTCAGGATAAGGTTTAGTTGTGAAATTAATGGTGATTAATAATAATTAGGCGGTTAATGACGGGATTATTGAATAATTGCCTGGGAGAGGAACTGTTCGGGGGAGCCGAAGTCGGTGATGGATTTCTTGTCAGTGGGGGTGATGGCGACGATGAGGTTGCTGGTGGTGTCGAAGTTGTCCTCGTAGCGAAGCACTTGGCCAGGGTACTCCACCTCCTTGCTAGGGTTCCACTTGGACGGCAACTTGATCTTGAATCCATCCCCGTTGTACGGGATGAATTCGGTGTTCGTCTTCACCTTCCCGAACACATTCGCTGCAATTCGCACAATTTTCAATTCGAATCCTCAAATTTCAAAATCCGATCCAATTCAACGAGATCGATCGAGTCTAGGTTTTGGATTTACCGGATTCGCCGTAGGCGGCGTCGGCGGGGGAGACCTTGGATCCGACGGCGGCGGCGCCGATGAGGACGGTGAGGGCAAGGCGGCGGGAGAGGGCGGCGGATTCGTCCTGCTGCGGGAGTTGCTGCTGCTTCTGAGCCTTGCAGACGACGACGCCGGTAGGCTTAATGGTGAGGAGGCTCTGGCGCCTGCCGCTGGAGGAGGAGGTGGAGATCGCGTGGTGGTGGAGGAAGCAAGCAGTGGACGCCATTGTCGTTGCTCTTTCTCTCTGACTCGCTCGCTCGCACTCTCACTGGTTTCTACTGATCTGTTTGGTGTGTGAATGTGTGGTTTTGAGTGGCGGAGAAGATGAAATGGTTTTTTTTGGATGGTTGCTTTGGATGAGGAGATTAGATTATGATACTGGATAAGGTTCTAGACGACTCCATTGCTGCCACGTGGCGTCTTGTGTGGCTCTGATTTGTCCACCGGTCCCACCTTCAAATTCCCTTTGCTCTCTATCCGCCATTTTCACCTTCCGGCTATTGAGCCAAATTTCTGATTTTTTTTTGGTCGATTGAATTAGCTCAGGTTAATTGCATTTAGGGAAATTTTGTTATTTTGACTTTTTTTTTTAAATAGTATAAGAGCATAGGTTAAGTTTTTTTTTTTTTTTTTAAAGCATGATAAGAATTCAGTTTTTTAGACAAATTTAGAGAAATCGAGGGACCGGACAAGTCGCTAGATGGACTAACCATCATGTACAACTGAAAGTAAATAACTGAAGCAAATGACATAAAGGAAATTACAGAAGCAAAATAAGTAAATAGAAAAAACAAGAAAAGTACAAGTCATCTTACACTGCGAAACACAAGCCAAAAGACGAGCGAAACGATCGGCAAAAGGAAAAGGAAATTAAAGAGCATAGGTTAAGTATTTCAAGTTGAGAAATATTCCACCCTATAATAGATTTTTTTTTTACTCGTGAGTCCTCATGCATTTCATTGTTTTGTTTGAATTGAGCTTGGACATTTATGTTTTAGTTTGTTAGTATAATGATGGTTAGCTCATCTACCGCTTGTTTCAGCCTCTTGGTTTACCCAATACATCGAATCTTTACCTTGATTAAGAAAAAAAAGACTTAGAGATCGTTTAGTAGGGATTTTTTTTTTTTGGCGTGGAGTAGGGATATATTTTTTAGATCCTTTCCAGTTCAAGTGGGCTTAGCCCACTCTACATCTGGATCGGGTTACTGTAGTCCCATTAAAGGGTTGACCCTCCCACTCACAAGTGTCTCCATGTTTCCACGGGGATTCGAACTTTGAACCTCGAGGCATGGGATGTAGCCCCATAACCACTACACCAACTTGTGATTGGTAGAGTAGGGATATATTAGTATCAAGTATGTGCATAAATATTAATTTGACGTTATTCGTATTTATACCCGTATTTGGTAAAAAAAAACCGATATAATTGAAGTGTTTACTATACTAGGTAAGTCATGCCAGTGATATGCACAGAACATAAATATGTCCGGAACATATAAGTTTTGGTATTTTTTTAAGATTATTTAAGAGGTTATTTTATGTTATATTGTTCTCTAATCTAAACTATATATGTGTACAAATGGTAAATCTTGATTTTAATGCTTCACAATAATTTGGTTCAAGTTATTTATATTTTTTTTTTGAATTTTGGTATTTAATTTTAATAAATATTTTTATGTAATTGTTAATGACACATATTATTATATAATTAATGTCCTAGTTTGGCATCTTACATGAAATCCATATCATAATTTTATTTGTTAACATTTTTTTGGTAATTATCTATATCATCTTCAAATTGTAAAAGTTAATTGCTTTCTGTTGGATTAAAGTCATTAAACCATCGGTGTTGTTTTGACTTCAAAACTAAAATATAAAATCTCGGTTGGCTTGAGTACGTATAATATTTTATAGAGTCTTTAAGATACACGAACACTATAAAATAAAATAAAAATTTCACCACTGTATATGCATATATTATAAAGTTAGGTACTCAGTGTTGTTTCGATCTATAACTTCGGAGCACTAATTAGATTCTAATCAGTTTTTCTATATAATGCCATAAGATTCAAATGCGTGCATTTATTGTAAATCAAACATAATTAAAAATACCTAGCAACATCATCCATCGTATCAACCACCTGCAAAACTCGATCCACAAATGATGCTCTTTGTTGAAAGTTTTTATATATATATATAATATTAATGATCAATGGATATTTAAAATAACATAAATATAAATCATTGTGGTAATGACATTAAAAGAATTAATTAATTAGGATATGAAGAGATGTCAAATTACAAATTATCCTTGAAAGAGCTAGCTGATGTGATTTTTTTATTTATCCGCTAAACCTAATTCTTACTGGTTGAAGAGTTTAAAGTTTAAATAGTTATTGATTGATGTTATTGTAAACACTAAGAAAAAATTCTTTTAAAGGTAGAACTCGACGGAAACCCGCGGGGAATGCGAAAGGAAAAATTACACGGGGACGGAAATTCTCCGATGGAGACGGAGGACATTTTTCATCCCCGAACGGGGACGGGGGACTTTCCCGCCCCGAACCCGCCCCGTTACCATCCCTACTAGGCGAGTCGGCGTATAAAAAACCAAAAGAAGCGCGCAAAGTGGAGAAAAGGCGGGAAAATTTAGGGATAAAACTGCAACCTTTCTTCAAAAGGCAATGTGCTTCACTTCTCAATTTCCTCATTTTGAATTCGGGGAGGGAACCTTTGGATTGATCACCTACCAACTGCATCTATTCGCTTTCGGCCTAGGGTTTTGCTTGATTTCTTCAAGGTTTGGCCGAATTTCCTGTTGCTGGCTACTTAGGGTTTCATTTCGAAACCATTACGGCATCAAAATGGCGGACTCGCTCCTCGAAGGCTCCCCGCATGACCTAATCGATGACGATGCTCGCCTGGATACGAAGATTTATTGCACCAGTAATGTTGATCGGGGAGCTGTCTCTGAAGGGAAGTTGGATCATGATGCCGATTCCAAAGCTGCGGTGAGTTTGATTTTTTCTATCAGATGAACCGAAATTCGAAATGTTTAAGAGCTCTACTTCAATTTTAGTTTGGTTCCATTAAACTAGTTTTCGTATGGAATCGTTCAAGCAGGACAGCATCCAAGAGGATCACTCTAGTTTAAGGGGCGATGCTTTGACGATATATGGTATGGCATTTCTCACTTCATGTCTATTTTAGGGATTTTGTGTATTTTAGTGTTCATAGAATTTTGGAATAGCTATCCGTCCATTCCAATGACACCAAACTGGATTGATAAGGTGTTTTAATTTGTATTAGATGTTTCACCAATCGAAGCTGCGAGGGAGAGATTATTGTACATTGTGGTAGATCATTTCATCACTCGGCGTATTGTAGAGGTGTCGGATTCTGAGGCTGACAACGCTTCACAGAATGAGCAAGACAACCCGCACAAGAGAAAGTCAAGGGAGGCCAGATATGAAGGGGATTCTCAATATGCTAATCCCTTGTTATATGTGGCAAACATTTATGAGACTCTGGTGAATGAAGTAAATGCTAGATTGGCTTCCTTAGACAGTTTTCTGGAAAAGACGATTGGAGTGGATCTTGAGGCCGCAAGAGGTTTGTACAGAAGGCTAGCAGAAAAGTTCCCAGTAGAAGGTAGTTTGCTTCCATTTCCCTCAAAGTATTTAGCTAATTCATGTTATTGATTTGATGTCAAACCTGTAAATCATCAAAGCAAAAGTTGTCTGTGGTGTTTGTGGAGTTGCATTTGAGTTAAGGATGTGGCTTGTATATTTAGTGTTACTATCATCTAGTTTTGCAGATCTTTGTTGATGTACTGCTTGAGTTATTTAAGCTTTGGAAAAGAAGCATGTATTGAGTATTTGAAGTATGGTGTATTTTACCATCCATTTGCTCTTATGTTGGTGTACTCTTCATGATATTGTACAGGTCCCTTTGCATTCAAAAGAAGAGAAGTAACCACTCTTGCTGAAGCAGGAGCTTGGTTTCTTGAATCTGGCTTCAGCGAAGAGAAGGGAGTACACTTTGTGGTTGTTAATGGCTTGGATATCGTTGAGAAACCTAGTACATTGTTAGTTGCTGATAGAGAATGGTGAGTCACTGTGTTGATAAGTTATTTCATTGTTCCTCTTGCAGTTTATTAGCTTAAAATACCTAATACTGGGACTAAACTCTGATTAGTAAAAGATGTGTTATGTCTGGCTTGATGAGTGACTTGCATAACTTACATTTAACTTAATCAAAGGCGATAATAGAGGCGAATGGACTTTGGCCCTGTAATTCAGCTATTTAAGATGCTCTTGTTGCTAATCATATGGAACATTACATTAATAAACTTTAAGGATATAAATGAGTATACCTAGAAGAAGGCCTTAGTGCTAGGAACTATTTAGTATTTACTGTTTTTGGGCAAGATTTCAAGATAAGGTAGCAAGTAGATAGGTTTTTGTGGGATGAACATGAACATCTTTTTTTTTAATAGTTTTTATGTTACTTCTAAGTTCTACTTGTAGCATGTAAGTTTATCAATTGTGGATTTGTAGCAAATTAAATCACTATGATTTGTTCTGCATTGTTTGGCAATTGAATCACTACGATTTGGTTAAGTGGGAATGTTTGGCAGTGATATCCTTTTATCTTATGGTATTTTTGCCGGAACCGTTTGTATATATACTTTTCATCCTAGAAAATTGAGATAACTCAAGTTATATATAGATCGGTTTTATCTACTCCTTTTTTGGGAGATCATGACTTACTTTTAGTCCTTTTTAGACCCTGCTAGAGTCGATTTTCACAAAGATCTATTTGTACCTCAAAACCACGGCAGACTACAGAAGCATGAAATTGTTCCATTCCTTCTTTGGCATAATGTCAGCATCTTTGAATAGCAACAGTTAATAGTTTAATTTTAAATATAAAATTTTGAAGTATTCTACTGTATCATTCTCATCATGTCATCTTAATTTTGTTATTGGTTTGGTTCTTATATTTGGAGGCACCTGTTTCTTTTATTTTTCTTACTTCTCTTCTTCTCCCCCTTTGCATAGAAATGAATACAAAATTGCAACCTATTTCTTTATGAAACAATAAAAAAAGAATCCTGTAAAAGTGCTGCTGTTTCTCTTAGCAACATTGTGTTTGACAAACTTCCCTGTTTTTATTGTAGGTTCAAGAGGTTAACGGGTAGAAGTGAAGTATCCATTGATTCACGAGACTACTTGTTCTATGCACCCAAACAGAAGTACCAGCATTTAGTTTCGAACCCCTTACCGAGCAGTCCTGATTTACCTGTAAGTTAGATGTCTCTTTTTTAAAGCATGTTTATTAATCTGTTTTGTCTTCAGTTTCTTAAAAATCTAATATCTACTCCTAAATCAGACACATACTGCTACATATAGTTCTCCAAATTGTTTTGAAAATAGCTACTAGTAAGATTGGACATTAATTTCCAACATTAGGAAACATGATTGCATGGATTTCCAACTTGATCATTCTTTTATCTCGTTGATTCAGCTTTATTTTATCAAAGACTTTTCCATGTACTATCACTACTAGTTCAGAGATTACATTCAGAAGTTTTGCAAAAGCTCGCTATAGCTGTATGCCTTTTGCAAGGATCACTTGTTGTCACTTATGATTAGCATAAGGTGGACGCATAATGCAAAACCCTATTATACACAACCTTTGGAGTATCTTTCTTTCTTTTTCGATATGAGCTATTCAGTGTTTGATTAATTTTTGGTGGGATCAGAAAAAGAAGCTTTCATCATGTATAGGCAACACACCTCCCAAGACACAGCATGCCCAACCTGCAATTGGCTCTTCTTCAGCACAAGCATTGGGTCAGTCCCATGGGAATTCTGCGGCTCCATCATCAAGCAGAAAACCAAGCAATTATGTGAAGCAACCTTACCTCCACGAAGTACCAAATTTTATGTTTCCATACATTGATTCCTATGAGGACTTTGCTTTCGGACAATCTGGATTCCAGGCCATTGCATATGAAGTTGGGTTGGGTGATACGATGGGATGGTGTGGTGTTCGACGAGACCTGTTTTTGGAATTGATGGCTGAACCAGATAGATATTCACAGGTGTTCACTGATGAAACGAAGAAAAAAATTCTCAAGGCCCTTGCAGTTTGGACTATACCTGCTGCTCTACTACCAGAGCATCAACTCTCTATCCCGGATATGGGCCACATAGTGGCAACAATGTATCAGGCTGCTTTTGTGGTATTGGGACAACAATGTGTCACATTTCTTCCGTTGAATGTGGGGATGCGTAAAATAGGCGAGATTTGCATAGTGTTTTTGCATCACCAAAATCGCTTCATATCGGTAGGTACAACTCATCAAATTAATAAATTTCTGAATATACTACAAGTTTACATGTTCTTAATGTTGGTACTGATTTTGCAGGTCACGCTGAATGAATACATACCGTCACCTTTGCCACCTATTCACCCTTTGTGGTACCGTCATCATGACTCGAGCGCAGATGGATTGGATCTTCATTTTGCTGACCGTATTCAACAATTTGAGTGGTGTCAAAGTTTTATGGCTTAGCCCCCACTTGTACAATGCGACTAGATGCAGGTTTCCATTGAAGGTATCACTACTATTACTTGGTTATCTAGTAGGAGTGGTGTGCAGTATAAAACCGTTGGACGGAGCATTTTGCCTTTGGCATACTTGCTGATCAGAATTTTTGTTGCCCCTCAAAACATGGCGTTGTTTGTCTCTGCATTTTTGTTGCCTCTCAAAACATGGTAATTCAGTTCATCAACCTATGTTTTCGATTGTATTGCCCCAAATATGTGATACTAATTCAGTTTTAATTATGCATCAAGTCTACTTAGGGTGCTTTGTCCATTTTTATGCTTATAAAAACTCCTCATCTTCCTTCGGTGTTGGTAAAAGGTTAGGGTTTAAACACCAATCTTTCTTCAATGCAATGTGCTTCACTTCTCGTACGAAAAAACCATACTCTCTTCTTGGACTCATACGAAACTATGAATTTGCACCAAGCTTGATTGATAAGGTATTTCGTATAAGATGTTTCACCAATCAAAGCTGCAAGGGAGAGATTATTGTACATTGCTGTATATCATTTCATCACTCGAGGCCTCGTGAGGTACTGATGCAGTGATGCAGATAATGATACTGAAAAAGATGCATCACATATGAGTTATGAACATGCCAACCATCTCGGAGTAAGCAACCATTATACGTCGAAAACAACAAACTCAAAATTGATCCACACATCTTCTAATGAGTATGAGAAATCCTCCTATCTATGTTATGTCATTGAAAAAGTTACAACAGAAATTTCAATTCATGCCAGTCTAAATATCATTCTCATATTGCAACAGAAGTTTGAATTCTGCATCTCAATGGAGGATCATATGTATTCTTGAAACCGACAGCAAGCTGAACAAAAACAAGCATGTATTTAAGTATTTGAAGTATGACAGTAACCGTGTAACATAGGTTACTGTCATCTAATTTTGCAGATCTTTGTTGATGTACTGATTGGGTTATTTAAGCTTTGGAAAACAAGCATGTATTAAGTAAGGATTTGAAGTATGGTGTATGTTACCATCCATTTTCTCTTATGTTGGTGTACTTTTCATGATATTGTACAGGTCCCTTTGCATTCAAAAGAAGAGAAGTAATTGACAAACACCTGCCAAATGCCAACACATATATGTCATTAAATTGCCTTCAGAACTGCAATCAGCTGATAGAATGGTTTAAGTTTCGGTGGGTGCATCGCAGCCCTCCTTAGGGGAAGAGTCTCTATCGACAATCCCAGTATGGAAAAGCAACGTCCATCACCTAAAACCGTGGTGAACTCTCCCATTGATTGTTGGTGTTATGAGCCAAAGATAAGATCGTCTCTGCCCAGAAATCAGCAAGCTATCTCCACCTTTTGCGTGGGTCTGTAATTTCGGTTTCAGGTAGCTTTGCTCCATCCAGATTAGCAAGGAATTTGTATGTGCAATAAACAAGCCAAAAAGCAAGGAATTTGTATGCATTTTTACAAAAGGCTATTTACATTTCTGTTCACAAATTCAGGTTAAAGCCAAATTTTAAACCCAAATGAATGAAGAATAAAGAATGGACATTAGGTTCCTAAGCAACTAAACAGTTTTCCTGCAGGACGAGTTTACTCCCAACGAACCGAGATGATCGAGTCCGACAGCCCCGACTCTCCTACCGCGACTTTTTTGTCATAGTCCGCAACCTTCCACGATCCAGGTATCGCTTGCACCAGTTGGAATCCGCGCTCCTTGTCCTCCTCCTTCAGTTGGCTGTAACAGAAAGACCACAACAACTGCAGCACAACAACAACAATCAACAATGTCCATTTACCCAGTCTTTTCAGTCAGTAAACAATAAAGATATGAGGTGCAATGAGCTAACCTGTATTGGATCACTGCGGAGGAAATTGCGCTGCAACCTGCGCCCATCAGGAAGACGAAACCTGATTCCACATAGCATGCTCTTATGGCCTTTAGGTTCGTCTGGAAGAGGTGGATAACAGCCTGTATTTAGCGAGGCTCCTGGTTTGTCTTTGCCCTCCATTGGAGCTGCTGCCATGGCTTGTTGAAGAGCCTCATCTTCATCCTTAGACACCGAGGCAACTGAAGTAGAAGCTAATTTGCTAGACAATTTGTGGATGTCCTTGGACACTGGGACAACCGAAGTAGAAGCTTTCGTATACAATTTGTGTATGTCTATCCAGGGAATTAGAGCCTCACCAGAGGTTCCTGGTTTGTTTTTGGCCTGCATTGGAGCTGCTATGGCTTGTTGAAGAGCCTCATCTTCATCCTTAGACACCGAGCCAACCGAAGTAGAAGCTTTGTTATACATTTTGTGAATGTCCATTCGAGGACCTTTGTCCATCCAGGGAATTAGAGCCTACAGACAGGTAATGTTTACTGTCAGCTAATGCATTGATTCGACAATCATACTCTAATAAGTTGGTTCTATACCTCCAATAGATCATTGGGATGTAGCATTCCAGACCATGAGCGCATCTTTTGCCCCGTTATAGGGTCGATGATGAGGACAGCAGGAAGGGAATCCACTTTGTAGTCAGTGCAGACTTTCATCCCCTCGGTTTTTCCATTGTACATCTGCCAAAAGATGAAACTGGACTTGATAGTTTGAGCAACAACTTCGTTTCCCCATGTGTCCCGATTAAGCTGTACATTAGAAATCGCGTAATGAGCAAACTTCTTCTATAAGAATATAGTACGAGTCACGAAAATCAGGAGAAACAAGAAAATTACCATATGGGAATTGAATTGCTTTTCTGATTGAAGGTTTACAATGAGCCACTTATCTTCACCAGCAGCAGCAGCTTTGGCCTGAAATTTCGGAGGACGTTCAGTTTTCGTCTTAGAAGGCAATATAGACAGTCACACAGAGAAAAACTGAAGGGAAACGCACACCTGTTCGAAAGACCCGTGGTACATCAGAGCATATGGAGGCCTATACAAGGAAGCAAGACTGTCTTGAGAGTAATCTATCATAGATGTACCAGCTTGTTCTTTGGCCCACACATCTGGCACCATGATTTCTTCATCATAAGTGGGTGCCTTACCATGCCTACTATATCTTCTGGATTAACAGATAACAAGTAAGCAAAAGAAAACACAAGAAATTTAGAGTAATTGCAATAAGTGCATACCCATAAAGAAATTCAACAGGTGGATCATAGGATGAATTAGCACCAGACTCTTCCTCATTTCCCACATAGAATAGCTGAATAGCTTCGTCGAGGTTCCAACTTGAAGTCTAACATGTTCCAAAACACAACACACAAGCACACATTAAACATCAAGACGAATGCAATGCAATGCAGCTAAGTAATGTATGAGTAACTAGTTCAACTGTCACTACAATGAATTTTAGCAGACAGTAGACAACTTTTGGATTCATTCAGATAAATAAACAACTTGTGTTATCCATCCACTTCTGTGAATTTCAATCTGACTCATAATTAATCACAACCAAGATCAAACTTGAGATCAGAACGGAACCCTGAATTTCCCCCAAAAATTCACAAAATCTTGAAAACCCACCTAAATTTATTTTCTTAGTTCAAATTGAAATTACCAATCGATTCAAATCACAAAATTATGTCTGAACATCGAACAAACAAACCAGAATCTGCGCTTAAACAACTCTTGATTCCAGTAGAAACAGCAAATTAAATCATACGGAGTACTCATCAAACAATCATCGTATTGTGAAAACGCAATTTAGGGATAAAAAGGCCAAGAATCTGCGCTTAAACAACTCTTGAGTCCAGTAGAAACAGCAAATTAAATCATACGGAATACTCATCAAACAATCATCGTATTGTGAAAACGCAATCTTGTAGTGAATCGAAAGAATCGGAAGAAGAAGAAGAAAAAAAAGCACAGATTTTTTTGGAAGGGGGAGAGAAATTACTTCAAGAAATTGGAGGGCGGTAAAAGGGATCTGGCCAACGGCGATCTCAAGGAAGGAGGCGATCATCTTCTGCTTATCGACCGTTGTAAGCTTATCCGCCATTGAGTCGATTTTGTTATTCTGGGGAGGATTAAGAGCAGTTGATGATGAGGGTACGAGACAAGCTGAAGATGAGACGGGATTTCCGTTCTTCAACTCCATTGACGAAATTGAGATAACCGATTAAACGGCTAGTATTCTGTCCTCTGAAATCCTGTTACAGAAGATCTCAACAACTGAGCGCAACAATGGGTGTGGATTGTGGATTAACGAGGAAGAAATTGGGGGTATTTATCGTTTACTATTGGCGGCGATTAATTATGTTTCCGTTTTTTTCTTCTCAATCAAGATATTGAATTATTGATAGATAATAGATATTTTTTTTTATTAGGAAATAATTCGAGGCCGGACAGGCCCGGATCTCGAGAGGCCGACAAAGTCGGCAGACGGCAAGCCGTCTAAAAATACAACATAGCAAAATAAAATACAATATAGAAACAGAAAAAAGGTGCAGTATAAGCGGAGGGAGACACACAAATGCAGTCGAACAAGCGAACTAAGCCCACCAGGCTGGAGACAACGTAGACAAAAGCCGACGCCAAGCACCACCAAGAAGTGACACCGCTGGCCAATGGTACACCAGGAGTCATGTGGGTAGTGAAGACGATCCTCCAAGGAAATTTCCGTAATGCGGAGTTGCCTCGATACACACTGCCTCGACCCCAGCCAGACCCGACATCGGTCGCTAGAGCTCCAACACAGACGAAGAGCGCCACTAACAACCAGACTCGCAGCCGAGAACCACCATAGTACGACGCACCAAAAGACCCGATCGGGATTTAATTGAAGCCCTCTTGGGATTTATGAGTAATAAGATTTTTAATTTTTTTTTATTTTATATATTTATTTATTTTTCCCTTTCGGGCTCCTTTGGACCCAAGACAAGTCTCTGGGCCCAAAGAAAGAAATCCAGGCCCAAACAAAACCAACAAGGGTCACCATCTGGCCGAGGAGAGGAGTGGGCACATCTGGGAGAACGATGACGGCAAGCATACCGGAAGACCACGAAGACGCCGAAGTGGGAACCGGTGAGGGAGATGACAGTAGGCCAGAGGCGACGGGGACGTAGGCGAGGGGGACCGACGGCGAACCAGAGGCCGGCGAACGGACACCCAAGCCAAGGCGGCAACAGAGAGGGCAAAAAGAAGATAAAATTTGCCAGAACTGCAGGTTAGGGGGAAGGGATTGAAGGGTCGATCCAACGCGAACAAATGCAGCGGTCCGATTCAAGATGAATCAAGACCGAATCTGGACGAAATTGAGACAATTAGGTACCCAATTGGAATAACAAGGCACCAGAGCCACCAATAGAGGAGGAAGAAAGGTGTCGGAGACAGGAAGACGTCGGTCTGAGAGCAAAACGAACTCGAGAAGAGTCGAAAGTGTTGTCTATGATGAATCAACGGAGAAGGGATTGAAGTCAGGGAGCCACCAAAATCAGAGAAGCGATTCCGCCGCTTGATTTGGACAGGAGATTGATGTAAACGCCCACAAACATCCAAAGCCCCAACCAATTTTCATTTTGATCGAAACACAAAGTATTTGGATTGGGGATTTCCTCTACCACCAACGACGGAGAGCACCTCCACCGAAGGCAAGAGAGAGGACGGCGCACACCGTACGGGACGACCGGAGAGGGGCGGATGGTGACGAGCGGCCGAGGCCGAGACTCTACGAGCCTAGACAGTTGGGGGCTCCCGAAGGAGATTTTACGACTCCCGGAGGAGAGAGTTAGTGTTCCCAAGAGGGCGTTTAATGATCGGCATCACCGAGAAAGTTGCTGTGGACGATGGAGGAACCACCAGTTTGGGAGAAGTTGTTGAACTCCCTCTCTCTAGAAAATTATAGAGAGAAGGGAGAGGTTGGGGAAAATTTTGGAATTTTTATCTTTCATATATGTTTTCACACTACACTCACACAATGATAGATAATAGATATTGTTGCACAAAAAAAAAAAATATTTCTTGATTTGTTTGGCAATTAATCTAAATATTTATAAAATATAATCTACCCATATCAATAATTGGTATAATTTCCTAAATCAATTATTTTATTATTATATATAATCAAGCAGAAATCGGCTGAGACACATGGCGGCTTCTCCTTAAAAGTAGTAATATGAATCAATCACATTTTTTTGAAAGAAATAATTAATATATGTACAAGATAAAATTAGATATATCTATTCAATCAATCAATATATATCTATATATGCATAAGATAAAATTTTATTCTAATTCTATTTAATCAATATATCTATATATGCATAAGATAAATTTTGACCCAATATATCTAATACTTTCATTATATTAATGAGAATCAATGGTAAATTTATTTAAATTGTGTAACAATTCAAAAGTGTTAAAATCAATTAATTAGCTCTCTAAACGGGTATTTATATTAAATTTATTTAAATTGTAAGAAAACCGCACACGGTGCGAGTACTAAACTATAATTCATTTAAATATAATCTACACATATCAATAATTGGTATAATTTCCTAAATTGTATATATAAATCTTATGAAAAAAATTTAAAATTAAAAAAAACTAAATCTCAAAATATTTGTTGAAATTTAAAATTAGTTTAACAAGATATGAATATAATAAATTTTGGTATATTTTCATATCCTCCCTCTATTTAAAAAAATTATTGTTGGGATTTTTGAAACATTTTTTAAGAAATTAAAAAACTCTATAAAATATTAATTTTTTAAATAATAATGATAATGAGTATAAAATTATTTTTGGTAGGGTATTCCCCATTTAGGATCTTGTCTTACCCTTCTGACATAGGATAGAAAGATCGTAAAATTAAAACAATAATCTATTATACATAAAATCTTGAATATGTTTTTATCTTATATGTATATAGATATATTGATTAAATAGAGTTAGATAAAAATTATCTTATGCATACATTGATTATTTCAAAAATTTGTGATTGGTTCATACGACTACGATCAAGGAGAAGTCATCATGTGTCTCAAGCGACTTCTCCTTTATTATAATAGACTATTACTTTACTTTTCCCTTTATTGAAAACTATAATTAACAAATCCCTAATCATTACAAGGGTAATTTTGGAAAGTGAACACCAAAATATCTAAACGATATGTTTTCTTAACAAAATTTTACTCCTAAAACGATACTGTATGTTTTTCTTAACGGGGGAGTATAAGATATGGTTTATTATATCTATTAGGGTTGGCATGGTACGGTAACCACCAAAAAATGGTGATTACCACGTACCAACCACAAACTAGTGGTACACAAATTTTCATACCACGTACCAACCACAAGTCGTGGTTACCGCATATGTGGTAACCACGACTTGTGGTTACCATCGGTACATTACCATGGTTACCAAGTTGTAATTCTACTTGTATTTTTTTGAAACACTTTGGCTACCTTCCAGTAGTCATCAAAGTTATCGAACGAAAAAATATGGTTACAAAAAATAATATGGTTACCATCTATTAAAAGTTCAAATAAATCAAGTTCACTATGTAAAGTACAAACCAATTCATATCAATCAAGTTCAAACTCTTGAAACAAACCAAGTTCAATTGTTCAAACATTCAAAATGTTCATACAAGTTCAAACAAAACAAGTTCAAAGTCTTGAAATATTCAAAATGTTCCTACTGTTTCTAGTAGAAAAAATAGAAATGACCAATTTAGGTCAAAATCAAAACACAAAATATAGATTAAAAACTTAAAACTTAAAAGTAATAACAATAAAACATTAAATAAAAAAATTAATATATATACTTGGTAACCATGGTATTCAGATTTCATTACCATTACTGTACCACCTTCACGTGGTTACCACCAAGATGGTTACCACCATGTTGGTAACCACAGGTGTGGTTACCAACATAGTTAGTTTGTGGTTGGTATGGTAATTTCCGTACCATTTGTCAGCCCTAATATCCATAACATTTTCAGAGCGCATGTTTCGCGATGATTTTGCTTTTTTTTTTTCTTTTCCTATATTTTCGGTTTGTTGTATTTCGGGTTTATTGTATGTTTGACGGTTCACCCGTCTGCTGACTCGTCGGCCTCTCGAGTTTCATGTATATCTGAACTCGAATTATTACTTAATAAAAAAAAAATATCCATAACATTTTCACAAAACCATCCATGATTTTGGAATTACAAAAATTATCCACATATTTGATTTTCTTCTAAAAAGAACTACCCAAATCTATTTTATGTGTAAAAAATGTTTAATCAAATGGAATTTATTTCCTAAAATATTAAAATATTTATAAATAGAGTAATAGTTAACATTTTCGTATTATGTTTTTTACCCATAAAAAAGGTACCGAGTGGTTCTTATGAAAGAAACCACATATTTATGGGCGCTTTTCTGTAATTTCTGATTTTATGGGGGATTTTTATGAAAAACCCTATTTTACGGTTGTATTTAATTAATATTTTTTTGTCAGAAAAGATATTATATATATATATATATTATTTTTAAATTCACTCAACCAACGTTCAAAGTATAGTTTCTGAAGTCGAAGGCAACCACCGAAGTAATTTGAACGCAACGACAAATTTTGCAACCAAAAAAGGAAAAATAAAAGCAAAAAATGGAGAAAATTCAGTTGCTTTAGTCACCCACGTTATCTCATCGGAATTGTAGATTCTTCAACTACCCTTCTCTCTATTTATTGATCTCTATCTTCTTGATTTTGGTACTCCAAACCCCCAATTCATCATCCAATCCTCAATTTGTACCTCCAGAAGCCCCTCCCCAAATCTCTCAAATCCCTAAATTCAAGGAAGTCAATCGGCAGTGCTGAACTCATGGGTACTATTGAGGACGAGGCGTCGCTCTTGGAGAACGATCTTCTCGAGGTATTTCTCTCTAATTCATCTCCGATTGAGCTTGCCCTAGGTTTTGGTGTCGATGCTTTTAATTCCTAGTTGCAGATTAGGAAATTTCAATTTTCCTGTTTTGCAGTGTTGTATCGGAAACCCTAGATTTCGCTACTCAAATCATATGTGCCTTGCTTGTAGTTTTGGCCGGTTGTTCTAGAAAGTTTCAAGCTTTAGCGGTTTAGCCCCTGCTTGTTAATCGATTGAGGCTGTGAATGATCACCAGCGTATGAGTATGAGTGTATGACCTTTTATTTTGTATTGTACAGAACGAAAAAGACGATCGCTACACCGGAGATGGCTCAGTTGATCTTAATGGGAACCCAGTGTTGAAGGAAAATACAGGAAACTGGAGAGCTTGTCCCTTCATTCTTGGTATGCTCGAATTTGATTTTCGGAGTTGCTTTAGTTTAATTACTAGTGGCTTTGCTTCTGATGTGGGTGATGTGTGCTCTGTGCAGGCAACGAGTGCTGTGAGCGTCTTGCTTATTATGGAATTGCTGCGAATCTCGTCAATTACCTCACTGGGAAATTACATGAAGGAAATGTTGCTGCTGCAAGAAATGTTACAGCATGGTCTGGCACTTGCTACCTTACACCCCTTATTGGAGCCGTCTTAGCTGATGCATGTTGGGGAAGATATCAGACGATTGCCGTTTTCAGTACCATTTACTTCATTGTAATTTCCATGCCTTTTCATCCCTTTTTTAATTCCTTGCAAGTTTATGTCATTCTTTTGGGATTATGTGTAGTATCCCATTTCAGTATTCTAAAACAATTGCTAGTTTTTTGGGCCACTTAAGAAACTAACTAGCATGTGTTTAACTTAGGTTCTGTCTAAAATGTTCCTTATTTTTGGTGTCTGTTGATGTTGGTGTTTCGGTAAGCTGTGAAAGACAAACTCAGAGACTTCAATTTGATATCTAACTCTTGACTCAGTTGAACTGAACAGAAAGGCCTTTACCATTGCATATAGCTATCCCGACAATTCGTTTTGGTGTTTATAGTGATCCTTGCTTTAAGTAGTCCAGTGTTGACTGAATTAGTGTTCTACTAAATCTTACATGATCTATCACTGAAGTCAAGATAGTGAATCTATTCAGTGATAAGATTATTTTTATTGTATTTTTGTTTCCTTGGGTTAATTTTATCCTGCTCTTGTGCAATCAGGGAATGTGTACGTTGACGCTGTCTGCAGCAGTCCCTGCCTTTCAGCCCCCTGAGTGTATCGGATCTGTTTGTCCTCCAGCGGATTTTCTGCAGTATGCAATATTCTTTTTGGGGCTCTACCTTATTGCACTAGGGACTGGAGGCATTAAACCATGTGTCTCATCTTTCGGTGCTGATCAATTTGATGATACTGATCCCAAAGAGAGGGTCAAGAAAGCATCCTTTTTTAACTGGTTTTACCTGTCTATCAACGTTGGCGCTTTATTATCAAGTACTTGCATTGTTTGGATCCAAGAAAACTCTGGTTGGGGTTTAGGCTTTGGAATTCCCGCGTTATTTATGGGAGTCGCCATTGCCTGTTTCTTCTTTGGAACACCTCTGTATAGATTTCAAAGACCAGGCGGGAGCCCAATCACGAGAATGTGCCAGGTTTTGGTTGCTTCGTTTAGGAAATGGAGATTGGCTGTCCCACAAGACAGCAGTCAACTATTTGAAACCTCGGACAAAGATTCTGCCATTGAAGGGAGCCGAAAACTAGAGCATACTGATGAACTGAAGTAATTACTCCTGTACAGTTCAAACTTGAATTCATCAATTCTTTTAAGCTCTTTTTGTAATGACAGTGTTGCTTACGTTATGTCTGCGGCAGGTGTCTCGACAAAGCAGCTCTTGTGACGGAAGCTGAATTGAAATGCGGGGATTTCTCCAACCCCTGGAGGCTGTGCACTGTAACACAAGTAGAGGAGCTGAAGATCTTGATTCGCATGTTTCCCATCTGGTCAACCGGCATCATCTTTTCAGCCGTGTATTCTCAGATGTCCACGATGTTCATCGAGCAAGGCATGGTCATGGACAGAACTGTTGGCTCTTTCACCATTCCTGCTGCCACTCTATCCACCTTTGACGTCATCAGCGTTATCTTCTGGGTCCCAGTCTACGACAGGTTCCTCGTTCCCATAGCTAGAAAGGTCACCGGTAATGAAAAAGGCTTCTCAGAGCTGCAAAGGATGGGCATTGGCCTCTTCATCTCAATCTTTGCCATGGCTGTCGCTGCTCTCGTCGAGACCAAGCGCTTGCAGCTCGCGAACGAACTCGGCTTGGTGAGTGAAGACACAGCAGTGCCGCTCAGCATCCTGTGGCAAATCCCGCAGTACTTCCTCATCGGAGCAGCCGAGGTCTTCACCTTCATCGGACAGCTAGAGTTCTTCTACGACCAGTCTCCCGATGCAATGCGCAGTCTCTGCAGCGCACTCTCGCTTCTCACCAACTGCCTGGGCAACTACCTGAGCGCATTCATATTGACAGTCGTGGCCGTCCTCACGACCGCCCATGGTGGGGCCGGGTGGATACCGAATAACTTAAACGAGGGCCACCTCGACTATTTCTTCTGGCTCCTCGGAGGGCTGAGCTTCCTGAACCTGCTCGTCTACATCGTCTTCGCTCTCAAGTACAAGCAGAAGAAGGCAGCGAGGTACTGAGCGGCGCTCTAGGTCTGCAACCGGAGCTTCGGAATGGTATGGGTTGTGTTGTGTATCATATTTGATGCTTACCAATATTTCCAAGTATTCCATTGACATCTTTATAGGAAAACAAATGGTTTCCAATTGTAATATATATGCACTTCTTGAATTCATCTGGTGTCCTGATCAAAGCACAGATGAACAAGGGTGCTCCTGTACAGTACATGGCATAATCATGTGTATGTTATTCTAGCCGAACGAGTCGAGTATTGCTTGTTCATTTAGGATATGAACGAGCTCGAGCCGAGTCTGAATTTTGACTAAAGTTTAAAAATGTGTTTATGATCGGCTCGTTTAGGAAATGAACGAATTGGAGCTAGGTTTTAAAATGTTTATACTGTTAGCATATCAATTTGGTATAGCTTTATTTTTTATTTGAGTGATGTTAGGAATGGGCTGAGTTGGTCTGATGGGCCGGAGGCCCGTTCATATCCCAAGCTTTATAAAAAGCCATTTTAATCTGAACCCATTCATCAGTCATCACTCATCAACCACTTTATTACGGATTTTCGTCCATAAAATTAATACGGATGAAACGGGCAAATTGGATTTTTAAAGAGTATATAATCTATATTTTTTAAGTTGAGGTGTTATCTTGTTCATAAGTAGTGAATTTAAGAGCTGTATTTGTCTGTGACAGACTGACAGTGTTTCCGTCTGCCGGTTTTACAAGCCTGTCTAATCCTCTAATTTTTACTTTATAAAAAAAATAGTGAATTTAGGTTATTTTTATATTTTTAATCTATCCGTCTTGTTTATTATGAGCTCAAAATAATACTCCATATTTTGATTGTTATGTCAATATTTTAGCCGGATTCGGATAAATAAAAAATATTTTAGCCAAAATTTGAAACTATATTTTTTTAATTAATATGAGTGTAATTTGTTTATGAATATATGAATACAATATTTAATGTTTATATTTTTTAAGGTGATACTTCATGCTATCTCCACTTTGCAAAAACATGTCATTTTATAATATTGTTTTCATTAGAAAAATGATGTATTTGTAGATATTTTGGCCTTTATTTTATATAACTATCTTTGTAATTATTAGTTGATTGTTAGTTGTATTTTTAAACAACTACTTAAAAAAGTAGTGTAATATAATATATTTATCGGTTTTTTTAAAAATTGTGTACTGTAATAAGCTAGAATGACATGTTTGTAAATTAGAAGAACTACTATTTGAAGTCATTTTTTCTTTCTAAAACATGGAATGCTTTACTTTTAAAACAACAATTGAACAGTAGTACATCAGTACCCATCTTATTAATTTACAAAATACTTAGTTACCTAAACTATTATTAATAAAATACTCCGTAATAGGTAAAAAGTTGAGAGAAATTAATAAAAATCATTCACTTATTTATTAAATTAAGGGTTTTAGGGTGTGTTTGGATTCCATTGCATTTTAATTATAATGCAATTATTCTACCTTATTTTATGTGCTCGTTTGGTTCTAAAAAAAATTGTAAAAACCGAGGTAAAACCGTAATTTAACCAAATAATCACATAAATTGAGATAAAATAATTGCATTATAATTAATACATCGTGGAATCTAAAAACATCATAATTTAAACACCTTGAAAATTGAGTAAATCAAACACCGCCTTATCATTCTGCATTATAAACATAATGAATTTGGAATCCAAACACACCCTTAATTTGTTAATGAAAATTATGCGTGTAAGAAAAATTTAACCTATCTAATCTACCCGAATTTTAATTTCTGTTTCCGTGCCTCATACACCTACCACTTACATAAGTCTAAGTGTGTAATAGTACTTCATGTGATGTGTACATCAATGTTACACGAGAGGTGTGGGAATCAAGCTCCATTAATGATATAGATTTAAAACACATGATAATATGTACCATACCAAACATACCAATATAAGGTGTTTGATTCACATGCCCATGTTATTCGATTAGTTAGGTTAAGCTAATTATGAAGGCTACGACAATATGCTATTGTAGTTATCACATGCTGATACGTTTAGTAGGAAATTGTTGGTAAAATCACTCATGTTTTGAAGTTCCTTAGCAAGTACCACATACCCAAGGCCAAGTGTATTAATGCAATTTTTAAAAGTAGAGTAGTTGAGATTATGAATTTGCAATGAGAAAGTTAGTTTTGAATTTCAATCAATACATAATTACATAGTTATCTTTAAGATTATGAGTCCAATCAATACATAGTTGTTGTATGATGACGATCTGTCTGTCTGACACTTTCCTTGTGCCTTCTCGATCAACCATATTTTTATCTGGTATTTTGAATTCTTACTTATTCAGGAAAAAAATCTTAAGTTTTGCAAAAATGTTGACTATAGTGTTTGAAAGACGTCCCAAATCACATAAATTAGAGTCTGGGTCACAGTTTATCCCCGATGTAATACTTAATTATGTTTTGTATAAGTTTATATAAAAAAAAGTTTATATAAAAAAATTTACATTGACATGTTTATAAATTTTGTCATAAAAATATGCTCTAAAAAGTATTCATAATAATAAAAAAAATCGATTATTTTAGAAAATATTTTTTTCCATTTTTTTAAAACATAAATGTTCATTATAAACATTTATGCACATGTCAATATAATTCCATATAGATTGAGTATAAATATATTTTCATATTTTTTTTTAAGTATAAATTTATACCTAAAATAATGTAGTGTTATAGAGGATCCTTAATAAATAAATTATAAAAACTCTATTCTCAAATCACATATTTATATTAAATAAACATATATTCAAGATAGATAATTCATTTTCAACCAACCAATATTGTAACCAATACAAAAATAGTTCATTTGATTCTTGTTATTTTCTTTCCGTCATTTGCTTTTGTTAGTTCATCTACCGGTTTGTCCAGTCTCTCGATTTCTTTAGACTTGTCTAGATAATCGAATTTATTTTCTCATATAAAAAATAAAAAATAAAAATAGTTCAGTTTTACCCAAATCATCAAATTTTCGAAACCTTAGAAATGATACTATTAATACTCAGAAAAAATGCACAAAATTAAGTTATTATATTTAAAATAACCTAATATCTAATGAAATTGTATATTTGTATGAATTTGATAGAATTTAAACCTTAAAAAAAACTTAAATATTCAATATACTAGTTAGCACGCCCGTGCTACGCACATGACTTTTTTTTAATATATTTTTAATTATTATATTATGTAATTTTATTACTAATAATTTTTATCTCTAAAATTTGTAATATGTTTATTTATCTTTGAAATTTGACAAATATATTAACTTGACTCTATTTATCTCCTTACTCACTTCTACATGCAATTCAACTATATAAGCAAAAAAAATAACAATTGCTTTAGAAAAGCATATATTTAGGTTTAAAACAAATAAAAAAAAACAATATACTATAAATTTGAAAAACGTTGTAGTTATAGAGGACTTATTTTAAATATATATTTTTTTAATTAATACTCCCTCTGTTAATTAAAACTTGTCGTTTACTATTCATGCACGCTTTTTTAGAATGATAAAAACTATATAAAATATTAACATTTTTCTAAATTTGTTTTTATAAATTCATACTTAATTGTAATAAGTATGAAATTATTTTAAAAAATTATTAGAAAAGTTAATATTTTATATAGTTTTTAACACCTCAAAAAGCGTGCGTGAATAGTAAAACGTCAAGTTTTAATTAACGGAGGGAGTATATCATCATTATAATTTTATTACTAATAATTTTTATCTCTAAAAGTTTTAATATGTTTGTTTATTTTTGAAATTCAATAAATATGTTAACTTGTCTCTATTTATCATCTTACTCACTTCTATATGCAATTAAACTATATAAGCAAAAAAAAATATAATTGCTTTAGAAATATTGCATGTGTTTAGTTTTAAAACAAATGAAAAAACAATATACTATAAACTTGAAAAATATTGTAGTTATACAAAGATTTGATCCCTTGAAATGTTGGATTGAAACTAATACCCATAACCTTACAACAACTTTTTGATTTCTTAAGCTAATATTATATATATATATATATATATATGGAATCACTTGTGCGAGGTCGACTCATTGACAATGAGTCGACCTCGCACAAGTCGGTGTCTTACCAAAAGTTGTCAAACAATGTTTACTTGGAAATGTTTACTTGGAAAGTCGGTGTCATGTTTACTTGGAAAGTCGGTGTCATGATTGTACTCTTTGCGCGCTGCAAATAATAACTTGAAAAGTCAGTGTCAACTGAATTGGTGGCATATAAAAATGTTTACTTGCTTCAAAAAACCAATATTATGGTCGTGTCTTTAACAATATTTTGGTTATACATATAGTAGCTCCCTATCCGAGCTGACTAGATAAACCAAATATCCTAAACTCTAAAGAATTTCATATAAGTGGATTAAATCCCTTAAGTTCTATATGTTTTTAAGTTCAGAACTCCATTCCCATAAATTAAACACCTTTTACATTTCTTAACATAGCAATTTTCAAAAAACTTGCGATTTAAATTGAGTTATTTCATGTTTGAATTATTCAAAATTGAGGCATTTTAATCCATGAATGAGAGTTTCATACGAAAACCTCATGGTTCTTTTTTTTGACCATATCTTGTTTTAACAAAGTCCACAAATACCTAAAGTAACCCAACTTTTTTAGCCTTTTTTTATAGGGTGGGGCCCTCAAGTAAGCCAATTAATAGTAATAATAAAAATAAAAATAAGGGCAAATAAAACTAATGAACTACTCAATTCAATCCTCTTAACAACCTAGCTAGCTAGTCTTAGTAATAATGTAGGAGCTCCTAAGAGGCATGAACTAACATATCCTAGCTACCTCTATCTCTATCTCAAAGGGGCCAAAAACAAGTGATTTTATCTCCCACAAACAGCAAGAGATAGCTCAAGATCAATCACACTCCCCTTCCAAGACTCAGACCATTCGCTCAGCGCGGCTGCAGCAGGCTGCTCGGTGCTTGCTTCCGCGCTGTTGATCTCGCTGACACCAGACGTGTTATGCAAAGACAGCGACAATGCCAATGCGCCTTCCTCATCGCCCCTCTTAGCGCCCTGCAAAGAAAACGAATGTGTTAACATAGCAAAAATGCTGCACATTTTACATATAGTAGTGCTGATGAGTTGCATTTAAAGTTGTGATGAACAAACAAGCAAGTCCAAAAAGGCCAAGGCCCCCCGATAACGTTAGCACACCATGAATCAAGGGATTGGACCACAAGCTCGTGTGATCGGATTGGGATTCGCATTGTAAATTCGGTTGGCCCCCACCGATTTTGAGAATGAATGTGGATTGTTCACATCTCACCATATCTATCATGACTCTTTGACACATTCTTTGCTAGAATTTAAGATACTCAACTCTCTATATTCCGACATTGGACCACGAAGGTCACTTAACAAACTTATGGCTTGAATGTTACATTCGCGTTAAACCTCTTAGTGATCATCGCCTTAAATCCCTAAAACACAAAGTAAAATTGCTAGTCTACTTGAGTCAATTTTTTCTAGGGCAGGTCAGATTTTGCCAGCTCTGTAAAATACTGATTCCATTTCTAGGCATCATCATCCACCATCTATGACTTTTTTTTTTTCTCATCTTATTTAATAATCGAAAAACATAAACCTATTCCAAATCTACAAACCTAACTTTGAAAAACCACACTGTGAACACACCCAAAAAGAAAACCAAAGGCCACACTCAAACCCCAACAGCTGCAAAAACTGAAAAAGCAAGCAAGTAAACCAAAAAAAAAACTGCAATTTAGCAATGTAATAAATAAAAGGTGTACCTCAAGGAAACCAGAGGCAGCAGGAGGAGGCAAACCATGATGATGGCCTTGAGATGGAGGGCTGAGATTGCAAAGATCAAGAGGCTGAGAAGGTGCAGTGCATGGGGTGTGATGGACCTGCACACACCTGATCCCACCTGCTGCAACACTAGGTCTAGTTCCACCATTGGCATTAACATTACCCTCTTCCTCTCTCAATATTCCTCCTTTGGTTTGGGTGTCACCATTTACAGTCTGAATATAATCATCAAACCTGTACGGATTTGGTGCTGTCTCACATATTCTCTTCTTATGCTGCCTGCTTTTTTGCTGCTTGGCATTACTTGTTTCCTCCCTATTCAATTTTCCCATACAATTTCAGTACTTTTTGTTCTTATTGTTATTTGAAATAACATGTCATTTTGGGTATTTTGCGCTTTATTTTATAAAAATGACCTTGTAAAAATTAGTGGGTTATTAGTTATATTATTTCGATAAAGGACATAAGCATTGCAATAAATGAGGGTAAAATTTTATAATTGCTGTTTTATTTAAAAATTGAAAATTGTTTTTTTTTTATTAAGTATTATTCAAGAAAAATCCCAAAAAAAAAAAAGTGGAATTATTAGTAAAAGAAACCAGCACAAGAGACAAAAAGAGGGATTGAAAAAGAGGGTCATCAAACATATGGAAAGGGTAAAAACTTCTACTGTTGGACTATACTTTTTTCATACTAGCTAGCACAAAAAGCAACAGTTTTTTTTTTTCATGTATAAAAAAAAAAGCAACAGATTTTATAAAAAATTGATTTTTAAAGATTACCCATTTACCTTTTGGAAGGGGTGAAGTTCAACCCAGCTGATGATGATATTGGTGCTTGATCATCCAAATCAACAGACCCATCATGAATATTCTCTAAAAAATGCCTTCTTTTTTTAGTCAAGCTCTTGTCTGCATACAGATAAAAGAGGGGCATTGCTCAAAGAAAGTCAAGGAAGTGCAATGTACTGCAGGAGAGTAAATACAGTAATGTTTATTTGGTTTTCATCAAAGGAGTGATAAAATTGGAAGGGGTAAGAACTCAGGGAGTCTCACATGATTTATGCAGTTTAGGGGCTTTGTTTTGCAAATTAAGGGTGGTGTGTTATTAAATGAACTGAGACATCAAATTCCCTTCCATGTATGAATTTGAAGTATGTTTATGGCTTTCATCAAACTCTTATCTGGTGTTTTTGGATCAGACCCATTTGGGGAAACAATGGATAAAAAACAAATTCTCTGAATTTATTGCAAATTCATATTTTATGTATGTGAAAAAAAATAAACCTAACCAAGGTAGTCCTATTAATTATCAGAATATTATTATTATTAGCCATAAAGTGGGGCCATTTTTTCTTTGAATTGAAAATCTTTATTCCAATCATGTAGTAGTTGAAACTTGAAAGAATTCACATACATGATACCCAATTACCCATGTGTTGAATTATTTATTTATTAATTTATTATTCCATTGAAAAAAGAAGGAATGTTATTAAAATATAAAAGATAAATATTCTCAGAAAACTCAGTAAAATCCCCAAGAAAATAGAAATATACCTTGTCTGCTATGATCACTCTTCATGGTTCTGTACATCTGTTTTTTTGTTAAAGCCAAACAACAAAAACACCATTTAGCAAATTAAAATGGGTAAAAATTTAAACCCTTTACATATAAAGTTTAGGGCTTTTTTTTTAACTTCACCTGAAGATGACTCTTGACATGTGAAATTGTAAGGCCTCTTACATCCATGAGCTGAAGAACAAGCTTAGGTGTAGCTTCTGCATAAACACCATCACCATCACCAACAACATCATCATCATCAGTATAAATTCAAAGAAACTAAACATATATATACTGTCATACATAAAAAAAAAATGAAATTAGGGGGAAAAAGGAATTAATTACTGTGTTGACCACCAAGCTTTTCAATGGCAAGAAGAAAGCAGTGGTGAAGATCAGGAGTCCATCTCAATCTAGGCACCTTTGATCTTATGTACTGTCTAACTGCACCATTGTTTCTCCCACAGCTCCCCATTTTTCCTTCTTCAGACACTTCAATCTGATGGGTTTTGGGGTTTTTTTTAGAGAGAGGGAAAGGGGGAAAAGAAAGGAAGTTGTTTGTGAACAAATCCTAGGTGGGTTTTGGGTTTGGGTTTGAGCTTCTAAAAAGATCAGAGATTCTATAAAAAACAGACAGTGAGGGAGAAGTTTTTCAAGGGCAGTAGGGAATATATACATGAAAAGATCAGACTTGGATTTCAAAAAAGAATTGAATAGGGTAGATTTTGTAAAAGTAGCCCTTTATTTAGGCTATTTTGTACAAAACTAACCCTTATTTTGAAAATTTTGTTCATTTACACTTCTAGATTCCGACTTAGCTTTTTTTTTTTTTTATAATTATTATAAGGTCGGGATCCACCCTTTTAACATAAAAGTTTAAAAAACAATGCGTAGGGACTTCCCCTCTCTTATATTTTGTATATAGTGTTTTTACTTCACAAACTAAGGTGGGAGAAGTTTTCCAATATATACATAGTTGTCATTCTTTTATTTTTAGTCGATGTGGGATACGTTTACCCGTTTTTCTGTCATCATAATTATCATGCAAATCGACTATATTAAACCTGTCTCAAGGATGGTAAGCTCAATAAATGTTTGATAACTATGGTTATGCCCGATTGAGAACTTGCATAATAAGATTGGGATCCATCTTTTAGGAAAAAAATCAAAACATCTAGTAAGAATTTACCATTAAAACAAATATTAATGAGAGGTATCTAGCACAATGTTCTAAACGACTGTTGACGGTGGAGTACCATCAAACGCCAAGATGGTTTGGCGACCTTATTGACGGATAAAACAGTTTTTGGTTATTTAGTTATAGGCAAGAGTTATAGTGAAACAAAGAACACGGTGAAACGAATGAATATTGCGTTATATCAATATGAATATGGCATTATGCGGATATGAATACATGAATATTGTGTGTGGATATGAATATGGTGTTATTCACTTTATATTATTTGAATATAAATAATAACATATTCATATACCCATATTTAAATCATATTTATATTCACACAACATAATATTCATATTTCTATATTCATATAACATAATATTCATATGAATAAGACCCAATATTCATTCGTTTCACCATTTCACCCGTTTCATTAGAACTTTAACCCTTGAACATATTTTCAAAGTCATTAACATCTTTAAATAAAAAAAAACCATACAAATCAAATCAACATGGTTATTTTAAGTGTTCACAATCTATAGTTTCTACATTAACAAAGTAAACCAACAAAAATCAATCTCGAATTCCAAACGACGTCAAAGTGACAACCGCCAAGCACCATAGCAGTGTCTTGGCAGTTAGCCTACGCCAAACATCTTGGCAGTGTCTAGGCGAATGCCAAGAGCTTTTTTTAGACTAGTGATCTTTGGATATATTGGGTATGACCCTAGGCCTATGGGTGATTAGATGCAAAATGCAAAAGAAATGGATGTTTGATGGGAAAAGAGTACAGAGAAGGGGTGAATTTGTGGAGTTTCACACAAACAATAAATTAGTAAATTAGTAGTAGGAAATGAGAGGATAAAAGGAAATGAAAAAAGGGAAAAAGAGCAGATCACGAGGGAGAGGGACTGGAGAGAGGAGAAGTAGCCGGTAAATGCCTGCAAATTCCTTTGGTTGGGATGAACTGCCGCTGTCATCTCTTTAACACCTCCCTCCCATAACCCATTCCATTCCTCCTTTTTAATTCCCCATCACCACCTTCTCTCATCCCTCCATCCATCCATCTCTCTCTCTCTCTCTCTCTCTCTCTCTCTCTCTCTCTCTCTCTCTGATCATATCATTACCCTTTGTTGTTTGTTCTCTCTCTCTCTGTCTCTCTCTCAATTTATCTCAACTGCAAGCTTTGACTCTTACCTCCTTCTTTCTCTCTTATTACTCTCTTTTTCTTTATTCTCTCTGTGCAAATACGCCAACTTCGTCGTCATCATCACAAAAGTCCTCCCATTTACTTTTTTTTTTACTTTTTTTTTCTTCTAATATACTAAATTCGTTCGACAAAACTTGTCATTTACTATTCACGTACGTTTTTTTCGAATGATAAAAACTATATAAAATATTTTTTTTATTTTTTTTTAACAATTTAGTAGTTATTATTAATAAGTAAAAACTTATTAATTTTTTTTTAAAAAAAATGAATACTTTATATACTCCATCTGTTAATTAAAACTTGTCGTTTAATATTCATGCACGTTTTTTTAGAATGATAAAAACTATATGAAATATTAACTTTTTTTTAAATTTGTTTTTATAAATTCATATTTAGTAGTAACAAGTATGAAATTATTTAAAAAATATATTTAAAAAGTTAATATTTTATATAGTTTTTAACACCTCAAAAAGCGTGCATGAATAGTAAAACGTCAAATTTTAATTAACGGAGTGAGTAATTTTTATCATTCTAAAAAAACGTGTTTGAATAGTAAACGATAAGTTTTGCCGAACGGAGGGAGTATATCTATGTATAATACGGAGTAAAGTACGTCAAGTAAATATGTTTGATTAGAATTCTTTCAAGAATTTGTAATTTTGCGTCTAAGGTGTGTTGGATTCCAATGAATAGTATTTTTTTTTTGATAAGGTAATAATTCGAATGTTATACAGGCCTGACTCATCGAGATGTCGACAAAGTCGGCAGACGGCGAACCGTCAAATATACAACCTAAAAAAAGATAAATACAGACAATAAGCGAAATGAAACAAGCAGAAAAAACTATAAAACAAGACGACCCAAGAAGACCAACTCTCAATGAATAGTATTTGATTAGTATGCTTTATAACGTATTAAGTGTATATCTTCAATTAAAAAAAAGTACTTAATGTATATCTTTCGTAAAATCAACCAGTGATAACATAACTAATCAAAAAAAAAAAACCAAGTGATAACATAATGAAATGACTAATATAATTCAACCTTCCGTCACTCGGGTTGAAAACAAATTCCTCATTCGTATTCCAACTAATAGTGAAATTAAATATGTTGTGTTCAGCAAAGAAAAAAACAAGTCTCCAGGTCCCAATAGAATGACAGCTGAATTCTACAAACATTACTGAGATATATTAGGAATTAAATTTGATCGCTCCACACTCCAAACATGAGAGAGTATGATAGCCTTCGCCATTATAAATAAGTTAGGAGAAAAAAATCATAATATGGCATGAGATCATAGGCAAACAAACCCCGCTTAAAATAGAAGCACTTGCGACGTTGAAAGGAATAATTGTTGCAACAGAACTAAGATGCAATACCGTCATAGTTTTAAAATGAGATAACCTCACGATCATTAATTATTTGAAAAGAATTTGGATATGTCCTTGAGAAATTGATATAATCATATCAGAAGCTTTCATATAAACCCAATTTGCAAATTGGGAAGCTACCAAGAAATCTCTAGAAGATGAGGATACCTTAACCAAATCGCCCACCACGAGTAAGGATGGCAAATTGGCAGTGAGTCGGGTGGTGGGTGGATGAACCCTCATTTCAGCCGACCCACCAAGGATGACCCATCTTCCCACCCAATCCACCACCCATATCCACTTCACCCATATTCATTTTCATCCATATCTATTGGGTGAGTGGGTGTAATGTGGATGACATATGAGTGATTTTTGCTAAATACA